>OX381719.1:62388230-62995689 GCA_947462335.1 Harmothoe impar | reverse complement strand
AAGGAACTGGCATCACATGCAACTAATAATATATAGTCTTTACTTCCAGGAGAGTATAAAAATCTGTTAGTGTCTCAACTGCATTTTCATAGAATAAGTTATGCAGTGTTTATGACATTATTGACAGTAAAAACCAGTGTAATTATGGCATCAGCCATGAAAAAGACTATTAGAAAAATGGCTTTTAGGACCTTCTTAACGTATATTGCTCAGTAATGATCTTTTATTTTTAGAAAAGCAAATCATTTGTTGGGGCGGGGGGGGGGGGGGAGGGAATTTATTTTAAATGCCAATTATGGTTCTTATTCTCTCTTGGCTAAAAAAACATGGCAGAATTAAAAATTACTGCAGTGGTTGAAGGAAACCCAAAAAGTCAAAAGGAACTCTTTGGCCAATTCCACTTTTAAAAAGGTAAATGGGAAACTTAAGAATTTTCTGCATTCTGCTTGTTATTTCTGTTTGAAAGTATGCCTCACACCCCCCTCATACCTGTCTGTATCAGGTGGAGTAGTTACAAGTAGGGGTGGAGTGCAGGAGGTAGTTACCATGTAAAGGAGGCTGAGAGGGGAGGCTTAAGGCAGATGATGAATGAGCGTTTCTACAAAAGCCACTCCACAGACATAGTGATGAAAGAAAAAAAGCCTAAAAACAATGAAGGGAATGAAGAAGTGGTTGGAAAGTGAGCCACGGTTAGGATCCGCAGGGATGTAGAAAAGAACTGTGCGGACAATTGTTTCAACCTTAAACTGCGAGTGCCAATCACATCGGCGTGTATCCTATTAGCATCACATGGTCTGCAAGTTGGCAAAAGGTGAATTATCTATGACACTTAGGCTAAGCTACAATAAAGAATTTTATTGCATAGATATTTTTTTTCTTCCGTGGGACCAGGTTTACACACATTTTTTTCCAGAGAATACACCCCTCCACCTCCCATGTTATATTGTGTATGTATCAGGGTGCCCCCCCCCCCCCCTTAAGTACATACTCATTCGAGGAAATAGGTGTCAAATATGATCCCTTATTTTAACAGTGGTTTGTCTTTAATATGTTGATCACATGAAATACCAACATTGGTTTTATCTCTTCAACTTGTCATCAAGCTGAAATATAGCTAAGGTGCATTGATAATAGTTTCAAATGTGGATTATATCAGGAATGGAACTATGAGCCTAATGACCATTCCTCTTTTCACAGTAGGAGGTCAAAGGTGGGAGTTATGATTGCTGACTCTAGTATTAGCATTTGGAAAGACTAACATGGGACCCATCATAAGCCTAAGCCATATGAGAAACATAGGTCTTAATACTGTTTTTAATGATTTTGAAATAAAGACGAATTCAAACTGAAACTCAATAATCACATATATGAATTTCCTTTGATGCTAGATATACACCCTTCATCTGTCAACTGTATGCATCTTCATCATGATATATTTCAGGTTTCACCTGAATGCATCACAGCAACGTCTCATCTTAAACAAGAATTGCGGTTGTTGCCGCGTAAAAAAATGCCTCAGGCATTTTTATACGCGCCAACAACCCCAATTCTTGCATTCGAAGAAACATAATGTCTACATGGTTGGTATGTTTGGATTTGTGTTCCATCCTTGATTGCTGTGGTTAATCAGTGACTTAAATGTATTTAAGAGAATGGTAAAAGGGAAGCTGGTCTTTAGTCTACATTATACTGGTGCCTTTCATTAATCCTCTGAGAAGGTTTAAATTCCCTTTCAAAGGCTTATCGATTAAGTCTGAAGTGTGAGGCGTTTCATTGCTCTCCAAGCATACATTCTGTATCATAATTTAAAGTTCCAGCTATCACCAAGTCTCAGCAGGGAGAGTGAAGTCCCTTTAAGAAGCAAGGTAGATGCTGACTCTAGGCTTATCAAACATGTTGATGTTGCTATGAGGCAACATTTATTATCATTATAACCCAATGTTGTATCCACGTGACTAACACTACACAGGTTGATCTTGTTAACCCTTCAGGAATGTATCAATGATGCACAAATAATCCTCTTTCTTTTGAACACATCTGACTTGATGCTGAATAAGTACAAGCTTAGCTTCTGCTATAATCACTGTTGGTTGCCTTGCATACCATGAGAGTGTCATGTATGGCCTCAATGTGCACACGGTAGTAGTGTACACAGACTTGTACCATCTAGACTATGGCACTGGGCCGGAGGAGCACACAGAATGTCCATCAAGGCTCCAGTACGTACCAATATCTACTACTGATAATGTGTGTACCTAATAATTGTCCATATTGATAGCCAGGCTGTAAGGAGGTTGTGTAATGATTTAATAACATGTGTGATCTATAGCACTGAGGAATATATTTGGAGATTTTCCTAAATCTGTCTGCAGAGGTATAATCTAAGATATAGTTATATTCTCGGCCAGATAATGAGAAAATTATTATGCTGTCAATCTCGCAGAAATAAAAAGAAATGGGGACTAGCTATATAAATACACCTCTAACCACTTACTTTAAGAGTTCTGTGCCCTCTGAAGCTTTTATTCACTTTGCTCTACCAGATCCCACATCACCAGACATGAAATGGCTGACCTGCCGGTGACCAGGCTGCAATAACACGTCACATTGACATCATGGATGTGTCATAAATGGGCACCTCTCACCATAAAGTGTCAGAATGATGGCCATCACAGTTACTATCACAGTGACTGTGATGGCCAGATTCTGCAAATTGTTATTGGCCTCCAATACAGTGATGGAATAGCTACAATGACATTTTGTGATTGGAGTATTAAGGCAGGATAATGAAAAAGGCAGGCTTGTCGGGGACAGATAAACCCCAGTTAGTATGGACAATCCAGTGGTAAATGTGAGACCAACATTTCATTTGTAAACAGTGGCTGACTGGGCATGACAGGCCATTGTCTTTGTAGTGTAATGAGTGTAAACAATGCCTGTTAAATAACAGGAGTGCATTTAATGGACTACTCTGTTGAACATGCATAGATATAGTATATTACCATGTTGAACATAGATGAAGAGGAAATATACGTGAATTTCATGGCAACAATATCCTACAGATACAAACTTATCTTTCTTTTTGATTTTTATCATTCCAACTCATTTTGCATGAGTGGTCTATGTCATTTAGAGTATGTTCATTTCTCTGGGGTATAGTTTATCATTTGCGGTTGCTTAGCTTGCATAACAAGAGACTTATTATTTCAAATACAGTCACAATGTAAACTTTTTTCATCATACTATGAAATATTTTACAACAGCAGATGAGTATGAATATCATGAAGGGCTGCCTTTATCCTAAAACTCAATTTCTACTGCTTGATCATAATCCCTTGTAAGTAGCTCACCATGGCTACATTTGTTGCTCATGATGGCATTGACACACTATGTTAGTTTTAATAGTAAGTGATTTTTGGCCAAATTTGTCTTAATCTCATTTTTGTGGTTTGTCCTGGACTTCATTTTTTGTGCGATTATATTGCCATGTTTAGGTCAGCTTGGGTATAGAGTAAGATCTTACTTACATCCCGGAGAGAGGTGAACTCAGTCCCTTAAAATTTCCTATACACTGTAGCAGAGTGTAGCTCCAGGATGTTTCAGGCACTACTGCCATGACCTAAATACTGTCAACTCAAATTAATGTGACTACTTGTACTGGCAACTATTTTGGTGACAGTTGCCACTTTAAATAGCAAGTTGAAGCTTGCTACTTCTTTTATCCATCACTTATGTTTTCGAAGAGACATTAAAAGTGGAGCAATTTGTTCTCTGATGAGTAACAGTGGCCCATCAATTGGAATTGACAGTTAAATAGAGGTTTCTATTTCTGATTTTTGTGCGGAAGGATGGCTTAATTTATTTCTATTGGCCACCAAGACAGCGATGTAAAAGCTAGAATGATATTTTGTAATTTGAGAATTGAGGCAGGGTAATCCTACATGACTGTTTCTATGAGGCAGGAGTATTAGGATAATTGCACCCGAAATATAAGACTTTCCGTACTAAGTCTGATGTAATGATGACAATTTAAAACAGAACTGCTATGACTAAAATAATGACTCAGCTTTTCACTCAAAACACTGGATAACAATTTCTGTTAATGATTCCCGAGGTTTTGTTTTTCCAGGCTTCACTCTTGATTAGGGAAACCTTAAAAGGGCTGCCATAAAAACAAAATAATGAGGGAGGTTGTCAACTGTTTAATGGAAGTAGTCCCACATGGAAATTTCTGAACTAATGGTTGGTAACTAAAAGAGGCCGGTGTCAGGTTCAAATATTGGTTTTTATTTGGAAATGTGGTCCTTAGTGAAAAACAGTTGCTATCAGATGATAATGTACTACATTGACATATTTCCTAAACCAGAGAAAATCAACTCAGCAAAAGTAGAAAAAAACGTTTTCCTACTTCGATTTATTCCCTCACTAGTCTTATCACATTGAGCCTGTTTTAGAGCCACAACGGGGGAGATTATTGTCAGTGACGCCCCTCTCAGGTACCTGTCAGTGGTCGGGTATTATAGATCTAAATGACATGAGAATATGACTTTGTGTGACCCTGTTGCAGAGTGCCTGAGGTATCACACAGTGTGCAAATTTGTAACGTGTTTATTATCTATTGATTTTTCATACTTTTAGATTATTCAGTACTGTCCAAGATATTTTTGTGTTTATTATTTAATCATTTTACTATGAACTATGCAATACTTTGCATATTGTCACTCAGTGTTTTTACTCAAAGAGTGGAGACATCATCTGTTATGTATAGTTGGATTCATTTATGCCACTGAATATTGAAAATTCAGAATTGAACCAAAAATGCAAAGTTGTAATTTTCCTGAAGCATTTTTGTTAAAGCAGGTTAAATTTAAACTTGCAGTAACTACCCTGTTTCATGGGACCATTATTTGAAAGTCAATCTTGAGATAAATGCAATGAGAACATTTTACAGGTATTCAAATTCCCGACATAAATTTCATTTTGGGTAAATTGTCTTCCTCACAAAAAAAGCTACTTATATCCAATGTAATACCTTAGAACCAGTGTCTTCTTGGGAGCAGTGAGTAGGGGACTAGGGTTAAGCTATGAGAGCCCTGGGAGGGGGATCGAAGTAGATAAAAGGATTCAGGAAGTAAGACAAGCAATCCCTCATCTTGAGGGAATGGGTGGCAGAGAAGTGGTGAAATTTGTTTATGGTAAATAGGGACATTGGTCCCTAACATAGAGATTTAGCGTAGAGCATCTTTACTTGGGGTATGTAACATCAACAGCACATTCCCATTTCAATATGGCCTTTGGAGGCCTTGATCCTGTGTATCATTCAATTCAAGTATTCTGAAATACTAAGCTTGTTCATGAAACAAAGGTGAATGAACCAGAAGGTAGGCTATCAGTCACAGGCACTACATGTAAGTTTCAGTTAGATAGATAGATGTCGATGCCACATGTACTGAAGGTTGAAACTCAAGGTTGAATCTGATGTACAAATATTCACTATGGATACAGATTTCTTGTCTGCCGATCGCAGATTCTGTGTTTCTTTAGGACAGTGAAATTTAGAATAAATAAGATGATAGACACATGGAACAGGTTTGCTGATTCTCACCTTTACCAGACAGTAACACTTCCGGAGCATTAGTGACTAACCTTAATAAATGGAAACAATATAATACCAAATGCAATTAGGGGCCACATAATTTTCAAAAAGTTAGACTTCCTTTAAAGTATGTCAAAATGGTTAATACCCTGTTTTCCCCAGCATCACAAAGTCATTTTCAGGATCCAGAAAACAAAATAATATTTCTGTTTAAAGTTGAATCAAGGACATTTGTTTTACCAAAATGCTCCCAGCTCTGATTTACCTTTAAAATCAAAGGGAGCTTCCCCAGAAATTGACCCACCCATCCCCCACTTTAATTGCATTGTAAAACATCATTTTGTATTAATCACAGTGTCATCAAGGCATATTAGCACATATCAACTTGCAATTATTGGTTCATTGTTTAAAATTAAATGTCCTTTGTCAGTGTAATACATGAAAGCTGACATTTAAGTAAACCAGCAGTGCTGCATTCATGCTGAATCAATGGGTTTCATTTCTTTCTATGTGTGATATGATGCACAAGTTATTTCCACATGCTGCATTAGATGATTTTGGAAATTAATTTTAGACATGATCCTGCCCATTAGGAGTCAACTGACAAGTTGCAGCACTCGCTTCATGGTTTGTCATTTGTTATACCTGGAAGTTAACAGACTCATCCTCTTTATAAGGTAGATTTTCCCATGTTAACCCTCTGTTTGCCACTGTCAGCCACACCTACTCAGTAAACAGATGGTGTATGCACAACTCAATGCTAAAGGCAAGGCCTATGTTGTGTTTGTAAACAATGGCTGAGGCAGCTGGACAGGCACATGTCTGTGTAGTGTAATGAGTGTAAACAACTCCCTGCAAGTAACAGGTTGGTAAATGGACTACACTGTTGAACGTTTAGTGTGTACATGAGTGTGGGATTCCCAAACATGCATTCTTTGAAAGGCTTTTGATATTTGCTTTGGTAGTATGATGATATGACTCCCTGTATATAATAACCCGAGATAATGCAGGTCACAGAGGGTTGCAGTTGTTCATTTCTTGGTATATTTGGTAATGCCATCGCACCCACTACCTTTACATAATGTTTATGATCTAAAGACATTTAGTGTTGGCTTGAAATAAATTGCTACTTGGTAAGAACAGAAGGATATTTGGCATCTTTATAACGCAAACAACTGATGAATTTCTCAGAATTGGCAGATCTAGCTGCATGCTACCAAAAAAAAGCAACTTTTGGAGCAGCCACATTAGACAAAAATAATGTCCAAGAAATAACCCTTGGTACACCTTTATCATGGTTTGGTGTAGGTGTGACCATCCTTGTAACCTCTGCCCCAACAAGCTAGTAACCAAACATAATAATAATCATCAGGCTATTTTACAAGAAGACATTTTCAGGGGAAAACATCCTGTTCAAAGGTGCTTTTACTCATGTTATTTCATGATATAAATACCAGCAGGACAATGAAAAGCACTAAAAAGTCCATTTGAAATTCCAAGTGTTGCTGCAATGGCCCCTTCCAGGACGTGACAGTCTGAAGGTATGAATCACTTTTTTTAAATATCAGCCTCCCATAGTTTGAGCACCAGTGGTTGACCTTTTTTAATTGAGTTGTATCGGGATCAAGTCAGGTTTCAGGCCAGTGATATTCCATTGGTCCTGTCACCAGGAACTTGCAGACCTTTAATTCATTGCCTATTTCTATTTGTGTTTATTCAGACGTTACCCCTCTGCAAGAATACCTCTGTCATAATACTGTCATGTCCTGCAGTCAACACCACGGACAGGTAATTACACCTGGTCCCCGGGAACCAGCGCTGACCAGTCATGTGACTGGCTGCTGCTGATTACCTGCGTGTAGACACAGCACCAGCTGACAACAACACGGGTACCAGCCTCAGCATTAGTCCTTTATACAGCCACAAAAGGGGCAGGCTGTCAGCGTGTGACAACCCATTCAGGGGCATCAAGTGTTCCCAGACTGAAGCTTGCTCCATAAATTTCCCTTAATAAGCAGTGATCAGCAAGGCATGTTATTCCCTCCTGCTCCCTGTAATGGCTGAAAAAGTTGATGGGAGACTCGATTGACCTCCTTAACTCCTGGCCTTTAAGTTGAAGTCCAAGATGTATATTTTCAACAGACTCTATGTGACAAATAATAGTGAGACAGCTTTAGTCATGAATAGATGATCGTTATGGCTGGCACCTCTCTGGTATTAGTTGTGACACAGATGACTTATAAACTGCCTGTTTGTCCCACTCACAGCAAATGCTGACATTGAGGGACTCCAGTGGCTTTAGTATTAGTCTAGAGAGGGTAGTTACAGGTTGGTGCGGCAGGGACGTATTCATCATGATAAGGCTGCAGGCTGCTGGTCTTGTGATCCAGTGTCCTTGGATCTGAAGTGCTTAGCTTTAGTATCCCACCATTGGGACCACCCGACAGGGTGTGAAACATTTAATGAAAGCATCATGCCTTAGGAGCCAAGAGCATATTGGTGTAATTATTCATCAATATATTGCTTTTTTATTGAGATAATGGATGCATGAGGCACCAGTGACGTTCTCCTCAGGGATGCATTTAAACAATATGCTGTGTGAAAAGGGTAACATTGTTGAGTCGATGAGGCTGTAGGATCCTGTCCTCTACAATACAAGGGCCTTAAAGCAGGCCTCTCATGCAGTTCTGACTACAGTTCTGAGGGCCTAGAGTTAGAATGAATAATAAAATTAGGATTTCAACTTCTCACTGAATGTACCTCAGCTCAGAGTGAAAGCATTTTCTTCATCATAACAGGAGCTTTGGGAAGGATTAATGCACCATTAGCCGTGGTTACATAATTGATGATATGGTGATAGTGTATCATCATATCATTGAGAACTGCCATAATGACTCTCAATCCTAAAGCATCAATGTTGCAGGACTGCTTTGACAGCCTAATTATGGGCTATCAGTTGCAGCATTATGCTTGATGAGCACAGAATGAATATTTGTATGTGACATGTACCATCTATTATCTCATTCAAACTTATATTGATGTACTCATTACCCAAGATTGAGTTATATAATGAGATCTCAGTGTCATATGTTTTTAGGAGCTCATTTTAAATATGAGTTACAATGGATTGAAAACTTACCAGACATTCTGGTGTTTGAGGACCTAGCCTCTCCCATTACCAAAAATAAATAACTTAAAACATTTTACTATTTAAAAACACTTTTTTTTGGGAAATGCAATGTGAAGGATAATTAAAATGTCAGACATTTTAATTGAAATGAAATCATTGATATGGGGGAATCATAGGACATCCATCACAGGGGTTAGAATTTGAAAGTTCTGCCCCAATTCCAAACTTCTCACTTGACTGTTAGTGTAAGACTTCTATCAATTACTTCTTGAGTCGCTAGTTTTAGGTCAGGTTTCCGACTAGAATTGGGTCTGATACCACACTAAATTAGTTGGCTCGCTCCTCATCACATTCAATTAGGTTCTGGTGGCAATGGGTGGTGTCTAGAGTTGAAGTAGGTGGGAATTATGTGTATTCTGGTCAAATATCTGAGTACTACTTGATGTACTTGGAGGGTTTTAGTTTACCAGATCAATCACAACTCTCTAAATGGAATTACAATTTAGACATAGAAGTTCAGATGTAATTGTGTTTTGATCAAAATAATTTAACTTGCTTCAAAAGCAAATGTAAAATTCATAAATTTAAAGGTAAATGGAAAATATGTTGAAACCCATCTCACTGACCCCCTGTCCTTTGTCATGGGTTGTCAATGTGAAGACTCTTTAAGTACTAGATATACAGATACTTCATAAAGCAAATCAGAAAATCCTAAAATAGATTAATATTCTCCCTGGCTGCTATGTCACTTGCTGATTGCCATAGAACAGGCAGGTAGCTTCAAGTATACAGAGGCCTACTCCAACAAGCCTCACCGTGACAACCTCTTAAACACCCTCCACCCCCTGACACATCTACAGCCTGACAGCCTCTCAGACACCCTCCACCCCCTGACACATCTACACCCTGACAGCCTCTCAGACACCCTCCACACCCTGACACATCTACACCCTGACAGCCTCTCAGACACCCTCCATCCCCTGACACATCTACATCCTGACAGCCTCTCAGACACCCTCCACACCCTGACACATCTACACCCTGACACATCTACATCCTGACAGCCTCTCAGACACCCTCCACACCCTGACACATCTACATCCTGACACATCTACATCCTGACAGCCTCTCAGACACCCTCCACCCCCTGACACATCTACATCCTGACAGCCTCTCAGACACCCTCCACCCCCTGACACATCTACACCCTGACAACCTCTCAGACACCCTCCACCCCCTGACACATCTACATCCTGACAGCCTCTCAGACACCCCCTGACACATCTACACACTGACAGCCTCTCAGACACCCTCCACCCCCTGACACATCTACATCCTGACAGCCTCTCAGACACCCTCCACCCCCTGACACATCTACATCCTGACAGCCTCTCAGTCACCCTCCACCCCCTGACACATCTACATCCTGACAGCCTCTCAGACACCCTCCACCCCCTGACACATCTACACCCTGACAACCTCTCAGACACCCTCCACACCCTGACACATCTACATCCTGACACATCTACATCCTGACAGCCTCTCAGACACCCTCCACCCCCTGACACATCTACATCCTGACAGCCTCTCAGACACCCTCCACCCCCTGACACATCTACACCCTGACAACCTCTCAGACACCCTCCACACCCTGACACATCTACACCCTGACACATCTACACCCTGACAGCCTCTCAAACACCCTCCACCCCCTGACACATCGACACCCTGACACATCTACACCCTGACAGCCTCTCAGACACCCTCCATCCCCCTGACACATCTACACCCTGACAGCCTCTCAGACACCCTCCACCCCCTGACACATCTACACCCTGACAACCTCTCAGACACCCTCCACCCCCTGACACATCTACACCCTGACAGCCTCTCAGACACCCTCCACTCCCTGACACATCTACACCCTGACAGCCTCTCAGACACCCTCCACCCCCTGACACATCTACACCCTGACAACCTCTCAGACACCCTCCACCCCCTGACACATCTACATCCTGACAGCCTCTCAGACACCCTCCACCCCCTGACACATCTACACCCTGACAACCTCTCAGACACCCTCCACTCCCTGACACATCTACATCCTGACAGCCTCTCAGACACCCTCCACCCCTGACACATCTACATCCTGACAGCCTCTCAGACACCCTCCACCCCCTGACACATCTACACCCTGACAACCTCTCAGACACCCTCCACTCCCTGACACATCTACATCCTGACAGCCTCTCAGACACCCTCCACCCCCTGACACATCTACACCCTGACAACCTCTCAGACACCCTCCACTCCCTGACACATCTACATCCTGACAGCCTCTCAGACACCCTCCACCCCTGACACATCTACATCCTGACAACCTCTCAGACACCCTCCACCCCCTGACACATCAACATCCTGACAGCCTCTCAGACACCCTCCACCCCCTGACACATCTACATCCTGAAACCCTCTCAGATACCCTCCACCCCCTGACACATCTACACCCTGACACATCTACATCCTGACAGCCTCTCAGACACCCTCCACCCCCTGACACATCTACATCCTGACAGCCTCTCAGACACCCTCCAACCCTGACACATCTACATCCTGACAGCCTCTCAGACACCCTCCAACCCTGACACATCTACACCCTGACAGCCTCTCAGACACCCTCCACCCCCTGACACATCTACACCCTGACAGCCTCTCAGACACCCTCCACCCCCTGACACATCTACATCCTGACACATCTACACCCTGACAACCTCTCAGACACCCTCCACCCCCTGACACACCTGCATCCTGACAGCCTATCAGACACCCTCCACCCCCTGACACATCTACATCCCTTCTACATCAAGTAGTCGGGCTGCTACAGTCATGTCCTCCAGTGCCTGAGTACCTACTGTCATACCCATCCACCCTGCACCTTTTACTTCACACTGCAGCAGGGACTATCTGATGTTTGCCATTTAAGGAATGCAAGATGCACTTCATTTGTCATTTGTATGTTTCTTTAACACATGTTGCAGTCAGTGGTTATTGCATGAGGGGTGCCTGTCCCGTATTGCACGCTGGCCATAGGCCTAGTGCAATACAGGACAGGCACCTCGAGTGCAATAACCACAGATGAGGTCACTTTTAAGTGACGCTCTGTAATTATTTTTAGGGTGTATTGATGTAGAATAGATCTACAGTCCATGTTAAGTTACTTCCAAAATGTTTGGTTGCTTGCTTGGTGCCACCAATTTGAATTCCGCACAAGTCACGTGACCCTCGGCGGCCTGGCAACGCTATTGCGACCTCATGGCGACACCTGGCGATCACTGGGAGCGTGTAATAGGACAAGAGCGTGTAATACGGCCTAGGGTTATTGCACGGTTCACTCACATAAGTCACTCCCATAGGTTTAACCTTGATATATCGTATTCACCATAAAATGAAATGTAAGACATAAAATAATACCAAAATAAAAAGCAAAAACAAAACCAACAGGCCTGATGCTAGATGCAGTCCATGAACAAACAAATAACTCAATAACACTCAGATATTTTCTATCAATTTAGAGCTTCGTTTTGTCCATAGGCAGTACCAGGGCCGTTACCCCTATGTTGCTACAAAGTTATTCAACACTAACGGCTCTGTATCACCCTTATGTGGAGAACCTATAATTTACCTCGTTCAATGGCTTGTCACACCATGGTATTACCTTATATCACAGCAGTGATCTGCCATACACCCTAACACACTCTACCTCATTGTTGCACATCACACAGAATACCAACCATGTTTACCCACACCAAAAACTAGTGCTACCAGGTAGTTTATACAACACTAGTAATGAAGCCTCAGAGTTCAAATACTATTCATCACCATAACCCATCAGGAGTTGATGTCGAGACAGTGAATACGAAGAACGTGGCAGTGGAACTTCAAAAAATATACTCTGAGGGGTTTTTCTGACGGAATCATCAACTTTAAAGCCCAAGAGTGCCTGAACTCTAGCAAAGGCCATATGACATATTTGATAATTCCAGGTTTCCGATTCAGACATCTTGGATAATGAAATACCACTGAGCTGTCATATTATAATGTAGAAAAGAGAAAAAATGAGCCACAAGGCAGCAAAAAGATCTAACTTCAATGTCAGGTCACATCCTCACCTTTTTCATCACACATAGTGCCTTGACTGAAAAAGTATGTATCGCATTATAAAAATATGGAACTAATGCCACATATCAAAAGGAAACGCTGGCCCTACTTTTCATCTGCTTGACAATTGTCATCTGGTCTCTCATACTCTATAACCCAGAGTAGTTCCTCTGGTTGCCACTGGGGGTGCTAGTGTCATGGTATAATGGGATGGGAAGGCACCCATTTGGGATGTCAGGAAAGTTCACTACTTTGTCACATGACTTTGTCATAAAGAGACGTCACAAGCATGCATCTTCTAGGAAGTTTGCCCTGACCTCTGAGTCAACCACAGAGAGTGGAGTAGATGGAGAGGGATGACACCTTTTACTGTCGGTCCCTGCCTGTGTATTGTGAAGCCTAGTGGGAAGGAGTGCTTTCTATGGAGGCTGTGGGGAATATTTATAGGCTGTATCTAGCAGCCTATGTCTATAGAGAATATGCCTCATGGTACTCTATAGCTGATGTGAATTGTTAGTTGTTGCAGTTGTAGCATTTACTCCTCATTTCAAAAAATGTTGTACATTGCCTATATTCCATAATTCACAAATACAAAGACTGAAGAGAGCATGATTTAAAGAATGAAGCCCACAGTTTGTTTGAAATTGAAACCTTTATTAAACTGACCCAATAGGTAGAACTTTGTCTGAGACTGTGATCAAGAAAACACAGTGAGAAAGGTGGTCAGTCTGACAAGATCAATGTTCCCCTCCAGACGTACATTCAGTATCTGTGGGAGGTCAAGTCAACACCAAAACGGTTTGTCCCTGTGGGTAGTATCAGTATCCTGGTTGTGTCATTGAATGTGTGGGGGTGTGAGGAGCCTGAGGGAATCACTGCTCTATTCTCAACTCCTCCCTGTCTATTTGTGCCACTGTAGATTTTCTTGCCACAAAATACAATTTACTGTTGCTTTTAAAAAAATATTTGTACTATGTATTTGTGAACATGATTATATATTTTTTTGTTTTCAGTCTTGATTTACACGTTTCAATAAGCAATGAGAAAACAATTCCCCTGTTGTACAACCTCAGCCATTCACCTTCACTTCGCCTGACCTCAGACTTTGTCCAGGACAGAAGGTTAAAGCCATGTAGCAGCTCATTTCCTGCCTGTAGCAGCATTTTACTGACATGCTGAGGCTGGAAATGAGGTTGCATGTCATGCCAACACCAATCCCAGGCTATGTGGTATATTGTGCTGCTGGTAGTGTAATAGATGTTGGGTCTCCATTCCTGATTACCCCCTTGCCTCGGTAACATGTCAAGAGGAACAAATTAAATTTCAAATAAAAATATTTTTCGGATATTTTTTGGTATTGATATTTTTTCGAAAATCATCTGTTAACTTTATAATTGCTGGCTTCATATAAAGCATGGTCAGTGTTTAGAATAATAGTTTTTGTAAGAGAGCAGAGCCTCTGTGTAGACATATAGCATCCCTTATTTTACACAATGTATGATTACAGTGTGTTTACTCTTCACTAATTTAGATGAAAGGTAGCCTACATTCAAGCTGCCCATGCCTGTTATAGAGGACAGAGTTCCCTAGAATGGCCAGTCCCAAAAACACTCAAAAAGGTCAGAGAATCACATTCTTGTGCTAGTTGTAGGATAGGACTAGTGCAGTGCCCATCAGCAGGCTAATATTGACACAGCTGTCCACGTCCCAGGTCTAATACCTTAGTACCTTAAGGGGTGGGTGAAGCTCCTCTACCTTTATTTGGGGTGTTTGTAAGCTTATTTGCTCTCTTACCTGGGCTGCAATGTTATATCCAGTTACAAGTCACAGACAAGTATCAAATGCACACAAAAAATCTATACAAAGGGCATTTAGACAAGTCCAACAACCCTATACTATCAAACAAAATCTAGTGATCTTATGAAAAAACAAAAGAAAGGGGTAGCATTGGCTTTGAATAAGAAAGTATGCTACTCCAATGGAAAAAAAGTTGTGCCCCTGAAGTGTTAGAAGCCATTTCAGATAGTATCCTCTGTTTTAATTGCTATTCCCTGATATACAAGGTATTCTACTTACTTCTTCCTCTAGTGACATCTAGGCAGAAGAAAAAGTGAGCCGTTGTTACAGTTTTTTGTGAGAAAGTTATTACAGTAAACAATAGGTGATAAGTGGTGAGTTGCTATGGGTGATAATAAGGGATCCAGACATTGTTATAGAGTAGTGCCCTGCTACAATATGTACAGTCACAACAGCCTCATCTACCTAAGACGTGAATCCATGAATAAATTATTATGCTGTCAACTTTCATTAACAGATTACATATGATTACACTTTTCAAATTCCAATACAGTTTCATGTTGTCTTTGAGTTCAAGGCTGTTGGTAAGCATTTCTGTAATAGAGATTCCTGGTCACTATGGAAGCTATGGAATGGAACAAGTGAGGGCGCAAACAGATTCCATCTGTTTGCTAGCCCTCACTTGTTTGATAAGATACTGGATTTACTATTTTGGAAGGGGTTGTGTTTGGAAACGCATTAGGCATTTGGAGGTGTGTTTGGGATTTATTTCAAAGCTGGTGAGGAAATTTGTTTACTTGATGACATAGAGGTTATAAATGACAACAAAGGAATTCCTTCTGTTATAATGGAAACTGATTTTATTAATAATTAAAAGGGCAGCAATCAATTGACTTGGATGAAGATTGATATATTGAAGAGTTCCTAGACTTTCTAAATGTCTAGTGGAATTCCTAGATATAGAGTTTCTAGACCCATTGATGAGTTTAGATACACATGTTGAAGAGTTCCTAAACATGTGGATGAGTTTCCTAGATATGTGGAACAGTTTCTAGATGGGTTTCACGCCCGACTTGTATCCGAAATTCCCTCTCATGAAGTCCATATTTAAAGGGCTAGTATGAGTGTTGTGGGGCCCCTAGCCATGTTGTGGAGCCCCTAGGCGTGGTATGGAGCCCCTACACGTGTTGTGGAGCGCCTACACGTGCGACTCCGGCGACTCCAGCTCCCATGGCTCCCATCTGTGCGACTCCTGCTCGTACCGCTCACGTTCACTGGAAAATATAAGAATTTACATATAAAATGGCAGAAAAAGAACTTTAATTTCTGAAGAACCATGGCCTTTACTACCGGGTATTTACATGTATTAAAGCACAGACAGCTCTATTAACCTTTCTGAGTGTTAAATACCGGGTATTTACATCTTTTAAAGCACAGGCAACTCCAATAACCTTTCTGAGGCAGTACTGTGGAGTTTAAGGTCGGACATGTATCAAACCAGGGGGGGGACGAAAGGGCACTAATATGCACCTAGCTCTGGAACTAAACATGATAGAGAGATAAATTGAACATTTCTGAACTCCTCTCGCCAAGACGCTTCGTTTGGCACTATAATTGGCTCTGAAGAAAAGACCCGAGATCCCCCCCCTGAAGTCAAAAATTGGGTTAATGACCTGGGAATTGTTTTTTATATAAATTCAAGGTCTATATTTAGCAGTGCGTTAGTGGCAGTACTGAGAATTAGGCCTTACCCCCTGAAAGTATCCCATGAAAATTGGTCACATTGGGCGCTCAGTCAGTACTGTGGAGTTTAAGATTTGCTCTGAAGACCAAATTTCAGAGACCCCCCCTGAAGTCGAAAATTGGGTAAATGCTGACCCGAGGAGGAGTGGTTGGAGCCCCTAGACGTGTTGAAGAGCCCCTGATCAAGGTTCTGAGTGCTGTGTCCACGTGGCCAAGGCTCCCGCTCCTGCAACTCTGGCGACTCCCGCTCCCGTGGCTCCCGTTTGTGCGACTCCTGCTCGTACCGCTCACGTTCGCTGGAAAATATAAGAATTTACATATAAAATGGCAGAAAAAGAACTTTAATTTCTGAAGAACCATGGCCTTAACTACCGGGTATTCACATGTATTAAAGCACAGACAGCTCTATTAACCTTTCTGAGTGTTAAATACCGGGTATTTACATCTTTTAAAGCACAGGCAACTCTAATAACCTTTCTGAGGTAGTACTGTGGAGTTTAAGGTCGGACTTGTATCAAACCGGGGGGGGGGGGGGACAAAAAGTCACTAATATGCACCTAGCTCTGGAACTAAACATGATAGAGAGATAAATTGAACATTTCTGAACTCCTCTCGCCAAGACGCTTCGTTTGGCACTATAATTGGCTCTAAAGAAACATTTCCGAGACCCCCCCTGAAGTCAAAAATTGGGTAAATGACCTGGGAATTGTTTTTTTTATATAAATTCAAGGTCTATAGATAGCAGTGCGTTAGTGGCAGTACTGAGAACTAGGCCTAACTCCCTGAAAGTATCCCATGAAAATTGGTCACATTGGGCGCTCAGTCAGTACTGTGGAGTTTAAGATTTGCTCTGAAGACCAAATTTCAGAGACCCCCCTGAAGTCGAAAATTGGGTAAATGCTGACCTGAGGAGGAGTGGTTGGAGCCCCTAGACGTGTTGAAGAGCCCCTGATCAAGGTTCTGAGTGCTGTGTCCACGTGGCCAAGGCTCCCGCTCCTGCAACTCCGGCGACTCCCGCTCCCGTGGCTCCCGTTTGTGCGACTCCTGCTCGTACCGCTCACGTTCACTGGAAAATATAAGAATTTACATATAAAATGGCAGAAAAAGAACTTTAATTTCTGAAGAACCATGGCCTTAACTACCGGGTATTCACATGTATTAAAGCACAGACAGCTCTATTAACCTTTCTGAGTGTTAAATACCGGGTATTTACATCTTTTAAAGCACAGGCAACTCTAATAACCTTTCTGAGGCAGTACTGTGGAGTTTAAGGTCGGACATGTATCAAACCGGGGGGGGGGGGGGACAAAAAGTCACTAATATGCACCTAGCTCTGGAACTAAACATGATAGAGAGATAAATTGAACATTTCTGAACTCCTCTCGCCAAGACGCATCATTTGGAGCCATAATTTAGTCTCGATTTTCACAATATTCTTCATTCTGCTCTTTTAAATTTTGAGGTACCTAGACATGATATTTGAGAATTTCCTTTTGCTGGGACTACCACTAATGTCCAAAGAATGAGAATTTCTGGGAGATATTGCATAATATGCAGTAGTTATTTAGTAAACATGCACTGAACTCGTTTGGTGTTAACTGGGGTGCGCGCAAATTTTTTCGCCCCCCCCCCCCATGGGCCCTTTGGAAATGTTCAATTTTGAAGTACTTAGACACAATATTTGAGAAATTCTTTTTGCGAGGACTACCATAGATGTGTATAGTATAGAATGCAAACATGCCCATAGCTCTGGAACTAAACATGATAGAGAGATAAATTGAACATTTCTGAACTCCTCTCGCCAAGACGCTTCGTTTGGCACTATAATTGGCTCTAAAGAAACATTTCCGAGACCCCCCCTGAAGTCAAAAATTGGGTAAATGACCTGAGAATTGTTTTTTATATAAATTCAAGGTCTATAGATAGCAGTGCGTTAGTGGCAGTACTGAGAATTAGGCCTAACTCCCTGAAAGTATCCCATGAAAATTGGTCACATTGGGCGCTCAGTCAGTACTGTGGAGTTTAAGATTTGCTCTGAAGACCAAATTTCAGAGACCCCCCCTGAAGTCGAAAATTGGGTAAATGCTGACCTTAGGAGGAGTGGTTGGAGCCCCTAGACGTGTTGAAGAGCCCCTGATCAAGGTTCTGAGTGTTGTGTCCACGTGGCCAAGGCTCCCGCTCCTGCAACTCCGGCGACTCCCGCTCCCGTGGCTCCCGTTTGTGCGACTCCTGCTCGTACCGCTCACGTTCACTGGAAAATATAAGAATTTACATATAAAATGGCAGAAAAAGAACTTTAATTTCTGAAGAACCATGGCCTTAACTACCGGGTATTCACATGTATTAAAGCACAGACAGCTCTATTAACCTTTCTGAGTGTTAAATACCGGGTATTTACATCTTTTAAAGCACAGGCAACTCTAATAACCTTTCTGAGGCAGTACTGTGGAGTTGAAGGTCGGACATGTATCAAACCGGGGGGGGGGGGACAAAAAGTCACTAATATGCACCTAGCTCTGGAACTAAACATGATAGAGAGATAAATTGAACATTTCTGAACTCCTCTCGCCAAGACGCATCATTTGGAGCCATAATTTAGTCTCGATTTTCACAATATTCTTCATTCTGCTCTTTTAAATTTTGAGGTACCTAGACATGATATTTGAGAATTTCCTTTTGCTGGGACTACCACTAATGTCCAAAGAATGAGAATTTCTGGGAGATATTGCATAATATACAGTAGTTATTTAGTAAACATGCACTGAACTCGTTTGGTGTTAACTGGGGTGCGCGCAAATTTTTTCGCCCCCCCCCCCATGGGCCCTTTGGAAATGTTCAATTTTGAAGTACTTAGACACAATATTTGAGAAATTCTTTTTGCGAGGACTACCATAGATGTGTATAGTATAGAATGCAAACATGCCCATAGCTCTGGAACTAAACATGATAGAGAGATAAATTGAACATTTCTGAACTCCTCTCGCCAAGACGCATCATTTGGAGCCATAATTTAGTCTCGATTTTCACAATATTCTTCATTCTGCTCTTTTAAATTTTGAGGTACCTAGACATGATATTTGAGAATTTCCTTTTGCTGAGACTACCACTAATGCCCAAAGAATGAGAATTTCTGGGAGATATTGCATAATATGCAGTAGTAGTTATTTAGTAAACATGAACTGAACTCGTTGGTGTTAACAGGGGCGCGCGCAAATTTTTTGCCCCCCCCCCCCCCCATGGGCCTTTTGGAAATGTTCAATTTTGAGGTACTTAGACACAATATTTGAGAAATTCTTTTTGCGGGGACCACCACACATGTGTATAGTATAGAATGCAAACATGCACATAGCTCTGGAACTAAACATGATAGAGAGATAAATTGAACATTTCTGAACTCCTCTCGCCAAGACGCTTTCTGAGGCAGTACTGTGGAGTTTAAGGTCGGACATGTATCAAACCGGGGGGGGGGGGGGACAAAAAGTCACTAATATGCACCTAGCTCTGGAACTAAACATGATAGAGAGATAAATTGAACATTTCTGAACTCCTCTCGCCAAGACGCATCATTTGGAGCCATAATTTAGTCTCGATTTTCACAATATTCTTCATTCTGCTCTTTTAAATTTTGAGGTACCTAGACATGATATTTGAGAATTTCCTTTTGCTGGGACTACCACTAATGTCCAAAGAATGAGAATTTCTGGGAGATATTGCATAATATGCAGTAGTTATTTAGTAAACATGCACTGAACTCGTTTGGTGTTAACTGGGGTGCGCGCAAATTTTTTCGCCCCCCCCCATGGGCCCTTTGGAAATGTTCAATTTTGAGGTACTTAGACACAATATTTGAGAAATTCTTTTTGCGAGGACTACCATAGATGTGTATAGTATAGAATGCAAACATGCCCATAGCTCTGGAACTAAACATGATAGAGAGATAAATTGAACATTTCTGAACTCCTCTCGCCAAGACGCATCATTTGGAGCCATAATTTAGTCTCGATTTTCACAATATTCTTCATTCTGCTCTTTTAAATTTTGAGGTACCTAGACATGATATTTGAGAATTTCCTTTTGCTGGGACTACCACTAATGCCCAAAGAATGAGAATTTCTGGGAGATATTGCATAATATGCAGTAGTTATTTAGTAAACATGAACTGAACTCGTTGGTGTTAACAGGGGCGCGCGCAAATTTTTTGCCCCCACCCCCATGGGCCTTTTGGAAATGTTCAATTTTGAGGTACTTAGACACAATATTTGAGAAATTCTTTTTGCGGGGACCACCACACATGTGTATAGTATAGAATGCAAACATGCACATAGCTCTGGAACTAAACATGATAGAGAGATAAATTGAACATTTCTGAACTCCTCTCGCCAAGACGCTTCGTTTGGCGCTACCCTGAAGACTCTAAGTCGAAGCGTTCTACTCGCCAAAATTCCCAAACAAAGTCAAATTTCACAAAAAGTAGGGGGGGTGGAGGGCTGACACACTAGGGCATAATAAACATGACATTTCTGCATCTAACGAGCCTAATAAGGTGAATGTTGGTTGAGAATTACCTTTGATATGAGCCATTTTCAAGACATTTGATTCAAGTTGACAAATGACAGTCCGGTCTGCGTCGGTTTCAAGTCACCCCCAACCATATAAGGCTAAAGGGATATCTGGCTAGGGGGTATCACGAAACTGCTTGGCGCTTGGCTCAGCGCAGATCAGCTGATCATTGGCCTATTTTCAGATTGAGACGATATCTTTTTTTTTTCATCGGCTTTGTTTGGGGGTTAAAATACATTATATTTAATGGAAACAAAGCCTAAGCGTTACAAAACATCCTATATTTGGAGGTACAATAGCTGAATCAGGCCCTAGCCCCCCAGAAAATTTGGTTGAAGCTTATTTAGTTGATGGATCGGCGAAAAATTGAGACGATAAAAATATGGCAGCTCAGCTTGCGATCAGCGATCATTCGAGTCGTTTCTTTACATTCCCCGAAATATAAAATAGTCGTTTTCAGCTTTAAAAGCGAGTTGTATTGAAAAAAGAAATAGCGTACGCCAGAGAAAAGATCTTATATTTAGACACCTGATAGCTGAATTAGGCCCTCCCCCCCCCCCAGAAAATTTGGTTGAAGCGTTTTTCAACCGGGACGCCCAGCCACGCTGTCATTCCAACTTCTATCATTTGATCATTGGCTCTGTTTCTTGGTCTTGGCAAGTTTAGATCCCGGTCTTCGTCATTTTGCGGAATAACCCGGCTACTGAGCTGTCCGCAATTTCACCCCCCAAATAGAGGAAGCCTAATCTATCAATGACAACAAAAATTGCAGACTTACCTTGTATATTTGAGCTGTAATCCATGAAATTAGCCAATTTGGTACCGAGTCATCGTCCCTCGGCGTCCCACTGTCCGCCATGTTGGATTTTGATACCGGAGATTGCCGAAGCGCTCGATAAACAAATTATTTTTTTATCAAGACGGTTATACTGTCCAAAATGTCCGCAACTGCCTAGATATTACCTGTAGGAGTAATAATATTACCTTGAAAGTCCGCAATATGCTCTATTTCGGAAGATAAAGATGTTCGTGCCGACCCCCGAGTAAACCGGATGTCATTTTCGATGGCGTAAAACGGGAAACCTTTTCTCAAGAATCCGACGAGTCAAGTTTCGGCGACTTAACTTGGCCGAAAATCAATCAATCCTCCTTAATTTGGCCATGTAAGTAGTAAATTATTGCGGATTATCAAAGAATAATATGTTTTCTTTACGTTGTCAGCTTTTAAGGCAGGAGAAACAATGATAAGTTGTGGAAAATGGACTTCAAGCGAGACGAGTCAGTGAACTCGCTGACTCGCCTGTAAAAAAGTCAACTTCGAGGAAGGTTATTATTGTAATCTGTTAAATAATACCAGTCAGTGAAGTCCCCATTAGAAGTTTTTAGACTCAGTCCAAACACATAATAGTCACTTCTCTGTTAAATGAGAGAATGATAAAATGGAAACAGCCTTTTATTCTACCTTATACTGGTGCCTTTCATTCCCTTTCAACGGCTTATCGATCAAGGCTGAAGTCTTAGGCGTCGCATCCCTCTCCGAGCATATATCTTAAATCATAATCTAAAGTGGTAGTTGTCAGTAGTCTCAGTAGAGAGGGTGAAGTCCTTTTGAGTAGCAAGGAAGATGAAGATAATTCTGTTTTGTAAAGGCAGCTGGGCTTATTAAACATTTGTGGACAACATGTGGCTTTTGCTTTAAGGCAAATTTTCTTTCATAATTCCCAAATGTAGTGCCCTTGGGCAACTTAATGGCACTTTACAGGTGCATCATGCTGACCCTACAGGAGTGAAACAACCACTTAGTGTTCACATGATGCATGTTTGAAACCCCTGACAGAGCAACCAAGCAGATTAAAGTACTAATGCCATTGTTAAAGGGTTGAATAAAACAGCCTGATGGAAATCTGCTGTAGCATCTATAACTAGACAAAGAGTGCTGGCCGAAAACAGGACCATTCTAACATGCAAGCACATTTATATAAGATTCAAGCTGAAATGATTTCAAGCACCTTGACCTATTGATTTCAGATTAATTCATTTAAGCACTACCATATTACATCAAGAGGGTAGAACATCATCAAAGTGAGTCAATTTAAATATTACCACTGTTTTTCCCACCCAGCACAAAGCCATTTCAGGAAGGAGAAAACAAGCTGATAATTTTGTTTATCCTTAATTTATTTAATTTGTTCCTCCTGAAATGTCCCAGATCTGATTAGACTCTAATCGGTGGGGTTCCACAAGTGTCTAAGTCCCAGCAACTATTACATCACATTTCCTAAAGACTGAGAGAAACTTTCTATTAACAGGTTAACAATAAAAATGTGCATCAATTAGCTAGACGCTTTGTCTTAACACAAGCACTGCATGTGACATGCTGACCAAAAAGATTTGCATAATGCACCAGTTACTAGTGTGGTGGTTCGTAGTTAACTCTAGGTTAAAGAACAACGATCACGGCAGTTTCCAGGTGCGAGAATATATCTGTCTTTATTCACAAGAATAACAACTCTAGTTCCTTTACTAGGGAACGATCAGTGTAGAATTAATACACACAGGTAGATCAGGTTTCTCTATAAATAGAGGAAACGGTCAGTATACAAATCTTAGCATACAACTCTGTCCGCACGGTTGGACATGTGAAGTCTCTCGTCAGTCGGACCTGCACTGACTGCCGTTCCAGGTAAACACATGAGTCTTATATAACACCGGCTCTTAGGTCACGTGGCCAGGTGGGTGGGTCGGCCGCCCACCTGAGAGCGGCACACGGTCACCTGAAGAGGACCTGCGCCCTCTCCCGGGAACTGTGTGCACTAGCTCCAGGTGGAGAAGCCGAGTAAATAGACGTTACCCGGAAATACCGTGTATGAGATTAATATGTAATATCATGCCCCTACACTACCCCCCCTAGACAAAACTAGGTGGTAACGAACATATATACTGTTTTCCTAGTACATAGAAAACTTTTTAGAACAACGACTTTACAGTTATTGTCTATACAGTAACTAGGGGCGTAACATATTATCACGACATACTACACAAGCGAGATCATCGAACTCAATATAAATATGGCATTACACTGTAATAGCAACCATAATAGATGATTTAGGTATGTTTTATGACAAGTGAATATAATATCATACATACAATCGAACGGCTTGACACATTTCGATATGACTTCCTTATGAAGTTTCCTTACTCGGTTATTTAAAAAAATGCGCGTGGGGTGTGTATATATTTAAGTTGAACAGAAAAGTTATTAAAAACCAGTCCTGATAAGGACTCACAACCACCAGCGTCTTACCTTGATTTGTGATTTAATGAAAACATTCACACAATGGATAACAGTAACCACAGCCTTTGTTTTAAGCCGGGTAATCCGATTATATAACCGGAGTATTAATATCTCTCGCAACATACAACAGAGTCAACACAAACGACAATACCTGGCGGTATATTTAGTATATACACATAGTCTTAACGACTTCATATAAACATTACGGGTAGCCGCGTTTCCTAGCTTATCAGATCATACAATCTTCATATATAGCATATTATGAAACCCGATTCATAAGGTAAATATGAGAATACCTTATTGGAACACCTGAGGTGATATGTATCACATAATAATGATATATTTTATATATTAAAAACGTTTTAATGAGTAACCTGGCAGTGTACCCGGAAACCCTTACAATTAAATATAGCTTACTGGTGATCTAGTTGTGGTCAAGGTGCTCTCCGCTTCTAATAGACGAATGAGTGAGGTGCTCTCCTCTTCTTAATACTGTTTCTTGGATAAATATCACCCGAAGGTAAGTTCATATGTATACAGCTCGATAAGTATCCCGTCCTCGCTCCAGTAAAGTTCATGACATATATAACTATAATCCGGCTGGAAACCACGAGTACTGTCCGTTTAACACGTAATCCTAGCTCCAGGAATGTTCATGAAATATATAAGTAGATCTGGAACCACGAGCATTGTCTGTTTGACACGTAATCCTTTGGACGGGAACAGTTTATAACTCAGCATAATAGTATCAGGAACACATCATGGTAACGTATCCCAAAAGTTAGTTTCAGGGACGTTAGTTTGGTAGCTTCCCGGTGGAGTCCTGATTCCCCATCGGTAGGCTATAGTTGAGAGTTGAGTAGTTAGGTAAGTCCAGAGCTTCCACGGAAGGTTCCCCCCACGTTGATCCATATGCATCTAAAAAGATGCCCCTCCCCTCAAAAGGGATACCCCGTCATAAACAATTTATGACGTCAGATTAAATGAAACAACAATTAATCTATCCGGAAACTATTATAGTTCCCTCCTCTATTCCTAAAAGAATTAGAAATAGACTCAGAACCTTCTATTAGTCTTTTTAACCTAAAGGTTCATCTCTTGCCCTCATTAAAGCAAGCGCGTGCTCAGTTGTGCCATCCCAGGTATCGATAGTCACGCCGAACACCCCGTAAAATTTTACGTTCATGTCCTGTAACCGTTTGGTTAACTTCTCGTTCTCTTGCTGAACGAACCCTGCGGCGGCCTCAGCAGTCTTTTGGCCTGAAGCAGCTTCCCTTGACTTTTTAGCCAAGTAGTCAGCATTGCCGACAGCGACCAATGCTTTCTCCTCCCGGTGGGCAATCTTTAGGCCATGCGTGAACAGGCCTAACATCTTGGTGTTATACTCCACCGCCAGCTCGCGTTGGGACTCCTGGAATTCCGTTACAATTCTCTGTCCCACTTCGCAGCTCGCTTTCTCTTCCCGAGAGAAGTAGTTGACTATCGGGACGTATTTTAACTTTACGGCACCGGTAGTTTCCGTGCGGGAGGTGCCCGCGACTGGCTGGATGACAACCGGCTCCTGGGCTGCAGGAATCACAGGTTTAACATCCGCTTGCGGCGCTTTCGCAACCGCTGCAGCCTTCGGGACAGTTATGCCCCGAGGCGTTACCACTGATATTAGTGATTTTGGTTCAGCTTTCACGGTCAAGCCCTGCATATCCCGAGTTGGGGTAGTGGGTGACCGGACGTCCCTGTGGGTTAGCTTTGCAGTTGTCCCCAGATGGTACGTCAAAGGCAGGGAAGCCTTTGTTCTGGTAGCCGGTTCTTTAGGCCGGGCACCTCCACAGTCAGGTTGACTGTTGGCACTGTCTGAACTGCTCAGACGTCTAGAACGGTAATCCATGTTAGTCGCCGCCGTCGCTTGACCACCGGAATCACGTTTCCGATCTTTCCGGTCTGTAAACAGCGGGTCTGGATACTCGCGATAATAGTCGCGACCTTCCGGGGCATGATAAATCCCATAGTAGGAATTATCGAGTTCCTCAAAATTGGATCCGGCATGTCTCCGTTTTGGTCCAGGTGAGACCGCAGGAGATCGAGAGCGGTCGCGGGCGGACCGGCTCTTCCCCCGGGAACTACCCCGGGTTTCCGGCTGACGGAAACTACCGCCACCTCTGCGGGAAGTACGGGTAGTGCATAACACCGTATATTCCTCGTCATTCATGGCGAACTTATGTCGTCCGTCCACTCTGGCAATCCTGGCTTTGAACTTCCCATCTGCGACCTCGCAGTAGAAGGGAGTTGCCGGCCGGATCTTAGCCTTCTGTTCCTCCGTGAGTGACTTGTACTGGTCACATACGGCATCATGTAGCGCATTCACACGATTGCGAGCTACACTGATTCCCATATTATGGCAATCCTTCATGTGGCGCATGAGCTCACCTCTCCGGGGTTCTAAACACCCGTTACACAGCTGGGACTCCCTACCTACTGTGATATCACAGTGGTACACCACACAGTGGTGCATGTGATTTTCACAGAGGTGACGCAGAAACCGTTGCTTTGTTACAAACACGGTTCTGTCTGTGCCAATTGTGTTTACACACGTAGCGAATGGGCACCAGTTTCTTTCCCGTTGGCTATACCAGCGGTTGATCGCGAAAAAAAGTTTTTCTTTCTGCTCCTTACTATAGTAAGTATCCGGCAGGATCCTGAGTTGATCTAGCCACTGCTGATAAAAAGCAGACGGAGGACGGTCCCGGGGGGTATTCCGGATCCAATCCTCATCGTCACTCTGACCTTTACAGTTGATCGCGAGTGGACATCCGAAATTGGTAGGACCAATCGGACACTGTTCCCATGAATTGGGAATAAACACGCGGAACTTATTGTTCGCGTTCTGCCAGATCCGCCTCATCACGTCATTAGGCGGGATGGGGTCCTCTGGGGCATTTCCTGGTTCCTCAGCGTTAGCCGGAACCTCTCCCTCTTCCGGATCCGAATGAGCCGGACTACGGAGAGGGCTGAGACGTGCTGGATTAAATACCAGCGCAGCCGCCACGGCGGCCGCTGCTCCCGCGGCGGCGGTCATATCTGCCACAAGGGCCCGGGTGGTGGTGGTGGTGTTGGTGTTGGAGGGCGCCGGAGTATTGGCTTCGTTTATGTCCATAGCCTCATCCGTTACCTCCTCAGCCCGGGGAATAACGGGCTGTCCTCCGGAAGGTTGTTCCGGTAATCCCTCTGCTAATACAGAGTCCGGCAGGTTAGCTAATCTTGCCTTCTCGTTCCGGCGAGCCTGACGTCCTCTCTCCTGGACAAACTCGTCCGACTGATTACTGTCGGCCGAGCTTGACCGGTTTGAGGCCCCCCTCTCACCTTTACTGCCGCGCCCCCTAGGTGTGGCTTTCAGCGCTTTTATTCGCGCCTTCTCCTCTGCACTGGAAGATCGGGTTCGTACTGTATGAACCGCCTCGTCAATCAAACAAGATATGGCAATATCTCGTTTGACATTGTGAGAATCCATGTAGTCTTCAATAGTGGCTACATCCAGGACATACGAAACTACCCCCTGCGTATTAGCGGCAGCAATCTCGTACTTCTTCCGGGTTTTCGGTTCTCGGATTTTCCCGATTCGCGCCCGGTATCTGTTGACCCCAGTCAACAACATCCCGGCAACTCCACAATTCGGGTCCAGAGACAGAATTGGGAGTGCGGGCATTAACCGCTTTATGTCTGCGATATGCAAATCGAAGACAGCTCGTCGTAAGCAGTAGCATACGCGTAGTCCTTTCTGGAGTGCCTCCCAGTACACAAACCAGTCCGGGGGCATCTCCTCCTGCTCCTCCACTAACAGGAAGAGCAATATCGCCTGGCTCGTGAGCGGGTCTATCCGGCGGGGAGCTCCCTCCGCCGTGAGTCTTAGCACGTCCTCGTGCAGTTCTACTTCACGTCCATCGTAATTGGACATGAAGCCTCCTAGTGTTGGTACTGCCGGGCGGGGTTTTTCAACGTCCGCCGGCGGTTCTCCATGGTACAATAGACCCGGATCCTGATACTCAGCTTCACCGGTATCAGCGCGACCGTCAGCAGGGCTGATGGCCTCAATGTCTAGACCTTCCAAGTAATTGGCGGCGACATTAGCAGGGCGAAGCGGTGACTGAGAGTCAGCTTCGACGTCCATTATCTCCCCTTGTCCCAGGAAATCCAGAGATTCCTGGTCCACGAGGTCAGGTTGATTAACAACCTCATTTCCTCCGCTAGCGGAGTCGCCCTCTTGAAGAGGGTCCACCTGTTGGTGGTCTGTCTCGGAGGACATGTTTTTTGTGTCACACTCAAGAAAAGTGTTTGTTGATGGATTTATAGGGGATCCACCTCCCCAAAGCGACAATGGTCGTGTCCGAGCTCTCACGTCTGCTCTGGACCGCCTCTCAACCCCAACTGGCGATTCCCGCCGCTCCGCGGGCCTTATATAAGGCGCGCCACCGCGCATGCGCAACCCCGCGCGTCCCGTGACCCAGTTCCTTGGAACCAGGTCACCGCGCGTTCAATTGTAAACAGGTACCCTTATTCCACGTGTTAATCCTTACGCTCTGTCAACTCGTCGAGAGTATCAATGAAATATATATGAATGGCATAATAAAGCACATTCACCGGATTATCCGTCCATCACCCATGGGATCCTTGACAGGGGGACTATCACGATCATTCCGACCGTACTTACTTCCACACATAACTGATTACAACATTTAAATATTTAACAAGATTACAGGACACCACACTCGTTGTGTACCGGCTTAGGTTATACCGTCCCTGGCTAGTAACCGGGGACTGCGTCTTATGTTTTTAGGCATAACATTAGACCTGGTTCGAGGACACGCTTTTTCCAGAGTGGATTTAGCCTTAACCACACTCTTCCGGGTCCTTTTCCCTTCAGCCAGCGAGACTTTATTAGCCGCCTTCTTCCCGGATCTTTTTGGGATGACGGGCTTCTGCACCATTAGTTTCCGGGAAACCTCCTTCCGCGGCCTCCCGCGTTTCCGGGGAGGTTCCTTCACTAATTTCCGCTGTTCACTTTCCTCTATCAAAGTATCAACTTCCGACTCATACGAGTCCAGGGACAAATCTCTACCCTTCCACTCTCTTAGTCGAGCTACATTAGATTTATACATCTTTCCTTGTAATGAACGTATCACTACAGTACTGTCACTTACTATGCGGGTAACCACAAAGGGGCCGTCCCAATTACTAGCAAGTTTCAGAGTCGATAACGGCTCATGTAATCTTACTACCTGATCACCAACTTTGAATCGTCGCGGCTTAAGGCCTAGATCATAGCCGGTCTTCTGCCAGGTAGCATTCTTCTGCAGTTCAGTTCTCACCAATTCATAAGCATATTTGAATTGATCTCTTAATGACTCCACAAACATCACATGGCAGGGGGTTTCCGGGTTCATTCCAACCACCCCGAATACCAGATCCGCGGGCATTATCAAATCTTCCCCGAAAACTAATAGATTCGGGGAACAGGAAGTACTAGAATGGACAGTGCTATTATATGCATGGCATACATAATCACACTGCTCATCCCAGTCATCCATTCTATCATTCACCAGGGATTTCAACACCTGAATCAACGTACGATTGAATCTCTCAACCATTCCATCACTTTGTGGCCGATAGGGATTTGTTCTCGTCTTACAAATCGCCAGTCGGTGACACATTTCCTGCCAAAGATCAGATTCAAATTCCCGACCTTGGTCACTATGCATCATTAGGGGAACCCCAAGATGCAATACCCAACCTTTAACAAAAGCTTTTGCACAGGTTGCTGCTTTGTGATCCGCTAATGGAAACACTCTCGTATACTTAGTATAATAGTCAGTGACGACCATCATACAAGTATTACCCTCAGGGGTAGTTTTAAACCCACTGATAATATCTATGGCGACTCGCGCAAATCTTACACCAAACAACTCCTGGGACAAAGGCATTTTACCCATCCCAGGCCCAGGTTTGTTTTTACAACAATCCGGGCAAGTAGCAATCCATCTTAATAGATCACTACTCATCCCTGGCCAGTAATATCTCCTTTTCAGACGTTCCAGGGAACGCTTTTTTCCGAAATGTCCACTGGTCAGGTGTCCATGGCAATAATACATAACATCCCTCCTCATACCGGAAGGTATTACCACTTGCCGGACTCTCCTACCGGATGAATTAATCTTCCACCGGTAGATGATTCCGCTCTGGACCTCTAGCTCTGCCCATTGAGCTATTAGTCGTCTCATTTCCCGATTCTCCAGGGAAATCTCAGGCCGCGGGGGCCGTATCTTCCTAGGTAACAATACCAACAACCGGCTAAGGTTAGGATCCTTTTCCTGGTATTTCCGGATGGTTCCCATGGACCACTCCAGAACCCCAGTTCCCTTGATCTCAAAGGGAATCCTTGCTCCGGCTATGACAGCTTCATGCTGACCACAGTCATCACAGTTGGTGTTTTCGCACTTCCTGATAGGACGTCGGGAAAGTGCATCAGCATTTACATGCTTCACCCCAGCTCTATGCTGGATCTGACTTTGCTCCAAACCGAACTCGGAAAGGTGTGCTAGCCAACGTCCAATCATTCCTTCCGCATCTTTGAAATTCAATAACCATCTCAAAGAGGAATGATCTGTTCTTAGCGTAAAATCGGACCCCCAAAGGAAATGTTTGAACTTTTTAGTATAAACTATCACAGCCAACAATTCCCTTTTAGTGGTACAGTAATTACGCTGGGTCTTACTCATAGTATTACTAGCAAAGGCAATGGGAACCTCCACTCCGCCTTGGACTTGACTGAGGGCGGCCCCAATACTCTCATTACTAGCATCTGTATCCAATACAAAATGACCATCCGGGGTGGGATACTTTAACACCGGGGTCTCTACAAACAACTTTTTTATTGCTAAGAAAGCTGTGTCCTGTTCCCTCCCCCATGGGAACTCCTCCTTCCTATTTCCGGGTGTCCAGTGTGACAAACACTGGATCGGATAGGCTACCCGGGAATACCCCGGCAGGAAATCCCTATAGTATGAGCAGAATCCTAGAAAGGATCGCACGTCTTTAGGACCCCTGGGGACTTCCCATTCAGTCACACTCCTGATCTTTTCCGGATCCGCCTTAACCCCCTCGGTGGAAATAATCCGCCCTAGGTAGTTAATATCCTTCTTAAACAGATTGCATTTCTTTGGTTTCAATTTGAGACCGTTAGACATGATTCGGTTTAAGACTTCTTCCAAATTACTTAAACAATCCGCAAAGGTCTTTCCAAACACGATTACGTCATCCAAGTAAACTAGACATTTCCGCCATAATAAATCACGTCTCCATCATGGCTTCAAAGGTGGCCGGCGCGTTACATAACCCGAACGGCATTACCTTATATTCAAACAACCCAATATGGCTGGAAAACGCGGTTTTCTCCATATCTTCAGGCTTCATGCCTACTTGCCAATACCCGGACTGTAAATCCAGGGTACAAAACCATTCATTCCCTCCCAGGGAATAAATCGTCTCATCTATCCTAGGAAGAGGATAGGAGTTCTTCTTAGTCAACCCATTCAGTTTCCGGTAATCAATACAGAACCGTATGCTACCGTCCTTCTTGGTTACCATACACACAGGGGAGGACCAAGGGCTCATGCTGGGAACAATAACATTATCCTTCAGCATTTTCGCTATCTCTTCCTCAGCTACAATCTTCTTTTTGAGGGGTAATCTCCTATAAGGAATCTTAAAAGCGGGGTTATCCCCGGTTTTAATTTCATGCAATACCTTATTGGTTCTCCCCAGGGGTTCCCCTGGGGCCGCAAAAGCTTGCCTGCATCTCTTCAGCATAGCTTTTAGGGCTTCCTGATCATTCTCATCCGTTATGGACGATCCTGTTAACAACTTAGTTAACTCTTCATGCAATTCCTCTTCCCCTCCTTCTTCTAACCTCAGGTCTTGGTGGCTACCGGTGACTGCCTCCGCAAGTATCACTTTCCCAACTTCAGTGCCTTTCTCAAGATATACTGTGGAGTTTCCGGGGTTGGAAATGGGTGTCACTGTCCATCTGGAATTCCCTACTAGGGTATCCGCAGATTCCAATCCCTTCCGGGATAATACAGCCATATCCGGCTCGATTACCGCTAATCCTTTCTGGATTAGCCTCCCTGAACTGACTAACACGTCACAGGTCATTCCCGGGGGAATCTTCACAGTCTGTGCCACACTAGCGACACTACTTATCACTCTCAATTTACAGAGTATGGTCATATCATACGGGTATTCAATTTTCAACTTCCCACTTTTCGGATTCAAAGTCGCACCGAAAAGCGCCGCAAAATCCAAACCAAGAATACCATCATCTTCAATCTCAGCTATGGTCGGGGCCCAAACAAATTCTTTCCCGGCCACAGAGATTATCAGAAAAGTCCGTCTAAATGTCCTCATTCTGGTACCATCGGCCGTACATGCGTTTACCCTCATTGTGAGGTTCTCACACATATTCGGCAATAAGCTGATGAATCTCTTAGAGACCATGGAGTGGCTAGCTCCAGTATCCATAAGAAACTCCCCAGTCTTTCCTTGTACAGAACAGGAAACGTACCAACTCTTCCAATCAGTTACTGAGGGATTCCTAGTAAACCGGTGAAGGTCACTATCAGTGCCCAGGTCGAATCCACATCCTTTCAGGTGTTCCAGACAAGGATGACCCGGGGGAAGCCTGGTTCCTCCAACCTTAACCAACTCTTTGGTTATTGACTCCTCTAAACTGGCACTAGGTTTCCCATACGCGCACCCCTGGGCGCCTGTTGTACCAGTCTCCCCAGCCTCATGGTTTCCGGGATGTACGGTCCCATCTCCCTTCTTGCTGGACGCATTCACTGCTAATGAATCTTCACCGCCAACGTCGGTGATAATCTGACATATTTCCTCAGGGGTTACCGTCCTGCCATCCCCGGTAACCCCCTCTAATTTCCCGAAACCTCACTTCTTAAAACAGGTTTCTCGGCTTTGCATTCAGATGCAAAGTGCCCTTTGACTTGACATCTGTAACACTGGACGGTGTTACGATCGACCCTAGGGCGGCGCCTGGTTTGATTATCAAACACCTCGTTCATGCGTTTAATCATGGACTCCATTAAGGTATTTAATGAGTTTCCTGACGCATTTGTTTTATCCGGAGTGGTCGTCTCCGGGGTCTGGGTTTTCTGACTGGGTTCAGTCTGAGGCTCCCGAATGTCGGGTTTCCGGGGGGTTTCCGAATAACCTTTGTTACTAGGAAGTTTCCCGGAAGCTGGGGTTGAGTTAGATTTCTGTCGACCCTTGAATTTAAGGGCGTCTACTCTCTCCTCCCCTTCAGATTCTTCCGCGGAAGAATCGTCTCCATCTAAGGAATGTTCAATTCCAGAGACGCGCTGCCCCCTATTAGCGGGTATCATACCAGCCAACAGTATCTTCTTCTTGTCATGTTGATCAATCGCCATGAACAAATCTGCTAGGGAAGACCCAGCTTCCCAAGCTCTACCACAAACTTTAGCATGTTCAGGATCACTTAATCCACTAATAAATCTTACAAATAGGGATTCTATGTAATATTCAGCATCCCTACTCCATTCTGGCCTAGCCTGCCGCAATAATCGCTGCAATTCCAGCCCAAAAATTTAAGCAGATTCCTTTGGTTTCTGCGTTCTTCTCTGAAACAGAGTCCAGTGATCTACTGTCACCATTTTCCCAAAGGTATAACAAGCTAATACTTCCAGCTGGTCATATGTAGCTTCCGGCCCGTAAGTGTCCCTCCATTCTTCAACCACTATCTTACCCGGCCCGTCACTCAACCATATCACAAAAGCTCCCAAGGATTCCTCCTTGTTCCAGCAATTGTACTTACAATCATCTAGAAGTGATTGATATTCTTCCTTCCAGGGTCGTAAACCCCTGTAAGGCTTAGTCACACGTGCAGTTCTTTTAGCGGCATAATTAGAATGCACTAATTGACCCGACATGCGTCTGCTCCAAGCTAGTAGGTCTGTACCGTCTTGACCTTGGCTAGAGCAATCTAGTCCCAAATTACCTATGGCGGGGTCTCGATTATGTAATCGGTGCTCCGCCGGGGTCATTGTGACCCGCCGGTTCAAAGGAACCTTTCTCTTGGGTACATCGTCAGATGATTTATCTGATTCAGATTCTGAACCCTCATCAAAGCGTGGGCCTTGATAGCCTGACAGTCCCTCAGTGTTTTTATGCACCGGGTTTGACCTTCCCTTTGTTCCCGGTTGGGTCCCCTTATTCATCCTATCCCTCGGCCTAATCTCAGGATCTTTATTGATTCCCGAGTGTGTTTCCGTGGCCGGAGGTGGGTACGAATAAGTTGCATCTGGGCAATACCTATAATTACCCTTGCTATCATAACCTCCCGGATTCCCATATAGAGCCGGGTCATCTCCCGCAAAGGGGTTCAATGAGCCATAACTATGGTTCACCACTTCCTCTCGAAATTTATTTTTATAATGTCGAGACACTTCCTCCTCTGGAGACATTTCCCTGTTAACCGGACCATTACTGGCATGATTAACTGGTTCCCATCCAAGAGAGCGCCCGGTAACATTCACTCTCCTTGAATCTTTCTCTCTGTTTTTATACACAGAGTCTTCCACATTCCTCAATCCATTATCATTAATAAATGGATCGAATTGAGGTAATGCTTCCCCCTTACTAGTAGTAGGAGTACTATCCGGAACAGTTTCCGGCCTGACAGCTGGAACCTGTTCCTTCCCCTGTTTTTCCAATGCCTTTGATAATTCACCCCGTAGGAGCGTTTTTCTGGCTTCCAGGGAACAGACAGCTTCTACCTCAGCTTTCCGTTTCCTTTCTAACTCTTCCGTTTCCTCCAGGATTTGCATCCTGGTGGATTCGTTATCTTTGACCAGCTGGTCTCTGCCCTTCTCAAGCTCTTCTGTCCCCTTCTTCAGGGCATACCATTCTCTAGAGTATTTTTTCAACTCCCTCTCATACCTCTCCTTAAGAGATTCTGAATGGTCATTCTCCTTCTGGTTCTCAGCAATCTTCGCCTGAATCTTTTGGTATTCATGCGATTCCTGAGCAACCTTCTTTTTCATATACCGGTTGTCCTCTATCAACCGTTCTCTCTCTTCTATCAGAGTTCCTTTTACCCTCTGATTCTCAGAGAGGATCTCGTCCCTTTCTTTTACCAGGGAAGTCAATTCCTCAGTCAATGCAGCATACTGATCTTCCATTGACTGCTTGTCCAATCGGACATTTTCCCAGTAGAGGTCATCCTCTTCCCGAGCCAAACGCTCGTCATATTCCCTCTGGAATCTCTCATCCCCTACATAGGGTTCCACCCAGGAAAGATCCTGCAATTTCCTCTTCTTCTGCTCTGGCTTCAAGCCCTCCCCAGGGTCCATCCCTGGCACCTCCAGGCGAGTTGATTCCAACTCCCCTTCACTCAGCTCTGGGCCAGAGCCGCCCAGGCTACCACCGGTAGCCATTGTCCGTCCACTAAAGGACTGCCTGTCCACTCAAGGACTTCCTGTTCAGTATAACCCGAACATATTCTCGAACAACTAGCTTGTTCTGCTACCTTCACTGATCCTGGTCACGGCACCAGTGTGGTCGTTCGTAGTTAACTCTAGGTTAAAGAACAACGATCACGGCAGTTTCCAGGTGCGAGAATATATCTGTCTTTATTCACAAGAATAACAACTCTAGTTCCTTTACTAGGGAACGATCAGTGTAGAATTAATACACACAGGTAGATCAGGTTTCTCTATAAATAGAGGAAACGGTCAGTATACAAATCTTAGCATACAACTCTGTCCGCACGGTTGGACATGTGAAGTCTCTCGTCAGTCGGGCCTGCACTGACTGCCGTTCCAGGTAAACACATGAGTCTTATATAACACCGGCTCTTAGGTCACGTGGCCAGGTGGGTGGGTCGGCCGCCCACCTGAGAGCGGCACACGGTCACCTGAAGAGGACCTGCGCCCTCTCCCGGGAACTGTGTGCACTAGCTCCAGGTGGAGAAGCCGAGTAAATAGATGTTACCCGGAAATACCGTGTATGAGATTAATATGTAATATCATGCCCCTACACTAGGAAGCGCTTTATTTCCCTGTGGTGGGTGAGTGCACATTTCATATTTACTTAGCAGCATGTGTAAGGTGTAAGATCTTCACTATTTTTCATTTTGTCCCTTATATTCAATAATGTCATATATCTATCAGTTGAGTGCTTGAGAAACTACACTATTACATTCTGATATTCTATAAAAGTTTTCACAACATTAACTCACCAAGCTGTGTGCCCTTTCCCCATGTTAATTCCCTTTGCCTGTCACAGACTGACAGCGCCACCTACTCAGTAAATAGACGGTGTGTGGACGACACAATGGTGAAGGTCAGCCCAATGTTGTGTTTGTAAACAATGGCATGGTAAGTGGGACAGGGACATGTCTTCGTAGTGTAATGAGAGTGAACGACTGAGGGACCATATTAGGGTATATATAGCTCCAAATGTATAAGGGTTGAGGCACTTAAATGCAGTTGTGCAGTAGGTGTACTTGATGTAGATCGTTGCTCATATTGTATACAACCATAGGTTTGAATTTCTAAACCTGTATGCTAAGAAACTATGTTGTCAGCAATCTCATTCTAAAATTCCTCATACACATTTTAATATGACAAAATTAAATGTGCATGGGCAACCTTTGATTCACCTTTAGACATTAGCTGCTGTAACCATACAGAGGACCTGTACATCATAACACGCTAGGTCTGTGTAAGGGAGTTACTTAAGGGGCTCTCATAGATATTATGTAGCAAGCCTGGTTAGTAAGAGCAGCACCCTCCTGTTTTTCAACATGACATTTAACTTTTCTCTGTCAATCTACATGAACGCAAGCAGCTAGATAACTTCATTTGTAAAAGGGATAACTTTTGGAGAATTTAACACTTCCTTGAATTTTCCTATAATAGGTTGCATGATTGTGCTATTAAACATGGCAAGAAGCCTTAGATCTTGAGCTTTTGTATCTGTCCTTCATTTCTCAAGAATGATCTTTTATTCTCTGACAATACAAATTCTCAAATCACCTCAAGGGCATTATGTTTAAAATACCAATAATAGTTCGACTTTGCGGTGAAGAGCAGCCAACTTCTGGAAGATTTTAATGATGAAAGGAAACTCAGGAAGTCAATTTAAACATGAAAACATGAATGAAGAATTTTGTAAGAGGATGATGAACCTATTTTCTGTCACCAAATTACTGTGCCAGCATGTTTAAATGTCTGAAATAAGGATTTAAGGATCAAATGTTGATTCAAATCAAAAATCTGTTGTTATGATGATGCACCATAACTCACCAGCACTGCAATTATGCATTGAGTTGACAATTCTGGCCTGCAGGTAACCTAGTAGATGTAGGTCCTCTGTCAGAATAAGTGGCAAACTCATAGGCAAGTTATCCAGTGACATGTAGGTGTTTGCACATACAGGCCTGATACAACACATAGCTTTGGCATGTTACCAGCAAGAAATTGCATTCATGCATCTTAGTGTAACTGGTTCAGGATACAGGGATTGTATTCCGAGCCAACAGACTCGAAGAATAGGTTGTATTAAATATATTTCTTTATTTCAATAGATCAAGCACAGTTACAGAATGAGATATATTCTCAGGTCTTATTACTTCAGTTCACTCCCCACTACCATACCCAAGTATGCCTCAGAACCCCACTTCTACAGGAATGGGGGATAGGGTTCTATAGTTGGGGCTATGCTGGCTTCATACAGAAAGGTTCCTCCAACAGTTCCCACTCCAGCATGAGAGTTGGGAAGGTGGAGATTATACCTGTCACAGCATTCTCCAGGACTTGGAGACATCTGTGACAGCAACCAACCTGTAGGGAGCCCAGCTCCAACAGTGGGACTACAGCAGGGATCTGGGACCCACTGCTGTGTAGCACTCTATGGACTGGCATGAGCCAGCCTCAAGGAATACCTTGCTGGTGTCCTGGCAGGCAGGCCTTATATACCTGCCCCTGGTCAAGGTTCAGTGGGCAGAAATCCGGGAGTCCCAGGCACCCAGCACCACCAGCAGCAGGGGGGAGGGGGTGTGGGGCCCTTATCCCTCAAACGAGCCCTTAACCCTCAAACGAGTATCCGTATTAGGTATATTAGATGACTATTTAGTGTTTGAGGCATAAGGGCAAGATGATATTTTGGACTAGTTAGGAATATAGGATCATTATATAGTGTTTGAGGCATAAGGGCAAGTTAATATATTAGTCAACTTAGGTGTATAGGATCATTATATTGCGTTTGAGGGATAATGGCAAGTTGATATTTTAGGCCAGTTATGTATAGAGGATCACTTCATAGCGTTTGAGGGATAAGGGCAAGTTGATATTTTAGGCCAGTAAGGTATATAGGATCAGTTTATATAGCGTTTGAGGGATAAGGGCAAGTTGATATTTCAGGCCAGTTTGGTGTATAGGACCACTATATAGTGTTTGAGGCATAAGGGCAAGTTAATATGTTGGACTAGTTAGGAATATTAGATCATTATATGAGTCAGAATTTTGAAAAATGCCACTTTCGGGTGTTTTCCTGTGTTTTCCACCTTCCAGTAGCTGTGGAGTAAAAATCCTTGCACCATACTGGTTCTTTTTATTTTTATGTCAGAGGGGACACCCTAGGCTTTCAGAAAAATGTAAAATTGCATGTGTCGGGTGAATATTTTGGGACTTATGGCCCCTCAAAGTTGAAAAATAGCCCAAAATCGGTGTTCTAGGCCATTTTCATTTTTTTCAAAGCCCCCCCCTATCTATTGAGGCACTCCCAACCATGCAAATTCATGATTTTTTATTAGGTATATGTGTTACTTCACCAAATCAGTTGGTTTTATCCAGATATTTCTCCCCAATTTTTTGTCATAGCCCTTATACTGGAAAATGACACGCTCGTAAGTTCCGACACTTTTATGTTTGGCACTTCAGATGGGCCAGTAAAAAGGGCCACCTAAACTTCATTTTTCATTCAATCTGGAGGAACCTATGGGAAGGGAAGCTGGTGAAAAAATTGTAAAGATTCGATCATTTTTGACGGAGCTAGGTCCAAAAGAGTGATTTTGGAACAAAATAAAAGTGTCGGACCTTACGGCGAAATGTGGCTATAATTCTTAAAATACCGGTAACCAACTGAATCTAAGCAATGGATATCCACGCGAGTACATATTTCCTTCATCTTGGCGAAAAATAGCAGTCTGATCCCTCGCCGGTGTGTGTATTTCGGGCAGTTTTACGTATTTCTGTAAGGCCCGACACTTTTTTCGTATTTTCGGCGGGAACATCTTTTGCAGCATATTGTCGTAAAAGCGCGTCGCTTTCCAGCAGCGCCGAACCGGTTTACGGCAGTGGGACGCCGTTACGTATTGAAAACACCAGCAAAGTTCGCCGAGCGCATCGAATTTCGCCAAATATTCGCAAATATCCGCAAAAAGGTAAGCAATTTCGCGAAAATTTGTGAATACATTGATCGTAGAACATGTCTAGCACCCCCCAAATGCAAATTTTCGTGTAAAAGTGATGTATTTCTGCTAATATTCGATGATTGCCGACCGACGCTGGCCGCGGTTCGACTCGATTGTGCAATCATTGGTCCGTTCTAGGCTATTTGCGTGTCGGCGAAGCGTTCCGACACTTTTATGTAAGGCCCGACACTTTTATTTTTTCGATGAATCTACCCGAGATATTCCGAGGTATTCATCCAAAAGCTAAAAGTTCCAGTATAATAAGATAGAATACCCACGGGCGCAGCTCCGGATGAAGTTTTAGATCGTTTAAAGCATATTAGGTATACTTTTGGCGCTGGCAGAGGTTTGTCGTCGCCGAAAATGCCCAAAATTTCTTCTCAAAACCCCCCACCAGGCCCAAAATATTCTGTTTAATGAGGTTATTTATGGTTTATATTATAGATACAGCCCCCCTTCATCATTTTAGCAAGTTCAATCTATGCCAAACCGTTTATTAACCCCTGTTTTCGGTGATTATAATGCTTTTCCGATAAAAGTGTCGGGCCTTACACGAGAAAATGCTTTTCGCTCCTAGAAACTTTAATATATACAATATCAAGACGATTTCTGTACAGGATGTTCAATGGTCATCTATTCTAATATGCTATTGCCAAATATATGATAGTTTGATAATTTATATATGATTAAGGGTGATCAGACCAACTCGTAAGTTCCGACACTTTTATATATTTTGAGGATAAAACATACTTCCACTAAGGCAATCGCCTCCATATTTTAGCACAACATGCCCCTATGGTACTATCATCATGCCAAACCGTCATTTTGTAGAAATCATTAACTTAATTTCTGGATAAAAGTGTCGGACCTTACATACGGCTCTAGCTCCCCAGTAATGTCTCCATACCTTGTCTGCTGTTGCTGATATCTTCTTAATTTTTTCCAGCATGGGTCGCAAGAAGCTAGCCCCGGGGCTAAAAAAGACTGATGCCCAGAAAAGCCGGGAACGTCGGCAGAAACTGATCAAGGAAGATAAAGACAAGTTCTACGCGGCTGAGCGAAAAAGGAAAAAGGATAGCAAGCGCCGCACCCTGGAGTTGTGTAACACCCCAGAGAAGGAACTCCGGACTGCGGTTGCGACAGGCTACGTAAGTCTAATGGCATACATTTATTTATATATTTATATATTTTTATTTATAATGTAATTTATACCATAGATACTAGTACTGGTACTAGCTGTGTGTCATTACAAATAACTGGTACAATACATGCATAGATCTATAGATTTATAAACTGTGTAAATGATATATCATAACATATTATGTTAAATCATACAATATCCTCTTTTTTTTCAAAGGTCCAGGCTCACCGTGAGAGAAAGAATCTGGCTCGCCTTGCAGGTGACCAAGCTCCCATGGAGGAACAGCCTGGCCCCTCCGTGCCTGTGCCCGGGGACGTACCACCTGGCCCCTCAGTTGAGCCGGCTCCTGCAGAGGACCAGCCCTCCGTACCAGCCCAGCCTGACAGCCACCGCACACCTACCCGTGGCAGCCGTCGGGCACTTCTGGTGTCCCCGTCGCTGTTTTCTCCCCGGAGGGCAGCATCGGTATCGGATGCTGATCTGGCTCAGCCTCTGCCAGCCAACACCCCACGCGTAAGTTTAACAATGGCATTATGTCAAACAAAAAGCATCTCTCTGTACATACATGTATTTACTTTGTACCAACACTTAAATGTATGCATGCTTTTCTGTGTTCCTACTAATAGATCCTTACTATCTCAGTACAGTGATTAAAGTTCACATCCTGTAAGTGTGCCATAAGCCCATTGGCTGAGTACTTTTGTCCTTATCAATAATGTCTATTCTTTCACAGGCACCCTCACCGAAAGGGAAGGGTCGGGGTAAGAACCGTGGGCCCAAGAAGTCTGCCGCACCAAAGCCGACTGCACCCGAGAGCCCCCCCCCACCACCGAGGGTCGTCGCTGTGGCCCCCCCACCACCGAGGGTTGTCGCTGAGGCCGCCTCACCACCGAGGGTTGTCGCTGAGGCCCCCTCACCACCGAGGGTCGTCGCTGAGGCCCCACCACCGAGGGTTGTCGCTGAGGTCGCCTCACCACCGAGGGTTGTCGCTGAGGCCCCCTCACCACCGAGGGTCGTCGCTGAGGCCCCACCACTGAGGGTTGTCGCTGAGCCCCCGCGACCGAGGAGGGTTGTCGCTGAGCCCCCCCGACCGAGGAGGGTTGTCGCTGAGCCCCCCCGACCGAGGCGGGTTGTCGCTGAGCCCCCCCGACCGAGGCGGGTTGTCGCTGAGCCCCCCCGACCGAGGCGGGTTGTCGCTGACCACGCCGACCACGCTGACTACACAACACCTCAGCCCACCTCCGACAACACAGCAACTGCCACAGCGACTGCCACGCCTCCTGCACAGGCCAGCAGCTCCCTTTCGGTGAGTACATGTGATAGAATATATAGTTTTGTCTGTGGTTATTTGTAACATAATGCCTTCATGTACCTAAGTTCCTATTCAAAAATACTGATTTATTAATGCACTATGCACTAAGTAATCATGAGGCATCAGACTGTAAGCATTTGAATCTTAATTGTAAACTCAAATTGCCCACACACCCCCCCCCCCCCCCCCATTGTGTACTAATCAATGCATTATGCAGCCTGTAAATTTTTACAGCCGCCCGACCCCCGCACCAGTGCCCGTACAAGTGGCAGGTCGCGTCCGCAGTGTGGGGCTACCACGGGTTCACCCCTACACACGCCCATGGACTCGCAGGCCAGCGATGCCTGCCCGACCGCCCGGCCTCGGCGTGCGTCGGCGATGATCAAGAAGAGCTCGCCGCGACGGGGACCGAAGCGCCACTGCCCCGTCAACCTCCAGGCGATGGAGGATCTGCTGTGAGTATAAGAACAGAATAGCATCCTTTTTACATGTACATTTCTTATACAGTACTGATGTATATACACAAGTAATGCTTAGTAAATATATATAGTATATAATATATATAGTATAGACCTTTTAAAAGTTAAACTTATCTGCATTGTAAGCTAAAGCATTCAGACCTAATATTGATTGATATTGATGATTTACTGATGATTTACAGGAACGCTATCAAGGGGGCGAAACTCCCTAAACCAGATTAGGGAGAGATAAAAGTAAATGTATACATAGAACAGTAGAATAATGCTTGAGTTACTAGTTCCTGCTTCCTTGGTTCCTGGTTGTTTAGTTGTAGTTCCTTAGTTATTGTTGTAAATGTTACCCCCCTATGCATCACCCTTCCTTTGCTTTGTTGTTATCCTTTACCCTTCCTTTGTGTCCTTTGTTTCTATGTGTCTTTTTTTAATTTGTTGTTATTAATTATCATTCCCTTCTCTCTATGTGTCATTAATCTGTGGTTAGTTGTGTAATTGCATAGAACTAGTATTAACTGTTAGTTACCTGGAATTGCTTAAATTCACTGTACTTTTGTTTGCATGATGCATTAATGCAGCGCTGGCAAGTCATCAGTGCTGCATTCATGCATCATGCCCTGTAACACTGTACTAATCCTAAACTATCACTTTCAGCCCCCAGACTCCTTGTAAGGGGAGTATGGGCGTAGGATGGCTTACACCAAGGAAGAGGCGGCTACGCTACCTCAACGACCGGCTCAAAGACGACATTCACAAACTGGAAGCAAAGCACCGGCATCACAAGTCAACAACTAAGAAAGAAAGGAGGATCCACCGAAAGGTAGAGACTGAGGTGGTCAGGCTCAGAGAGGAAGTGAAGATGTACAAACGCAGCATCAGGAAGACCCGCCGACAGCTCATCCCCGGAGACACTACACCCTGCCGCGACCGCCAAGCTGTCAAGCTGTACCTTGCTCTGTCTTCTGAACTGAAGGTCCTCCCCCGTATGACACGGCTGCGGGTCACCAGAAAGTTCGCACCCGGCATGAGGTTGAAGAGAGCCAGGCTGACAGCCCGGTTTGCCAAGGACCTGGGCCTCGACCGGCGGTCACTTCTGAATGGTGGGAGACCGCGTAAAGTGTCTGATCAGCAGCTGGCCTACTACGAGCAGAGGGATGATATCATCAACTTCCTCTCTGAGCCTGAACACTCCTACACTCTGCCAGGCAAGAAGGACTCTGTGCGGGTGGGTGGACACAGGCACCAGAAAGTCATCCTCACTGAGTTCCTCTCTGTGCTCCGCGACCTGTACCTGAAGCGGTACCCGACTCGGAAGGGGAAATGCAGCCAAAGCTTCTTCAACGGTGTGCGAAAGGAGGCCAGGTGGATCCTACCAGTGAGGTACAATAACACCCAGATCTGCCTGTGCATGAAGCACCAAAACTTCACCCTACGACTCCGCGCTGCAAAGTACCCAGGTACCCCCGACTCCGTTGTCCGCGGCACTACAGTTGAGCAGTTCACAGAGAAGCTCGGTGAGAACATCATCCACCCCACCGTCACGTGTGACACCTGGCAGATGGTGGAGGTTCCCTACGGCCCGGTGGACGTCGAGACGCAGAAGCGGAAGACCGTCAAGAAGCTTCGCCTTGTCCCCAACACCCTGACCAAGTCTGCATTCATCGAGATGATGGAGACCGAGTTCGAGACGATGCGTGAGCATTCCTTCCGCGCCCAGAACCAGCACCGTGTGGTGCGGGAACTGCGGGAGGGTATGTCTGAGCAGGAGGTGACCATCCAGATGGACTTCGCGGAGAACTGGTTAGTGAACTATTCAGAGGAGGCACAGAGCGCGTTCTGGGGCAAGGAGCCAGTCACAGTCCACCCGGCTGTGATCCACTACAAGGCCCCAGACGGTACGACCAAGCACAAGTCGATCGCTCTGACCTCCGATGACCGGAAACACGACGCAGGTGCCATCCTCGCATTCCTGACAGTTCTCTGCCTCTGGATTCAGACCAACCTACCTCACGTGACTACCATCCACTACTGCACAGACTCACCATCGTCTCAGTATCGGAACAAGTCGATATTCTCCATCATCTGCCAGCACCTCAGACTGTTCGCTCTACGCTGCACCTGGACCTACTTTGAAGCAGGTCATGGTAAAGGCCCGTGTGACGGTGTGGGTGCAGCAGTCAAGCGAATGGCCGACCTCCTCATCAAGTGTGGCCAACGAATCGACAATGCCCTACAGTTTGTGTTGAAAGGCAACGAACAAGGCAGCGCGGTTCACTACCATCATGTCTCTGCTGCTGATGTGGCGGAGGCACGGTCACGACTAGAGGGGTTGGCTTGTGCCAACAGTGTTCCCGGTACCATGCAGGTACATGCAGCAGTGCCCGTGATCCCCAACCGCTCCATCTCTGTACGCGACACCTCCTGCTTCAACACCTGCTGCTGGGAGGACAACGAGTCTCTGCGCCACTGTCCTGGCTGGACCAACCACCAGTTGTTCGCAGCAGACCCCAGCTCGGAAGCCGACATGGAGGAGGAGCAGGAGGAGGAAGCAGGGGAGGAGGCCTTCAAGGTTGGGGACTACGTCGCTGCCATGTACAACGAGGAGTGGTATCTTGGACAGGTCGTCACTGGTGCCAACACCGAGGGGCACATTGAAGTGTCCTTCATGCAACGCGGTAACGTGGCCCTGAACGAGTTCACCTGGACCACCAGGAAGGACCTCATCCACGTGCCTCCACAGGACGTCCTCTGCAAGACTTGCCCTCCACAGCCTCTGGCCGCCAGCGGTAGGCGTGCAGACAAGTATGCCCTGCCAGCTGCTGTGCTGCTAGAGGTGGAGACCCTGAAGGAGGCAAGGAAGCCACGAGGCGGCCGTCGACGCTAGACACAGGGTGGACCTGTGCACCGACCTGCCGCTGGATATCGGGTTTGGACCCGTGTGGCGGCAGATATGACCTCACCGACCTGCACGCTGGATATCGGGTTTGGACCCGTGTGGCGGCAGATAGGAACCCAACAACTATTGGGTACGCGTAAGGTCCGACACTTTTATACGGTGTCACTATGTTAATGCTAGAGGTCAGACAGAGTTGTGATATGAAGGTTAAAGGTATTTAATGCAATAGTAAACATGTTAGTCTTATGGAATAAGGGGATAGAAGTGATTTTGTGGCTGGTTTTTTAACTTATTAGCGAATGTAAGGTCAGGTAAGGTAAATAATTAAGTATTTAGTCTTCAAACCAAGATCTATGGACTAAACATGTGATATCTAGTTGTCTATAGGCTTAAAACATGAGTCCAACCTGTTTTGTACATGAAAATGTAGCAAAGATATGCCTGAAGGAGTTCCATTGTTGTCATACAGGGCTATGTCAATGGTAAATGTACGCGTAAGGTCCGACACTTTTATAATATGTTAATGCTAGGAGCCTTGCTATGCCATTCAGAGTTGTATGATGGTGGTTGATGTTATCTAAACCAACAGTTGACATGTTGGCCTTATGGAATAAGGGTATAGAAGTGTAGTTGTGGCCCTTTTTATTTTATGGGAGCCTCTGTAATCTCAGGTAACACAAAAAAGTTCAGTATTATTATCTTACGGGTGCCATTGTATATACACAAAGTGTCATATCTGGTTGTTTATAGGCTTAAACCACAAGCCTAACCTGTTTGGTGCATGTACATGTAGGATAGATAGGTATACAAGGTGTGTGAGTGATGTGAGAGAGGTCTATGTGAATGGTACGGAATCCCTACGTCGAGCGTAAGGTCCGACACTTTTATACGGGTTTACTATGTTAGTGCTGGAAGCCTTGCCATGCCACTCATGGATGTATGAGGGTGGTTAATACTATTTAAATCAATAGTAAACATGTAAGCCCTATGGGTTAAGTATATAGAAGGGCTGTTTTGGCTCTTTTTATTTTTTGGGAGCCTAGGTAATCTCAGGAAACAGAGAAAAATTATGTATTTCTATCTTATGGGTGCCATTGTATATACCCAAAGTGTCATATCTGGTTGTTTATAGGCTTAAACCACAAGCCTAACCTGTTTGATACATGTACATGTAGGATAGATAGGTATACAAGGTGTGTGAGTGATGTGAGAGAGGTCTATGTGAATGGTACGGAATCCCTACGTCGAGCGTAAGGTCCGACACTTTTATACGGGTTTACTATGTTAGTGCTGGAAGCCTTGCCATGCCCCACAGAGATGTATGATGGTAGTTGATGTTATTTAAACTTACAGTAAACATGTTGGCCTTATGGAATAAGGGTATAGAAGTGTACTTGTGGCTCTTTTTAATTTTTTTTTGAGCCTCTATTGTGTCCGGTGACGGAAAAAATTAAGTATTTCCATCTTACGGGTGCCATTGTATATACCCAAAGTGTCATATCTAGTTGTTTATAGGCTTAAACCACAAGCCTTACCTGTTAGGTACATGTGCCTTTGCACTATAACACAGTTCGGAAAATTGTTTGTATTTTTTTTGTATTACCTACTCGACCAACAGATAAGGTAAATCTGGGCACGTCCCAATAGCAGAGCATATGGCACTGCATGATGCTAGCCAAATAGAGCAACATAAAGGTGTGAAAATTGTTGGGCTCAATGTTAGGAGCCTGAATAAAAAGCTGTTAGAAATTGAAGAAAATCTGTCTTTTTCTGACTACCTATGTGTAAGCGAAAGCTGGCTTAACCCAGCTGATAGTGACGGAGACATAAGATGGCAAAACCATGGCCATTTTAGACTAGATAGGAATGCTAGGGCAGGGGGACTACTATGCTATGTAGCTAGAGAGTTCTCGCCCTACACTGTTCTTGAAAATGATCTATCATTTGTCACTGACAACCTCGAGGCTTTAACCATCACGACAAAAAAACCTAACATACGCATAAGAACGATTGTGACGTTTTACAGGCCTCCTAATGGTAGCCTAGTAGCCTTCACAGAAGAGTTCAGTAACCTGTTGTCCAAAATCAAAATTGACAAGCATGAGGTCTTTATAGTAGGTGACTGTAACATTGATCTGAGACACCGCGAGAGTCGCAAAAGCACACGACTTTTCACGGTACTCAAGAATCATAACCTCAAAGTCTTAGAAACTGGGATCTCCAGGGTACATAAAAAAGGGGCCACCTTCATAGACCACATTTACACCAATAGTGATGATGTGTCATGTTGTGGGACCCTGAGCTACTATATAAGCGATCATATACCCTGTTTCGCCATAATCAAAAAGAAACGCTACAGGAAGAGCTATGAAACTAAAACTAGTAGAGTCTATAAGAACTACCAGAAAGAGTTTATAGCTGAGTGGATTGACAGTATTGAGTGGGAGGGCTTCCTTGACATGAATGACCCAACTGAACAATGGGACTTCATAGAGAGAGAGTTGATAGCCTTCCTTGACCAATACTGCCCAATCAAAACTTTCACTGTTAGAGCAGATACTCCCAAATGGTTCTCAAGGGAAATCACTGATCTAATCAGGGAAAGACAAAGTGCATACAGACTAGCCCATGCAAGCCAACGTCCGGCTGACCTTAGGGAGGCCAAGAGGCTCAGAACCGAGGTCAGGGTGGCTGTTCGCAAGCAAAGAGGTAAAAACGTAAGAAAAGACGTCAGGGAAAATAAGAACAATCCAAAACTATTCTGGGAAATCCTAAACGGGATACTCGGGAAAGGCAAGGCAAAAAACACTTCTATAAACCTGGTTGATGAACACAAGGAAGAAGTTCCCCAAGAGGAAACCAGCTCCTTCATCAACAACTTTTATGGTAAAGTTGGGGAAACACTGGCAAAGGCCTTTGAAAACCTCCCTGGGGATACATCAATTCATGAAGCCCTGAATAGTCAACACCCTGAGGCTAACCCTTTTATCTTAAATACGGTGGCCACAGAGGACTTGATTACCTTCGTGAAGAGAATAGAGGCACATAAATCTTCTGGACTAGATTATGTCAATGCCACAGTACTAAAAGATTTTCTTCTACTTACCATCCCTTATGTGAAAGATATGTGTGACAACTCCATTATTAATGGTACATTCCCAGTCAAATGGGCTAGGGGCAAGATAATCCCCATACCAAAAACTGGTGACTTGACTGACCTGAGCAACTGGCGTCCTATAACGCTATTGCCTGTAATAGGCAAGGTTATGGAGCGTATAGTTCACATGCAACTGATGAAATATTTGCTAGATACTGGGAAACTGACAAAACATCAGTATGGTTTCATGCCTGGCCGTTCGACGGCAGACGCTGTGTTTGAGCTAACAGACAAGCTGTACCGTAGCATGAATGCCGATCGCCTTGCCTCTTGTGTATACATTGACATGAGGAAGGCGTTCGATACTGTCCACCACGGTAGACTGGTGAACAAACTGGGCTTGCTAGGGTTACAACAAAACTCACTGCAATGGTTTGGGAGCTATCTCCAAAATCGGGCACATTGCACGTTTGCGAATAATATTGTATCAGAGTCCATTCCTGTTCACTACGGAGTTCCGCAGGGGTCCATTCTTGGCCCCTTGCTCTTCTCCGTGTACATAAATGATATGCCCGAATGTGTTGAAAACTCAGACATCCTGCTCTATGCAGACGATGCTGTAATGATCACAGAGGGTTTTACCAGCATGGAAACAGCACTCAGGGCACAACCAGACCTAGACCGTATCCAGGAGTGGTGTGCTACAAATCGGCTGACAATAAATGCCAAAAAAACCAAACAGGTAGTGTATGGCACACAACAGAAGATTGACAGATATGAGAGAGTAGACGTCAAAGTGGATGGCAAACTCATAGACAAGGAAAGTACTTTTGTCTATCTTGGGGTCTCCATAGACGAAACACTGTCCTTCAAACCGCACATGGCGTATCTTAGGAAGAACACAGGTTACAAAATCCATAGACTAAATAAGATCAATTACATGGTCGATGAGCCTGAGTCACTAACAATATACAAATCATGTGTTCTCCCTTCGATGGAATACTGCAGTTTCATCCTGGACTCTGCTACGGTCAGAGATCAGGAGAGACTGCAAGTGATTCAAAACAGGGGCTTGCGGGTTTGCCTTGGCATCCGCAACCCTCTTGATATCCATGAAGAAGACCTGCATCAGCGGTGTGAGATTGATGTCCTCTCCAAAAGGAGAGATCACCAACTCCTTGCTCTGATGCACAAAATCTCAAAAAACCCTGAGAAAACCCTCCCCATCGCGGAAGGTAGAACCAGAGGGGATTCCAAAATTAAGTTGAAAATAGCTAGGCCAAGACTTGCCACATATAAGAAGTCGCCACTGTACAGAGGGTCCGTCCTCTGGGACGTCCTCAAACCAGATGTGCAAAAAATTGAAAAACGACATATTTTTTTGGCCAAGGTCAGAAAGACCAATTTTATAGTGGAATAGGAAACCCCTTCACATCCAGGGTGCACAAGCACACTAAGCTATCAGGCTTAAGGTCATGTGAAGACAGCCATGTTGAGAACCTGAAGTGCACAAGCACATCAACGTATAATATACATAGCCGTAGGGGTCACTCCCAACGTGCACCAGCACAGGCTATTTCCTGATAAATCAGGAGACCTACTCTATACACCAAGTGTATCGGTAGCCACTTATTATTTAATACTAATTAGCATAATGAGAGAACATGATTATTATTGCTCATAAAGTAATTATATATTTGATGACTCTTCTTTCTCCTCGTTATGCGTGCACCAGCACCATCACATGTGATTGACATCTACGAAGTTAATGTCCATAATAATCGACGAGTGATATATAACTGGAAAAGAATATCTGTAAATACGCCTGACATGGCAATTTGTCATTGAATATCGTGTCCACAGGAGACGAAATGCCAAATAAAAATCTTGAATCTTGAATCTTGAATGTACATGTAGGATAGATAGGTATGCAAGGTGTGTGAGTGATGTGAGAGAGGTCTATGTGAATGGTACCGAATCCCTGCGTCGAGCGTAAGGTCCGACACTTTTATACGGGTTTACTATGTTAGTGCTGGAAGCCTTGCCATGCCACTCATGGATGTATGATGGTAGTTGATGTTATTTAAACGAATAGTTAACATGTTGGCCTTATAGAATAAGGGTATAGAAGTGTACTTGTGGCTCTTTTTAAATTTTTTTTGAGCCTCTATTGTGTCAGGTGACGGAAAAAATTAAGTATTTTCATCTTACGGGTGCCATTGTATATACCCAAAGTGTCATATCTGGTTGTTTATAGGCTTAAACCACAAGCCTAACCTGTTTGATACATGTACATGTAGGGTAGATAGGTATACAAGGTGTGTGAGTGATGTGAGAGAGGTCTATGTGAATGGTACGGAATCCCTGCGTCTAGCGTAAGGTCCGACACTTTTATATGATTTCACTATGTCGTGTTAGAAGCCTTGCCATGCCACACAGAGATGTATGAGGTTGGTTAATACTATTTTAATCAATAGTAAACATGTAAGCCCTATGGGTTAAGTATAAAGAAGGGCTGTTTTGGCTCTTTTTATTTTTTGGGAGCCTAGGTAATCTCAGGAAACGGAGAAAAATTAAGTATTTCTATCTTACGGGTGCAATTTTATAGACTCAAAGTGTCAAATCTGGTTGTTTATAGGCTTAAACCACAAGCCTAACCTGTTTAGTACATGTAAATATAAGATGGATGTGTATGCAAGGTGTTTGATAGGTCTGAGACCTGTTGTGGTAAAGTATAGAATACCGTAAGGTCCAACACTTTTATACGATAAATAAGGCTTGTGTTACGCAGCTACGCTGGGAAGCAGAATCATTATATACATAAAGCAATGCATGTACTTGAAAGTATACATATTGAAGATGATGCACAGTGATTTTAATGCTAATCTGGGCACTTTTGAGCATTCTACTGTAAAGTTGGTGTTACTGGGTTGTGTTTTCAACATTTTCAAGAGATCCCTAAAGTTTGACGACCCATAACTCGGAAAGTTTATTGATGATGATTACAAAACTTGGCACGTATTATCATACATATAGTGGCTATATGTAAACCTAATTACAAGTTTCTATGAGGTTTTAAAGCAGGTTATAATAGCATTGTGGTTATTATGTCGTAATTCCGACACTTTTATTCTTAGTTGTGTTCGCCGGGCTATAAAAACTGACATCCTAGGAGTTCATTGTGCCAATCAGGGTTTTCTGACACCCAAGATATATGTCTTTCAATAAAATAAACTTGTATAAAGATCAATTGAGGTTTTGTTATTTTCATTCTCATTCAGTTATGGCCCCTGAAAGTGGCATTTTTCAAAATTCTGACCCATATAGTGTTTGAGGGATAAGGGCAGATTATTCTTTAAGTACAGTTAGGTATATTAGATGACTATATAGTGTTTGAGGCATAAGGGCAAGTTGATATTTTATGGCAGTTAGGTATTTGAGATCACTATAGAGCGTTTGAGGGATAAGGGCAAGTGAATATTATAGGCCATTTAGGTATAGAAGATCACTATATAACGTTTGAGGGATAAGGGCAAGCTGATATTATAGGCCAGTTAGGTATATAAGATCACTATATAGCGTTTGAGGGATAAGGGCAAGCTGATATCATAGGGCAGTTAGGTATAGAAGATGACTATATAGCATTTGAGGGATAAGGGCAAGCTGATATCATAGGCCAGTTAGGTATAGAAGATCACTATATAGTGACTGAGGGATAAGGGCAGGTTGATACACAGGTGGTACTAGGTGTAGAGCTCACTATATAAGATTTGAGGGATAATGGCAGTATGATATTTTGGAGCAGCTAGGTATAGAAGACCATTGTATAGAGTTTCAGGTATAAGGTCAAGTTGATATTTTATGGCAGTTAGGTATTTGTGATCACTATGTAGGGTTTGAGGGATAAGGGCAGGTTGATATTTTAGAACAGTTAGGTCTATGCGATCACTGTATAGCGTTTGAGGGATAAGGGCAAGCTGATAGTATAGGCCAGTTAAGTATAGAAGATCACTATATGACATTTGAGGGATAAGGGCAGGTTGATATTTTAGAGCAGTTAGGTATATAGGACACTATATAGTCTTTGAGGCATAAGGGCAAGTTAATATGTTGGACTAGTTAGGAATATTAGAGTACTATAATTATAGTGTTTGAGGGATGAGGGAAGTTCATCTTTTAGTACTGTTAGGTAGAATAGATCACTACATAGTGTTTGAGGCATAAGGGCAAGTTGATATTTCAGGCAATTTACATATTTAGGATCACTACATAGCGTTTGAGGGATAAGGGCAGGTTGATATTTCAGGTAAGGTAGGTATATAGGATCACTATATAGCGTTTGAGGGATAAGGGCAAGTTGATGTTTCAGGCAAGTTATGTATATTAGACAACTATATAGGGTTTGAGGGATAAGGGCAGGTTGATGTTTCAGGCAAGTTACATATGTAGGATCACTATATAGGGTTTGAGGGATAAGGGCAGATTGATATTTCAGGTAAGGTAGGTACGTAGGATAACTATATAGCGTTTGAGGGATAAGGGCAAGTTGATGTTTCAGGCCTAGGCAACTTATGTATATTAGGGATCTATGTAGGGTTTGAGGGATAAGGGCACACTGATACAAAGGTGGTTCTAGGTGTATAAGCTTACTATACAGAGTTTGAGGGATAAGGGCAAGTTGATATTTCAGGCAAGTTACATATGTAGGATCACTATATAGCGTTTGAGGGATAAGGGCAAGTTGATGTTTCAGGCAAGTTATGTATATTAGACAACTATATAGGGTTTGAGGGATAAGGACACACTGAAACATAAATAGAACTAGGTGTATAAGCTTACTATATAGCATTTGAGGGATAAGGGCAAGTTGATACACAGGTGGTACTAGGTGTATAAGCTTGCTATATAGTGTTTGAGGGATAAAGGCAAGTTGATGTTTCAGGCAAGTTACATATGAAATTGTAGGATCACTATATAGTGTTTGAGGGATAAGGGCATGGTGCTATTTAAGGCTAGTTAGGTTTATAAGATCACTATAATTATAGCGTTTGAGGGATAAGGGCAGATTGATATTTCAGGTAAGGTAGGTACGTAGGATAACTATATAGCGTTTGAGGGATAAGGGCAAGTTGATATTTCAGGCCTAGGCAACTTATGTATATTAGATATCTATGTAGGGTTTGAGGGATAAGGGCACACTGATACACAGGTGGTTATAGGTGTATAAGCTCACTATGTAGCGTTTGAGGGATAAGGGCAAGTTGATATTTCAGGCAAGTTACATAAGGTATAAGGGATAAACGCTTTATAAAGATCCTATATACCAAACTGGCCTAAAGTATCAACTTGCCCTTATGCCTCAAACACTATGTAGTGATCTCTTCTACCTAACAGTACTAAAAAATGAACTTCCCTCATCCCTCAAACACTATAATTATAGTACTCTAATATTCCTAACTAGTCCAACATATTAACTTGCCCTTATGCCTCAAAGACTATATAGTGTCCTCTATACCTAACTGCTCTAAAATATCAACCTGCCCTTATCCCTCAAACCCTAAACAGTGATATTTTATACCTAACTAGCCTTAAATTACACCATGCCCTTATCCCTCAAACGCTATATGGTGATCTAATATACCTAACTAGCCCTAAATATTACCATGCCCTTAGCCCTCAAACACTATACAGTGATCTAATATACCTAACTTGCCTGAAATATCAACTTGCCCTTATCCCTCAAACGCTATATAGTAAGCTTATACACCTAGTACCACCTGCGTTTCAGTGTGCCCTTGTCCCTCAAACCCTACATAGATGTTTAATGTACATAAGTTGCCTGGGCCTGAAACATCAACTCGCCCTTATCCATCAAAGGCTATATATTATAGTTATCTTATAAACCTAACTAGCCTTAAATAGCACCATGCCCTTATCCCTCAAACGCTATAAAGTGATCCTTCATAATGTAACTTGCCTGAAACATCAACTTGCCCTTATCCCTCAAACGCTATATAGTGATCCTACATAATGTAACTTGCCTGAAACATCAACTTGCCCTTATCCCTCAAACGCTATATAGTAAGCTTATACACCTAGTACTATTTATGTTTCAGTGTGTCCTTATCCCTCAAACCCTATATAGTTGTCTAATATACATAACTTGCCTGAAACATCAACTTGCCCTTATCCCTCGAACGCTATATAGTGATCCTATATACCTACCTTACCTGAAATATCAACCTGCCCTTATCCCTCAAACGCTATGTAGTGATCCTAAATATGTAAATTGCCTGAAATATCAACATGCCCTTATGCCTCAAACACTATGTAGTGATCTATTCTACCTAACAGTACTAAAAATTGAACTTCCCTCATCCCTCAAACACTATATAGTACTCTAATATTCCTAACTAGTCCAACATATTAACTTGCCCTTATGCCTCAAAGACTATATAGTGTCCTATATACCTAACTGCTCTAAAATATCAACCTGCCCTTATCCCTCAAACCCTAAACGGTATATGGTGATCTAATATACCTAAATAGCCCTAAATATTACCATGCCCTTAGCCCTCAAACACTATACAGTGATCTAATATACCTAACTTGCCTGAAATATCAACTTGCCCTTATCCCTCAAACGCTATATAGTAAGCTTATACACCTAGTACCACCTGTGTTTCAGTGTGCCCTTGTCCCTCAAACCCTACATAGATGTTTAATGTACATAAGTTGCCTGGGCCTGAAACATCAACTTGCCCTTATCCATCAAAGGCTATATATTATAGTTATCTTATAAACCTAACTAGCCTAAAATAGCACCATGCCCTTATCCCTCAAACGCTATATAGTGATCCTACATAATGTAACTTGCCTGAAACATCAACTTGCCCTTATCCCTCAAACGCTATATAGTGATCCTACATAATGTAACCTGCCTGAAACATCAACTTGCCCTTATCCCTCAAACGCTATATAGTAAGCTTATACACCTAGTACCATCTATGTATCAGTGTGCCCTTATCCCTCAAACCCTATATAGTTGTCTAATATGTACATAACTTGCCTAAAACATCAACTTGCCCCTATCCCTCAAAAGCTATATAGGAAACTTATACACCAAGTACCAACTGTGTATCGGTTTGCCCTTATCCCTCAAACCCTACGTAGTTGTCTAATATACATAACTTGCCTGATACATCAACTTGCCCTCATCCCTCAAACGCTATATAGTGATCCTACATACCTACCTTACCTGAAATATCAACCTGCCCTTATCCCTCAAACCCTATATATTGATCTTATATACCTAACTAGCCTTTAATAACACCATGCCCTTATCCCTCAAACACTATATGGTGATCTTATAATTATACCTAACTAGCCCTAAATATTACCATGCCCTTAGCCCACAAACGCTATATATATAGTGATCTAATATACCTAACTAGCCTTAAATATTACATTGCCCTTATCCTTCAAACACTATATAGTAAGCTTATACACCTAGTTCCATCTATGTATAAGTGTGCCCTTATCCCTCAAACCCTATATAGTTGTCCAATATACATAACTTGCCTAAAACATCAACTTGCCCTTATCCCTTAAACGCTATATAGTGATCCTATATACCTACCTTACCTGAAATATCAACATGTCCTTATCCCTCAAACGCTATAAATTATAGTGATCCTACATATGTAACTTGCCTGAAATATCAACTTGCCCTTATCCCTCAAACGCTACATAATAAGCTTATACACCTAGTATCCCTCAAACCCTATTTAGTTGTCTAATATACATAACTTGCCTGAAACATCAACTTGCCCTTATCCCTCAAACGCTTTATAATGATCCTACTTACCTACCTTACCTGAAATGTCAACCTGCCCTTATCCCTCAAAGCCTATAATAGTGATCTTATATACCTAACTAGCCATGCCCTTATCCCTCAAACGCTATATGGTGATCTAATATACCTAACTGCCCTAAAATGTCACCTGCCCTTATCCCTCAAACCCTATATAGTGGTATTAAATACCTAACTAGCCCTAAATATTACCATGCCCTTAGCCCACAAACGCTATATAGTGATCTAATATACCTAACTAGCCTTAAATATTGCATTGCCCTTATCCCTCAAACGCTATATAGTAAGCATATACACCTAGTACCATTTATGTATCAGTGTGCCCTTATCCCTCAAACCCTATATAGTTGTCCAATATACATAACTTGCCTAAAACATCAACTTGCCCTTATCCCTCAAACGCTATATAGTGATCCTATATACCTACCTTCCCTGAAATATCAACCTGTCCTTATCCCTCAAACGCTATAATATATAGTGATCCTACATATGTAACTTTCCTGAAACATCAACTTGGCCTTATCCCTCAAACGCTATATAGTGATCCTACGTACCTACCTTTCCTGAAATATCAATCTGCCCTTATCCCTCAAAGACTATATAGTAAGCTTATACACCTAGTACCACATGTGAATCAGTGTGCCCTTATCCCTCAAACCCTACATAGTCGTCTAATATACATAAGTTGCCTGAAACATCAACTTGCCTTTATCCCTCAAACGCTATATAGTGATCCTACTTACCTAACTTGCTTCAAACATCAACTTGCCCTTATCCCTCAAACGCTATATAGTTTGAGGGATAAGGCCGTTTGTGGGATAAGGCCGTTTGAGGGATAAGGCCGTTTGAGGGATAAGGCCGTTTGTGCTTTAACGCCATATTTGAGGGATAAGGGCCCGTGGTGAGCCCTTATCCCTCAAACGGTTGCTCGTTTGAGGGTTAAGGGCTCGTTTGAGGGATAAGGGCATGTACCCAGTGACCCTGGGGCTCTGCCGGGAAAGTCCGGGTAACCAGGCGGGAGCCCCGGCAAGACCGGCGTGAGGGTGAGAGGAGTAAGGCGGATCGCTACATTAGTATTAAAGAGTTACAGGATGTTTAATAGTGCATGGCCCTTAAAGGCTTACTGTACCATAAGACTACTGGTGTCAGACACTACAGCCAATGGCATGTTTATCTGCAATAAACTGGACACTGACAAATGATGGATCAAGTTTCAGGGGCAGTTAAAAGTGTCCTGGGGAACCCAGTGCAGTGTTATTGTGGTTTCGCTCAAGCCACCATGTCCAAGGCTGCATAATCACATCATCATAAAATTACACTCACTCAGGGCTGGTATCCAGCAAGTATTCATGCCACTTGCTTGTACAGTTTACTAGTTGCTGAGCAGTGGCAAGTATCTATTTCAAAAAAAGTATTTGTACCTCCTATAATTTAATTTTTTTTATGTCTAGCAGGTGTTCAAAATCATTAGGCACTGCAGAGGAGGTTGTTTTATACGTTAATACTTCCCCAAAGAACTGGTATTTTTCTTCTCAGTAGCCACAGTCATTTCCCCAGCTTATCAGTATCTAACGTCAGGGCATATAGCTAACTTGCTATGGAGCTACTCCAGGAGCCGCTATATAACGTTAGAGACATCTACAGATCTGCAGTGGTGTGCAGTAAATTTAAGGGTACTCGAACTGCTGTTAGTGACCGTCAGGTTTAAGTAACAAATCTATTCTATGTGTCAAAAGAACTCTCCCAAAAACACACCTTGTATTTACTGTCTGTATATGGATTTACGATGTAAAGTATGAAGGGTTATGATATTTCATTTTTATTCGCTTGATAATTTTCAAAATTTTGTGCCTCCTTGGGTATTGAAAAGTACAATATCATATCATTTTATGAAGAGCGCAGGAATACACAAAAATGTCACATGACGTTGTCATCTTGTCTTAGGGTAGCTAATTTTGTTACCTAAAAGCCTTAAAGGTTACCATACTAAAGGCTAAATATTAGTCCCTGCAGAGTGTTAATTCTCCATATGGTTTTATGAGCAGGGACTAGAAATTACTACTATCAGGTAGGTTATACATTGCTTGTCCTCTCACATTCAATAAAACAGTTATCAAATCATGTTTATGTATACAGTACTAGTACTAATATAATGTTATGGTGACACCTCATTGATTATATTATATGTGTTTTAGAAGGCATCATCCCTTCACTTTGGCCGTGTATAAACATGATGTGTGCATATGATTAGCAGTAACATTTCATTATAATGTACTAGGAGGATTTTTTGTCTGATGGAACCAACAACTTTGGAACCAACAATGTATAATATGACATGTTTGATATTTGTTGGGTTTGACCTAAAATAGTTTATATTCCAGGGAATGAAACATCCACAAATGATCATACTATACTGTAAAAAATGTATATTAATCAAGAGAAAAAGTATTTCAGTGTCAAGACTGACCTTTCTTATTACATCTGACACCTATATATCCAATCATATACATCTGGAAGGAATGCCACCTGTCAGAAAAAGACGCTGGCACTACTTTCCATCCAGTCTCCCCAGAGTGCCGACTACATTAAGTACCAAATGCCTTTGCCATCCGGTCTCACAGACTCTATAGCCCCTGAGTAGTACCTCTCATTGTCATGGTGCTGCTAGCAGCATGGTACAAGGGGATGGTAAGGCCTCCATTTGGGGATGTCAGGAAAGTTCACTACTTTGTCACAAGGAGACGTCATAGGAAGGCAGTGTCTAGGAAGTTTGTCCTGACCTCTGAGTCCACTACAGACAGTGTACGGAATGGAGAAGAACAGATCCTTTTCAACATCTGTGTATTGTGAGGCATTCCTGGAAGGGGGCTTTGTACAAAGTATCTAGCAGCTATCTGAATGCCATATCTAGTCTATCTTTGAATATCTCACATACATTTTGTGATTCTGTTATCAAAAACGTGTCTGCTCCTGTTAAAACCTTAACCAGGAAATATGATGCCTGCTTTATAACAATAACTAACAGAGGTGAGTCATCAATGAACCATAGGAATATAATCATCAGTAAATCATAAATATAATATGGGTTGCAAAACCTTGCATTACATGGTTGGAATAAAATTACTTAAGGCAAGCTATGTCAGCACTAGAAATATCTCTGTAATTATGTTCAAACTGCAAGGATCTAAGTCCTTCAACTGTGTTAAGGTAGATGTGTGACTCTCTAAAAGCCTCTCAGACTGTTCTCTTTACACATCTAAAGCTCTACTACAGCCTGTAGTGAGGTGACTACGGACACTTCACATGTCCCTGAGAACCTGATGCCATTGCCACTTACCATTTATCATCCATTTTCAGAAAAGATTGTGTTAACTCATTAAAGGCAGTGAATGGTTTAAAGTGTCTATCAGTCATATCTATTAAAAGGGTTATATATGGATAAAGGGTAATTCTGCCTTTCATTTATCATAGAGTTTATATGACATTTGTTTAGTGCTTCATGGAAGCAGGCTCTACAAACAATGATGTCTCTGGGTAATAAGGGAGACCCATGTATACTGAATGTTTGTATTTGCTTCTTTCATAATATCTAGCTCATGGACCACATGGAAACGATATTGTGTATTGTGAATAGCTAGAAAATGACATTTTAGTATAGCATATCAATGCCATCTTGTTGAAGTTCTTAGACTAACCAATGTCTCAAACCAGCACCTCTCATTAGCTGCTATTCCAGTCACACGGCCATCCCTAATGGACCAACCAGTGACCAGTTTACTGCTCAGTCAGGTGTAAAGGGTCAGCAGTGGTTGTGGACTACTGACTAGCATTTACTGTACCACAAAGTCAACTGTTAGTATTTGACACAGGAGTGTGGAGAAATGCAGCTCAGTGGCCTTTTTGAGTAAGAGTTATGAACTTTATCTACAGCTTTGCTTCTTGTCTGAAACTTACTTTAACGTAGCATGCTGGCCCTTGAAAAACATCCATATCAAATATACAGAAATCCAAGTGGACTTAAACTATTTAGGGTAGAGGGCCAGCTTCTCCTTATCTTTACAATTATGTGGATACTGCGTTGCAATGAACCAACACTGCAGTCAAACTCTAAGTCTGGATATATCTAAAAACAATGCTGCATTCAAGCATAATGCTGTTTCTATGTGTTTGAGACACTCCTAAATAGTTGACACTGTTGCACCAATACAGCACTGACAGATTGCTCTCTGGCACTGCATTGGTACATCATGATGACAAATGTCTTTTATTTGCAACATGGGGTCCTTAAAGGGTTAATGGGCTTACTCAACTTTTTAGGTAGAGAAAGCGATTTTATTCTTGTCAGTCAATTGACTTATACTTTGATTGACTGTATTAGGCTTATGGTAATCTTACATTACCTAGTACAAAGGTTTATTAACCAAGTATGTAGAGCTCAATGGTCTAAATATCCCCATATGATTACCCTAGCATTATCCCCTCTCTATTCCATAACACTGTTTAATTGAAAAGAACCTAAAAATAACTATATTTGTATCATTCACAGATGCATTCTATATAAATTAGTTATATATGGCAACATTCAAAAGGCTTCCCATCCGGGAAAGTCTTAACCCATAGCTGTCTCATGTCCAGGGTAATGGCTAAGTTGTAGCAGACTAAGTAGATGGTCTGCTGGTCTCTAATGAGGCTTCTTCTGGGGCACTCACCACTCCCTCACTCAGGGTTCTCTGTGCAGACCACTCCAGCAGCTCATGGTATGGTGGTGGCCATCTTGTCCCTGCTTGTACTGCAGTATACAGCAGGTAACGGTATGGTGGCGGCCATCTTGTCCCTACTTTTACTGCAGTATACAGCAGGTCAAGGTACAGTGGCGGCCATCTTGTCCCTACTTGTACTGCAGTATACAGCAGGTCATGGTATGGTGGCGGCCATCTTGTCCCTACTTGTATTGCAGTATACAGCAGGTCACGGTACAGTGGTAGCCATCTTGTCCCTACTTGTACTGCAGTGTACAACAGGTCATGGTATGGTGGTGGCCATCTTGTCCCTACTTGTACTGCAGTATACAGCAGGTCACGGTATGGTGGCGGCCATCTTGTCCCTACTTGTACTGCAGTATACAGCAGGTCATGGTATGGTGGTGGCCATCTTTTCCCTACTTGTACTGCAGTATACAACGGGTCACGGTATGGTGGCGGCCATCTTGTCCCTACTTGTACTGCAGTATACAGCAGGTCATGGTATGGTGGCGGCCATCTTGTCCCTACTTGTACTGCAGTTTACAGCAGGTCATGGTACAGTGGCGGCCATCTTGTCCTTACTTGTACTGCAGTATACAGCAGGTCAGAGGTATGGTGGTAGCCATCTTGTCCCTACTTGTACTACAGTATACAACAGGTCATGGTACAGTGGCGGCCATCTTGTCCCTGCTTGTACTACAGTTTACAGCAGGTCATGGTACAGTGGCGGCCATCTTGTCCCTACTTGTACTGCAGTATACAGCAGGTCACGGTATGGTGGCGGCCATCTTGTCCCTACTTGTACTACAGTATACAACAGGTCATGGTACAGTGGCGGCCATCTTGTCCCTACTTGTACTGCAGTATACAGCAGGTCACGGTATGGTGGTGGCCATCTTGTCCCTACTTGTACTGCAGAATACAGCAGGTCATGGTATTGTGGCGGCCATCTTGTCCCTACTTGTACATCAGAATACCTTCTTTGCTATAAAGAGCTACAAAGAACAGCACAAACTCCTGAAATAACACAATATAGTTGTGTTTGAAGTGATTATTAATTAGTTATGCTGCATTCAGCTTGTACACTCTGTATTCCAGGGACTCAGTACTAGTTCTTACTCACCATCCTATTGGTCACTGTATCACTAATGAGCTTTCAGTTATGTCAAGACACCACTGTTCTAAGGATTTCATGGTAGTCACAACCAGTGATACCAGGAATACATCTTAAAGCTAATTATAAGTTGGGGAGATATCAAGAGAGGACAGTGGTAAGTTAAGGTATATCCTTGTTACATACAATCTGCTACTGTGTGGTGTACTGAGGCTTTGTTTATGTACCAACTAACTACCCTAATTGTAAGTGTATACCTTAGCAGTTACGCAGCTTGCATTGTTTTTCTAGGGGTGATGGAGTTAGTTTGTCCCCTTACTTAGAGCATCTAGTTGAAGACAGCCCAGATGTTGCTTTACTCATGACCCAAATTGACCTGTGAGAATCTTAACTTTGAAAGATTGACCATGGAGGTCTTGGAATGACCACTTCTGGTATTAAACCTGTCACCTTGTTGTGCACATATAATCAATGAAACAGCAACCTCATATGTGACCCGTTTTAACTAAATGGGTAAGAAGTCACACTTTAAAGAGCCTACATATGGCCTCTTCAAGTAGTATAGCTGGGAAAAAAATTTAAAAAAAAAAGTTTTTGAGATTTTTTTAACATATTGTAGGGGTTTCGTATACGTATAACGCAAACACAGGTTCCAAATTTGGTTTGAATGCAACAGGTTTTTATTCGATCACAGCCTCAAAAGTACACGAAGGTTTCTACTTGGTTCACTTGGTCTTTTAACCATTCGAAGACACACAGGATTCTATTGATAGTTCGAAGTCTAGCAATACCGGACAGTCAGGCCCTGAGCCAGCATGGCTGGTGCAGGAGCCATAGTGTGGGAGGGGTGTAGGTGCCCCTATCAAAGCGAAGGTACAAAAGGTGTGGGTCAGAGCTCGTCCTGGGACGAACTCCCTGAGGTAGCCAACCTCGGCCTCTTATAAACCCTGAGCGCGGACCAAGCAGTGTCGACGTGGCACTCCTCCGTAGCGCCGTCTGGAGTGCCCTGCCTGGCTCCGCTACCGGATAACCGAAAGGACATGGCGTAGGTGTTGCCACCTAGTGTCCGTTTGAGGCACTTCCCGCTCTGACTCCACGGACCTATATGTACACGTATTATTTGTGCCCCTACAATATGAATAGTTATCTCATGGAATAATAAGGTACAAACCAGATTTCAGCAACTATTATTCCCAAAATGATGGCCATAGGTATTATACTTGTATTGTAGAATATAGTTTATATCTAATTCAAATTTTTATTATCTCATTCTAATCAATTTCCATTTAATTATTGCCGACTGGCCAATATACTACATGTCACATACAAAATGAAAGCTCTTGATGAGCTGTACACGAAAATTGCAATATCACACAAATTGTAATATGTGACTTCCGTCCCATTTCGTTAAAACAGGTCACACATATATATATAGTGATGGGAAACCCAATCCTCAACTGCTATTCCACCAGGATTTATTCAATATCTGACCCAGGCAACATATATGCTGAAGCTAATTATAAGCAGTCAAAGTGATACTAAGTAATCATTGACAGCTACACACATTCATCCTTGACATTAGACAAGATCTCGATCAGTAAGGTATCCCCAGCAGTATCCTCCTTCAAATGTACTATGATGTACCTATTTCTTTCAAAGGTGCAATACCTGTTTTTTTCCCCATTTTTTATGCCTCACGAGCGCGAAGCGCTCCTGGTGGTTCCGCCAGGAACTACCAGGGGAGGCATATGATGTTTGCACTTTGACAGAAGGCAGAACGGGGGCCGCCATCTTGGATTAGGTGTCACAACATAAAATTATTCAAGTGGGGCCAGCTTTAATTATTAATTAAATAGGCCTACACGTAGATGAAGCATGATTTAGGATAACTAAGTTTGATAGTCTGTGGCCCGCCCGAGACTGTATCCCGGCGCCCATGGGAACCAGCGTATAACGTATCTATAACGTAATTATAAGGAAGTGTGACGTCATCACGTCGCAGTAGTAGCTAAGCACGTTGTCAAGGAGAGCATGTAACGTCGTCAAGGCGCACTGAGTCGGTGACCTAACCCTGCCGAATTTTACACGCAAATGACGTCTTGGGTTCAGTGCTCCTCAACACCAACACGCTTCTGAAAAGGATTAGTTCCTGGGATTAGCTATATCAATGCTAGTGAGCGACTTGTGCAGGAATTGCATCACGGTATCTAAACTCAGTTTAGTCTAAAGGTAGGCCTAAGTCTGCACCCCAACATAGACAAAAGTCGACACTGACAACACGGCAAGACAGGGGTTTAAACTCCTACATACGCAAGATGGGGTTTTAAAGGCACGCTGAACCCTAGACTGAGTTGTCAACTGTCACGCATTTGCCGTAAGGATCACGCATTTGACATATTTCTCACAGTCTCGCAGCTGTAGCATTTCTGGAAGATCTGGGGCTTCTGTCAGTGAAAGAATTTCTCCAATACTCCCACTAGAATCATAAGAATGCAGTAGGCTACGGTGGGGGTCTAGATGGGGGGTCCCCATGTCACCTGTCGATTTTAAGAAATGCTCATGTCATTTGTCAGTATCTTTGTATTTCTCCTGGCATTTGTCACTAGGCCTAGGTTCCATGTCACCTGTCGATTTTAATAAAAGGTCATGTCTCTTGTGAATATCTTTTAATTTCTCCTGTCATTTGTCACTAAGCCCCATGTCGCCTGGGCCTATACAGGATTATACAATGTACCTGCAAAATCTAGGCAAAAAGAAAATGTGTGATAAAAAAAATGTGTGACAGGCCTATAATATCATTTTCTGTCTTGAAAATCTGTTAGGAGTCAAAAGATATAGGCCTATTTTTAGTAAATGTTCCAGTAAATGTTCCACCCCAATTAGAGAATTAATTGAGCCTCCATGTAGGCCTACTAAACATTCACGCAGGCATTCTGTCATTTTTGCAAAGTCTCACTCTTTCTCATTCCTAAAGGTGGACAGCCCTGGACCATTACCAGTCTTTGGGATAGATCTAGATCTAGATATGGACACATGCATAAACCTAGTACCAGTAGATCTATACCCTCTGTAATTGATAATTGAACACTCTATTAGGAGAAAATTCCATGGACAATCAAAACTTGAAATAAAAAGCTCACACTATAAAGGAGTTCACATCGTCAGTCTGTCAAACTGTTTTTGTCTACTACCAGCGCCTTCAGCACTGGTGGGGCAGTAGGCCTACCGGTAGTCCTAAAGTTAAACAAAGGCCTATATATAATAATGAGTCGGGGAGGGGGCATTATATAGGCCTAGATCCAGCCCTGGACTTATAATATATAGGCCTTATAATAATCGGGGGCAGTAGGCCAAACCTAGTCCTCATCCTTTTTTATTTGTCTCTCTGGTTTCACAAATTCTGCTCGAGCTGCTCTACCATCAGCGAACCATTAAATATAGGTCTAATAATGATCTGTATTCAAATTTTCGTATCTAGGCCTACTATACATCTAGCCTATATTTGTTCTACCGGCAGGGCCTATAGCTTTAGCCCATACTCTACTGATATTTATTTCCAACAGGGGGGGGGGGGATGGGGCTGACCCATCTTGGGGAGGGGCAAAAAAATTCACCTATTTTTAGGCCTATTGCAATCATGTCACCCCACTCATGGACCTTTTCCGATTCAGAGAACGGTAGAAACACAAGCTTTTCACCCATATGGCCAATAGGTGAAACCATTGTATTCTTTGTCTCAGACAAGGTTTTCTACTATTGATTGAACAGCTCTACAGGCTATGCATAATACCAGTCAACCCCTCCCCTCCTCCCTTCCTCCCCTCCTCCCCTCCTCCCCTCCTCCCCTCCTCCCCTCCTCCCCTCCTCCCCTCCTCCCCTCCTCCCCTCTTCCCCTCCTCCCTTCCTCCCCTCCTCCCCTCCTCCCCTCCTCCCCTCCTCTCCTCCTCCCCTTCTCACCTCCTCCCCTTCTCCCCTCCTCTCCTCCTCCCCTCTTCCCCTCCTCACCTCCTCCATTCCTCCCCCTCCCCTGGGGCTGAACCCCTGCCCTTGTGGGCAGCCCCTGTGCTTTGGGCAGACCCCTGTCCTTTGGGGTGAACCCGTTACCCTAGGGCCAGACCCCAGACCTCTTGGCGCGGACCCCTGACCGTGGGGGCAGACTCCTTAATCTTGGGACAGACCCCTTAACCTTGGGGCTGGACCCCTGACCCTGGGAGGGGGACCCCTGACCCTGGGGGGCAGACTCCTGAATCTTGGGGCAGACCCCTTAACCTTGGGGGAGGACCCCTGACCCTTGGAGGGGGACCCCTGACTCTTGGGGGTGGACCCCTGACCCTAAGGGCGGATCTCTGACCCTGGTGCGGACCCATTACCGTGGGGTGGACAACAGACCCCTTTGGGCTGACCCCTGACCCTGGGGGGCAGACCCCTGACCCTGGGGGGCCGACCCCTGACCCCAGGGGGTGGACCCCTGATCCAGGGGGATGGACCCCTTACCCTGGGGGCGGACCCCTTACCCTGGGGGCTGACTCCTGACCCTGGGGGCGGACTCCTGACCCTGGGGGTGGACTCCTGACCCTGGGGGCGGACCCTTAACCTGGGCAAGGACCCCTGCCCCTTGGGGGCAGCCCCCTGCCCTTAGGGGTGGACCCTTGCCCCTTGGTGCGGACCCCTGCTCCTTGGGGCAGACCTCTGCCCCTTGGGGCGGACCCCTGACCTTGGGGGAGGACCCCTGACCCTAGGGGCGGATCTCTGACCCTGGAGCGGACAACAGACCCCTTTGGGCTAACCCCTGACCCTGGGGGGCAGACCCTTGACCCTGGGGGGGGGGCAGACCCCTGACTATGGGGGCAGACTGCTGACCCTCGGGGTAGACCCCTTAACCTGGGGGCCGAACCCCCGACCCTGGGGGGCGGACCCTTTATCTTTGGACAGACTTCTGACCCTGGGAGTGGACCCTTAACCTGGGGCCAGACCCCTGTCCTTGTGGGTGGACCCTTGCCCCTTTGGATTGATCCCTGTCCCTGGGGGGGCAGACCCCTGACCCTTGGGGTAGACTCCTGACCCTGGTGCGGACCTGTCACCGATTAACTATCATGCCAACTGTTACTATCTACAGCCATTAGCCAGGCTGGGTATTTCACCTATCAACCAATAGTCAAACAAGTATATACACATTCAACAGCCCAGTCGGGTATTTCACCCATTAACTATCATACCAACTGTTACTATCTACAGCCATCAGCCAGGCTGGGTATTTCACCTATCAACCAATAGTCAAACAATTATATACACATTCAACAGCCCAGTCGGGTATTTCACCCATTAACTATCATACCAACTGTTACTATCTACAGCTATCAGCCAGGCTAGGTATTTCACCTATCAACCAATAGTCAAACAATGGGGGCAAATCCTTGACCCTGGGTACGGACCCCTGACCAGAAGTGCATCCGCCGGACATTTCATACACCAACCATTAGTCAAACAGTGAGTATATGGCTCACTCTCACCAGATCGATGCAACTTTTATTTGGCCGTACATGATCGGCGGACGTACATGATCGGTGACGTACATGATCGGTGACGTACATGATAGGTGACGTACATGATCGGTGACGTACATGATCGGGGATTATTGACTGCCCTGACCAGGATAAACCATAGATAAACCTTACCAAGGTGTTCATATAATGTCTGTATTGGTATTTAAAATGGTTTAAATGTGTAAATGATTCTAGTAAGAGTATTTTACATGACATTTCAATGCCGATCATGTACGTCATGTGACGTACATGATCGGTGACGTACATGATCGGTGATTATTGACTGCCCTACTCTTTCTGACCATAATAAAACATTTATAAACCTTACCAAGGTGTACATATAATGTCTGTCTTGGTATTTCAAATGGTTTAAATGTGTAGATGAGTCTAGTAAGAGTATTTTACATGACATTTCAATACCGATCATGTACGTCATGTGACGTACATGATCGGCCATTATTTATTGACTGCTTTAATTACCTTTTCTGACCATATTTAAAACATAAATCAATCATAGTGAGGTGTACATATGATGTAGGTCTAAATATGTGTAATCATAGACAAGTCAAGCAGTGGGTAAATAGGAAATTTTACATGACATTCCAAGCCGATCATGTACGTCACATGACGTACATGATCGGTTACACATTGAGCCCCCCCCCTCCGGCCCCTATAAATATTTTGGGAGTTTTTTTTTTCTAATTAACTCCCCAAAGATACATTACAGCCTGTAGGTATGGTTGGGAGAGTTAAACATCGTAGTGCAGGGGGTAAAAGATGGATTTTGTACTCTTCCGATCATGTACGTCCACCGATCATGTACGTCCACCGATCATGTACGTCCACTTTTTCACTTGCACTGATTTGGTGAGAGTGAGCCATATATCCATAAGAACCCAGGCAGGCATTTCACCCATTAACCATTAGTCAAAAGGGTAGTATATTACATTCATCAATCCAATCAGGTATTTCACCCATCAACTATCAGCCAAACCATTAGTATCTACAGCCATCAGCCCAGCTAAGTATTTCACCCATCAACTGTCACCTACTAGTATATACATCAGACCAGCCGGATATTTCACCTACCAACATGTGTACCAATGGTTGGTACCTGTATCAACACCAGCCAAGACAGTACATATTCACTTCACAGTCAATAGAAGTAACATATCTAGGCCTATGTATATGCACACACCTAGTCATGCATTTTACCCATCAATGGTAGTGTGGTGATGTACAAATACACCAATAGAACATTACTTCCAGAAACAAGGTTCTGTCCAGCCTGTACTCATGTTCAGCCAGATTAGTCCCTTATACGTTAGGGAAAGTCCTTCCTGGAGTCATGTAGCCTGCCCGGAGTGACCTGGTCTGGATACAAAGGTGGTGTGACTGCTGAACGATCTAATACATACATATAAGCCGGCCGCTCAGCGATCCCAGGCAGTAAAGTCTTCTACCATTCACCAACAGCTGTCTTGTATAATTGAGCCTGGGTGTATACTAGAGTTACTACAGCATGTAAGAGGGCCGATTACTACTGAACATCAATGTAAAATGGAATTGCACCAATATAACAACAGTAGACTGGCAGAAGCAAGGTGTCTCTATCTTCAAGCCTAGTCAGACATTTCACCCATCAACCATTATTCCAACGAAGAGTACATTATACAGCCATCAGCCCAGTCGGGTATTTCACCCATCAACTATTTGTCCAACAGGTAGGAACTACTTCTCTTTTTTCACCTGTCAACTTGGGCATTTCACCCATCAAATATATCAGCCATTGGTGGGAATAATGGGTAGATTTTAGAATAAAAGTGCCTCTGTTCCATCAATGGTAGAACTTACTAGAAGCCATGGGTCTAGAATGGGCATATCCTTAGCACTGTGGGTACTTTCTGGACGTGCACTGCCATAGCGTATTGTTTCCAATGCAAACACAAAATCTTGGCTTTCAGGGGGCCCTTTTTACTATATGCATTGGTCCGCTATGGCAGTGCTAAGGATAATTTACCCATCAACCATCACTTCAACAGTTAGTATACAGTCCAGCAGTCGAGTTGTGTATTTCACCCATCAACTATGACTCCATCAGCCGGGCATTTCACCCATCAACCATTAGTCAAACAGTGAGCATCTATATCCAAGAACTCAGCCAAGACTTTCACCCATCAACCAGTGAGTCCATATAGACATTAGCCCAGCCGGGCATTTCATCCATCAACCATAAAAAACAGTAACATATACTAACTATCATCAGCCTAGACAGCACTTTCAATCGAAATTTCATATTTATACATGCTCAATCAAAGTTGTGCATTTCACTCATAAAACATATGTAGCAAGAAAGATAAACCTACTGAGTATCGACATGAAACAGAATTTTACCTCTATTTATGAGCCCAGCCAGGCATTTCACCCATCAAGCCTCAGTTCAACAGCCCAGCTGGGCATTTCACCCATTAAATATCATTCAAAAATGTTTTATCTGAATACGCATGTAACAGAACTCAGCAATTGGTCAAGGTAAAAAACTGGCCCTATGCCTTCTATAGGCAACACTTCATTCTCACATCCATGGGAGATCATCATACTTGCCTGTTTGTTGAATCACAGTACACTACCCTGTGGTGGTAGCAGGCAATAGGGGATAGCAAGGAATATATATTATAGTGAATGTAATATTGATACTCATTTCATTATTACATGTATCAGTTGATATTTGTTTCAAGGGGAATGCTTGAAAACCAAGTTTTAATCAATGACATGGCTTCACCTATAATTTGGTAATGGGAGAAACCCCCGGTCCCTATACAAAATACTTTAGCATTGGTTTCTCCTATCCACTAATAGGAGAAACCCATGGTGCCTATACAATACACTTTGATATTGGTTTCTCCAATCCACTAATGGGAGAAATCCTATGCTCACTTGATACCAAAACAAAACACTAGGTGGCAGCACAAACAGAAAGCTGACAATGAGCCATGTCCCCTGATCATACCCAGTATTGTTGTCTTTTCTACTGTTTGCTCTGTATCTAGACTATTTTGGGATATGAACTGCTGTCATATGATGCTCTACACCTTATATTTTATAGAATTTATATGACCAGAACTTATCTTTGTCTATATTTTAGATTAAATCCATACCAGCCCATCATAATGCTAATCCCCATAGAGAAATCTAAATAGCCATAATTTCTTAAATATAACATTACTTAAGATAATTAGTGATTCATGTGATTCCTGATTACAAATAATATTAAATGCAGTCAGGGAAATCAATGAAATGATGGGTTATATAAGAAAATAGGCTCATTGTTAGCCTTCTGCTTGTGCTGCCACCTAGTGTATTGAACTGGTATTAGGTGAGCATAGGATTTCTCCCATTAGCAGATCAGAGAACCAAAGCCCAGTCATACATTTGAAGCTGCCATTTGGCCCTTTCTATATATTCATCCCATCTAACTTCAGATGTGAGTTTCTAAGTATATAGTTGATATTAATATATAAGCCTTGATATAGTTTTAAATGCTGCGGCCTGCTAGTGGATCATGAGAGCACTAATGGCGGTTTCTCACGACTGGTCTTCATTTTGGCTGAAATAGCCTAATTTTTTATGCTGAAACGGTGGTGTAGCACCATGGGAGCACCACCAGGAAGAGGTATATGATGTTTGCACTTCACCAGAAGTCAGAACGGGCGCCGCCATCTTGAATTAAGGAGTCACAGCACAAATTTATGCATATGTGATAACAATAAATATCAACCTTTGACAGGTCCTGACCCTTGGGTTGTAATCTTTACTATACAGTACCAGTATTGTTTATATTGTCCTTAGTTTAGATTTCACCATATCTGCTTCCATAAAAGTGATTGCTGATTGATGATGGAAATGGACTTATAGGTCAAAGAGGTTTATCAACAAATTGCTGATTTACCTAGCATATAATTATTGAACTCAGACGTTAAATTGCAGTACCCTATGGTATCATAGGGTATTATATCTAGTTGCTTTTTTCAACTTCTATCTCAGAAAGTTAGCTTTCTGTTTGTGCTGCCACCTAGTGTTTTGTTTTGGTATCAAGTGAGCATAGGATTTCTCCCATTAGTGGATTGGAGAAACCAATATCAAAGTGTATTGTATAGGCACCATGGGTTTCTCCTATTAGTGGATAGGAGAAACCAATGCTAAAGTCTTTTGTATAGGCACAGGGGGTTTCTCCCATTACCAAATAGGTGAAGCTATGTCAATGATTAAAACTTGGTTTTCAAGCATTCCCCTTGAAACAAATATCAACTATTACATGTAATAATAAAATGAGTATCAATATTACATTCACTAAAATATATAAGCCTTGCTATCCTCTATTGCCTGCTACCACCACAGGGTAGTGTACTGTGATTTGACAAACAGGCAAGTATGATGATCTCCCATGGATGTGAGAATGAAGTGTTACCTATAGAAGGCATAGGGCCAGTTTTCTACCTTGACCAATTGCTGAATTCTGTTACATGCATATTCAGATAAAGTATTTTTGAATGATATTTAATGGGTGAAATGCCCAGCTGGGCTGTTGAACTGAGGCTTGATGGGTGAAATGCCTGGCTGGGCTTATAAATAGAGGTACAATTCTGTTTCATGTCGATACTCAGTAGGTTTATCTTTCTTGCTACATATGTTTTATGAGTGAAATGCACAACTTTGATTGAGCATGGATAAATATGAAATTTTGATTGAAAGTGCTGTCTAGGCTGATAATAGTTAGTATATGTTACTGTTTTTTATGGTTGATGGATGAAATGCCCGGCTGGGCTAATGTCTATATGGACTCACTGGTTGATGGGTGAAAGTCTTGGCTGAGTTCTTGGATATAGATGCTCACTGTTTGACTAATTGTTGATGGGTGAAATGCCCGGCTGATGCACTCCTGTTGGAGTCATAGTTGATGGGTGAAATACGCAACTCGGCTGCTGGACTGTATACTGGTCAACTGTTGAAGTGATGGTTGATGGGTAAATTATCCTTAGCACTGCCATAGCGGGCCAATGCATATAGTAAAAAGGGCCCCCTGAAAGCCAAGATTTTGTGTTTGCATTGGAAACAATACGCTATGGCAGTGCACGTCCAGAAAGTACCTGCAGTGCTAAGGATATGCCCATTCTAGACCCATGGCTTCTAGTTAGTTCTACCATTGATGGAACAGTGGCACTTTTATTCTGAAATCTACCCACTCTTCCCACCAATGGCTGATATATTTGATGGGTGAAATGCCCAAGTTGACAGGTGAAAAAAGAGAAGTAGGTCCTAACTGTTGGACAAATAGTTGATGGGTGAAATACCCGACTGGGCTGATGGCTGTATAATGTACTCTTCGTTGGAATAATGGTTGATGGGTGAAATGTCTGACTAGGCTTGAAGATAGAGACACCTTGCTTCTGCCAGTCTACTGTTGTTATATTGGTGCAATTCCATTTTACATTGATGTTCAGTAGTAATCAGCCCTCTTACATGCTGTAGTAGCTCTAGTATACACCCAGGTTCAATTACACAAGACAGCTGTTGGTGAATGGTAGTAGACTTTACTGCCTGGGGTTGCTGGGCGGCCGGCTTATATGTATGTATTAGGTCGTTTACATGACTCCAGGAAGGACTTTCCCTAACTTATAAGGGACTAATCTGGCTGAACATGAGTGCAGGCTGGACAGAACCTTGTTTCTGGAAGGAATGTTCTATTGGTGTATTTGTACATCACCACACTACCATTGATGGGTAAGATGCATGACTAGGTGTGTGCATATACATAGGCCTAGATATGTTACTTCTATTGACTGTGAAGTGAATATACTGTCTTGGCTGGTGTTGATACAGGTACCAACTATTGGTACACGTGTTGGTAGGTGAAATATCCGGCTGGTCTGATGTATATACTAGTAGGTGACAGTTGATGGGTGAAATACTTAGCTGGGCCGATGGCTGTAGATACTAATGGTTTGGCTGATAGTTAATGGGTGAAATACCTGATTGGATTGATGAATGTAATATACTACCCTTTTGACTAATGGTTGATGGGTGAAATGCCTGCCTGGGTTCTTGTGGATATATACTCACTGTTTGACTAATGGTTGATGTGTGAAATGTCCGGCAGATGCACTTCTGGTCAGGGGTCCGTACCCAGGGTCAAGGATCTGCCCCCAGGGTCAAGGATCTGCCCCCTAGGGGCAGGGGTGCTTCCCCAGATTAAGGGTCCGCCCCCAAGGCGGCTGATGGCTGTAGATTCTAACGGTTGGTATGATAGTTAATGGGTGAAATACCCGACTATGCTGTTATACTGTGTATATACTTGTTTGACTATTGGTTGATAGGTGAAATACCCAGCCTGGCTGATGGCTGTAGATAGTAACAGTTGGTATGATAGTTAATGGGTGAAATACCCGACTGGGCTGTTGAATGTGTATATAATTGTTTGACTATTGGTTGATAGGTGAAATACCCAGCCTGGCTGATGGCTGTAGATAGTAACAGTTGGTATGATAGTTAATGGGTGAAATACCCGACTGGGCTGTTGAATGTGTATATACTTGTTTGACTATTGGTTGATAGGTGAAATACCCAGCCTGGCTGATGGCTGTAGATAGTAACAGTTGGTATGATAGTTAATCGGTGACAGGTCCGCACCAGGGTCAGGAGTCTACCCCAAGGGTCAGGGGTCTGCCCCCCCAGGGACAGGGATCAATCCCAAGGGGAAAGGGTCCACCCACAAGGGCAGGGGTCTGGCCCCAGGATAAGGGGTCCGCCCCCCAGGGTCGGGGGTTCGGCCCCCAGGTTAAGGGGTCCACCCCAAGGGTCAGCAGTCTGCCCCCATAGTCAGGGGACTGCCCCCCCCCCCCAGGGTCAAGGGTCTGCCCCCCAGGCTGTAGATAGTAACAGTTGGTATGATAGTTAATGGGTGAAATACCCGACTAGGCTGTTGTACTCTGTATATACCTGTTTGACTATTGGTTGATAGGTGAAGTACCCAGCCTGGCCGATAGCTGTAGATATTAATGGGTAATATGATAGTTAATGGGTGAAACACCTGACTGGGTGCTAAAAGTGTATATTACCTTTTTGACTAATATATTTGGACTGATAGGTGAAATACCCAGCTGGACTTAAAATTGTTACATATATTTTATGGGTAAAATGTCCAGAAAGCTTTACTTTATAAGAAAGGGTGGAGATGGGAGGAAGAAAGAGGAGAGGGGAGAAACAGAAGGAGGAAGAGAGGTGAGGAAAAGAGGGAGGAAGGGGAGAAAGGGAAATAGGAGAAGGGAGGAAGAGAGGAGAACAGAGAAGGGAGAGAGAGAGAGAGAGAGAGAGAGAGAGAGAGAGAGAGAGAGAGAGAGAGAGAGAGAGAGAGAGAGAGAGAGAGAGGAGAAGGGAGGAAGAGAGAGAGGAGAGAGAAGGGAGAAAGAGAGGAGAAAGAGGTGAGGAAAAGAGGGAGGAAAAGAGGGAGGAAGGGGAGGAAGGGAAATAGGAGAAGGGAGGAAGAGAGGAGAACAGAGAAGGGAGAGAGAGAGAGAGAGAGAGAGAGAGAGAGAGAGAGAGAGAGAGAGAGAGAGGAGAAGGGAGGAAGAGAGAGAGGAGAGAGAAGGGAGAAAGAGAGGAGGAAGAGAGGGAGGAGAGGAAGAGAGGAGAGAAGAAGGGAGGAAGAGAGGGAGGAAAGGAGAGAATGGGAGAGGGGCAAGGAAGAGAGGGAGGAGAGGGCAGGAAGAAAGAGAGGAGCAAGAGAGAGGAGAGGGGATGAATAGAGAAGGGAGATAGGAGAAGGGAGGAAGAGTGTAGAAGATAGGAGGGAGCGAGAGAGAGAGAGAGAGAGAGAGAGAGAGAGAGAGAGAAGGGAGGAAGAGAGAGAGGAGAGGAAGAGAGGAGAACAGAGAAGGGAGAGAGAGAGAGGAGAAGGGAGGAAGAGAGGGAGGAAAGGGAAGAATGGGAGAGGGGCAAGGAAGAGAGGGAGGAGAGGGGGGACGAGAGGGAGGAGAGGGAAGAATAGGAGAGGGCCAAGGAAGAGAGGGAGGACAGGGTGGACGAGAGGGAGGGGAGGGAAGAACAGGAGAGGGGCAAGGAAGATAGGGAGGAGAGGGCAGGAAGAAAGAGAGGAGGAAAAGAGGAAGGACAGGGAAGAATGGGAGAGGGGCGAGAAAGAGAGGTAGGAGAGGGGAGGAAGAAAGAGTGGAGCAAGAGAGGAGAGGAGAGCAGAGAGGAGAGCAGAGAGGAGAAGGGAGGAAGAGAGGGAGGAAAGAGAGGGAGAAAAGGGAAGAATGGGAGAGGGTCAAGGAAGAAAGGTAGGAAAGGGGAGGAAGGGAGGGAGGAGAGGGAGGAGAGGGAAGAAAGGGAGAGAGGAGGAAAGGGGGAAAAAGAGAGAGTATCATTCATATAGTATGTTCCTCTGATTAATGGATGGGAGAAATGTTTGGCTCAACCGAGAGAAACTCTCATTTCACCTATTGGCCATATGGGTGAAAAGCGTGTGTTTCTACCGTTCTCTGGATCGGAAAAGGCTCCTGTATGGGGTGATCATGTAGGCTATAAACGTAATGTTGACCCTTGCTGCTGAAATTTCTACACCCCCCCCCGAATCGCCAGATGAGCTAGAAATCATGTCTTTGATTTTTGGTCCCCCCCCCCATAACATTTAGTATAGAAATGCATTTTGTCGTCAGGATGCATGGATGCAGGTTATTTTTACCTCATAGGCCTAAATTTTAAATTATGTACGTAAATTCCCACATACTACCCGCATTTCAAGTGTAACCCATACCCAGACTTTGGGAGAATTCTATAAACCACAGGTGTCTACCTGCTGTGAAGAGGAGGGAGGGGGTTACTTTCATTAAATGTTTACTTCTATTAACTCTTCCTTTACCACGTTCCCTATAAAGACACCTCTGCCAAAACCAGAGTACTTCAGATGAAATTCAAATGAGATATTGTGGAATAGAGGATGGTCTCATCTTCTGAAAACTGAAAGAATTTTGAAAATATTCCAACTAGAAGTACATCTATGACCAAAAAACAGTATTGAATAACAAGAAAATGAGATTTCCCAAATCTCCCTATGTGTACTGATTAGGGAGATAAATCCTAGTCAATTAGCGTCCAGATGTTTAAATTGGAAAATGCTATCAAATTTCAAATTGTAATATCTAGGAAAGAAATCAATATATTAAGTAGAAATAAGTTACATATATAGGGAGTTTTAGCAGGCTCTACGTAGACGTACGCGTAGCCGTACGTAGCGTGTCGCCTAGCAACCCTTCTAGTGACGTCAGCAGTTTGTGTGTACTATGCTACGTCCAGTGATAGCTACGTACGTCATATACGTAGCAAAGCAGTTTGCTACGTTCACCACTACGTATCTATATAACTCAAATTTGAGCTACCAGATTATAATGAAAATACATACCAGCTATCTACAGATATATATGCACATCCTCCGAGAAAATTGCATAATTTGACCGAGCAGAACATGACTTAAATCAGTTTCAAAGATGACACTCATATGTAAGGCGCCACGTCCGTCCACTGCAGGGTCTGTGTGCTAAAACTCCTTGTGCTGCCGTACGTAGCAGGGCACATAGCTCTCCCTACGTGTACGTCTACGTCTACGTTCTACTTGCTAAAAACTCCCTATTAACTCTTCCAAAGAATTATTAGATTTTATGTGGAAAATAGTCATGGCAAATTTGTTCTTTTCTGTTACCATGGCAACTAAAACTCATTAAATGCAGCTAATTCAAGACTACTGGTTGCCATGGCAACCGATCTTTGGGCCATAATGAATCAAAATAGACCCAAACCTTTGTTACCATCTTCTTCAGCATGAAAAATTGGCCAAAACGACTTTTCACCCCAAAAATTATATTAATTGCCATTTAGCATGATTTTTGCCTTAAATATTGCTCAGATCACATCAAAAATAAGTAAAACTTCATCTAAGTTGAGGAACCCAGCATTTATCTCATAATGAACCCAGGGGTAAACTGTTTCAGATATCTAGAGACAATATGTCATACATCACCATCACAGAAATTCATGAGAATTTACCAAGATTTAGGCAAACCACAGATGATCAAAAATCGGCCAAAATCGGCCAAAAATCGGTAAAATTTGTGCATAAATGCGCGATTGGGAAAGGAGGGTAAATTCGCATAAATGCGCGATCGGGAAAGGAAGAGTTAAATGTGAATATGAGACTATTATATACCTATGCTGCAAGAAAAGGTGACTTTCCAGAAAAGTTGCCAATAAAGCTTTTAAACATTTCTTACGTGTGACCGACAAATACATAGATATAACCTCAAAATCCTGCATTTTTGTATATATCATTTAAAAGATAGTTGTCCTGTAAATCTCCTGATATGAGAAATTTTTGCCATTACAGACAATGTTATGATGATTCTGCTAGAACCAACATAACCACAACTTTATTGTAAAAATTCACCCTTTCTCGCTGCATTGGTCTATAGAAATAAGCATCTCATGTTGTTGGGTCTAAACAAAATTATTTATTCAGTGACTTTAGATCAGCAACAAACTATATATGGGTAAAAATGCCCTGGAGGTAGTGTTCAAATATACGCCTGTATACATATATTTAGCGGTATCAATATTATTTACAATAAATGTATTAATTGTATGATAGAGAAAATTAGCGGTAGTGATTTCATGTTCAAATATACCAGCCATGAAGACAGTATATTACCTCAAATGCAAGAAATGCGGTTGTTGCTACGAAAAAAAATGATGTGAGGCATTTTTTTCCGCGGCAACAACCGCATTTCTTGTTAAACTAATTTCAAGCACCTGCCTGATATTTCACCCAGATAGTGCACCATTGGTTCCAAGAGAAGAATAGTGCTTGTGGTATATTAGGGGGGTAGGTATAGTTATTGTCAACCTCAGGAACTATCAAAGGTTGATTTATATTATTGTTTTCACATAGCATAAATTTTTGTTGTGACTCCTTAATCCAAGATGGCGGCAAAATCCAAGATGGCGGCGCCTGTTCTGACTTCTGGTAAAGTGTAAACATTATAAACCTTGTTCTGGTGGTGCCTGGCGGCACCACCAGGTGGCTACGCCACCACTTCGGCATAAAAAAAACACAAAAAGACAAAACACAGGGACCCTGAAACCACCCTGTAATGTTTCACTTTTATTCAACTCTTTTCTGTTCTACCGTCTTTAATGGTCAACCTGAGAAAATAAGTCATGTTCACCAGATGAAATGAGCAAAAAATGATCAATTGTCTGTTTTTGGATGAGGAATTCCATGAGGACTGTTATAAAGATGGTAACAACTGCAGCAAGGATTCATTGTATTTGTTTGGGTGGTAAATTAAATTTCTTTGTGCCTTGTTGAAAGTTTGATGGCATACTGCAAAAAAATGTTGAAAAAGGGGAAAGGGGAGAGGTGAGTGTGCTTCAAGAAAGGTTAGTCATTCAACTATGAGGGTGAAGGTCTTTAATTGTCCTGCCTGTAAACGTCTAAAGTAAATGAGAAACCTGATCTAAGATGAACCTTCAGTAAAGGTATTAAGCACTGGAGAGAGAACTAAGCACCTTAGGGATTCAAGTTTAGTGCTTAACTTTGACAATGCATAGTAAATCTACTCCTCTTCGTGTGGGTAAAGAGATAGCGTCAGTACCCTTTTCTGATCACTGATTTATCATTAGCTATTACCCCTAGTAAAATAGGTTAATGGGTAGGTTGTAGTCAAACTGTAGCATCTAAAAAAGGTGAAAGGTATCTTCCAACCCATTGCAGTGGACTTACATATCATGCCTTCTGATACTTGTTAGATTCCCACCAACCACCCGCCAGACACTTCCTAGCTATAGTTATATGCTCTCCTAACTAGCTACAGTAGGCATCATGTAGGTTTAGCATCATATAGCATACTATACCACAAAGGATACCTTGAAGATGTGTGTCTAACAGAAAACTTTTGGCACTTCTGCTATCCTATGCAATTTCATCCAATTAGCTCAATTTATTCTTACCTTGATAGACTATATTTTGCGTATCACTAAGATGTTAGGCATTACAGATTACCATGAAACACTCATTGCAATCATATATATATATATCCATTTTAAAAAATCAGATGGACTGATGATCACTTCTCAAAATCAGCTAAGCCCCCAGCCACCCCTTTATCTACCAGATGTTCCTTCAGTGACTTTACCTTCACTAAAAGCCTATCCCCAAAGTAGGATGGATTTCACTTAGAGCCTTCTCTGACCCTTCAATGTGCTTTGGGGAGCAGAGAGGAGGGGACTGAGTGTTAAGAGGGGCAGCTGGGGAGGTTGAACCTGGACTAATTGGAGTCTCTTACTGGAATATAGTTCATTTATGTAAGATGCTTATCTAGCAGCGGAATAAGGCACTTATGTGGTACAGACCAGTTTTAGCCAAAGAGCATGACATTTATCCTATAATTAATCCATATATATAGCTTGAGCAGCTGCAAGTTTTATCTTGCAAAATAAACAAAATGGATCTTATAATTTAATGGGCCATTATTCACTTCTCAGCATTCATAATGGTAAATTTGTGTGTAGTAGTACCCAGATCAGATTGCCTGTGTGGTTTATTGGATCAGTGAATAACTGATTTGGTTCAAGCTCAGACTTTGGTCAGATCTGATGAAAAGCTTGTGTGCAGCTCTCCTATTCTCCAGAGTGCTGGGTGATTAGTTTATATTAGTATACTGATAAAAAATAATAATCAAAAAGTAATTATCTGAAAAAAGAACACTCAGAAAACTGAATTATACCACAAAGTCATTTTTCTTTTTTCCTTGAGTTCAGATTCCAATGGTGAGTCCAAAAGTATACCATGTGTAAACTTTTAATCTAATTGGTTAAACACAACAGATGAATGCACATCGTTTTTACAGGTTGTTCCAGTTCCAGGCCATTTTAGAAACAAACCAATTTTACAATATAGCTGGCTTGCAAGTCACTAAGATGAGAAATTTCCCATGGGACATCTGATTGCCATTCTAGAAGGACTCACCGATTTACCACTTGGTAGGCGTTAAAGATGCCTGGTACAGCGCCCATCAGCAGACTAATACTGACACAGCTGTTCAACTCCCAGGGCTGATACCTTAGTACTCTACCCTAAGGGTGGGTATACACCAGACCTTTAGGAGGGGTCTATGGGATTGTATTAGCTGTTTTATACAATGGTATATAAGACCCTCAAAGTTCCCTTGGATGCGACCACATTACTTCATAAAGGAGCATTGCAATGATGGAAGTAGCCTTGATTACGCAGTCTGATGCGGCATGCAAAGACGGAATCACTGCTGGCCATAGTCAGTGCAAGTATGGCATATGACAATAGACCTTGTAAAAGAGACTGTGCAGAGAAGGGTTGACCTGAACACACACACAGGCACAACACATATTCTATTCTGTTTTGAATCAGGAAGGCTGCTACAGACAGGAATGACCTTCTCTGTGTTCTCTGGGCTCTAAACTAACCAAGGTCAAAGGTTATCGATGACAAAAGGTAGCTGTAGGACCGGAAGGTTTTAACATTAGGGTACTTGTGCACAATCAAGAGTTAATGTGTACAGATAAAAATCTTTATGACTATTTAAGTCCCAGTCCCAGCATTGATTCATTCTTTGGAGAGCTTAATCTCCATTAAAGTTTCTACATTCTTATCCATTCTAATACAGATTATTCACACATCCTGTTAATGCAGTAAGAGAGGAATAAGATGGTAAATATTTATCATCAGAAATGAGCAAACATTAGTAATAACATGTTGGCTAGAAGTATATAGATCAAAGCCTCCACGAATAAAGAGTATGATGCTCAGTATCAAGGCGATTGTCAGGAATGCAAAGTTTGGAGCCACCCGCATCATTGTAAATAAATTGAACAGCATAACTCTCATTAGGCAGAAGCATCCCCTATATTTGTATAATAATAAGACTGTTGCTTTAGGTATTACATAAAGCAGGGGTAGACACTTACATATCAGGCCATGAGCCACCCAGGCCCACACCCTAAAAAAGTTGTGGGCCTAGAGATAAAACTGTGACCCTGGGAATTTCAATAATAATGGTTATCAAATGATTTAAAGTAGCTTTATTTAAAAAAATAATTAAACAATGTTGTTAGGCAATATATGTAGACTCTGTTAGACTCTGTTAGATAGTACATTCTGCATGACAATAGTTTCCCCTTCACAATGACATATAACATGCCTGTACTCAAAACTCTAGAGACGCCTATAAGGATCAGATTAACATTTAAATTCACTTGGAAATAGGGTTATAAATAAGCTACGGGCCACCCGGGTAGAAGAAGTGTCATTTTTCCCTTTCTTTTGATGCATTTACAAGCAGTTTCTACTAGGGACGACAATAATACGTATAACCCAAATTGAATGGTTTCATTGCCGATGACCTCCTAAATTATCATTATCTCACCAGGGCATAAATAAACTAAGGGCATTATGCAGTTAAGCATCACATGTCGCTCCTAAAAGTTTGAATAACAACTCATGACATTCTTAAACAAATGCTGCAGCACCTTATGAAGTATTGGAGTTAAAGGTAATTTCCACAGAATGTCTACTATATTTGTTCACCTGAGACAAAATGGAAAAACTCTGTTGTTCAGTTCTCACAATCCTGAAATGTCAACTTTCCTTAAGCCAGATTAAAAATTTGAATAGGTTCACATAAATACATAAATGTGTTGTCTCACAAGATTGCCTCTATCTGATTTTTAGTAAAATCTTACAATCAATCTGTATATTCAAGTAAACAAGCTGGAAAGGTTGCCTTAGGTTCAAAAGTCTTGCTACTCTGTAATGTCCTTGGCCCAGTTTCCTGATAGTTTATAATGATATGAAATGCTTCTTGGCCAGTGTCTGACATGATAGAGCCATCAGACCCTACAACAGCCTCCTCCTCTACTGTGGCATTACAAGGCCAACATCACAGCTTAATCAGTCCTCATCCTTTACACATGTCACCTTAGGTAATTACCTATTTACACCTGTCTCCCGCTGTAACAGGTTCTACTTCCCCCCACCAGGCCCCTGGGGGCTGTGCATCAATTAGTCTGGTAGCCTGTCATTCTGCTGCCAGACCTGGTACTGGGAGGACCTGACAGCGTACACCGCCCCCTCCATCCACACTCTCCTGTGTGATTAGAAGACCACATTCCACAGTTAGATTAGGCATCATCTTTTACAGACTCCACCTAAAGTGTTTGGCTTTGTACACCTGTATGTTGCCTCTGCAGGTTCCACATCAACTACAGGGTAACTGGTGTGCAGTCATCAGTCTATCAGTCTTTTCACTTGTGTTGAAAACACATCATTGCCTACTGTGATAGTTACTGGAAATATACTACCAAACTACAATCAATAAACACTTGGTATGTGTATTAATCAAATAGTACATATTGTGCATACTTGCTATACAGCACATGTTATAGATGTGTATTCTTATTAAAATGAGCTCGTTTAGAAGTAGCCTAGTTTAGGTAGAACAAAAACTCACAGACTGAAAAATGTTCTTCCAGTATAAATTGCACCCTTTCATTGTAAATTGTATCATTTGCATTGACTAATAAATCAATACCGACCTACACAACCTTATCATCATTTCTAAGAGTCCGGTCTTATTGGCTTTCCATACCTCTACTGGTCCTTGCTCTGACCACCATCACGGGCAACATCTGTCCAGTTGTGGTAAGTCACAGCTACTCATGAATCTCTTTTAGGTCAGTGCATCTAATCTGGGGTGAATCCTGAGTGTACCGACTAAATTCTAGCAGCTCTTTGTCATTTACTGTTCAGAAACCGATTGTTGACAATTTATTATTAATGTTTATTTAGCTATTTAATTATAATTAACAATTATCAACAGTACCTTTTAAAATGCAATTGTTCTCACTGAATCAATCAAAAGTGAGTTTCACCACTTTAATTTGGACAATGTAGGCTTCTTTCTAAGTTAACAGCAAAAAAAGGGAGTCTGCAAAACAAACTGTCTGGCTTTACTTCTATAATTAAGTTGAGGGCTCTAAGACAAGGTAGCTGATGAGGATAGCCTGGTGTCAAGTTAGACAGCTCCAGTGTAAATAGTATGACAGTGTTTTACTTTGGTATTTGGGGACAGGAATCTTCACTATCAGCTCTACGAACAGCTGTTTATCTAAAATTTTAAACTGTGTCAAATCAATGTTTTACTGCCTTAACTTGTGGCAAAACTGCCTTCTGGTTCTGTGAAAAAAGATGGGTTTCCTGATGGTGCTAGCCACTGTAGTGCTGGAGGGGATGGGGCTGGGTCTATTTACCTACAAGTCTGGACTTCTCCAGTGCCCTCACTCAAGAGTCTATCCAGCATTGTTACTGCCCCCCCTTCTTCCTGCACATCCCACAAGATAAACATTGAAAGTGTACCTAACACATTCACATCTCAGATAAGATTTTTTTCTAGCTAGAAATATTTTCATCTTTTTGCATGTTCAAACTCTTATCCTCATACATTTATTTAGAATAATTTAATATAACCTAAATTGTTCATGTGAGGGTAAATGCTGAAATGATTGTTATGCCTACAAGGCCTAATAATTTATATTCCAACGCCAAGGCTACTTCATCTTTCAACTTTAGGCATCATGATTCTTTACCTATGTGGAATTGTACTCATGAGGGTATACCTAAGAATCTTAAGACTCTTAAGGATAAAAAGTAAATAGTGAAAAAGTTTGGAAATAAATGGTACATATTTACAACTTAAAAAGGTAAGAAGCATCACAAATTCATTCTGTTGATATTTAGATATTTCTTTGCTTTTGACGAACAGATCTTTCCTAAAATTATCCTGATATGAGTGGAAAAAACACAAAAGACAAATTGGGCTAGAAGAGTAATGATCTGAATCTTAGAAATAATGAAACAAAATATGAAACACCCTACTTAAGGCAGCAGGTTTTATTCTACCCTCGGGGTACAAGGGTATTAGTCCTGGGACCTGAACATAAATTCAATAGAGTCAGATGTTTTATCGCTGTAAATTCTGGAGCTGTGGAATAGCATTGGAAGTTAATGATATTAAAATGTTTTATTCTAAAATTGAATTTACTATTTGCTTTAGTATAATTGGTATTTGGATCCAAATGTCAAGGCATCTAAAATAGCGGTTTTGATTCTTTGATTTTTCAAACCCTTTAACATTTAAGTTGCAATCTGAACATTTCCCACCTTTTACCATCATTTAAGCCTTTAACAAAGATCACAATATTGGTATTTCCAATTTCCCATTTCTACATCTTTATGTTGTATGGATGATTTTAAGGATCTGGGTCAGGGGTCATGTGGTTAAAGTTCCTAAAAGGTGTCAATATAAAATGGTATGGCCTAGGGCTTACACAAAAATGTCATATCAAAGCTTTGCAATCATCTTATGACACAAGAACGAAGGAATCAGTGAATTTAACCAAAGGGCAGACATCTTTAACCTTTACCAGGCATAACTGCAATGGCCAATCTCATATTACAAAATACATGATGTGGTATTTAGTTCCTTTAATCAAGGCAGATTGTTATATAAAATAAGACAATATAATGGTCAAGTTGTGGGTGGTTGGTATTTGTGGATCAATTAAGACAGGGATTAAACCTTCAAAGTGTCATAAACAGAGGTCATCTCAGACTTTACACTGATTGACGCCAATAACAGTCATTTTCTGAATTGCGACTAATTCACTATGACAAATGTACCATGTTGACTCGTTAACAAGTATTCTTTTCCAGGTAAACATAGCTAGCAGCCTTTTACGAAATGATTAATCTCATATTTAAAACTACCTGTTTATTAATAGTTTTTATAATGATGAACATAGAATAGGTTCCAAAATGATAGCTGCATAATCTTTAGCAAATAACTAAGAACACTGAAAACTTGGGTATTTATTAAGCCCCTCATTGCTAATACGTTAGGCTCACCATGTCCAGTCTATGATGTAATATTGGTTAGCAAAGGTCATTGTCTTAATACAATATTTGTCACCGGAGACTCCTAAAGATATATGATATCACAAGCTGGTGCTAATTTGCTGGAAGATCTGCAAGAGCTGGCTCATGTCTAGATATGTGATCTGGTGTTAGGATCTGCCCCCCTCTGCTCAGATGAAAGCGTACAAACAGGTGTCCCTACTTTATGAATAGCTACATTCCCTACTCTACAACCCTGAGGACGTTCTGATCAAGGCTAGCCTCCATCTGAAGTATGTCCTGATAGGACCCAGCTGCCACAGATATACAGTTCTACCCTGTGAGGGGAAAGCAACAAAGAGGCTGGCAAAGAAACTATAAAGGGGATGGGCTCAGTAGCGTGGCGATTGAGAGCTATATATAAGGGGAGTAATATCACTGGAAAGAAAGTACAGTGTTCCATGTTATGTGCCAAATTTTTTTTTGTTGCATAAGCATTTAACATAGCTTTCTAAAAATGTTTATTTTTCAAGTTCATCCTGATTTACAGCTCTATCCTACTTGTACTCAGACCCCAACATATTCAATAAGGTGACTGCTCAGCATTAAGGTGTCAGAAGTTCTATTACCTTTACTCAAGTTAACACTTCCTAAGTATGGTATATCAGTGGTTGTGCTAATTATGAAGCTGAAACACACCTCTTGCAAGCAACACTAACCAATAGCCTAACTTAGGAAATGTGTTGCTGCAGCAAATTCACTAGTTGATGCTGATATGAATTCCAAGCAGATATTTTGCCGAAGATATGTCTTTTATTACTCAGCTTGGCCCTCATTTCTCTCTTTCATACACAATTACAATAAAAAGAGGAGATGTTATTTAGTGATGCGTGCTGTTGCAGGAGGACCTGCATATTCCCAGTGCTCTGAGAGGTTTCCCAGGGCCTTTGAGAAGCTGATGGAGAGATTTTCTTCCATGCACCGATGTACCAAGTAGGTTCTCAGACAGCTATTAGCTGATTTTATCTACCTTTGAACAGTAGCTGTAAGTCTCACTCCCATTACTACAGAAACATATGAAAATGGACGAAAGCCAGTGGATGTTATGCTCATATGTACATGCTAATTCTTTGAATATTACTTTAGTTAAATACTTACAAAAACCAAAAGATTTACCCATATTCTGTGTGTTGATTCCACCTTTATCCTCTTATTTACTTCCTCCCTTCCCAGGCTATCAGGCTTTACCCTAGTACCTCAGCGCTCCCTTCAAGGCACTGATTCTGAGGTAGTACAGTTATAGACACCCAACTATCCTTCAACAGTACAGGTCTACAGTGGGTCAGCATGCTCCTCCCCTTGAATGGATTTATGAAAGACATGCAGGTGCTCTTTTCATCAAGATTCAGCATAGTATTTAGATTGAACCAAAGAGGCCTTCTGCACATGGTCGGTGCCAACTGAGTCTTGTCCACAAATGGTGTATGGGTGATAGCCAATGGCATTTGCCCTAGGGAGTAGAGGATCAATGTTTTTTGCATAACCAGCCGTCGGAAGCAGTATGTCACCTTCTGTCTGGGAACGGATTTTGAAGATTACGAAAAATTATATCCCAGAAAATCCCTGACACTGCAACAGTACTAGAGAAATGTAATAAATTTCCTCCAGAACCCTAAGAAGTGAGTCAATACTATTCACCTGATGATGCCCAGTACTCAAAGGCTTCCCTGCACTTAGGAGTTAATAAAAAAAGAGTCAGTGATGTAGCTTTCTGGCTTCAATACTAATGCTCTGGTTAGAACAGGTGATTGGTTTGGATGGTTGTTAAGTGAGGCAGCCCCTGCTGTTAACGATGTGACCGTGATGTGGTCAGGGACCTGTGGTTCTAAATGAACTTAATTATTTGGGAGCAGACACATTGTTATCAGCTCTAGTAACAGTGCTTCTTTTCTATAAAACTTCACCTTTTTGATACAAAATCATTAAATAATCTTCAAATAAATATTCCATTATCTTATTGTCTTCTCAGTTACATCTCAGAGCTTGTTATAGTATGTAGGTTAGACCCATCTTAACTAAGCACAGATCAAAGACATGGATACAGCTTAATTACCCTTATCCGTAGCTAGCTCTATATCAGCTGATAAGCTAATCTGAATGAAATAAATCTGTCCCCTGTTTCTTACACCATGATTACAGACCAATAAGCACAGATCAGCTGGATTTGTCCTAGGCTGTGCACTCTCGTATAACAGAGAAATGTCTCATCAAGGTGTTAGGTATATAGACTACACCCATCTAGACTGAGTACAGATCAAAGATATGGATACGTCTTATTTACATAGTTCCCTTATATATATCAGCAGCTAGCTCTGTACTGAGGAGGTAATCTGAATATAATGGGTCTTGCCCTGGTTTCTAAGCCATGTTTACAGAGATCAAAAGGCACAGATCTGCTGCATTAGTCCTCAGCAGTGCACTCTAGTATCTCACAGGGGACTAGCTTGAACACTTAGAGAAATGTCTTATTAGCATGTCAATCAGAGTGGAGCTTCATCTCAGAGTCCTGCAAGTATGAATGGTATTATAGAGGACAGAGAGACTATGTTGGTCTAGGTTGGTCCATTAATGTGTTTGCACAAGCATCTGCATGATCAATGCATAGCTAGTTAGTCACGCCTTGCATATTCACAAAAACACACTGACATAGCCTTTCACATTTTCTGTTCCCCTTCCATATACTGCAGTTCTTGTTTTACTCATATCTGTATGTCCCTCAGCCAGCAGCACACAGGCAGGTAATTACACCTGGACCTTTGTAGCTGGTGCTGACCAGACAGTCTCGTGACTGCTGATTACCTGCTTGTAGACACAGCACCGGCTGTCAATGTTGGCAGTACCAGCCTCAGCATCAGGGCTGTATATAGACACAAAGGGCTCAGGCATTTATGAACACTACCCATTCAGGTGTACATGCATGTACAGTTAGCTAACCAAAATGGGATTCTCTACACAGACTGTATCAATTCTTATAAACTACATACCAGTTCAAGTCTACATTAATCATTTCAACAAACCAATGCTACGGCCCCTTCATTGATGGTTTCCTTAACATTTAGAATGTAGGAGCCTGTCAGTCTGTTTTCTGTTATGATTTCTCATCTAGACTTATTGATCCCCATAGACCCTAGGAGGGCTGTATTGTATCATGAGTGGCATAGGTTGACACAGGTTGACACCAGTCAGCAACATATGGCAATCAACTTCCCAGACAGTGTTCATGTAAAGTCCATTTTTACTGCAGGCACAATCAATGGGGTGCTGGTTTTAGCATTAGTAGAAAGAAAAAGGTTTAGAGATTATATGAATGCCACTGAAGTATAGTTTGAATTATTATTATTACGTATTGCGAGATATATATTTCACAAGATCAATACCTCTTTATATAGGTGTAACAGAATAACCTGTCCATGTTGTCATTTGACACAGATAATTGTCCAATCAAGAATTTACCATACCAGACATGAAATGGCGAGAAAATGTACCTCAGGTAGTGACCATGTGACTGGTGGTTGGATAGAACGCTCAAAGTTCTGCAGGAGAGGGAGGGATTAGAACACCTCTCTGTTGGGTCAAATTCTCTAGCAAAGACATCAATGTCCTAACTGATCTTTAAGGAGTACAATTAAGGAGACTTTACAGACAAACCATATAGAGAATGCATTGTTCATGTGTCAGTGCACCTAGGTGGCACTCCTCTGCTACTAGTTGTGACACAGATGTGATTTGAACTGCCCATCCATCACACTCACAGTGAAGGTTCTGTCGTTCAGGTAGCCCTTAGGTTTAATATAGGTCTACCGGGTGTACTTTATGTTATACTAGTTTGCCCTGTAGGGGCCTATTCACCAGGATTAGGCTGTAGGGTGCAAGCCCCATGAACCAGCGCCCTGGAATCTGAGGTAATGACTGGGTCTAGTATCATGCCATTGGGCCTACTAAACAGGGTGTTAAATATGTTATGACAGCATTATGCCAAAGCTTCCAGGACCATTTGTTGTCAGGATACACCGTTATAGTGAGTTGCTTCTCACTGTTATATCAAGAGCTTCGGGAACAATTAAGGCAGCTCTCTGAATTGATAAGAGCCCCATAATGACTGTTTCTCTTAGAGTATCAATATTGCAGGAGTCTTTCTCCAGCCTAATTAAAAGCTATCATATACCAGGATAAGCTATATGCATGCAGTAAGAATATTTATACATAAGTCATGTACAACCTTTCATCTCATTTATCACTATGCTGATGTGAATCCTGCATTCAAACGGCGTATTCTTCACAAAGGATGTGTCCTCATCTCAGATTGACTTCAACTGCAATGCATTGGTGTCTCTTAAGACAAATTCACATATTTGTAGAAATCTTATGAGTTTTGTGCATAATCTGCTTCTCTATTCTTATAGAAGAAATGATATCATTCCAATGACAAATATGTTTCCTACCAAAACAGACCCATCCACTTTCTACATCACTTAAGGGTTGAACTAGGGCTAAGTATTGTACCCCTCTTTAATATTGATCATTTACCTTGTTTAATGGACGGTCACACCTAATTTACCACCAAACAAGACAGCAGTGATCAGTCATGTACCTTGCTGTGAACATGCCTTACCTCGTTATAGCATATAATGAAGTATATCAATCATGTCTACCCATGACAGAATTCATTACTTCCCGGTAGGTTATACAAGAAAGATTGTAATGAAATTTGTGTGCACAATGCATCATGCATTGATATTGAGGCAGTATAAATATAATGCATGACTGTGAAAATTCATCAAAATAAACTTTGCAGCCAACAGCTTTTAATCCCTTAGCAGAGGCCCTATGACACTTTTCTTATTAAATTTAGGTTATTCTGACATATTTCACATTGAATCCTGACATCTCAGATAATGAGCTGTCACACTACAGTGTATTGAAGTACATCAGCCACAAAGCAGCAAAAAGACAAAAATGAATAGGCCAATTTCAATGTTGTGTGTCAAGGATCCATAGAAACTAGTTTAAGTTTTCTGAAAACATAATATCACCCAATTAGATAATGGATGTTGGATACAGCAACCAGATTTGGGATTATATTATACTATACTCATATCGTCATAATACTCTTCATGATAATCAGGACACTTACTGTTTGTGTCAATTAGGAATTCAACAACTATGAGTTGGGCATAAGTCCCATGTGTGTGACAAATTTGTATAATGTACTCCATGAAGTTCACCTGTAACGTTTTTGATTGTTGTTGTATTTTTTAGATATCATTTATGAAATAAATACACATAGCAAAATCAAAAGGTCAAAAAATGTCACATGGTGGTCTTTAGCAGCATGTTACCCGCCTTGGCCAAGAAAGAATTTACCCCATTATATAAATGTGGAACTAATGCCAACTGCAAGTTAAAAAAAGTTTATATATGCCATTGCCACCTGGTCTCTTCACAGATCAGTTCCTCTGTGGTGCTAGTTGTTTAATGGGGATGGAAAGTCCTTCCATTTGGTGAGGAAAGTTCACTACTTTGTCATTAGGAGGTGTAACAAGCATGCATCTTCAAGGAATATTATTGTGACCTCTAAGAAAGTGTAGTAAATGGAGAAGGATGCCTCCATTTACGTTAATGCCCTAGCTGTGGGTTGTGAGGCCTCCCTGGCTGGTGCAGTTTCTATAGAGGGCGAAGGGCTATTTATATGCCATATCTAGTGGCCCCTACCTATTCAGAATATGCCTCATGACATTCTATGAATGATAGCAAACAGTAAGTACTACAGTAGGACACACATTGAATTATCATGTTAATACCATTAGAAAATTAACCTATAAATGTTGTATTTGGCATATGTTCGAAAATGCATATTATGTGATTTTGTTCATTAAAACCATACTTGTCTGCTTTGATTAAAGACTGTATTTGTATCATTCTATGAAGTCTGATAATTAAAAAAAATTGTTCCTGCATACAGTTTTTTGCATCACTTACAATTAGCGACAGGTCAATCAATCACACTCTTCTACATAAACACCATCACCTTTAGCCCTAACTAAAGGTACCTAAGCCTCTTTGCCGAGACAAACAATTCTCTGTTTGACTGATGATCCTGGGTCCAACAATAATAACAAAAGAAGACCAATAGCTGTACACAACATTGTCCTCTCAAAACACAGAGGCCTTCTTTAGCCCTAGAGTCTTGAGATATCCTGCATCATATCATTCAAGTGATCTTCAAATAGATTTTACTTCAACCTCAGCTTCAGCCAGCTTGTATTATTTCTAGATCAAACTGGCACACGCTACAGACTCATGCTGTGCAACCCTTTAGTGCCTGCCAACATAACCACCCTCCATACCTTTTTAGGTTTCTATCTGACATCTGCAACATAAATTACCAAATGCTCCTGGCTGGATTGGGGCTGATACTGCACTACATTGGTCTGCTACCAATTCTATTAGGTCCAGGTGGTGTTAGAGGTGTCTGGAATCAGAGTGGTGACATGTTGGATGCTGATATACAGACATCACTGCACAAACATACCTTACTGTAGCCTCTTGAGTCTAAATCTTCCTCTCCTCCAAAGTTTTCTCAAGTGCACATGTGTCACTACTTTACTAAGTATTGTGAGTGTTAAGGTATATTTCCCTAATAGCCTCTCAGACAGCATCACTACACCAACTCACATGTCTACAACCTTGAGTAGGGTATAGTTAATGTATTTCAGAAGCTTCCAAGGGCCTGCTGTCGCAGCCACACACACTCCTTTATACACTTCACATTGCACAGGGACTACCTCTCGCTAACTATGGCATGGAAGATAGGCAACATTTACAGTGTGCGAGACACTAGTTTCTCAACAGAGCGTAGCAAGTTGGGTTGACCATGAATATATGAATATAAACATCTACCTTAGCACTAATGCCATGTAGTCTCAGTTTTGCTATAATTACTGTATTTGTAGGCCATGGCTTACTGGCACACCCATCAGCTGGAACAGGCATGTAATACGTGAGTAACAGAGCTAAAGATTCACTCAGGGAACCACACCTATTCACATGATGAATCAGAGGCCAGCAGACATATTGACTCCAGGGCCTGTGCCCTGCACCTTCAGGTCTCATACCACTAAATACACACCAGGTTTGATCACAGCTCTCGGCCAACCTCCCACTTATCATATGTGTGTAGTGGTATGATGTTTGCTGGCAGTGATTGATAGCAGTGTTATGTTGTGGTGATTAGGTCACAATATCTTCATGTTTGTGCTGATGCTGAATAGCATATAGAGGTTAAGAGACTCTTAATCTTAATCTTCCAGTAATGCATTTGTAATATCATCTACAACTATACTTTAATATATACAATTCAATCTATGTCTGCATAGTTTGAAAATGATCATAAGCCAGATCAGAAGGCAGGGCAGCACCCAAGGGCTTGGATCAGTATCCCTATTGTGTCATTGCCACATTGGATGTGAAGGGATGGAAAATACCCGGGGGGAACCAGCAATCGTTTCCCTCTCTTCGCCCCTTCCCTCTCCTAACTTAGGTTTTTTCATACTTCTTGTCTTTTTTCTTCCTGCTTCTAGTACATGCCTAAAAGACTTTTTACTACCAACCCACCATAATCCCCACCCATTCACCGGTTTTGGTAAATGACTTAATAAATAATACAGCCTGTACTTTATTTTGGTTTTTGTACCTTTAGTAGGGTCTTTGTAATATAATTTGCTCTTTTACCAGGAGTGCAAAATCATATTAGGTTGCAATGACATAGACAAAATGAAATAGCTGATCCTATAAAAGATAAAAGTGGTGCTAAATGTTTTGATGATGAGTCTGATGTTTAATGTGACAGAGGCCATTATCACTTTCAGTTACAGACAGGTATCAGATGCACACAAAAGATGGCTGCAAAGGCCTTCCTGACAACCCATACAGCAAGGTATGTATATATCAATGTTTGGATCTCCAGCAGGAACAAGAGCACCTTTTTTTTATAATTTGTTCATCACTTTAGTAAAAAAAAATTGATCAATACGACAACTCTTTGTCACAACAAACCAAACGACAAGGGTTTCATAATTGATTTGTTTGATTACTTCTTTGTTTTATTTGTATCAGTATTTTATGCAAAGAATTTTGAATTCCTTATTTTAACTAAGTAATATGCCTCAAAATTAAGGCTGTCAAAAGAGAGAAAAGTTAATTTGTTGTTTTAAGAGAATCTCCTTTGTTAAGTAAATGGTTGATATGGGAACAATGGTAAAAAAAACAATGCAAACAACATTTCCCTGTTGTTAACATATGTAAACCGCCAATTTTAAAGAGAAATCTGAAAGTAATATGAGACAAACATTTATATACTATAGCCGCTCAGACCTGTCTGTGCATCCAAGCCAGCTGAGGACTATTACAAAGAAGCCCAAAAAGATGTCCCTGAGGGAAATCTACAGGCAAACCTCTTAAAATTTCAGACAGTAATAATAAGTGTTGATGTAAGTGAGTTGTAATCTGAGGAGTAGATGTGAGTAATTGTAATATGAAAGTCCCTTGCACAATTGACATAGGATGGGACAACAAACATGAAACAAACAGCTGGTCATTTAATCTTTTTGAATTCTAGTTTTCTGTTCAAACATGGGTTCCACATTTCAATGCTGGTGTTACTTTGGAACATTTGCCGATTTACGTGGTTCAAGATCTAAATGCTGGCAGAAAAAAGTTCAAAATCCTGTCTGCTTATACACTACACATGAGATAAACATTGTTGTATAGATTTCTAATGATTTAAGAGAAATAGCCAATGAGGCCAAACACTAGACCTATTTTTTCAGTCCTAATCAATATATGATATCAGCTTGAAGCCATCTTAGTATCCCTAGAAGACTTATATCTATATGCAAAGGAGATTTTCAATAAGTCAGCAGACTTTCAATTTCCAGAGAATCTGAGAAAGCTAATAACTCCCAAGAGGGATATACAGGCAGACTGTATGAAACAGCCATGCAGTAGAAACAGGTGGCTGGCTTAGGGAAGCTTCCTATGTGAGTGAGTGTTGAGGAAACCGATTTCACCAATGCCTGCTCATTTCCATCAATCAAGAACAAGTCAACAGGGTAGTACCTTTGTCTGCCGGCAACCAGTTTGCACTTGTGACATGTGCAAATGGACAGCATCAGTATTACAATGCATTGAGGTATACATTATTTCCATGTTTTGAACCTCCTTTACTTGTTTTTAGAGGTGAGCCGCAACTGGCACTATTATTGCACTTTGAGAAATAAAGATGAATGAAAATATCTACATCTCTAAAAACTGACAAACTGAGAGAAAGACAGGGGACAATCAAGTTACCCTGCTTCATTTTTTATTAGACATTTCATTTCATTATCAATGTATTCAAGGGGAATAAAACGTAGCAAATTTGAAGAACCGACCACTTGTTATTTTGCATGTGTTTTAGAAGTGTTTAGTGAAAGTGATTGCCAACAACCAAAAGCATTGGATGATTAATCGTGAGGAGTTTCATGAGGGCTGGCATAAAAACAGTGACTACTGCAGCAGGGGCTCATTGTAACTGTTTAGTCTTCATCTGGATGGTTGATAAAAAATCTCTTTGTATGGTATTGAAGCTTTGATTCCAAAGCTTCTGACAATAGAAAATGTAGCCCTTTTCCAAAAAAAATTTGCCTTTACCTCCGTGGCTGTGTATAAAGGTACACAGAGAGAAGAAGTAAAATCTCTGTAACACTCAAATTGGAGTCCAGCCCAGATCACCGAGGTAACTCTCCCTACAACTCTAAAGTGACTCCCAATCATTAGGGGGGTCACGTGACTAGAACGAGACTAGCTCCTGATTGGCTGAGGAATCATTATTGCATTAACCACCATGGAGTGCACATGGGGAGGCATGAGGTTTACATCATGTAAACATGAGGTTTATGTCATGTAAACATGAGGTTTACATCACATAAATAGGAGGTATATGTCATGTAAACATAATGTTTACATCACCTAAATATGAGGTTTATGTCATGTAAACATGAGGTTTACATCACCTAAATATGAGGTATATGTCATGTAAACATAAGGTTTACATCACCTAAATATGAGGTTTATGTCATGTAAACATGAGGTTTACATCACATAAATATGAGGTATATGTCATGTAAACATGAGGATTAGATCATGTAAACATGAGGTTTACATCATGTAAACATGAAGTTTACATCACATAAACATGAGGTATCGAGATTTACTTGGCTTCATTGGGGCTTTATTGGGATTAAAACACTCCCCCAGTGCTTGCTACCCCGCCTCTACCACCCTCTGGGCCGCTTTGGGAGGTGGTGGAAAGCTGTGTATGGTGTAGGGTGACTACGCTGGCCTCCCTCTGCCTGTTTAGTCTCTCAGTCTCTTTGGGTGCTCCTCATAAACTGGTCCAAATCTTTGTCCACCTCCCCTTTACATTTACCTGCCACATTCCTAGCATTTGGATTTACTCGGATTTATACAAGTCAGTAAATATGACATTGGGATTTACTGATATTTCTGTAAGTCAGTAAATCTCTAGGAACGTAAATCTAAGTAAACTCAACAGAAATCTCAAAGCCCATATCGGCTACACATTTACTGACATTTCCGTTCTCGTAATTCCCTGAACTCATGCAGTATCTTAGAATAGGAGTCATTATAGAGTTATTATAGAGTCCTGCTAATGTTAAGGAGTTACTTTACAGTCCTGGTGAGAGTTACCTCAGTGATCACATTGGGAGTCACACTGACTCTACTTCTTTTCTCTGTGTATTCAACAAAAAGCATTTCTGCTTTCAGGTTTTGTGCAATCTATGCTCCCACAATGAGAGCTGATCCAAAATACTCCAAATTCTCTGTAACAGACAGGAGACTACACCAAGGAATGGCCAAGACACAGACTCTTATCGGGAGATATTTTAGACCATCCACACACTAAATGGTAAAACACCCTGTAACCAGTGTTTGCTCCTGGTCTAGAAACGGACACAGCAATATGTAGTATATAGGCAGTACTGCATGCTAAGGTCCTGTATGCTCCATACCAGACTGAGGCATATATGGCTTCATAAAGACTAAGGTAAAAAGACATTGATGCACAATTGTAGAGGGGAGCATAAGCAATTCATCTATGCATTAATGTACACCTAAAGTAATATTCCTAACTGTGATGAAGATGTTATTAGTTAAATGATATCAAGCGTGTCTAGTGAAAGTGACACCAGACAGGCAATTTTAATTGAATCATACCTTGTAATTGACTTTCTTCACCCACTCTTGATAATTAAATCAGAAATATCTGCCAAGGAATTCACATCACACCTTCAACTGTCAAATTGGTTTCAGAGACACTTCTATTCTTATCAGCTTTCAGCAGGCGTCACAAATAGAATTGGCAGGGAAATGATGTAGAACTTGTGGCACAGTGATATATATTTAGGGTTGTACATTAGCAATGAATATATCCTTACATCTGACATATGCTAGGAAGACATGATATTCTTTACATACATACACCTATATAATTATAAGTGCAAGGTAGTCCTACAACTATATGTTCAATTGGCTCTCTTCCTGATTTTCCCTGGCACATGAATCTGTAGACACGTCAGGAGGATTGTCCCTTATCTCATCAAGGGAACCTTGGTACTGTATGCAGGATAACTTCAGACTGCATCAGGCACAAAAACACAGACATTCTCATAGTAAACTGATTGTATGTGTAAGGATGTAGGCTGAAGGTGAAATTTGGATGAGGTGACAACAATCGTGTGAACAACATGTATCTCCTTATAACTGCGTTTTTTGCAGCAACTCCTTTATCTAAGCTGGTTAAGGCTGTGCTTTCACTCTGCTCTCACTGCAGGGACAGCAAACGTTTTGCCTTTGATGGAATGGTTGAATAATTAAAAGTGATGTCTTCCACTTGTAAATTGTATTAGTATTCCTATTAGACCCAAGCATGTGTTTACTGATGATAGTCAAAAAATATATGGAATACAACTTTTATGGTGTGAAACGACCCATTGTTTCATGTATTAATACACAGAGTTAACCTTGCTCGGTGAGTCCCCCCTATGTCGGTTATAGGAACTAAATGTCAGGGCGGTGGGAGCTGGTCACTCCACCCCCCTCTGGTGGATTATGTTGGAACCACGGTTGCCTAGTTACCAGGCTACCGCGTTGTGCTTTGTTGCTTGCTGAACGCCGCTGGGAGCGGACATGCTTTCCCCGCTCGCTTATGTGCTTGACCATTGAGGTGTATTGCTATTGTTGTTGGGACTGATGGTCAGATTTGCAGAGACTATTCAGGATGATGAAATATCACTTAACGAGAGAACAGAGCAGGTGGTTTTTAGGTTTGAAGAGTACTTTTATATATGGCACATCATTCCCTAGTTCACCACCTGCCCACCTGGGGGATCTAGGGCCCTTGGTGCCTTTGTTGGTGGCAACCAATCAGTAGGCAATTGCTTGTAGTATGGAAGGTTGGTATAATTTTTTGGTGACAGGCAAAAGATAAAAATATTCATCATAATGGGTGTTTGCCATGACTTTGGGGCGAAGATCGATTTGAAAAGCTCTAAATACACATGCCCTAAATGTGGGGCAAGGGTTAAACACTACAGGCAAGGTGCTGGAGGGGAGACAGAGGCCTACTACTTTATGCCCAAACCAACGGCTAAGGCGTCTACCGAGGTGAACGGCTCCCCAGGGGTACGGCCGGCCAACAAAGACAGAGCCTGCACTCATCGCCGGCCCCGGGGTCAGAGACACTGATGCCCGAGAAAATACTACAAGACCGGATTGAGGTAGGGGATTGACCAGGCTGAGGCTAAACTGGCCTTATTGGTGAGGAGGAGTGAGTTACTTACCCTGGAGGCTCATCTACACGACCTGGATCTTCAGAATAAGCGTATGGAGGAGGAGTACGCTGCAGCGCTGGAAGCCATCGGCGTAAGGTAGGCCAAGGCGCCGGCTGCGGATGGCGCCATCATAGACAAGGATATTGCGTCAATACAGCCTAAGAATGCTGTAATCTATGAAACTGGACTCTATGCGGCGACCGGTTCAAAAGCGACAGAGATTGGACTTATTCCCGGAGAGCGGTGGACAGCTCAAGTGGTGCCAGCGGAGGGTGGTTCAAAAGCGACAGTATCGAATATCAACATGGCGGGTTCCCGTGGGACGACTGCACCCACGCTTGGATGGCGTCACCACATGACATGGATGGCGGGAAGCACATGCAAGGGTACGTTGGATGGGGGGGGGGGGGGTGTTGGGGGTGACAGGGACTGACCCAGACTGACCCAATGCACCATGACCACTATAATGATGAATGCGCCATACCAGCTTTGGTGGGACGAGGTGTGTGCACTCCCCTACTACATCAAGATCTGACCAGGTAAGCCGATTTTGGCGCTCCCTCACATGCAAATTCTGACACATGACCATTTGTTCTAGTTTGCTGTGCACCCATTGGCTGCTGCATTGATATTAGGTCAATGTCATTGAGCATTCTCCTATTTCTAGGATCCAAAACATAGTTCCCTGGTTTTATTTTGTGTAAAGAACACTATACTAATAAAGCCAGGGGTTTCTCCTTTCAGAGAATTCATTTCTAATAAAAAAGAAAATAAATTGTTTTGGTTTAGAAAAATAATTCATTATTTTTCAGTGCCAGGGTGATTCAGCATAGATTTTATGGTTGGTTGAGATCAGGATGTTTCATCTTATTCAAAGATTCATCAGGTAGACATTCAGAAGTGGTGTGTTGGTCACCATGAATTTAATTACTATTAATTCAGCCTACAGTGTATTTTTAAAGGACACTGGTAATCCAGTTATCCAAAAAAATAATCTTCACTGCGGTGACCTACTTAGTTTGACCTAGTTGTAGGACTCAAGTCAGTTTGGACATTGAGGGAGCTGTACCTGTCCTAGTGCAACCTACCTAAGGTAGGATAATCTGTTTTCCTGGTCAAAACTAATAATATAGTTTTAGGTTAGGGGTCGGATCAATCTTTCAATTGAGAATCTCCCTTTACTGTTGGTGTGACATACAGGGGTACTGTAAATTCCTTTTTGAATCCCGGGGAAACCCCGAGGGGATTCTTTTAGCTTTTACACCCACAAAAATGCATGTTCCAGCATGTAGGATGTAACGAAGAATGCGCCATACCAGGTCAGGGTTGACTGGGCGTGACTCATACTGACCCAATGCATCATAACCACTATTATCAGATGAGTCAGAATGTGTTATACTGGGTCAGGGTGACAGGGGATGACCAAAGCCAACCCAGTGCGTTATGACCCAACACATGAATGACCCAAGCAGACAACACCTGACCCCAGTTCGCTGGGATGTCACTGTCCCTCTGTGTCCTCAGTCACGGCAGGCTGTTATGAAATAACATTCTTCTTAAAAATAAGGGTGATTTGTAATTATGAGTTAACCAGAATCAAACTTTCAAGCTGCCAGAGACAGATTTAGAATAAAGTATTACTATTACAGGAAAAATTTGATTCAAGTCATATGTTTATTTTTCATCTGTTTACTCATTTAACCAAGATTCCTTCCCTGCACTGTTTCAATGTCAATATGTCATTCAGCAATAGCATGTCACAGTACACATCATATGTATGTATGTCACATGCAACAAAGCAAGTCAAGTTTATAATGATGCTTATGCCTGCCTGGCCATATACTCCTAAGGTACAGCATTGTTGATATACGAATGTCAGTCAGTGCACCTGAATCAACTCTAAGGGGCTTATTTGTTTGATGATAAACATGTTTTGGCAGTAACAGCAGAATTCTATAACCTTAAAAATATTTGGCTTAATGGCCTTGTGTGAAGACTCTATACAGTTATTACCAAATTCTTAATAATCAACAATGAAAACCAATTAATGAACAAACCTGAAATAACAAAATGATATCAATTTGCAACAAATATCGGGGGAATAACAAATCGATATAGATGTAGCATTTAGAGCTGGCACAATGAAATTATTAGGGAGTGAGTGGTAGTAAAACAACTATAATTATTTGTAAGATATCTCCTGACGACGTTTTCCTCAATTAAGAGGTAAAAGAAATACTATCTTGCAGGTTCTGCTTTTACAATTATAAAACAATTCCTGTTCATATGCTGACATGTACTAGCAAAATGACTTGGGGGGAAAAAAGACCCTTTCCTGAAGCATGGGGCTTTAGAGCTCCCTTAGGGTACTAAGGTATTAGCCCTGTACCTGGACAGCTGTGTCAATATTAGCCTGCTGATGGGCAGAACTCCTCTTTGTAAACAGGTAACAGAAGATGGTGACTACCCAGCATCACATCTCCTTGGAATTTGTCATCAGATGTCACTGTAGCAACCATCATCGAGATATAGAATAAAAGGAAGCGGAGACAAGATTCAGTATCCAACGCAATATTACTTCTGTAAAACTGCTGTTATTTCATTTGCTTTAAAACTAGTTCATCATTCATTCATTAAACGGGCTATCCAAAGAATGTAAACAATTGAATCTCTGAATTGATCTCATGGCAGGAAAACCAATGGCTTGCTAAAGTGAACAATAAGGCATCTCAAAGCCTTCGTTCAGCTTAACTACAACATATGATTTCTCATAATTTCAAAACACATAAAGTGGTATTTTTATTCTTAGGTCATTGCAAGTTATTCAAATCACAATTAAAATACAATGGTCAATCCAGCAAAGATGTGGGTGGTTGACATTTGAGAATCAATTATGCCTGGGATCAAACTGTCAAGCTGTCATGAACAGTGGTTGTCTCTGACTTTACACTAACTGACATGAAAAAAAAGATTTTCTTTTTGTTTGAACTTTGCCTCATTTAATATGAAACAAACAATATGAAAATGTAACAGGCTTCTTTTGAAAACATCATCCTTTTCCTAAAAACATATTGAGTGATTTTAATTTAACATGTAGTGTAAGACATTTTAAAGTATAACTACAAATCTGATATGAAAGGCCTGGTCATATACACTAGCATAGTGAGAAGGCTCTAATAGCAACGGGTCCTTGGTTTACTATGGTTCGCAATGGTAAACAATTATTCATTTGGGGGACATTGGGTGGGCACAATCTTGTCACAAAGCTAATCTGCTGAGAAGTTGCCATGAGGTGGTTCCTGTCAAAATATGTGATTTGGGCTGAGAATCGGCCTGACTCTGCTCAGATGAAAGCGTACAAACAGGTGTCCATAGTTTATAAATAGCTACACTCCCTACTCCACAACCCTGAGGAGGCTCTGATCAAGGCCAGCCTCCATCTGAAGTATATCCTTATAGGACACAGCTGCCCCAGATAAACAGTTCTACCCTGTGAGGGGAAAGCAACGAGGCTGTCAAAGAACCTATACGGGGTGTGGGTGTGGGGGGGGGGGGGGGGGGGGTGAGCATAGTAACATGGTGATTGAGAGCTATATAAGGGGACTGATATCACTGCAAAAGAAAATTACAGTGTGCCATTTTATGTGCCAAATTCCTTTTTTTGCATATGCATTGAACATAGCTTTCTAAAAATATTGAGTCTTGTTTGTTTTTCAAGTTCATCATGATTTACAGATATATCCTGCATGTACTCAGATCCAAACCTATTCAATAAGGTGACTGCTCTGCCTTTAGGTGTTAGGTGCCACCTTTACTCAAGTTAACACTTTCTAAGTATGGTATATTAGTGGTTGTGCTTATTATGAAGCTGGAATACACCTCTTGCTTGCATGCATCACTAACCAATTACCTAACTTAGGAAATGTGTTACTGCAGCGAATTCACTAGCTGATGCTGATATAAATTTCTAGACAGATATCTCGCCAAAAATGTATTTCAAATTACTCACCATGGCCCTCATCTTTTTCTTCCATACACGATTACATTAAAAACAGAAGATGTTATTTAGTGAAGTGTTCTGTTGCAGGACGACCTTCATATTCCCAGGGCTCTGAGAGGTTTCCCAGGGCCTTTGAAAGCTGATGGAGAGATTTTCTTCCATGTGCCGATGTACCAAGTAGGTTCTCAGACGGCTATCAGCTGATATTATCTACCTTTTAACAGTAGCTGTCCAAGGTCTCTCTCCCATTACCACAGAAACATATCAAAATAGACGAAAGTCAGTTGATGTTATGCTCATATGTACATGCAAATCCTTTGAATATTACTTTAGTTAAATACTTAGAAAAAACAAAAGATTTACCATATTCAAGTACTAAGAGGTCTAGTCATATAGAACAAGCCAGTATCAACAGTATTCGTCTCTACATACTACCCTCTAAGCAAGGGATTTTGTGTGTTGATTCCACCTTTATCCTTTTATCTACTTCCTCCCCTCCCAGGCTATCAGGCTTTACCTTAGTACCTCAGCGCTCCCTACAAGACACTGATTCTGAGGTATTATAGATATAGACACCCAACTATCCTTCAACAGTACAAGTCTACAGTGGGTCAACATTCCCTTCCCGTTAAATGGATTTATGAAAAATGTGCAGATATTCTTTTCATCAGGATTCAGCATAGTTTTTAGATTTAAACCAATTAGACTTTCTGCACAGGGTTGGTGCCACTTGAGTCTTGACCAAGAACGGTATAGGGGTGATAGGCATTAGAGTATCCTCCAGGGAGTAGAGGGTCAATGTTCTTTGTATTACTAGCCGTCAGAAGCCTTATGTCACCTTCTGTCTGGGAACTGATTTTGAACACTACAAAAAAACATATCCCAGAAAATCCCTGACACTGCAACAGTACTAGAGAAATCTAATAAATTTCCTCCAGAACCCTAAGAAGTGAGTCAATTCTATTCATCTGATGATGCCCAGTACGCAAAGGCTTCCCTGCGCTTAGAAGTTAATAAAAAAGAGTCAGTGATGCAGCTTTCTGGCTTCAAAACTAATGCTCTGGTTAGAACAGGTGATTGGTTTGGACGGGTGTTAAGTGAGGCAGTCCCTGCTGTTAACGATGTGACCGTGATGTGGTCAGGGACCTGTGGTTCTAAATGATTTGGGATTTAAATTATTTGGGAGCAGACACATTGTTATCAGCTCTAGTAACAGTACTTCTTTTCTATAAAACTTCACCTTTTTGATACAAAATCATTAAATAATCTTCAAATAAATATTCCATTATCTTATTGTCTTCTCAGTTACATCTCACAGCATGTTATAGAATATAGGTTAGACCCATCTAAACTAAGCATAGATCAAAGACATGGATACAGCTTATTTACATAGTGGTACATATTGACTAGGTGATTACAGACCAAAAAGCACAGATCAGCTGGATTGGTCCTAGGTAGTACACTCTCGTATGACACAGCCTACTAGCTTGAAGATGTAGAAAAATGTCTCATCAAGGTGTTAAGTATATAGACTGCACCAATTCTGACTGAGTACAGATCAAAGATATGGATACATCTTATTTACATAGTTCCCTTATATACATCAGCAGCTAGCTCTGCACTGAGAAGGTAATCAGAATGTGATGGGTCTGTCCCCTGTTTCATAGGCCATGTTTACATAGATCAAAAGGCACAGATCAGTTGCATTGGTCCTCGGCAGTGCACTCTAGTATCACACAGGCCACTAGCTTGAAGACTTAGAAGATGTCTTATTAGCACCTTACCTAGAGTGCAGCTTCATCTCAGTGCCCGGCAAGCAGAAATCAAGAACGGTTTTATAGTGGACATAGAGACTATATTGGCCTAGGTTGGCCCATTTATGCGTTTGCACAAGCAGCTGGATGATCAATGCATAGCTTTTCTGTAGTGCTTGATGCCTCACATGTTTTTCTAGATTATTTAAGTTTTATCATAGCATTGTAGCAAATTTATTGATTCCAAAGATGCTGTATATTCTAAAAGCAAACTGACAGCATCATAGCTCCTTCAGAAATAAAATCCCATGCCTAATTTTTTTTTTCTTGAATGAGTGCCAGCCCATTTCAGTACAGTGAATATTTTTTTCCACCCCCCCCCCCCCAAAGAATGGTCAAAACAGTTTACTTTTACTGTATAACTTTCTAAATTTACAACAAAAAGAAACAGTGCCTTTACTGCACACAGTTGCTATGCCATCGGAGCCATATCTGGATGAGTTATAGCTACAGTCAACCAGACTTTGATGAGTCAGCAGATTTATGTTTGTGTTATTAATGCTAGTGTCAAGACCAGGATGCATCAGCTGCGGAAAGATGTGATGCCTAGACACATGAGTGGCATCTGTGAACTTTAGCCAGACATACCAGTATGTCAAGAAAAATCAACCAAAGAAAATAGGCCCCACTAGTTTAGTATTCAGTAGCTTATTGAGCAATATTTTGGATTGTTGAGCTAGAGGATACTGTTTATCTGGTCAACCAAATTATCATCGAAAGAATGAGCCATGCTTTTCTGTCATAAAGACACGATCGATTTATGGCATGTGTTGTATTTTATATTTAATGGCATGGCTGTTTGGTAAAGCTTGTTTCTGCAAATTTCACTGCCATTAAACGAGTTACACATGCAATAAAATGTCCATGATGGTTAATGCCAGTGACCTATGAAACACAACATTTAAACATCTCCTATTTTATTTGCTTAAACCACATTTTATCTGTATCAAGGCACATTCTATTCACTGATACATATTTTCTCCCTTCTGTCACCAGGAACATGCAGTACTTTAATTCATCAACTTTATATTCATTCAGACAGTACACTGCTTCAAAAGTATTTATCTTTAATATGAAGGCATGTTATAGTACCACATAATAGTAAACATATTATGGGTCATGGAATGACTACAAACACATTGGAAAACTAATAAAAGTAAAAAATACATATGCAATTTACTTCATTTGGTCTCATATCTTTCAGAAATATGATGAATTTAATGTCAACATGAAAACAAAAACACTGACATGGCATTTGACATCTTCTGTTTGTCCTCCATATACTGCAGTCCTGGTTTTGCTTGTACCTTTATGTCCTGCAGCCAGCAGCACACAGGCAGGTAATTACACCTGGTCCCCGCGAACCAGCGCTGACCAGACAGTCACGTCACTGCTGATTACCTATGTGTAGACACCGCACCAGCTGACAATGTTGGCAGTACCAGCCTCAGCATTAGGGCTGTATATAGACACCAAGGGTTCAGGCTTTTCTGACCACTACCCATTCAAGTGGACATGCATGTACAGTTAGCCTACCCAGATGGGATTAAGTACATGCACTGTGTCAAGCCTTCCAGAAAACAAACCAGTTGAAGTCTACATAAATCATTTCAGCAAACTCATGCTATAGCTCCTTCATACATGGTTCCTTTAAGGTTAGAATATTGGGGTCTATCAGTCTGTTTTTTGTTGAAATGGACTAAATAATATGAAGAGCTGTCTCAACTATGGATAATGGGCAGTTCAAAAACATCTAATAGAATACATACCACATGAAGTCTACATTAATTTAACAGATCTGTAAGGAGTATAACAGACGGTACTGACAAACAATGTTGGGAAGGCATTGTTAATGTATGAGCGCTCCTAGGTGATACCCTTCTGATACTAGTCGTGACACAGATGGGATTAGAACTGCCCATCTGTCACACTCACAGTAAATGCCCTGCCATACGGGGGACTACAGTGACTTTCAGGTGCCCCCTGGCTTTAGTATAAGTCTACTGGGGGTACTTTATGTAATACTGGTGTGCACTACAGGGGCCTATTCACTAGGATTAGGCTGCAGGGTGCAAGCACCATGAACCAGTGCCCTTGGATCTGAAGTGACAACTGGGTCTAGTATCATGCCATTAGGCCTATTAAAAGGGTGTTAAATATGTCATGACAGCATTATGCCTTCTTAAAAAGACATGTCACCGTAGTGTGGGTATCAGGAGGTTTGTCCTGTGCTCTCAATCAACAGCACATTCTTATCGTATGGAAAATTATGCTCATCTATAATTAGACACTCAGCATAAGAACCAGTTTCATGTTTATAATCTGTGATGTTATATGAAAGGGCCTTGATGGGTTGATTCTTAATGACATTATTTGACTCTCATCCAAAATCATTCAGAAAGCATCACTTTGCATGAAGCCCTGAATACTAAGAACCAGTTTCATCTGAACTGGTCTGCTTGGAGTGCAACATCCATTCACATTCATAAATATAGTAGTTGGTGTTGACAGTTGTTTTTTTCAACCGAAAGGAAGCAGTTAATTGGAAATATTTCTCCGAAAATCTAATTTATGATGTTATTAATATCATCTTAAATTCATATTGGGATAGAATCATTGAGATAAGTAATTGTAATTGACAACATTGTGGTTAGCTTTATAATTGTCTGTGTCAGTTTGAATCACTCACCTCCCTGTTAATACAGTCCTTCTACCAATCATTTCTCAGGTCGCTAGTTTTAAGTCAGGTTTCCGCCTCAGATCAGGTCTGATGCCACACTAGATAAGGTGGCTTGCTTTGCTTCACATTCAATTAGGTCCTGATGATAGTGAAATGTTTGTTGTTAAAGTCAGTGGGACTTTGATGTTTTCTGGTCAAATATTTGATTACTATAAGATATAGATATAGATATAACTTCTCCACACTTATTGGAATTCATAAAATACATACCCATCCATTCAAAGTGACATTGCATTGATCCTAATTATTTCCTCTCTTTTTTGTAAAAACGAATGCAATGTGAGGGGTATAAAATGTAGAGCATACTGGAAAACTCCCGAGCAACATTTGTCATATGGTGCCAGTACCACCCATCAACAGACCGACTGAGTAGTTCCTGGAAAGGCAGTGAAGTTAGTTGCAGTAAAAACAGGGATAAATATTCAAGTAAATGAAGGTCTTCTACAACAAACTACACCTTGACATCCTTGCAGACATGCTCCAGCCTCTGACACATCTAGATCCCTTCTACACCAAGACGTCTGTGTGCTGCATTCATAGCCGTAAACCATCCTTTCTAGTGGGTTCTCTCTTTACAGGCAGCATGTAAGATCTTGCTATATTTGTTATGGATAACCTGATCTTATATTGGTGTATCATGCTCACACACTCAGCGTGTAGCAGCCCTCATGATCAATGAATGATGCATCAGCATCTGATCTTTGATGCAGCATTCTGGCTGTCCTATTTTTCACATTTATAAAGTGATTTTGTTGAACTTCTTGGACATGAAGTAAGGCGCCAGTGGGATCCTTTTCTGGCTGATGTCCCTTTCTTTAGATGGACTTTTCTTATCTCTCAGCCAAGGCAATGTGGCACCTCTTAGAGGTTTCAAAAGTGTTACATGACAATGTCATCTCATGTCAAAGAAGGTCCTCTGGCTCCAAAGATAAGTGTAATGGTTCACCATTATAGGATAGCCAAGAGGCAGATGGGAAAGCCTCCACATTTGGCAGCTCTGGAGTATATAAGAAGGCACCACAAGGTTGCTGTCTGATCGCAGTTTGCTTTGACCTCCAAGTCAACGACCAATAATGTGCTAAATAGAAAAGGATGCCTCCTTTTACAATCATATCCTGCTCATAAATTGTCAGTCCAACCCATATGACACAGTTTAAATAGGGTAGAGAGGGGCATGTTGAGCCACTTATGCACATTTATGTTTTTCCTGACTTTATCAAGGTCATCTGAACTTTGATTTTGTATCTAGTAGTTAACTTATTGCATTGCTCTATATAACGACCCATGGCTAAGCAAGTATGATGATTTGTTGTATTTATTTTGATTTTTTGAAAAGAAAGTCTTTGGGTGGTTCAATGTGCCCCATGCCCTGGGCAGGTTGGCCCCATCCACTAACCCACCTTGAACCACATATCTTGAATCGTTCAAACAATCAGCAATATAGATTTATTATTGAAAGTTAAGGTGGAAATACTTGCTATTGTTACTTTTGCATTGGGTTGAATATGAAAAATACATATTTAATGCATACAAGTCATTGAGTTATAGGTTCTAGTTTAGTCACTGGGTAAGAGCCTCACACATTTTCCTTTAGGTTAATATGAACCATCTTCAGAGGATTGCTGCTATTTGCACGCATCGTATTAATCTTTGATTATGTTCTTATATGATATAACAGGCAATTCTGCTAATGAAAAAAGATACATCTGAGAATAAATACACTATGAATATGCTATGAAATAATTTATTATCACAACTAACAAAACACATACTCTATTGTACTCGTATAATCAAAGTGTATATTAATATTGTGTTTCTTTCTGTGTGGTTTAATTCTAATATACTATGGGTGGTTTAACCCATAGGCCTACCTGTTGAGTTAGCCTTTGGTTGACCCAGAGATGGGACTGAGTAATATCATCTCATCTATTGCCTGCAAGTAGATAAGGGGACCTTGAAAAGTCTCCCCCCTGGTGAAAAGTGGTGTCCCTCTATGCATTGAGCAGGCATGTATGTGGTGAATAATTGAACTAGTCCTTCAAGACAGAGATTTGGGTACTTTGAGCATGGTTCAAGATGCCCAAATCTTTGTGGTTCAATGTACCCAATGCGGACCACCATAGATAAGGTTGATTAAATTTAAATTACATAACACCTTCAGGATTAAAAAAATGTTCTACACAAGCATTCAGATACATACTTTGACCTCCATATGGATCTTAGGCCAGCAATGTTTTGCAACAATTATATGTAAATTCTTATATTTTCCAGTGAACGTGAGCAGTACAAGCGGGAGTCGCACGAACGGGAGGCACGGGCGCGGGAGTCGCACAGACGGGAGCCACGGGAGATGGAGTCGCTGGAGTCGCCGGAGTCGCAGGAGCAGGAGCCTTGGCCACGTGGACACAGCACTCAGAACCTTGATCAGGGGCCCAACAACACGCCTAGGGGCTCCACAACATGAGTAGGGGCTCCACAACACGTGAAGGGGCTCCATATCACGCCTAGGGGCTAGTAGTATAGTATGTATCGGAACGGGACTATAGTTAAGTACTGTTTATTACTCAATCGACCTGCAGCCAATCAGAGGCCTCCATTTGGTCACGTGACCGGAAGTGACCTACTTAGGGGATTAGTGGTGCATTCTGGGTAACCCTGCAGCCAATCAGAGGCCTCCATTTGGTCACGTGACCGGAAGTGACCTACTTAGGGGATTAGTGGTGCATTCTGGGTAACCTACTGACCTACTTAGAAGCTCTCAGCCAATCAGAGGCCGGCATTCTGGTAACCATGGTAACGTGACTTACTTACGTCACGTGACCTACTTAGGCTCAGCCAATCAGAAGCCGGCATTCTGGTAACTAGGGTAACGTGACCTACTTAGGGTTTGTTTGTAAACAACACCACGTGGCTCTCTTGTTTGTAAACAACACCACGTGACACGTGACTGTTTGTAAACAAACAATTCGACTTAGTCTGACATTTTCAGCTGTCGCATGCTGACCTGCTGCTATCATAAGAGAAACAAAAGCCCTAATCACGCTTTTCAGCTGGATCCTTCCACCCACCAGACATGGATCCAGATGGGAGGGTGGTTTAAAATTAATCCGTGTACCGACTGTCATACAATAGTGTAATTAGTTGAACACGTGTTACCTGTATAAAGGATTAGCAGGTCATGGGCTTAGAGTGTGTATAGAAAAACAACTACAGGTAGCGTGAACAAAGCGACCCCCTCCCTTTCTGTCACTCTGTCTGTGACTAGAGGGCGCGCGTGTGGTAAGCGGCTTAAATCTAAAGAAAAAAAATCACCCTCTCCTGTCGTCAGCAGTCAGCTGGCCGGCGGCTGGAAAATGCGATTAGAGGGATGATGAGCGCGGTTTTTTATATTCAATATATTAGAAGTGTGCTTTGTTGCTTATATAGTTCATTATGCGTTTAAAATGTTCGCGAGTATCGTAGAAATGTACAAAAATCCTATTGTGGCGCCATCTGACGAAAAGAGCGGAGAACTATACTAGGGTATGGCGAGCTAGACTAGAGCATGTAATCACCAGGCGGCAGAGTGGTCAAAAGACAATCTCGTAGTAGTAGGTCTACTTGGATCTTGAGTAGCCACCCTTGTGGTTGCAATTACCTAGACTAGTTGACCCTGCCAGCCTGGTCAAGTGAAATTAGTAAGGAGACCGCACATTAACGCGCTCCACAGTCTTTAGACAGTTAAGACTATAGTACCGTAGATTCTACTGTGTACTCACACTAACTATTTACAGTGCTACATATTCATACCCGTGTTCTAAGTGTTTTTTTAGAAAAAAGCGATCTACTCACCCATTTTTTTTAGACAAACTCCTATTAGCAGGTAACCCCTGTATAAACTATACTGCAAAGATCTGCTACTTCGAGCGTCTGCCTCGTGACTGATAGTGTACAACAAGACGAAGTGGGCAGAGGTGAAGTACTGTTCCAAGAAAAATTGAGGCTCTTTATATAGCTGAGAGAGCGGCTAATCCGGATGTTCTAAGCTTGTTTTCACCTAGAGCCCCACCCTCTTCCAGAGAGGAATCAAATTGCTTTTCACCTGGACCCTTCCACCCCTCATCCATCAGCATGAAAAGAGGGATAACAAGTGTAACGTGCGCTACATGTATATGGGATTATAGCTGGTGAAGAGATAAAGCCAGGTCAACTGTGTATACAAAGACTACAGGAGGTGATTAACGACAGGTGTGACGCGCCAGCCCGTGGACGGATTATCTTCTAAGCTGACGCTTATTCAACTAGCCAGCTGCCGTCCGCTCCACTCACCACGGCAAGAGGAGGTGCTTTTGTTTTACACTTAAGTCGCTTACCACATGTACTCGTCTCTACCTCACAGACAGACACCCTCTCGCTTGCTTCACGACCCCTGTAGCTTTTTTTGTATACACACTCTAATCTCATAACCCCCTGATCCGTTATACAGGTAACGGGTATTCTCTTTTAAATAGCTGCCAGTCAGCCTGCGGCAGCTGAAAACGACGGTAAGTAGCTTAGCTCTAGAAGCAAGAAGGCGTATATAAGGAGGCTGACACGTGTATAGGCGCCTTATAAGTCGGCAGGGGGTAAATACTAGTGAAAAAGGAAGGCAGGTGTGCAGGTAGCTTTCTAACAGACACGTGTGTGCACTAAGCTGCTTAAGTCTAAACCCACCTGCAGTAGTCAGGTAGCATGTGAAAACTTACTTAACAGATCTCTTAATTGAGTAGAGACTCTGTACTGAGAGAGTCTTTTCAGCTGTTTAAGAGGATTATCTAGGACAGGGTACATAAGGAGTGAAACGACGCTCTCACCCATCACACTTTCTCGACCCGCCCTTCATCATCGTAGCATCGTCCACTCTACGCTCGCTCAGAATGTTATGATGGTTAGTTCTGCTATTTTCAGCTACTTTTCTTATCGAAGTGTTGACGCTACAGAGCATCGAAACTCTCTCCAAATGAGTCCAAGAAAGAAAAAGCAACTTCCACTTGAAGCAGGAAGAGAAACAGTGCCCTATGATGCATGTGAGGTAAAGAAACATTGGAAGGACGTCACCAAGGAGCAATGGATAGAAGCATGCTTCAACTTCATCGGAACGGAAGTAGTTTCATTTGGACAGAGGGAGAAGATTTTGTTGGAGCTATTTTTCTTAGCTCCGTATACTTGGCCTGACTGTGGTGAAATTCCTTCAGGTATTTGTTCAGTCTTCGCCATAGAAGTTATCAGGTCTTTGAAGGAGCTTCGATATATGCAAGGCACTCACGAGGAGATTGTTCAGAAAATGACGGAATTCGAAACAGGAGAAGACACAATATGGTGCGACATGCTAGACAGCAGCTGCACGAACATGTTGGTACGATGGGATCGATCATGTTCATCATCAGTTCAGGCAAAGGAAGTGTGTCGACAGCACGCAAAAACTTCATGTCTGGATGTTTCAACACAAGGCCTTTTATCACACTCACACAGCTGCTTTGAAGAGTGAATCCTTGACCAAACTTGAGCTTTTCCAACACAGCTTTGGCCTCTTTCTGTGCAGTAAGGGATCTCTCTTTCGGGTTCATCTCAGTGCTGTCTAGCATGTCCTCAAAGTCTTTAACATAATGTTCCAACGGGCTACAAATGATGTACTCCAGATCATCGTCCGTATATGTCGTCTCCTCGCTGTTTCTGCTTCCTGCTTCAAGTGGAAGTTGCTTTTTCTTTCTTGGACTCATTTGGAGAGAGTTTCCATGCTCTGTAGCGTCAACACTTCGATAAGAAAAGTAGCTGAAAATAGCAGAACTAACCATCATAACATTCTGAGCGAGCGTAGAGTGGACGATGCTACGATGATGAAGGGCGGGTCGAGAAAGTGTGATGGGTGAGAGCGTCGTTTCACTCCTTATGTACCCTGTCCTAGATAATCCTCTTAAACGGCTGAAAAGACTCTCTCAGTACAGAGTCTCTACTCAATTAAGAGATCTGTTAAGTAAGTTTTCACATGCTACCTGACTACTGCAGGTGGGTTTAGACTTAAGCAGCTTAGTGCACACAAGTGTCTGTTAGAAAGCTACCTGCACACCTGCCTTCCTTTTTCACTAGTATTTACCCCCTGCCGACTTATAAGGCGCCTATACACGTGTCAGCCTCCTTATATACGCCTTCTTGCTTCTAGAGCTAAGCTACTTACCGTCGTTTTCAGCTGCCGCAGGCTGACTGGCAGCTATTTAAAAGAGAATACCCGTTACCTGTATAACGGATCAGGGGGTTATGAGATTAGAGTGTGTATACAAAAAAAGCTACAGGGGTCGTGAAGCAAGCGAGAGGGTGTCTGTCTGTGAGGTAGAGACGAGTACATGTGGTAAGCGACTTAAGTGTAAAACAAAAGCACCTCCTCTTGCCGTGGTGAGTGGAGCGGACGGCAGCTGGCTAGTTGAATAAGCGTCAGCTTAGAAGATAATCCGTCCACGGGCTGGCGCGTCACACCTGTCGTTAATCACCTCCTGTAGTCTTTGTATACACAGTTGACCTGGCTTTATCTCTTCACCAGCTATAATCCCATATACATGTAGCGCACGTTACACTTGTTATCCCTCTTTTCATGCTGATGGATGAGGGGTGGAAGGGTCCAGGTGAAAAGCAATTTGATTCCTCTCTGGAAGAGGGTGGGGCTCTAGGTGAAAACAAGCTTAGAACATCCGGATTAGCCGCTCTCTCAGCTATATAAAGAGCCTCAATTTTTCTTGGAACAGTACTTCACCTCTGCCCACTTCGTCTTGTTGTACACTATCAGTCACGAGGCAGACGCTCGAAGTAGCAGATCTTTGCAGTATGGTTTATACAGGGGTTACCTGCTAATAGGAGTTTGTCTAAAAAAAATGGGTGAGTAGATCGCTTTTTTCTAAAAAAACACTTAGAACACGGGTATGAATATGTAGCACTGTAAATAGTTAGTGTGAGTACACAGTAGAATCTACGGTACTATAGTCTTAACTGTCTAAAGACTGTGGAGCGCGTTAATGTGCGGTCTCCTTACTAATTTCACTTGACCAGGCTGGCAGGGTCAACTAGTCTAGGTAATTGCAACCACAAGGGTGGCTACTCAAGATCCAAGTAGACCTACTACTACGAGATTGTCTTTTGACCACTCTGCCGCCTGGTGATTACATGCTCTAGTCTAGCTCGCCATACCCTAGTATAGTTCTCCGCTCTTTTCGTCAGATGGCGCCACAATAGGATTTTTGTACATTTCTACGATACTCGCGAACATTTTAAACGCATAATGAACTATATAAGCAACAAAGCACACTTCTAATATATTGAATATAAAAAACCGCGCTCATCATCCCTCTAATCGCATTTTCCAGCCGCCGGCCAGCTGACTGCTGACGACAGGAGAGGGTGATTTTTTTTCTTTAGATTTAAGCCGCTTACCACACGCGCGCCCTCTAGTCACAGACAGAGTGACAGAAAGGGAGGGGGTCGCTTTGTTCACGCTACCTGTAGTTGTTTTTCTATACACACTCTAAGCCCATGACCTGCTAATCCTTTATACAGGTAACACGTGTTCAACTAATTACACTATTGTATGACAGTCGGTACACGGATTAATTTTAAACCACCCTCCCATCTGGATCCATGTCTGGTGGGTGGAAGGATCCAGCTGAAAAGCGTGATTAGGGCTTTTGTTTCTCTTATGATAGCAGCAGGTCAGCATGCGACAGCTGAAAATGTCAGACTAAGTCGAATTGTTTGTTTACAAACAGTCACGTGTCACGTGGTGTTGTTTACAAACAAGAGAGCCACGTGGTGTTGTTTACAAACAAACCCTAAGTAGGTCACGTTACCCTAGTTACCAGAATGCCGGCTTCTGATTGGCTGAGCCTAAGTAGGTCACGTGACGTAAGTAAGTCACGTTACCATGGTTACCAGAATGCCGGCCTCTGATTGGCTGAGAGCTTCTAAGTAGGTCAGTAGGTTACCCAGAATGCACCACTAATCCCCTAAGTAGGTCACTTCCGGTCACGTGACCAAATGGAGGCCTCTGATTGGCTGCAGGGTTACCCAGAATGCACCACTAATCCCCTAAGTAGGTCACTTCCGGTCACGTGACCAAATGGAGGCCTCTGATTGGCTGCAGGTCGATTGAGTAATAAACAGTACTTAACTATAGTCCCGTTCCGATACATACAATACTACTGGGGCTCCATATCACGCCTAGGGGCTCCACAACATGTGTAGGGGCTCTACAACACGTGTAGGGGCTTCATACCACGCCTAGGGGCTCCACACCGTGACTAGGGGCTCCATACTACGCCTAGGGCCTCCACAACATGACTAGGGGCTCTACAACACGTGTAGGGGCTCCACAACACTGTAGGGGCTCCATACCACGCTTAGGGGCTCCCCAACACTCATACTGGCCCTTTAAATATGGACTTCATGAGAGGGAATTTCAGATACAAGTCAGGCATGAAACCCATCTGGAAACTGTTCCACATATCTAGGAAACTCATCCACATGTTTAGGAACTCTTCAACATGTGTATCTAAACTCATCAATGGATCTAGAACCTATATCTAGGAATTCCACTAGACATTTAGAAAGTCTAGGAACTCTTCAATATATCAATCTTCATGCAAGTCATTGCTGCCCTTCTAATTATTAATAAAAATTCCATTATAACAGAAGGAATTCCTTTGTTGTCATTTATAACCCCTATGTCATCAAGTAAACAAATTTCCTCACTAACTTTGAAATAAAACCCAAACACACCTCCAAATGCCTATTGCGTTTCCAAACACAACCCCTTCCAAAATAGTAAATCCAGTATCTTCTCAAACAAGTGAGGGCTAGCAAACAGATGTAATCTGTTTGCGCCCTCTCTTGTACATCATTACTTCTTACCTTATCTAAAGTAGACTAAGGCATATTGCTAAGACCCTTGTCCTTAGTTTGACAGATGACACAAGGGTAGGAGAGCTAGAGCTTTACACAACATAGTCCTCTCCTAACACACCCCAATATGTTCTATGGTTGTAGAGTATCGGAATTCCCTGCTTGATATTATTGTAGTAATTTTTGTATGGACCATACTTGACAAGTTATTTTTAGATTCATCTTGTAGACCATGACAGACTCCTAGTTTGCCACCCTCTAGAGTCTGCCGATATAATGACCCGCCATACCTGACATTGGCACCAACCACTTCCTATTATCACTCAGACAGTGTTATGTCTGTTATTTTCACTCTATATTGCCTCATTATGCCCTATCATAGCTGTCCAGTGGGCACACATTTTAGTTCAACGCTGAATCAACATTAAATCAACATTGAATCAACATTGTCAACCAGTTTTTAATGTTGATTCAATGTTCTGTGACCACTGGGTGTGATCAACTTTGTGTCCTACTGTAGGCACATTCTACCTGATTATTAAAGACATCACAGCTTAATGATCATATCATAATAAACACTTCTATTTAGAAAATAAGAAAACAACATTCTTAACAATAAGACAATGGTCATTACCCTTTACCAGAGTGTGTGAGAGACAAACAGACAGTCGTGATGATGCGATGAAATGGAGAACCAAACTCCTCTCAGCAAAGATTGTTAGCCTCCTTGCTGGAATTGAGTCTGATACTGCACTACATTGGTCTGCTACCAATACGATTAGGCCCAGGTAGTGTTAGAGCTGTCTGGAATCAGAGTGGTGATATTTTGGATGCTGATGTTTATCACAGTACTGCACAACCATTCCTTACTGTAGCCTCTTGAGTCTAAATCTTCCTCCCTTCCAAAGTTATCTCAAGTGCACATGTGTGACTACTTCACTAAGTGTCATGAATGTTGAGGTGTATCTACTCTAGTCGCCTCTCAGACGACGTCTCTACACCAGCTTACATATCTACAACATATTTCAGAAGCTTCCGAGTGCCTGCTGTTACAGCCACACACCCTCCTTTATAAATGTCACACTGCACAGGGGCTACGTCGTACTATCACATGGGAGACGGGCAACATTTACATGTCAGGAGAGATAAGTGAACTATTCAATGTACAAAGTACAATCTCCTATGATACATATTTTCAGAAGGGAGTGCAATTCCATCACAGCCCCATCACATAACCCAGCAAAATATGACACCTAGGGACCTCTGAGATTTTCTAAAAGGGTGATTGTCCCTGTTTCCTTTCAACAGAGGAATCATCAACAATGATGAGTTCATATGACTTGCCGTTCTCTCAAAGAATTGCAAAAGCATTTGAGACAGCAGTAACAGCATCTTAAAAAACCTACTTATAGAAACTGTTATCATTCACTTATCTGTTATGATTAATATGGAAATTACTTTCATACGGTCATCATCCAGAAAGACCTACAGTACAGGGGAGCATATTCAGTGTATTAATATACTCCCATAATATAAAACCTACCATTAGCAAAGACCTTTTAATTACAGAAGGGATAAGGAGGATAGAGGTTCTCAAGTGTGTGTAGTGAAAGTAACAGCAGACAGGCCATGCTAATTGCACCTTTCTCCATAATTGAATTTCTTCACCCACTCTTGATAATTAAGTCTGAAAAATCTACTAAGGAATTCACATCACACCTCCAACTGTCAATTGGTTTTCCAAGACATCTCATCCATGATAAAAAAGCAATTAGCATAGCAAAGCGATGTATAATTAGGCCAGTACACTGGCAATAAATATATCATTCTATCTCAGATGTCAGGAAGACAGTTTACTTCTATATAAGTAGCTGTGTTATTTACTTAATTTTATAAAGTAATGCACAGATAAGGACCTGTGATCTTGATTTGAAACAGCTAAGTTATGAAATGCAGATTTTTATATAGTCAACGTTTCTAGAGTATTATTTATATTTTAAGATTTTAGTGGCAAAAGGAATGGGTGAGACTGCAAAGTTGCAATGTGATCAGGAATAATGTTGATGAAGCAAAGAGATCTGACAGATGGCACAGACATCAACCTTCCCCATGTCCCTGGTACAGCTAACTATGAGAATGTCAGATCTATTGTGCACTACAGGGGCCTATTCACTAGGATTAGGCTGCAGGGTACTGTGTGGCATGCTGCCATAAAGATATCTGCTGAGCCATGAGAGCTAATTAGTATCACTGAAACAGAGAACAGAACAGTTGGATATAAGTTGTGGAGACTACTTTGATATATATCCTAAATTAGGGAACATTCATTGAATGGTTAAAAGTAATCCAAGCACTGGTGAAAAATGATCTGAGCCACAAGTATTGTGGTCATCATTGATTAAAACCAATAAATCTACATTTAGTGCCATTAAGGTGAAAAGGCCAATGACCTCCTGCTCTGCCATCTGATCAATTTAAGTCAGTATTGTCAGTAATTAAACTGGAAGAACTAGGTTGACGCATGTGTTCTGTCAGCTTCTATTGAATACCCCTGGAAGTAATTCGGAAGGCAATGAAAATAGATCTGAGCCTTTTGAAATAAAACTACACCAACTCTGATTCATACAGTTAGGGGAATGGCCATAGACTCTGACATCTGATCTATTGAAGTAATTACTACCTCGTATCAAACAAAGAAACAGGAATAAAGAGTATAATGTGGAGACTGATGGGGAGACTGATGTTTTTTTCTTGTCAGAGTAACTGGCCTACTTTAGCTGCTATCAAATCTGCTTGGAGAGCATATTGTTGTTGCAATAGACTAGTAATATCTCTCCCAGGTCACACAGGACACTCTTTCCTGTAGGGGGATGACCTTTATCATACGGTCATACATGGGGCAGAATAGCTTCACTGGAAGAGGCCAAGAGAGGATCTGGTTATTGAGGCACACCATCCACATGGAAATAACATACTCCCTGCAAGGGTCCAGGAATTTCATTAGAAACCAAGCAATATTGATTCAGGGTTTAACATTTTCCGCTGTCCTTCACTGGTTGAACAGGCTTGTTTCTCGTGGTCGGACACTAATATAATTAGATTATTTGTCGCTATGAGACCTGACAGCTACAGGGATGTAGTTAGTATTAATGCCACCATCAGATTTCACAGTTCCAGACCTCCCTTAAGGCCCAACAAATGAGCCTCATGAATAAATAGACTTAACCAAGGCACACTTTTTATATCAAAACTGTAGTATGCTCTTAGCTTCCGATCGAATGAATGCCTTTTATTTGTTGAGGGATGGCTACATCAATCGTTTTGACTGTTTAGACAAATGGGTCTGAGGCTAGATAAAGAATGTTTTCGGAGAGTGAGAATTACGATACTAAAAAAGATGTTGTGTCTCCAGACAGGGATTCCTCAGTAAATTACCATCTCAGAATACAACAGGAGGGTGGATGACCTAGCATTATGTCAGCATGGCAGTGTTCATGCTTTCAGTTAAGGGTCGATGTCCTGCCACCAGCTGTAAGAAGCCGTACACCACCTTCTGTCTGGGAACTAATTAACCAGACCATGTAAAATCCTATTAATACTCTTGAGGAACCATACAAGCTACTCTCTTCTCAGCACCTGATGATGCACAGTACTAAAAGGCTTCCTTTTCACCTAATGGCAAACAACACTGCATCAGGTGCAACTCTTTATGACTTCACTTAGTGGGGATAATAAGGACTGTGAAACAACACTGTTTGTTTGTTGGGACTACTGCCAAGGCAATGTCTGGTGGTGCTGGTGAGAAAGTCACTTAGAAAGACACTTGTCTCCCTTTTACTCATTGCACCATATTTTGACTTATTCAGCTAGTAATTCCATCAGCAAATTACAATGAGAATTAAAGTATCAAGATGGATTTTCTGTATTTTATCTCGCTTGTCATGGGAAAATAATTAACCAAATGCTGAATATCAGTTAAATGTATCATACAGCATTGTTTTATACAGGATAGCAGGCCAAGAAGACCCTTTTTCCGACCACAATCTTGCAATACTGGTTGTTACTTCTGGGAAGGCAGAACCAGAACAGTGGTTTACAATACAATACAAACTACATTACCTCTTAAACTAAATGTGTCTCCTCAATGAACATGAAGAAGAAACTCCCTTGCCAATTGTTTTAATTATATTAAATTATAGCTCCGTACAAAAACACTATTGTATCGATGCATTTTCAGGATGATAAATCATCCTTATCATGACAGGGAGTGATCAGGTTGAGAGAGCAGCTCGATATTCAAGTAACCTCTGACTCATGTGTCCTTTTTACTGGAAGTAATTCAAGAAGTAGTGAAAGATATATATAACCCCTCAGATTGGTGAGTTGAGATTTGAAGGTGAATAACCTGAGACTGTGACACCTCTGTATGTACACTTTCAATATATTTGGATTTACTTTTGACAAATATTGTTGCGTAACTCTTGAGACCAGAACCAGAGAAGTAAGAGTAGAAAAACATAAATCTGCAGTGCCCACATTGGTGATTCATGATCAATTAAAACATGCTGTAAGAGGTATCAATCTCAATTATCTAAGAGCCTTAATGTAGCTGATTATAACACACCCTGCATGCTCTACCATGTAGCGCTATCAGCCTTTTATACAGTGACTGTTTGCCACATCTAGCAGCGTAGATCTGCTGGTAGCCAAATAGATGTGTTACTGCTGACAGATAAAGTGAACCCCAGCTATGTACAGTTTGTGTGACATCTAAGCTGCCTGTGTCTCTGAATGCTTCAACCCAGTAAGGACGGATGGACCAATGCAGCCCTGATGAGTAACTCACCAGTGCTGATTTCATCATGCCCTTGGTAGTCACAATGCATAAATTCAGCCCTGGCAAGTAACTTGCCGAATCATGACGAATAAGGCATATCGATTAAATGCACTATGCCATCCTTAAAGGATCAATTGAAGCTTACTTCATGTACACCCATGTACTCATAAAGGGTAGACATTTAGGTTCAACCCCAAGATATTTCCAAAACATTAAACATTAAGCCCATGTTCCCAAACATTAAACATTAAGCCCATGTAAATAACTTTTTTTAATAAGTATTAAATGTATTTTGATGATCTTTATCCACAGAAGCTAAGAGTGTTTTTCTTGAATGAGCATTAGAGAGAGATATAGGACATGAATAAGAGAACTATGTACATGAACATACATGCACTGATAACAAACATGGTTATATCTTATTTACACAGTTCCCTTTGACACATCAGCAGCTAGCACTCTGTATGGAGGAGGTTATCTGAAGGTAATGGGTCTGTGCCCTGTTTTGTAAGCCATGAGTAGAAAGATCAAAAGGCAAGGATTATCACAAATGATGCTAATGTGTCACAAGCACCTTGCACAGAGTTTAGTTAATCTGTGGATTTATTTATAAATGATGCTGCTTGATCCAACATAAAGGGAGGTACTTAACATGATACATGATGGGTTCAGGTCTTGTATCCAAGCACCAAGCAGGCAGTAACCCTGAAAGGTATACAATATATATATTCATACAGACTGCTTAATACCATGAGGATCTAGGCTCCTTCATACCATTAATGTGTGTGCACAAGCAGCAGACATATTAATACACCAATACTCAATTTATTGCTTAGTCTGCAGACAGCCTGTCCTTGCGCATATATCTTTACTATATACCTCCTTTTCATTATCAACAATTTGCTCATGAAACAAATTAAAGCTATGTTATTCCCAGTTAAAACATGAAGTTAAATTCATTGAATGATAACCATGTTGTCAATAGTGGGCCTTAGACAGGGGATAAATTCATTGAATGATAACTATGTTGTCAATGGCTGGCTTTTGACAGGGGAGAAAGATAAATTGATAACTGTTGAAAAATTAAAATCACCAGACATTTGGTCCTGCTACACTTGTGAATCTGCTGGACGGGTGGCATTTTAGAGGGACATTGCCACTGTTCTGCATGTTTTCGCAAAGACTGGTATTTTCCAAAAGTTTTCACACTAATTAGATTAAAAGTCTGATCAATGTGAATTCTCTTGGTTGTCATACTTGACAAATCAAATGACAGAGGGAAAACTTATTTTGGACACTAGACCATTGTCTTCATCATTTTACAACTACATTATTTCATCTGATCAGTATTGTATGCAAAAATGAGTAAATTTCTCATTCATCCAGATGAGTGCAACCTATAATTGTTGATATAAATGTCGCTTTACAGAATATGCAAGAATTCTTACCATTGAACTTTAATACACTTGGGATTAACTTGCCAACAAAAACCTGAAATCTGTGAAAAGAGAGGAATGTAATTTTGTTGCTCTGAGGGGCTCTTCTTTGATAAATTAACAGTTACTTTGGAGACAATAGAGAAAAATCATATGCAAAACAAGTCAGCAGCTTCACTGTTATTAACATAATAAATATTGCTCAGAAATAGATTCAAAATGTCTAAAGGTAAGTATCTGAATACAATATGAGAACAATATATGAGACATTGACATATTATATCAGCTCAGAACTGTATGTGTATCCCTATAATATATGAATACTTCTATATATCATGGAGTCTTGTAATAAGCCAGTTGACTTTTACAAAGAAGCTCAAAAATGTAGTTCCTGGGGGAAAATGACAGGCAAACCGTCTGATAAAGTGTCTGGCAGTAATTATAAGTGTTGATGCAAGTGAGTTGTAATTTGAGCGGCATAAGGTATGAGTAATTGCAATATGCAATCCCCATACGCAATTTACATATGATGGGGGACAAACTAACATTAGAAATGTATATATGTTGTGCAATAGTCCTCTGCCTTCAGATAACAACTGGTTTCAATTATATTCACTTCACAGGGCAATACACTCTTGGTAACCCTATCATATTCAATCAGTTGAAAGTGTCAGTCAAATTGTAGGGCATTGAAGTTCAAGGAAGTTCTAGTGAAATTCAAGGCATGATCATGTAACCAAAAATTATCAAAATGTTTCTGAATCAGAACCCAAACCTAAGTAAATCATCTGTTATTGCTCTGGGGATCTTGGTACTGTAAACAATGTATACATGGTTCAAGATCACAAGCTGAAAGAGAAGCCGATCACTGCACATGAGTATACATATTGATGCAAACAATTCAAGAGAAATACACACTTATAACTAGAAAAGAGGTACACATTTATAACCAGAAATATTTACTCATTCACAAGAGATTCGTAGTACCAGCCTGGAGCAATCTGAGTTCTTCTATGATATAAAAACACTTACATCTATGTGCAAATGAGTCATTCCATAAGCCCATAGACTTTCAATTCCCAAAGAAGCCGGGAAAGCTCTCAACTCCTAACAGGGATATACAGGCAGACTCTTTGAAACCCTCATGCATAGAATGTAGGTGCCTGGATTTAAGCAGCTTTTTAATTAATGAAAGTGGATGAAAGGTATTTATGAAATGAAACATGATGAAACAGATTGCAGATCTGCCTGCTCAATTCTATCAAGGCCTCATGGCATACCCAAGCAAAAAATGACATAACACCAGTGGACCACTGAGATCTTCTAAAAGGGACTTAGAAAGGAATTGTGAACTGTGATAAGTTAAAATGACATGCCATTTTTTTCTAAAAAAAAAGCTAAAGTAGTGAAGAAACATATATGTGCCAAATTTGAGATATGTTAGCAGTAACAGCATTAGCAAAGACCTTATTAATTACAGATGACATAAGGGGGAAAGAGGTTCTAAAGTGTGTCGAATGAAAGTGACAGTAGACAGGCCATGTTAATCAAAGCTTTCTCCATAATTGACTTTCTTCACCCACTCTTGATAATTAAGTCTGACAAATCTGCTAAGCAATTCAAATCACACATTCAACTGTCAATTTGTTTCCAAGACATTTCTATTTAAATTATCTCCCAGCACATGTCTCAAACAGAACTTGCCGATAAATAATACAAAATCAATAAGCATAACAAAGTGATGTGTAACAAGGCCAGTACACTGGCAATAAATTCATCATTGTATCTCAGATGTCAGGAAGACAATATACCTCTTTATAATTATCAGTGCTATATGTAGTTTATTCAAATAAATCAAGTATTGCACAGATAAGGACCTCTGATCTTGATATGAAACAGCTAAGTAACAAAACGCAGATATTGATAAAGTCAACGGTTCTAGAGTATAATCAAGATTAAAGATTTTAGTGGCAGTAGAAATGAGTGAGTCTGCAAAGTAGCAATGTGATAAGGAATAAGTTTGATGAAGCAAAGAGATCTGACAGATGGCACAGACATCAGCCTTCCTCATGTTCTCTGGTACAGCTAACTATGAGAATGTCAGACCTATTGACCATCACCTCTGCTGGTACTGTGGCAAGCTGCTATAAGGATAAGTGCTGGTCCATGAGAGTTACAGTCAAACAGTGCAGGGAGTTGCACATGCTGAGACAATGTCAGGCTATAAATGAAGCTGGGGGCATAGTTTGCAGATACCATGGTGTTTCATCTCCCTAGTTTGCTGTGACCTCATCATAGTACCCATTGTAGTCCTGCACTACACAAAGTGGCTGCTAGTTGGAATCTCGTGTTTGGAGATCAGATTCACAATACCTGACAGTAGAAATGCTTTTTGTTACAACAATGCTTGCGTTCCTGCAACTAAATCAGGGCATTTGTTTACCTTTTGCTGGAAGAAATCTGGCATTGTCATTGATTTAATAATTGTGACTTGAAAAAGGATGACATTTTTTATTCATTTTCTGAAAGTTCTTAAACTGCTTGTGTCTATATATATGAAATGGTTAAATTGTGAAGCCATCCTTTCTCTTTTGCATTAGACCTAAAAACTACAAAGTAGTAACTCACTATCAAAATGTCCCTAGAGCTTGTCACAGATGGTCAGCATTGCACATGTTTTTTAGGATGATGAAATTTCACGAGACCAGAGAACAGAGCAGGTGTTTATTAGGTTTGGAGAATACTTTGAGATATGCTATTAACCTTTGATGACCTATCAGTCCTAGTGCAAGGAAGATTCATTGAATGGATAAAATTATTCCAAACAGTAGTCAAAGGTGATCTGAGCCCCAGGAAATGCGGTCAACTCTGATTAAAACCAATAAATCTGCATTTGGTGCTGTGAAGGTGAAAAGGCCACTGACCTCCTGCTGTGCCCTCTGATTGATTCAAATCAGTATTGCCATCAATTAAACTGGAAGAACTAGGTTGACAAATGGGGTACTGTCAGCCTTTATTGAATAGGCCTGGAAGTATTTAGGAAGGCAATGAAAATAGATCTGAGCCCTTTGTAATATAAGTACACCCACTCTGATTGATACAGTGTGGAGAAGAACCATAGACTCTGACATCTGATGTCTTGAAGTAATTACTGCCTCTAATCAAACAAAGAAACAGGAATAAAGAGTTTGATGTACAGGCTGCTTCATTTACCTAATAGCAAACAAAACTGCATAAGCAGCAGCACTTTATGACTTCACCCATTGGAGGATAGTAAGGACTCTGAAATGAGAGAGCTGGTGTGTTTGGACTGCTGCCAAGCGAGGCCTGGTCATATTAATTAGAAATCACTCAATTTGGCATCTTAGCAGAGCTCTGTACTTTTCTGAAATGCAAAATATATGAACAAGAAAAAAAAAGAATGTTTATATCATGACTTGGAAATATTATTAAATGGATGAAAGTAATTCAAGTGGGGGTAAAAGCTAAATGACCCCTTGGATTAGTGAGTTGAGAGTGGAAGGTCAATGACCTGAGACTGACACCTCTGTATGTACAGTTTCCTTGAATTCATGATCAATTGAAATATGCTGTAAGAGACATCAACCTCAATTTACCTAGTAGCTGTAATGTAGCTGATTATGACATTCCATGCAGGCTCTAACATTAAGCGCTATCAGCCAATTATGTGGCTTAAGGCAAATTATGTAACTAGTCTTTATCCCACAAAGCCTATATAGTGGCTTTATATGGCCTTACAGTGACCAGTCTTTATCCCACGAAGCCTATATATTGGCTATTTATGGTGATACAGTGACCAGTCTTTATCCCACAAAGCCAATATAGTGGCTATATATGGCCATACAGAGCCAGTCTTTATTCCACAAAGCCCATATAGTGGTTATACATGGCAATACAGTGACCAGTCTTTATCCCACAAAGGCATATATTGCTTGAATGAAGCACTGGAGAGTTTCTCGCCAGGCCTGTATTCATGCATTATGATGACCAAGGCATAATACATTAATACAATATGCCATCCTTAAAGGGTTAGTTAAAACTTAGTTCTTATAGCTGATGGGCCTCTGAAAGTGATACCATGGGATGAAATAAGGTCTACCTCAACCATTAAGTTGATAATTGTTAATAAGTGAACATCACGAGATAAAAAAGATGCAATGGATGTAGGCTAGAACCATTTATGGTGAATATAGGCAGGTAAAAACTGCAACACAACAATTGTAAACTTGTTTTTGCTGAAATAGGCCCACCTTTCAATAACTTCTCACATCATGAGTGTAATCAAAAGCACAGGCAATTACATTTGCACAACCGAACTCGAGGAGGGTAAGGAAATAAAGAGCCTTTGTTCAATCTGGAAAATATTTTCCCTCTTCACATCAGTTCTAGCAGGAAACTATAATTGCATAAAATAATCCCTTAAAGCATTACCTAAGGCGAGAGTTGAGTTAAGCTGAAAGGGCAATTTTAGGGGTGGACAGGAGTACTGGTTGCATAGATGTTTATAAACATACATGTTACTATTTATGGTCTGGGCCATAGTGAAGGTCACACAATAAAACCAGTTTTTTTTTACCTTCACTCTTCTACCCATAGCCATATGGACCCTACAATACTTTGTCTGATTGGAAACTGTTATTGTTAGGGATATAAAGGTACTATTCATGATCGGCAAAAGTAGCGAAGAAAGCCAATCTACCCGGTCATCCATTTCATGTAAATCAATACCCCCTTGTCATAGCTACATATCAGGGAAGTCAAGCCAGATCTGTCCTGGTGTTGAAGAATCAGGGGACACACATCTCCCGGCAGGGTCAGAGTCGGCAGCAAATTACCGGATGTATGACAAAATGGCTTGGATGTAATCTCCCTTTAGCTCATAGATTGCATTATTCAGGGGATGTTTCTGTACTGTGCAGAGGTATTGAATATCTATGTTATGTGACGTATTCATCAGGTTCTAGTTGATGGATGTGAATATGACCAATGAGTACCCTGAGATAGGGGTGGTGTCATAGGATTGCCAGATTGCGATGGCAATATATAACTGCATCCATCAGGACAATGACAATGCCTTATACTTAGGCTATGAAGATACCTGTACATGAAGTGATAAAGGCAACCCAGGAGTCTTCGTGTCACTTGTGATATATGTTGATAGCACCTCATAACTTACATGGTTAAGTCTGGACACATTATGGTTATTTAGTTGGTCCAATTGTTATATTGATAGCACCTGATGCAACCATCTGCAGTTGTCTGATTCCATTACCTGGTGATCTAGGTGAACTTGGTGAGTTGCTCTACTGTTGTCATTGATCCTTCATACAGTACCTGCCCTTCAAAAATTGTGCTTTATATACCCTGTTCCCATTTTTTTCAGTCACTTAGAATTCCAATTTGCCAGCTATCATTACTTTTTTCACCCTTCTCCTGCCTCTACCCAGTGCCTATGTAAAGCCTACTAAGAGTTATCTTAAAATAAGCACGACCAAAACCAGGTGCCCATGGTGATATTTTGCAAGATTCAAGAAAGACATATGTGGAGAGACTAATCCCTTCCAGGCTCTCAATAGTGCCACACAATAATTACAATAACATCAACCTTTGTAAAGTTGCTCACTAATGACATATATATGCTTATATGTTCTGTACAGAGATACACCTTAATGGTTGTATGATGATGCACCTGTAGAATTACCGCATGGTTGTGCCACAATTGTCCCTGAAGGTTGCTAACCGCATGTCAGTGTACAGCCTGCCATCGGCCACAGTTGAAAACCGACTTGTCCTCTATACTTCTTTTGATGTAATTTATTTAAATTCACTATTGCATTGGCAATTGCATTGATTTTAAGTTGTAAAGGTAGTATCAAACAGTTAATATCATCATCCTTAGTGATGTGTTCTTTGCAATAATCTACGCCTCTTGAGTTTCTCCTCAATCTCCAATGTAATGCTCTTCAAGCAATAACTATATTGAAGAAACATTTTCATAAGGGATGTTGGCTTCACCGAACAAAACTCTTATTACACACTTTCGTTATCAGAGTTGGCTGTATCAGAAAAGAACTGCTTCCCTTTAGTTTGGGCATAAATTGAAATTGATTAGGAACTGGTCCAAATATATCATGGATAAAAATAGGTGTCAAGAAGATTTGTACATGATTTAAGACCTCATACAGTATGAGTACAAAATTATATTGCTAAATTGATTCCCAGCTCTCTAAAGTAATTTGGTTAATAGTACATACAATGAGGGATTCAGCAAAGTTCTGTTTAACATTTATTTCTGTGTTCTATATTTATCTCTATAGTCTGATTAATATCAATGCTGCATCATTGCAGTTGTCAAGCTAGTATGCTATTTTTAATGTTACATACCCCCAAGCATCAACTATCGCGATGTATTACATTATGCCTCACTTCCTAAAATACCCAGCCAAAGGGCAAATTTCAGTAAGTAGGTCATTTCCGGTCTGTAGATGTGTTTTGAATTCAGCCTTTACTGACATACAACCCGAAATTGAGTTTGCATGTTTTCCCGAGGGCAGTTCCAAATGATGTACTGCTGCACGCATTGTTTAGTTACTAATGTATGGGATGGGATGTTGGCTCTAGGTCTGAGATCCCTTGTGGATGGCCATGGTGGCAGCCTTTAGCTAAGTGTCCAAAGTAGGGGTGAGTATCTATGAAAGGCTGTTGTAAGGTTGGAAGTAGCAGTGTCATATTTCTATATTTTTCTAAATCTGACCAACTATGATGGTTGTAAAATGATCCAACTCAAAAGCACACTGCATGAACGGCAGCATTTAAGTAAACCTCACAAAATCATCTTTGAGCTACTTTAACTTCTGAAAATGCCTGTCATAAAAATATTAGGGTGACAATCAATCAGATTTAAAATTGCATTTACTGGAATTAAGCATGCATTAGGTCTCAATAAATATATAAAGAGTGTAACCTATGACAGTCAAATCAACCAAATTCGCATTGACCTTGCTCAGTGAACCTGTGTTTCCTTAGACACATGATATATCATTCTACACACAGCTCCAAGTGACATCTAATTCATCAACAGCTGCTGCTACTAGAACTGATGGTGTGACAAATGTACCTGAATGTGCATCAGTCTGAGCACTCAGCCACACAATCGGCTTTCACAGGGTTACAGTTGTGTATGGCTACTGTGTCTATGGTGGAAGTAGAAGCGGGTGTTGGTACACTGGTTTTGTAAGTTTGCCTTCAGTAAGAGTAAGGTTCAGGATGAACATTCTTTTTATTAAATAGCCACATTCCAAGTCTATAGTACATTAGTACATTGTAAGTCTATAGTGTCTAGTGTTAGCGGCTTATTCAGTGACCTTTTTTTTCTCCCGCAATTGATTTTTGTTTTAGCATTTTTAGGGGTTGAGTGTAAAGGGTGATCTCTGAAATATAACATGTGAAAATTGTTACTAAATCACTGGTTCTCATGAAAGTGATGCAACTCGTAAAATGGGTTTTTTTCCAAGATAAATATGACCCTTTCATTTTCACAGTTATTTTTTTTGCCCAACTTGCTGGAAGAGATTTAGTTCTACAAGAACATGTATGGTATAGCCCAGTTGTGGGTATTATTTTATCCAAATGAGGGCAAAATGTGCCCAAAAGCTGACGTTTTTCTGACCATAAATGGTCATTTTGTCAATAAAAAATTTCCAACCAATGTATTGACCTTATTTTTGTGCTGAATTATTGCATAATAGTGCTCAGCATAATTATTCATCATATTCACACTTATTTACCTAATATTGGTGATACAATACACCAAAAGCTATGTTTCATGTCATTTCGCCATTCTGACTAGTTTCTGATCCTTTTTTCCAATTTTACACACTTTTCAGTCCACCCTCCATATTGAATCATTTCAAGAGCCCTATCACTTTGATATAACACTCCTGCCCATGTGCCTTTGGGTAGAAACAATAATCTGCTTACATCTACCTGTATTCCCATCATACCAGTCCTCCAAAAGTTGTTATGTCCATTTTTCTGAAGTTGTCACCCTTCTGACCATGTTTTGCAATTCTGCATGTAGAATCCATAGTCTTTACGGTTAAGAGTGTACCATATTTGCATTTTGTAGGCCCAAATCAACCTGATAACTCACCCAAACAGTCAGGGTTTCCTACAAAACCAAAAAAAAAGTGGCACACATTTTTTCACATTTGCTTCAGTCTGTTCAAGCATTCTGACCATGTTTAGCATCGTTCTGACCATGTTTTGCACTGTTCTGACCATGTTTTGCATCATTCTGACCATGTTTTGCACCATTCTGACCATGTTTTGCACTGTTCTGACAATATTCTGTATAAACACCTGCCCTGCCTTTTCTTCTTTCTAATGTATTTCTTGGTTTTACATGAAGATAGTACCCTAAGACATAATCCCAAAGGTGCAGAATGGTACAAATTATGGTCAGAACTGTGCAAAACATGGTCAGAAGGACGCAAAACATGGTCAGAACAGTGCTAAACATGGCCAGAGTGGTGCTAAACATGGTCAGAATGACGCAAAACATGCTCAGAACAGTGCTAAACATGGCCAGAATGGTGCTAAACATGGTCAGAATGACGCAAAACATGGTCAGAACAGTGCAAAACATGGTCAGAACGATGCAAAACATGGTCAGAACAGTGCAAAACATGGTCAGAACAGTGCAAAACATGGTCAGAACGGTGCAAAACATGGTCAGAATAGTGCAAAACATGGTCAGAATGATGCAAAACATGGTCAGAACAGTGCAAAACATGGTCAGAACGATGCTAAAACTGGTCAGAACAGTGCAAAACATGGTCAGAACGATGCAGAACATGGTCAGAATGGTGCTAAGCATGGTCAGAATGGTGCTTAACATGGTCAGAATGGCGACTTTTCTCACCATTGTTTAAGTGGGAAGGGAGAATTGGAATGCATCGAAGGTAAAGTTAGGGGTTTCCTGAATGGCATATTGGTATGCCCTCCAAATGAGATTGAGAGATATCTATAAAAATAAATATTCATTGCCAGTAGAGCAGATATTTAATTTAGTATTAAAAGTGGTCAGAATGGCGACTTTTTTCACCATTCTTTTCCTGGCAAGGGAGAATGAGGATGCATCATGGGAAAAGTTAGGGTTTTTCTGAATAGCATATTGGTAGGCCTCCAAATCGGATTGAGAGATATCTATAAAAATGAATATTCATTGTCAGCAGAGCAGCTTCTTAATTTGGTACCAAAAGTGGTCAGAATGGCGACTTTTCTCACCATTTTCTTTACACAATGGTCAGATGACAATTGTGAAATATCAGCTAACCCAAGAGTATAATATGCTTTACAGTTGGGCAGATGAGGAATTGAGGAAATAGTATGGACCAAAATGTAAATTTACATATATGATAGTTTTTTCAGGAGAAATGTGCAAAGTTTGGAAATATTTCAAAGTGCTTTAAAATTGAAAAAATAAAGAAAATTACATATTTCAAGGTGCATTGGATGTAAGAATGGGATGTATCATGGTTAAAGTTTTGGGTTTCCTGACTAGCAGAATAGTATGCCCTCCAAATGAGATTCATAGATATTCATTAAATGAATACTGATTGCCAGTAGAGCAGATATTTAATTTGGTACAAAAAGTGGTCAGAATGGCGACTTTTAATTGAGGTAGTCAATTTGGAATGGTTGCCATGTTTGTTTGTAATTCCTTTATTTAATCTGCACATACAGTAGGGCCAGGCCCTGTTTACGCAATGCAGCTCCGGTGCATAATTATCAGAGATGATATTCATGATAAAAATACATCAAATTCCTTAGGGGGATTGATTAGCTTCTTCATATAGCGATGATTATAAGAAAACACATTAATTATCCCGATCCAAGATGTCTATGGATCAAGGATATTCTTCCTTTTACCTTGTTACATATTAAAACCTACAAAGGTTATAAAAATAGGTAATAAGCCATGTCAATTCTTGCGTGAGCAAGCTTTGACAATGTGCCTATCCCTTATAGGGCCGATCTTATGCCCAAGGCTGGTGGAAAATAGCCTTATTAAATTAAATTATAATCAGATGTTGATGTTTTTCCAACTGATTATTATTGGAAGATGTTAAATCCAAAAGAGAGCAAAAAATAAAGAGAAATAAGACAATAATATAATTATAGGTAGAAAGATGGCTACCATACATTTATTTAACTGTATTCTCTTAACTAATAATGTCCACCAAGACATATAGTATCCCAATATAGAAGGATTTGACCATAGGTAATATTTACTGTTTGACCCCCTTGTTACCTCAGTTGCATCCCGTTCATGAGACTGAGCCAAATAGTGTTCTTATAAAATAGGGCATTTGTATGACCAAATGTTTTATGGCATAGTGCAAGGAATGTTTTATTGTCAACATTTAAACAGAAGCATCACTATGACTACCCACCATTTAACAACCTATTCCCTGCCCTTTACTGACTTATCATTGCCAGAAAAACTAGATGATTCAGACCACTGCCACATGAATAGGATACATCTTACTGTAAATTAGGAGAAGTCAGTCAGGTGTGGTGCTGGCTCTGATCTACTGGTAGTATAACGCTAGAACAAACAGCTGTATGAGATGTGTGTGGATAAACACTCAGGGTCTCATATTAAAGGCCCTCTGAGTAGCTCTGTAGGGGCTATGTTACAGCTTCTTCTCCTGACATGGCTGTAGTGCAAAGCAGAACCGCCACTGTAGGGATGCACAGGGTAAATCACTGAATGCAACTAAAGCAGTATTTTAAGAGGTGGATACTAATGAACATCTGAATTCTAACAAATATATTCACCATCTGATTGTATAATCTCTCAAAGTGAAAGAGCAGCCAAACAGCGGCTCTGAAAACCTAGTAGGATATATGTTATCTGATATCAGGACTCCACAGACATTTACTAATACGAGATTCATGATAACAGCTCACAGCTGTCTGAGTGTCCATCTGACTTCTGTCTCTATTCTGCTATACAATATAAACATGTCTATGTAAGTATGTATGACAGAGGGCTTATCTGAACTAAGAGAAAAACTTTGAAATTTGATGGTTTGCAACTTCTGAAAGCAAAGTAGCAGTGGATCTGCATGACATCATTAGCAATCAGTGTCTGAAAATAGATGTTATTTTTAAATGTATACTAACCCTCACTCTAATAGTTGTTCAACTTGTAGGTTCAACATACCACCTCCTCCTCAGACTAAGACTGATATAAAAGGTGTTGGGAGAAGGAAGGGGAGGGCTCATATAGTCAATAGGATCTATCTATATCCAGATGTTCACCCAGGGGTATGTGGTAGTACCATGGGGACAGGATCAGTATGTGTATTGTGTCACGTGGGAGTTGTGTCACTTGTAAGGGCTCAAAGGTTATAAACTAACTGCTCACCATATTAAATGAGGGGGAAAAATCAAAGAAAACAAATGATTCATTTCCATTCATATTTGACCAGCCGAAAGGCTCAGAATAAAACAATAATTCTCTTTAAAGTTGGACTTTTATGCCTTAAGCTTGCTGAAGACTTTCAGTCCAACCTGTGCATTTGCCTGCAACCTGAAGATATCAAATATTTGTGTAAGACTAGTCTCCGAACAAATAACCAGGTCAATCTAGTCTGAGCATTTACCCAAACTCAATGTTTAACAAGCTGTGGGCATTTCCTGTTCAACCACAGAGGATCCTCTTTATACAAAAAACAGATGTCAAATTGATGACATGATTTCAAATCATGAAAAAATCCATGGCTAAGTCTAGTTTCCTAGGTATCATATGCCTATCCCACTCACACAGTATAACTTGTGTGTCCTGTATCGGGTCTTGTTGGATGGTGAGCTTTAACTTTAACTCTAGTTTGTGAACATCAGTCATACTGCTATATCCACCTGTTTCTGAGCTATACTTTACCAGCCTGCTGTACCACAACACGTGGACACAACATCAGTCCCTAAACATTACAACTACACGCAGTATCAGACAAGGTGACATGTTTCTGATACACTGCTCCCTGGAGGTAAGGTGGTGACTGCAATACCCATTAGTGCAGCTGACAGGTATAAATGTTTAATTTCCCAGGTGACTTATAGTAAAGGCTGATGACTGATTAGAGTCTTATGTGGGGCCTAAAACCTACCTGATAGATGGGAGGCGTTTAGGGCAGAGTAATCTATCAGAGTAGGATGTAATTCTGAATCACACAGGATGCTTCTCTTAATTGATGCCAAAATGGTAAAATATTGAGTGTGATACCAGTATATCTGCTGCAAATGTGCATCAATACATTCTACTCATAACAACTTGTAGCATTTGGACAAAGCCCTTCCTCACTTTAGTTTGTATGGGTAACGAGCTCCTTTATACTAAAGCATAGGCCTGTTCATTGAGGGGTGTGAAAACACACACTGCCTTCAGTAGAGGCAAACGACTGACGTAATTATATGATTACTGTGGCAGATTGTTTCAATTCAATTATATAAACAGCAAAAATAAAAATTATATCATTTTAAGAAAAAAAACAAGAAACTTAGTGGACAAATAACTAGTTTATAGAAAATAATTTCTTGGCTGTACAATTCAAGAATTCAGAAGCAAGAATTCAGAATTCCAGTGGACTTTACATGCTTTTGATGTAGTGAAACTGTTATATGGATAAAACACAGGTTTGGCAAGCTTAATGAATATTGAATACTGCCATTAATTACAAATTTTATACAGCAACGTATGCATTAATACGAATGGCTTCTAATGTAACTCCTTTAGAATAATGACAAAAAAGCTAATCATTGGAAACATGCAACCTGTGAGATGAAGATGATTTCAAAAAAGGGGACATTGAAACCATGCTGCCAATCTCCACTTTTCATGGAGCTTGACCTTTTTCTGTTCTTTGTAAGATGGGGAAACCCTTTCCAACATTACTTTGGCTGGTATTGGATAGAGACCAAGATGAGACTTAATCTGCAGAAAGACATGCATTTTAATATGGAAAACGATTTGATAATCTGTGGTCCCCAGCGAATCAGATTCTGCTTCTTAATTGTTCTGTTGAGAATCCAGAATACCTACTATGGCTCTCTATTCGAAATGAAGAGTGTTTACAAACTATTACAAACATTCTCTGTGAGAAATATAGTAGATAGCCAATTAAGAAATGTACATCTTTATTATATAAATGCAATGCCACCACTACGGTAGCCCCCATGGTGTCAGTCCTGATACAATTTATATGCTGGGTGCCTCCTGAGTGCCTGGATGTATAAGGGAGTTACCCTTTATCCGATGCCGGTAAGTGCAATTTGCCCAAAGTCCCGGCAGCCCCTATGTCATTAAATCAATTCACATGCTAAGCTGCATCAGGGTAGGTTAGTGATCTGGGGCCTCCATTGTAACTCTATCATCAGTTTGTAACATTTTCCAGCTCCGTTCACCTTTTGACATAATTCATCAACTGATATGCCAGTGGGCCATTAGCATCACTTCATAACCACATCAGCAACCCTTAAATGCCTTAGCATCACTAAGTACACCCTTTATCCCCTGATTTCCCAGTAGGCAAAACTATGTAGCTTCCATAACATGTAAGAAAAACTGACAAGACAGATGGTAGACTCCAGAAAAAAACATGAAGGTGATTCAGGATGTATATATTTTTTCCTCTGACATACTCTAGTATACAGTCCAGAGATGCTGGAGCTATGTGCATGATGAGGAGGAAAGCAAAATGCTACTGCCAAGCTATAAGCAGACCATTTCTCACCTTTTAATCCCATATAGGTAATTCTTGCTACTACTTAATGATACCCACTCTATCAGATTGAGAAACACTTCCCTCCCCCATTAGGACAGGTACAGCTACCTCCACTGTCCCTATCAATGCCCATTTACCTCCCGTTTACCTCTAAACTACCTGCCCTGGTTCACTGCAGGGCTCTGGGTGAGGGCAGTATAAACCTGGGTGAATAGGCTTTTAGTGAAAGAGATTCAAAGCCCTCAGCCTGGGAGACATGACATTGACTGACGGGAGTTTGATCAGGGGGAGGTCGGTCATGGTGGTACAGAGTGTAAAGCTTGGGAAAAGTGTGGGAGGCACTTCTATAGAGTCCTTGTGTTCCGGTAAATTTGAGAATCTGGAAACATTATCAATATGTGTACCCCCAATGCTTGTACCCAGAGGAACTGGTTTAATATTTTATCTTCAATCTTTTTAACCATTTTAAGTGTAAAATCCATTGCAGACATTGAAAATGGAACAATATAATAAAGTACTTTGTCTATCTCTTTGGTCTGCTTTTGATATTGTAGATTACATCATAATGGATGAGTCCAACACCCTTGTTTGCTTTGCTGCATTATCAAACGAATGTGGCCATTTATTGTCATGCCGTCCCTAAAGAATTAAGACATATTAGCACAGGGTACCCAGCCCAGAAGGAGATACTGCAGCAGACCTGTACACCATGTCCATGATGACTGAGGTCATCACAGGTCAGACTTGGAGGTAAAGAGGCCAATAAAGTCAGAGGTGTGAGGTCAAAGAGGTCACTATCTGGTGAGTGCCAGTCCCCTATGAAGTAGAAAAAGGTATGTGACTGGCGGATTTGTGAGCAGCCAATAAGCAGTCAGATCTTGTTGAGGGTCATGGGATTGATGTTGGATACTCCTGAATCAGTTCAGCTTTCTAATCTCTTCTGAGTTGCATGTTCCTGTAAGCAAAGGAAGTTACTAAGCATGTACTCATTAAATGTGATGATTTATACAATAGGATAATCCTTTCAACCTTGATTCACATCGCCTTTAATACTTAGTTGGTCTCAAAGAAACAGCATAATTCCAACAAATAAAGCAAGGCTCATCATGCACTGTAAAAATCACAGCAACAGTGAAAAAACATAGTTAAAGCATCTCAGCACAACAGCAATGAATTTGAAGACATGAAGTAGTTTTAAGTTTTGGGGGTTTGGGACAGTCTCTAAAAGGTAGCTAGATGGGTGTCATGACCTTTCTGCTGCAACCAAATTACTCTTCAAATATGAATCCATGAACTGCCATGTTGTTTACCAATTTAAGACGGCCCCTTTAAAGAAAATATCTCTTTTTTTGTAATGTATGAAATAAGGCACTGTCATGGACTCAAACAAAGACCTCCCTATTTTGCAACCTCATTAAATAACCAACACCACTTTTCTGAGGCTGCTAAATGAAAATGCTGGAATTCTGTATGGGCAGCCCTGGCAAGTAGACGCTACTGCAGCAATCTATAATGCATCATGATCTGTTCACATGAACCTTTATTTGTTGCCTTCATGATCATTTTATTCTTAAACACCCATTGCCCTTATAGACTGGACAAAATCTTCACAAATATCATTCTAATCCCTCCAAAGGGCATTTTAAAGTACAAACAGGCAAGATCACTTTTTAGGGTAATTTGGGTGTGCTGAATCCGAATATCACACTTGCCAAGCTCAAAAATGGCTCCTTCTATGTAAAAACTACAAAAACAAAATGGCTGCCATTGATTTTTGAGAGAACGTATGAAACCTATGTTATTTATCATGAAAAAAAACACAGCGGGGGTATACATGCTTATGATCAATCCTTTGTGCGCGTCCAATTTGGCGCGAGTCAGTACACACTCTAACCGGTAGGTGGCGGCACGTCCCTTGCATTTATAGCGCCATAATGCTGTACATTAATGTCCACAAAAAAAAAAATGCATTATTCATCACTCCTTGTCATGTTGTACCGCAAATAAAAGGGATTTGCAAGCCTTATCCTGTATGATTCCCTTTAATGTGGAGTGACGGTCTGTTGGACCACATCAATGATGTGGTATTGATTATGTTCTGTTCTTGCCATGTAAAAAAAGATTAGGATAACAGAATGATGTTTGATATAGGAAAATATACTACTAAGACCTACTCAATAGATATGTCCTTCATGACATGATACATGAGTCCATCCCTGGTAAGTAAATCAGCAGTCCTGCAGTTAGACGCCATAAAGGTCCTTTGTCCTTTGTCCTTATGTTTTATATCTGATGCAACATAGCCTAGAGCTGGACAATGAATGACATTGTTATATTATTGTTATCTAACCATAATCAAAAGATCTACTCATAAACATGCACTGCTTGATAAATACAGTTGTTTTTTGCATACAACTCACATATTACCTGTATAAACCTAATGGGTAGTCATAAAGTATTTCCTCAAAAGTGTGCAACAGGTTATTTACCAGACACAGGTTATACACAATTATTGTAGACAAAGAAATAAACAGTGGTAAAAATATGAATCCCCTGAAGGGTTTGCTATGTGTTCCACATGATGCATGGTGATCATGACATAGGACCAGCTTATCTAAGGTTTAAGACAAGGTATGGCAGAGATGGCCTGCCACAGAATAATCCCTGTCTCACTGCCACACTCACAGACACCCAACATACCAGTCACTGCAGTGAAATGGTTGTATAACTCAGATGCCCTCCATCCCCTGAGGGCCCACAGGATGAACTTAATTGAGCAGCTATGAGCAGGTTATTGAGTAATCAGCTGCAGGAGTAACTCAGCCGTACAGTCACCACTTGCAGCTAGCCACTTTATGCCAATATGCAAGGTCATGTGAACACAGCTATACCTAAAAGAAAGCGAATCCATCGTTGAGAAAACACTGACAGGCCATTGTTTTTTATTTTCTTTACTTTGTAAACCCGGTAATAATATGTTGATGCCTATGCTGTTATGCAAAAGTTTAAAACTGATTTTTTTTCATCTACTTCAACCAGTGTTTGCTCTTGAAGAACAATGGTTTCAAGTCATCTAGTTGATGAATATTTCTGAGTATAGGCATGTAAGCGTAGAGGGATTTGAATAATGCTAAATCATCAGAATCCTAACAATGAATATCTCTATTTTACAATGAATATCAAATAGTTTTTAGTGATAATTATCCGTGTTCGCTGAGGCAGCTTACTGCATAGCTGCATCTGAGAGTTAGTAGATGAGGCAGGATACTGTAGGGAGCAGGGTGCTTAGTACAGGAAAGACACCCATACAAACCCAGCACTAATAAAACACATGGACATATGTTATTTACACAGTTCTCTTTGTCACACACAGGCCACTATAAAGGGAATGTAAAGATAATAGGTATGCACCTGCTTCTTAAGACATGAGAAGAAAGATCAAAATGCCTATACATCATAAGAATGAGAATAAGAAAACAGAATAAGAAAAAGAAGACCGGCCAGACGAGTAATTCCAGATGCAAGGACTTTATTACACTATACTATGGAAGATTTAAATCAGTGGGGCCAGTGTCACCAGCAAAGAGCTGGGCCTGTGATTAAACGGCTGAGATGTAATCTCCCTTTAGCATAGACATAGATTGCATTACTCAGGAAATGTTCTACTGTACAGAAGTTTTGGATATCTAGTATTGGCTTATTCATTGCTAGATGTGAATATGAAGGCTGTGTGGTATGGAGTGTGGGTTGTGTTACAGCACTGCCATATTGTGATATAGATATGTAATTGTATCTTGTCCCCATGTTCAGTCAACAAGCAGTGTTACCATTAAATATGGAAATCCACATTCTGTCAGTGTGGTCACCCTGTTTAGGAATTAACTTGCCTCTTTGAGGCAGTATACCTTCCTTAAAGTGTCATGGAAACTAGTGAGTAGGTATCCTGTCAGTATATCAGGTCAAGAAGCTCAGTACATACAGGAAGCTTTATGAAGGATCCTGAATGATTGAGGTATAAGAGACAGAAAGGTAGAATGCATATTCTCCTTCACAATGTCACTGTTCCAACTTGCTAAAAGTATGTTATGTATTAAGGTTATCTGAAAGAAGAGGTGTTGTGGAGGAATTCAGGATGGCTTTTTATGAAGCACACTAGTCTTCGTGACCAGCGATTAACATTAAATAGCAATTCCTACTCCTGCCAGATCATTACCTCTACACATCTCAAATTGATTCTTCACCATTTCCCTGTGAGTGTGACAGAACTATACTGATACATTATGAATATAAGAGCCTCAACCAATTAGTAAGTGAAAGCTTACATGAATACATTTGCAGTTATATATCTCCCGTTTACCTGTTCACGATTGTTGTTTATCTCACTTAGTAAACGCTAGTGAAAAAGGTCTTGCTACATAATATACATTTTGAAATATCATAAGTAAGATATCTCACTTACCACAGCATAGCTGCCATACACCAAATATTACTTTAATTATGACATGGTAGTCCAATTGAACCAGATGAAGAAAAACTCCAGCTAGCCAGTCTACCAACAGTGCTGAATTGACACATTCTGTGAGTAATGCAATTTATATGTGAGAAGAGATTGCATGACAGACATTCCACGACACAACCGACGCTGCTTATAATCATACAAGATATGGATATCTTCGCTAACTCTGATATAATGGTGTCAGCTGCTGCAGGGTTGGCCATTCAACCCCTGCTACATCCTTCTCCTCTGCTGCTGCAGATGTTTAGGTTAACTTTTGTATGAGATAATGATATGTTAGTTGCAATATGTTGAAGATGATGTAGACATAAATGGTGTTGCTTTGACATTGTTTACTTAAGCCCTGCTCTATTCACAATTGTTCATATAGTAGAGACAACAAGCGTCAGACATCTCTGCTGAACAACAAGATCTCATTTAAACCTCGTTGGCAAAATACAATTGTAGACACACATATCATGAGTGCAACAAAAGGACTTCAGATATGAAGGGGAAAACTTAATTTTAGGGTTTCTCCATAGCATGTGTCATGCTAGAAAAGAAATCATACATCACTATTGGCACTTGCCATGAAACCCAGTGGCCATGTTTTATCAAGATTCCTGATGGATAACCAAGTAAACAAAAAATGTCATACCACATTTTATAACGTTATATAATGTTATATAACATTTCTCTAAGGTTCCTTACTATTGCATAACATTATATGAAGTTTTATAATGTTATTTTGACGTAAAATAACATTTTTTTGTTACCCATGACTCATTCTTCTCGTTGCTAGTGGCCACATATACAATAATGATAGTCTCCGTTTGGAAGGGTCAAATTATCCTGCAATTTTTTCTTATTCACTGATGGATAACCCTGTTTGTCGCATTACCTTTAGAGCCCCTGGCTACTCCATTTCCTAATAGCATATCTACTGTTACTATTGGAGGTATCGCAGAGCTGCATAAGTAGTTGAAATGCAGGCTATCAGTGTAAAGAGGTCACAACCATTAAGCATGTGGGTAACCACATTGACACAATACGGTATTCCTTTCCCTTCTTTGCACCTTTTTCTTGTTGATGAGTACAACTCAGACCGTTCCCCTTGCCTGTACCCAATATATCACTCTGCTTACTGCTCCCTACAGGATCACAGCTCCCTGATAGCTAATTAGCAGATTGTCAGGCCTGGTTGCTGCTAGACTTCAGGTAGTTTACCTCTCTAGTATCGTATATCACTTCCTTCCGGAGGCAGCATCTACTTCCCAAAAGCATTTGAGCAGATCAACCTGCCTACAGCGCATCATCCATCTATCCATAACACCTCATACCTTGTTCTGGGACCGTTCCTACCTTTACTTGTCCCAGGTACCTTATAAGGTCTGGTTGATGCTACTCAGTAGTACTGTATCTCCTTACAGCATCCAGTTACAGCTTCCCAACAGCTAATGAGCCGCATGGTGTGATACCAGGGGAGGATGTCAACAGCTTATTTATCTGTTCTGAACGTGTTGCCTTAGAGCAAACAACTTGAAAATCTTGATGAAATGGAAGGGAAAAATATTTTTTTTGCTTTTCTTCTTTATTTAGTTTTTCACCTTCATTTCCACTTATTAGTATGCCATTGAATTCCAAGCTTACTCTTTAAGTGCCCATGTCCCTAAGAGATAACTTTATCAGATGCAAGTATTATTCCAAATTCTTTTGAAATATTTTGTTGAGGTCAAACTTTGTTGAGAGTAAGGTAACCATTGAAAGACTTCCAAGGAAAAACACCAAAGGCAGCCTTATGATATAATTACAAGTTGAGGGTGTGAAAAGGTCCACTCCTAATATAATGAACTCTGTACGTGGGCAGCTACGTTGGCAGCCTTCAAATTGAATGAGTTGGGGTCCCTGCACTGTCTACCATGTATAATGGTTCAGTACACACACCACCCAGCTCGATCCACATGGAAACAGGGTAATCTGATCCTACTACTACCACAGGTTCCTGTTTAACACCCTTATAATGGAGCTCAGCCCTGTATACAATCTCTCCAAGCTGACAAGCTTAAGGCTGCATGTATGTGTAGCCCACTCCACAATGTTGGCAACAGTAAAGGCACTGCTACAATACTATACCTCTCAATGAGTCAAAACAGTTATACATTGGACTCACTCTCACCAAATCAGTGCAACTGAAAAAGTGGACGTACATGATCGGTGGACGTACATGATCGGTGGACGTACATGATCGGCAGAGTACAAAATGCACCTATTACCCCCTGTACCATGATATATAACATTCCTAACCATACCTACAGGCTGTAATGTATCTTTGGAGAGTTTATTAGAAAAAAAAACTCCCAAAATATTTATAGGGGTCAAATGGGGGAGGCTCAATGTACAACCGATCATGTACGTCACATGACGTACATGATCGGTTTATAATGTAATGTAAAATTTTCTCATTACCCACTGCTTCACATGTCTAAAATCTTACATGTCAAGACATACATCATATGTACACCTTGCTATGATCGATTTATGTTTTAAACATGGTCAGAGAGGGTACTTAAGGCACTGATCATGTACGTCACCGATCATGTACGTCACATGACGTACATGATCGGTATTGAAATGTCATGTAAATTTCTCTTTAATAGTCGCATTTACACATGCCTAAAATCTTACATGTCAAGACACACATGATATGTACATCTTGGTAAGGTTTATTTGTGTTTTATCATGATTAGAAAGGGTAAGGTAGTCAATAAATCACCGATCATGTACGTCACTGATCATGCACGTCACATGACGTACATGATCGGTATTAAAACATCATGTAAAATTATCTTATAGTCGCATTTACACATGCCTAAAATCTTACATGTCAAGATACACATCATATGTACATCTTGGTAAGGTTTATTTGTGTTTTAACATGGTCAGAAAGGGTAGGGCAGTTAATAACTCCCGATCATGTACGTCACCGATCATGTACGTCACCGATCATGTACGTCACCGATCATGTACGTCACCGATCATGTACGTCCGCCGATCATGTACGTCCGCCGATCATGTACGTCCAAATAATAGTTGCATCGATCTGGTGAGAGTGAGCCAAATTTGATGGGACACATTGTGGTTATAGGTCAGTCTAGGAGATGTTATAACACTTAGAGCTTTTCTCCTTTAGAATTTGATAAGAAATACACCATAATGTTGAATTTCACTTAGATAAATCAGGAAGATTGATCATGTGCTATTCCCCTCTGGGATTGAAAAGAGCCTTAATTGTCCCAGATACTATTTTCTGGAAGTACTCACTGCATATTGAGGGAAGTAAAGTGTGGTGCAAGCTTTTGTGGATTGATACTCAGTGCAACATCTTTAAGGCCCTCTGAGTGGTTGTGTTGGGGCCAATGTAAGGACTTCTTGCATTATTGCATCGCCCAAATGGTAAGTCCTCTCATTATCAATAAAAACTGTAGGAAATAACAGGTTATGTTATTCAAGACAAGCCTTTTTTTCAGTGAAGGATATTGATGAACATTATTTATGAGCCCCATATGCACAATACTGCTAAAATTGTTAAAAACATGTCATCATCAGAGTCTCAGAGAATTTTGATGATGTACAATGATATATTTGATTCTTTATATATGCACCGCATAGATATATATTCTCTACAAATAAACATGTTTGTGAAAGAGAATCCAAACAATGTTTGTTTCTGTTCAATGTAGTGAACCGTTTGAATATTGGCAAAATTATTCAAAGTATGTCTGCACATAACTGTCCTTTGTATATGCAATGTCTCATATAATGCATATATGCTGAATGCTTAACAGAATCTGATATCCAAACTCTGCAGACCTTTATTAAGAGGTTTTTAATAACAGTTGTGTGCTGTCTAAGTTTTTCTATCATGAATGTAAACACCTGTGTCCGCATTCACGTAGACACATTGATATTTATGCATGCATGAAAGCTTTCCTGAACTTAGGAGAAACATTAAAGCTTGGAAAATTCACAACTCCTTAAAGTAACTATAAATGACTATATACTCAAGGGGTTGCTCAGTATCTGCCTGATAGGTTCTTAAACAGCCAAGAGGGTTAAAACTCCCCAAAGCATTATGAAGGGAAGTTACAGATAGAATGCAAGCAGGGGGTGTGGTTGGACATTTGGCCCAGTCAACCAGACAGTAACCATCTATGCTACTCCAAAGCTTAACACTGTTACACATGTCATACATGTATGAATTCAGATGGAAATGAAAGGAACATCATGAAAGAGCGGGTATTAATCATTTCTTGTTGTATCTCAAAGACAGAGTGTGATGATTCTTTAGACAAAATGGAACATTTCAGATTCCTAAAGATTTCAAAATACTGGTAAAACTGCCTTGATGGTTTCCCTGCTGAAACTAGTAATGAGGCAGTGGTATGCCTGCAGTGTGTAAAGGATGCAAATGCATCCTAATAAGATACGTGATGAGCAAATTGCCCCTCAATGTGCATAAACCTTCCCAGCCTTTACACTCTGTAAAAACTCTGTGAAGAACATAACAAATATGCCATGAGTGTTAATGTCCTCTTCAACAGAGGGTGTTGTGTTTGTGCTTCCTGGGCCTTGCTCAGGCCTACTGTTTGGCAGGTTAGAAGCTAATTGATGTACCAGACATCACCAGACTCAACAAATATGCTTCAAAGAAATAACTACTTGTAGCTTCTAAAAATGTCAATTATGTATTTAGACTCTCATTACTGATATGTTTAGCTCTTGCACCCCCAGACCTAAGCATATGTGAGTTTCATAATATATCACATTTTATGTGTAGCAAACTGTATGGTATCTCATCCTTTCTATACTGCTCAATTATTGGAAATATAATCCTTCGCCTCTGAGGATATTGCATTAAAGGAAATACAGAACCTGATAGTGTGAAGAATAGCCAATCCCAGTTTTATAATATGTCATTTGATATCTGTTTCAAAGCTACATCATTTTGATTCATGTATAAGGGTATTGAATGATATTGAAGTTTCCCACTAATGCTGCAAATAAAGCAGAGTAATGTCAAAGTCTGACATTTCAAGTTTCAATTTCAATCAGTGTTTGAAGTTAAAAGTTCACATAAATATGATGTCTAGTTTGTAACTTGGCCATAAAGGTCGGATAGAGTAACCCTCCTGTATAGGCGTCATATTGTTCATTTAAAGTAATAATCAATGATTTTTTATGATAATTGAAACAATCTCCCACAGAGAGAACAAAGGTAATAAACACTCTGTTTAAGTTTGTCACTGTCTCAATATAAAATAGGGGAGATAAAGTAGTTGTCAGCAGCCTGACTTTGAATAGAATCCAATCTTAAATGTCAACATCTAACTATTCATCATTGAGTTTTTTCAGTAGGCACAAGTTGGAGCTTGGCAGGGGCTAAAAGGCAGGATAGGTCAACACTATTAGCTGAATGTTTCAGCCATAATGTCCTTAGTCTCACTGACACAACAGCTACTAGTCCCAGCAGGACAGTGGGCTGTAGTCTCAGCTTTAGTAGAAATCAGCATTCACATGAAAGGAAATCATTCAAAAGTTGATAATATTTCTTTCTTTGACAGAGATTCATGAAGAAGAAAGCATTAAACTCAATCAGGGTTGTGTTTCAACAGAATAACCTGTACTTCAAAAAAGATGTAAAAACAGTCTGTGTACCGGGAGATACTGATAAACTGGTGCTGCCTTAGTCAACCCACCATCACTGTGTAACACTATCCATCACCCTTTACCCCTGAGCACCCCATAATGCACTATTCATCCCCTGATATTACACTATTATATATCCATCACCGTTTACTCCTGAGCTCCCCATAATGCAAACTGGCACTATTCATCCCCTGATATCCACAGCATGTGTAACCACTTACCCCCTGGTCTCCCCATATGAAAACCTCACATAATTGATGTCCCAACATTCCCAGGGAGTCCATACCGTTTACTCTCTAGCCTCCCTCTAAAGGGAACTAACAGAGTATGGGCTGATGATGGGAGTTTCTCCAGAGGAAGTCCATCATCTATAGATGATGGTTACTGGTACAGTTGAGCTGCCTGAGAAGGTACAGTAGTGTGGAACTTAGTTATGGTCCATGTATATTTGTGTTTTAAATGTCAGAAGAAATTAACTGAAACTGCTAACTAATTTTCACATGTTTGACCACCTTGTTTTTTCTTACCTTTTTTCATATGATATTATCTAGCTAAAGTCTTACAATTTGGAGGGATCTGCATACCATAGTATTAAATTAATATATGGCATTTTTAACCTATTTGCTAAATTTTGATGACTTAAAATTGATAGGTGTTCTAATAGGTCATTTACCTGAGCCCGTTCACAGGACAGATGGGAGGAGATTTACTTATTGTACATTGAAAACCATTTTAACAATAAATGAGTCCTAGTTGATGATAAACACCAACACCTAACCCATTAACCGATGAATGTATGTGGTACATCGCATTTCAGAGTTTAACACATTTTAATCTAAGCTTCATCGTCTTGGAGAGTGTTTTCTGAATAAAGACACCTGCATACTATTGATGACATCAGATGGATATTCTAAAAGGTGGACATGGACATTGATTCACTCATCTAATAAATGATAAATCACAGCTGCGCATGTAATAACCCATGAAAGTAAGGTGCATTCCACATAATGAAATGATTGGGATATGTGCATGTATATGGTTTGCTACTTACTCTCTAGACATATTCGATTCCCCTTTAATAGTTTAAAGAGTTAATAACACTCAATAGTTTATGATCGAAAATGCATGGATCCCCACATCTGGAAAAACAAGGACAATATAAGGGAGCATTTTTGTCTGGAGAAAACCAAACAAAGATCAAATGATTTTATAAAGCCTTATGAATCATATAAAAGTCTGTAGACCTTTAATGTCAGTAGCAAAGTCAGCTGGGTCCATGCCTTACCACTGCAGACCTCTTTAGAGCTCGGCTGCTGTGCCAGCTGAGACATGATGAGGACAGGGGGTCATGGGCTGGATTCATGGAGATTTACTCTAGTGTGTTGTAATGATGGCCTCTTTTTCTGTTCAAACTTTTAATTCAAAATCGCATCACTAATATGGTTGTTGTCTTTATTGAAGTTTCAGCTCATCTCCCACTAATTCAGAAGGAATGAAAGTTTCTGACATTTTATCCAAATCAGTAGCTGATATATGAGGTACTTTTACATTATAATCAGAGGCATTGATTTTGCCCTGATTGGTGCTGTTCAGATTGCAACTGATATCAGTTATTGCTGTGAGCTGATATCATATAGAATATAGTTTTTTTGGCAAGCTATCAATGTAAGTGTGCTAAATTAATGAAATAAAGTACATCTTAAAACAGCCAGAAAGAATACTTGTTAATGCAGTCTCTTAAGCAATAACAAATATAGAAAGTAGATGTTTTAGATATTGAAATTACATCACAATCGTAATTTGGTTTCTAAAGATAACTAGAAGTTATGAGCAGTGTCTCAAGAAGTATTCATTCCTGTCGCCCTAGTTTAAGTGTCCATGCCTTGATTGGTCACCTCATATGCAATAAAGGTACCCTATGTGCCCATTGAAACTGGAGAGCCCAATCTTTTTGTGCCAGTTTTGTGACTCTACCATGACTGTTTAATGCCTAGATATCACCTCAGTATGGGAACTGACACCATTCAAGAGGTCCTTCAATTTGTGGAACTGACGGTGTTGGGGAGAGATTCCCAAAAGGACATAAAGTTAGCTCATTCATGACACATTCCTGTTCCTCTGTCTCACTCTTGTCCCTACAAGACTCGGTACTTGAGAATGCAGAGCTGAGATCCATACACAATGAAGACACCTGGTGAAAAGGAAGTCTTCACTGCCTACAGAATGCCCCCTTCTTCTTGTGGATTCCTTCAGTGAGTTATGGGACTTCCTTGAGTTAACTAGGTGATATAAGGGAGCCCGGGCACTCTCTAAAGGAGCATTGGCTTACCTAAGGGCATCACATAACAGCCATGACTTGTTTTTGACTTTATTTCTTATCTCAATGTTGGATAACTGAGCAAGCATTGTAAAACGATGACAGTTCTAAGTGATGAGTTAAGCATACTATGATTTTTCCTTTGTTAACACATCCCATCTTACTACCTGTACAATTCATATAAGCAGATACTTTCTGCAGGTGTATATAGTGTCCAGGTGGATGGGATACATATCTCTTGGTCCTCAATCACATTTCATCAATTATTTCTAACCTGTTTCAGCTATATTGGCTCACCAGTACTCTTCTCAAATTGATACATGCAGTTTACACAGCAATACATTATATGTTTTGAACCGTAATCACCATGAAAGCAGTTATACAATTATAGGTGTGGGGTTTGACTGAAACAGTCCCCATATCAGCTCTCCCTCAGTGTGGCGGCCATCTTAAATGTACAGACTCCTGTAATTTGGGAAACTCTCAGCTCACCAATTAGGACAGGTCTGGCTACCTGCAGTGTCCCTATCACTGCACATTTACCTCCTTTGTGCCTCACCCCCTGCCTTCTAGGGCCACTGCAGGGCCTAGAGTGAGGGCAGTATAATTCTTGGGAATGGGCTTTTAGTGAAAGCAAGTGCTCAGGGGCAGGACAGTGACTGATGGGAGTCGGGTCACAAGAAGTAATGTTGGTGCAGAGTGTGTAGCTGCAGAAAGGCTTAGAGCACTCTAGTAGAGCCATTAAAAGGTTGAGCATGAATAATCTGATAGTGGGGAAACACTTTTATCATACATGTGTTCTCACAAAATGTAATCATAATTATGGTTAATCTGTAATTAACAAACTCATTTTCTCAATGTTATTCTAAACTTTAAGGCTTACAGTAAAAAAGGATTGGTTGTAGAAAGTAATATATATATAATGCTTATCAAGTGTATCCCCTAAAGTTCATGTGTTCCATTGTAACAACAAAAATATCAAGTCAATGGGGTGGCCATGATACTTGATAACAGCCCAACCATTTACTCACAGGGCTGCATTCATGTATCATAAATGGCATAGTACATAACTTTTCAATAAGACCCGATGGTGGATGATTTTTAGGAGACGACCTGTAGGCTTCAGCAATCTGGAAAAACACATGCACTTCTGAGTATTAACATCCTGGCCTCACCAAGGGTGATGACACTTCCATTGTTATTGATGGTAAGAAACAACAGTTATTATTGTAACCATGACAAAAGGCACTATCCCCAAAAACACAATGTCCATTATCCAACTTCCCCACTACATGACAAAAAATGCCTACAAGCGGGTTCTGAATTAAAGTAAAATGAATTCCTTTCTGAAAGGTCTGAGATAATCACTTTCTGCATACAGGGTTGTACAGAAAAAGGACAATGACTGTTATGGGTGTATAGCTAGGTGCTGTAAGTGTAGCCAGAACTAAATAGTTATCGTTGTCATCAGGTTTCAATGGTGGGGCTTGCAGCTTGTATACACAACAACATGTTCATTGATCTTGAGAGGAACTGAGTTAAAGTTTTAGTATTGCCAATCTTTATACCATTACATGTGTCAAATTTAATGCAGAAATTGAAAATTATAAAAATAATCAAATGTAATCCCATTTTGTTTTCAATTTGCATTTGATATGGCAAATTATATATAAAGAGACAACTATATTTCTTTAATGTACTCTGGTTTAAAATCTTAAGAGTGAACTGCAGTTGGTTAACCCTCATTGGCTATATAGTGCATGCATGTCTCATGCTCTATACCAAAAGATATTCTCCTAGGCTGCATTGGTGCACCATGAAAACAAATGTTGCCTTTTAGCTACATACCATCCTGGAAAGGTTAAGGACATTTGTAGCATCAAGTTTAAGGACTGATAGCCAGGCTGAGAGTGGATGCTACCACAGTCGTGTAAATCATGCTCATCATGACTGAGGTCATGTCAGGTCACACCTGGAGGTCAAAGAGGCCAATAAAGTCAAAGAGGTCAAAGAGGTCACTCTCTGTTGAGCACAAGTCTTTTATGAAGCAGAAAAAAAGGCTTGTAAACGGATGATTTGTGAGTAGCCAATAAGTAGTCTGACCTTGGGGAGGGTCACAGGGTTGATGTTGGATACTTGTGAACCAATAAAACTCTTTGATCTCATGTCGATAAGATGTTTGTATCCATGGATTTCTGATTATAAACGTTTCTTCATTGATTGTCATTGTCATGAGTACTAAGTTGGCTTCAAAACAAATAAAATGAAGGGGGAAACACACCTGCACATTCATCTTTTATGCACTTTTGACGGTAACCAACATAATTCCCACAATCAATAGCCAGTTGCCGATGGAATGTCACAGTATTACAATGCCATGTACAACATTGTATTTGGACAAATTGAAATAAAGCACCCATTAGGTAATGTACGAGGGTCAATCAGTGCACCTTAAAGTGCATTCACTCTCATCCGTGTACATTTTACTGGTGATAATACATAATATATTAGGTGGTAAAAGCAGAGCCTCATAACCTCATGAACAAGAGGTGTGATAGTCATGTGTGGAGACTCCATAGGTTTGCACCTAGGTGAAAGCACATGGATAAATATTGACTGCTGCTGACCAATTGAAAATACCCTCCAGATGTTGCAAAGTCAAACAGAAGTAATATCTGGTGTGGTGCATAAGGAAGTTTAGCTCAATTGATTCAGCTAAGTAGCAAACTTCAAGGGAGCTCCTCCCAAATATTGGACAATCAATATCAATTATACTTATCCACTCTATCCCATGTCACTTTAGTACAGATATTTGATACGTGCAGAACATGTCCTTAGCTAATAGATGTTAAAGTAATTCATTGATGTTTATCATGGGCGAGTAGACACATTAAGGAATTAAATAATGAATGATGCTAGAGTTACAGACTGCACATATAGCACATGTGTTTGGTGTATAACTACAGTTAAATGTTAGTAGTCAGTTTAGGAAAGAATCTAGTTTCCTACAGTAATGTGAATAACATAAAGCCATAGGTGACATAAATGTTTAACACAGGATCTCTGATAGCGTCATGAAATTCCATTTTGTTCAATTCAAGAATTCAGAAGCAAACTACTTTCATTTTATTCACAAGCTATAGATGTTATACTATGGTAGTATGGATATAACACAGGTCTGGCAAACACGATGTATATTGAATACTTTTATTCATGAGGGGATTTAATGCAGCATAATTAGCAGCAATGTGATGGGCTTCTTATATAACTACTTCAGATAAATGATGATGAAAAACTGATCATGGGAACCAGGCAACCTGATTAATCAAGATGACTGATGATCTGCAAAAACGAACAAGCAGTGGGGAGGTTTCCAAAAAATGGGACATTGAAACCAAGCTGCCAATTTCCACCTTTGTCTTCTTGTTATTTTCTTTTGTAAAATGATCATAAAAACGTTTCCCTGGCATTGCCTTCGCTGATACTGGCTAGATGTCAAGATTATCTATATATATTCTTTTGTCACCCCAAAAGCCCAGCGATGAACATACTGCAAGTGAACTTTTTCGTTGAATTTTTTCAACTTGGCTGGCAAACTTAGATACATACAAAACTTACAAAGTCTTTGTATTGTATTAGTAACGCGGATTTTTGAATCGTAACATACTCACATATCTATTTCCATTTTTATTCAAGCATCACCTCATTGTATGATTGTCAACTGTCCTGTGCCTTCTTGAAATATGTATTATGAAAATGTATCTTGATTACTTGGTCTATAGAACAGTAGGGTGTATAATTTAAAATATTGATTATTGTTGTAAAGTCCCTGTTGATTATAACATCTTCATGTCTTTGGGTCAGATAAACATCACCCTCATAATTATATGTATGGAATTCCTCTATATGTATCCACTATAAGAATTTGGTATCACCTCATATTCATCCCCCCCTGCCCCCTCCCCTTCCCCTTGACCCCAAGCAATATCACCACAACTGACTTTTTTGTAAGTTCTCATGCAGTAATAACGAAATAGAGGTGCTGTAGTCAAAGATGCAAAAGTAATTAATCATTCATTGTAAGTATCAACCTTCTCTGTAATTTGATTGAAACAAATATAATTGTATGTACTTTTATATTTTTCGTGATTGCAGAATAAAAACCTTGCAAATTGAAATTGAAATTGAATTGACCAATGAAACAGATCAAATCTTTTAAATCAGTCACTTGAGAATCTAAAATGCCTACTACTGCTCTCTTGCCGAGACCAAGTACCTACCAGTTAGGGTTGTACCAGGAGCAGTTCATCCTCCGGTGCTGTCTTTGTAACTCTACCATCTCATGCAACATTATCCATCACCATTCACCTCTCTGCATGATTCATCAGGTCTAAGCTATGACCAGGAAATGACCCTGCAATGACTTATGAAGCCGGGGCCATTTCTCTCCATGCCTCCCTCCACATTACCCCCACCCCTCCCACCTCCCAAGGTGTTGTAGTGGGTCGCCGCTGTACTATTTCTATGGAACCAGTTGGAGTTATATTTGGTATATGTGTTGTCGTGTATCCAGGCCGCACTCCTGTCTACTGCCGAGTATAAGGTTATATAAGCCCACCTGAGGAATGGTGGAGCGCGGCCTGGTTATGTGCATTGAGCCGTGACCGCCACGTGTCACCCGACATATCTCGGGTACGGTGTCGGCTCGGATGCACCGGCGCGTGGTTACCCGGAGTTCCTCGGGAACTCAAGTGTTTACGAGTAATGGAGAGAATTACATAACGACCAGTACATAAGACCTGGGGTTCTGCTAATCGAGGACCCAGTCTTGCTGCGCACTTCGGCCAGCTTGGCTGCTCCACAACGGAGCTTCCCCGAACTCTGTTGTACCTTTTAGGCCTAGTCCTGTCGCTGCTTCCACCTTGGTCACCCTGCGTCTTTCTCTGTTCCACCCTCTGGGGGAACTAGAGGAGATAGACGCACTGGTGCACAACTCCGGGTACAGAACTCCCTCTGGGGGAGTCTGATCCAAGTGGAGTTAACCAAGATGGAAGAGAGCCTTGGAACTCGGGAATTATGTACTAGACCGTGAGCGTATACCTCCTGTATGTTCATATGACCACTGGTGTTCAGAAGCCTATTTGATTGTTGCTATCCGTCTGTATGATTACGAGCCGTATGTCAGAATGAATAAAATGTAATTTCTGAACAACCTATTTTCGAATCTGGAGTTTTTCATAGCAGATGTCTATCTTAGAATAGCCAACAGCTACACTGGTGCCGTGACCACTTTGGGTAAGTATTGATTTACATTTTTTTTTTTTTTACTCTTCTTTCTGAAATTGAGAGGTAAGCTCTTATATGTTTGAACCAGAATTGGTAGGTTTCAAGGATAGCTATTACAGGTTGCTTTTGTGTGGTGAAGATATGTCAGATACGGAGGTACCTCCCCCGTTGGTTACTAACCAAGGGGAGGGAATGCGTCCTAGATTACGATCTAGGGTGAGGTTTAATGCTAGGCAGAAGGTACATACTTTCAATCAGAGTAGGGAAATTGGACATGGAGGAGAGGAGGAGGCCCACGAGGTGAGATCTGAGGATTCACAAGGGGATCCTCCAGCAAAACGTCCAGCTCTAGAGTCAGATAGGGTTATGGAAGGACCTGTCCAGGTGGGGGACACCTCACGGGAGGATGTGACGCTTGGACAGGTGACCATGGAAGATGCTGGAGAGGATAGTGACTCTAGTATACCTAGTCTGGAGGGTACAGTAGCTATACCAGTGAGATGGGAACGTAGACCAGTACCCACTGTAGAAGCAGTGGGAGGGACTAGAGTGGTAGTCCCAGTTAGTCAGGAAGGAGTTGAGGTTGTCAAAAGGGACGACCTAGAGGAAACTCCTGAGGAAGGGGAAGAGACAGCTGAGGTAACCTCCAGGGGAGATGGAATCTCCAGAGGAGATAAGCTGTTCCCGGATCCTTTTAGGTTGACAATACCTGGTCTAGAGGTTCCGCCTTATGAGCCCAGGGAAGGGTTGAGCCTGGAGGACATAAGGACGCTCCGATTGAGAAACGAGCATGAGCATATGAAGGAAGGGATAAGGCTAGAGGAAGAATCCCTCAGGAAGTTGAAGGAGGAAAGGGAAGCTTTTGAAAAGAGTTTTTTGGCAAAAAGGTCAGGAAACATTGGGGAACATGCAGCTCAGATCAAACATCTGGAGCAGATTTCTGTCAATGTGGGTCTACTTGAGGGTACTGAAGTCAGACTGAAGTCTGAAACAGAAAAGCTAGTGGTGCGGAATAAAGAAATTAGTTCCGAGATTCTAGCAAGACAGTTACAAGTAGCGCAGTATGATGAGTTGTTGAAGAAGCAGGATAGTAAGCTGGGAGAGTTAGAGGCACTAGCTCAACAAGCTGAAAATCACATGATGAATAAGCTAGAACCAAAAGGGACGAAGGATATTGGGGACCCGGTGGGAAAGGCGCAGGAGGTGTCCAGAGATGAGACCTTTGTGACTGCCGACGAGCCCTCAGTAGTTATAGTCAATACGGTGGAGGAGGTAGTGAAACCACCTGTCACTGAGGATCTAGATAGTTCCATGGTGATACATACAGCAGATATGTTATCCAGTGTGAGTGGACACTCATCGATGCATGGCAGTAAGTTTGATAAGAATGAGGAGTTCATGTTAGAACTGTGTGGTAGAGTTGAAAAACTGTTTCAGGAAAAGTTAGATTGCTTTCTTGAAGAAACAGAATCGGTGAGTGTGGAGAATGACACTAAGGGAGTAAAAGGAGACGTTCCGGTAGCCCAGGCTACAGGGAACAAGCCTCCTGTGGGACCAGTTAACACTGCTCCAGCTCCAGGTGCTCATTCTACTCCAGCTCCAGGGACAAGGCAAGTTCCTACAGTTCCGATAAATGTGTCTACAGTAGGTAGACCAGGTTTGCCCGGTGGAGCATACATGAATGCTCGGCCGCCAGGTCAAGGGAATCTGGCTGGTCCTAACACCTCCTACGGGGGATGGGGCAATGTGGGACCGGATAACTGTTATGGGAACGCGAGGCCTATGTTCAATATACCACCTCCCCCATTACCTGGCAGTCATGTAACTCCAGGAAGCATGTATACACCAAGGACCGGAGGTACTAACCAGAGTGGGACACCCTATCAACATAGGGGAAATATGTCAATGGAAGATGAGGCAGTGTTCCAGAGCAATCCAGCAATTAGAAGATTGGGGATTGATGCGGTACCGAATGACGTGGGGAACTTTAAGGCAGTGGACTATGCTTTGAGCCAGGCTGATATACCGTTGAGAACGGGGATGACACCTGTGAGGAAACAGGCGATCAAGATGAAGCAGTATGATGGCTCGGTTCCATGGAGAAAATGGTTCACACGATTTTCAGCAGATATGAGACATAATGGTTGGGAAGGCGATGAGTGCCTTGCAGCTTTGTCATGGTGTCTGCGGGATGGTCCTGGTGATCCCGCCCTAACAAGCTTTGAATTAAGCGGGGGAAGAACGTACAAGGGATTAGTGGAAACAGCTTCTTGGGCTTTAGGTTCCACATCCGGTGCGGATCCCGCATCTGAGCTAGAGGCAAGAGTTCAGAAGCCCGGTGAAGGGCACAGACAGTTTGGAATGGCTCTCAGAGTGCTAGCAGCAGAAGCATTTGCATCTATGAGTCCAAGTGATCCATGGCTGGTAAGGAAGTTGTCCAGCCTGTATATAGATGGACTTAAAGACGAAAGATTGTCGAGCGAGATTGCTTCACAGTGGAAGACCACTATGTCACTAGCAGATATCTTCGAGCTTACGGAAGATGCTCTGAGAAAGAGGAAGCTGTTGAAAACTGTAGAGGCAGCCCCTGTAGCAGTAATAGAGATGCCCGTAGAAGAGGTTGAACTGACTACAGAGGGAGTGCAAGAGGTGGCAGCAATAGATCCTAAATGGAAAGGACGTCTTTCTTTTTATGTAAGACGAAAGGTTCCAGGATCAGACACTCAAGCGCCAGAGGAGGGTGCATTGAAGACCATGATCGGAAAAGTCATGGAGGAGCGTAGTAAGGCTGAGAAGGCTGAAAAGGTCGCAACTCGTGGTCGCGGTAAGGGGAAACCCAACAAAGACACGAAATGCTATAATTGTGGGAAGAAGGGTCACTTTGCAAGGACATGTTGGTCCAAGGATACTAAGAATGTATCATCGGTCGAGAAACAAAAAGACGGACCCTCTTCTGACCAAAGCCCACCACCGACGGAAAACTAACAGGGGTTGTTGTCGATGACAAGATAACAACCCCACCTGTGATTGTCAAAGGTACTATCAGGGGAGAATCAAAAGATTCCATTTCATGGGAACCGCTGGGGTTAGCCGCACCTGAGTCTGATCCGCCAGGTGGAGATGGAACGGACGAGAAAGGTGTTGAAGATTTAGCTCATCTGGACACTGTCCGCAGAATTGAGTTGGCGGAAGAAGTAGAAAGGTTTTGTGCTTCGCGACTCAAACCCGATGATCCTATAGTTAAGTTTCTCAACTCGAGGGGATATGACTTGGGCGGTGAAGCTGGAATCCAGAGATTTGCCTTGCAACCTTCTCCTTTACAAGGGAAGAGATGGTACTTGCCTGTGCAGATTCAGGGCTGCTCGGGGGAATTTCTGATCGATACTGGAGCTAGTCACTCCATGATGGGTCACCATTTCTTCAAGAAGCTCGCAGGTCTGTCGACTAACCCTGTGGGGTCTGGGTCGGTCAGAAGTGCTGATGGGTCTCATATGCGGACACATGGCAGACAGGTGATACCCTTTTGGGTGAATCAACATTCATTTGTTGTTTCAACAACTGTAGCTGAATTGACGGATGAGGGAATCTTGGGAGTAGATTTTTGTTCTCTGTATGGAGCGGTATTGGATAGTGTGACAGGGGAACTCACTCTTCAGTATCCACAAGAGATGAAGGTCCAGTGTGTACTCCGCCGGATTTCAGGCATCTCGTCTGTCTCTCAGACAGTGCGAATTCCTCCCCGCCATGTGTGCAATGTAGTTGTATACTGCCGGGAAATGGAATTCGACCGCATGGGGGTGGTGGAACCGAATCAGCAGCATTTGAGTAAGCTGGGGTTGGTTTCCACCAGTGCCTTAGTGCAGAGTTCAAGACGAACAGTAGTACCAGTCAGTAATATGACTTTTCAGGATGTGTACCTGGAAAAAGGGACGACCTTTGGGGACGTAACATATGCTGACGTGGTAGGAAGAGCTGACTCACCAGAAGTAGAGTTAGCAGTAAAGAGAGCAGTGGAAATAGGAGCTTTGGATCCATCCGCTATGCCAGTGGTATTGCAAGACACTGGGGAGCAGGATAGGAAGGAAGGATATGGATTGCCACTGCATCTTTTACCGTTAGTGACAGATAGCCACTTGGAGACGGAAGAGGACAAACAGAGTCTGGCTCAGCTATTATGCGAGAATGCAGACTTGTTCTCCGCTCCAGGGGAGCAATTGGGTAGAACTGACCGAGTAACTCATCGGATAGACACCGGTTCTAGCCCACCATTGCGCTTGCCATACCGGCGCCTCCCGTTGTCTAAGAAGCAGGCATTGGAGGATGAGGTGGACAAGATGTTAGGGGAAGGGATAATAAGGCCCTCAGATAGTCCATGGGCTAGTCCGGTGGTAATGGTTACCAAAAAGGATGGCACCTGTCGGTTCTGTATAGATTACAGGAGACTAAATGGGATTACGAGGAAGAATGCCTACCCCTTGCCACGCATTGACGAAAGTCTGGATTCCTTGGGAGGTAATCACTGGTTTAGTACCTTAGATCTCCAGTCAGGGTACTGGCAGATTGGGATGCACCCAGAGGATAAGGAAAAGACAGCATTCACAACCCACAGGGGGTTGTTCGAGTTCAATGTAATGCCATTTGGCTTATGCAATGCTCCGGCTACTTTCGAGAATATGATGGAGACAATGCTAAGGGGATTGTTGTGGAAAAACTGTCTGGTTTATCTGGACGACATCATAGTTTTCGGGAAAACTCGGGAGGAGTGTCTATCGAATTTGACCATGGTGATGGATCGACTGAGATCCTATAACCTGAGACTGAAAGCTAAGAAATGCAAGTTCTTCAGGCAATCAGTGGAATATCTGGGCCGAATAGTCAGTGGCACAGGTATTTCGGCGGATCCAGGGAAATTGGAGGCAGTAGCTAGTTGGGCAACACCAAAGGACCAGAAAGAAGTGAGGTCATTTTTGGGTTTTTGCTCATACTACCGCGATTTCATTCCCGGATTTGCTGAGGTGTCGGCTCCTTTACAGGCGCTAGTAGTAGGAAAAAGGAAAGGAATGTTGAAGCTACCACGGTTTATTTGGACGGAATCAGCTGGACAGGCTTTTCAGAAGCTGAAGGAGTTATTCACGGTAACTCCTGTGCTGAGCTATCCTACTGAGGGTGATCAGTTCATCCTGGACACCGACGCTAGCAACGATAGCATAGGCGCTGTCTTATCCCAAGTGCAGGAGGGTAGGGAAGTGCCCTTGGCATTTGCTAGCAACAGCTTGAGTAAAACTCAACGCAATTATTGCACCACCAAGAGAGAGTTGTTGGCCATAGTAGTATACACAAAGAAATTCCGCCATTATTTGTATGGTGGGAATTTTATTCTACGAACAGACCATTCATCCTTGAAATGGCTCCTTAATTTCAAGGAGGCAGATGGGATGATGGGCAGATGGATCTCTGCGTTGTCTGAATTAGGGATAGAGAATACCCAGATTCAGCATCGGAGCGGAGTGAAGCACGTGAATGCGGATTGTTTGTCTAGGAGACCAATCCGAAGATGTGCAAGAATGGACTGTGAAGACTGTGGCATACATAACGCGTTGGTGGCGCCAATAATGAATTTTGATCCGGCCTGGGAAGAGAACTTGGTGTTTTGGTCGGCGGAGTCCATACTTGAAGCTCAGCAGGAGGACGATGGTATCAATATGATACGGAATCTGATCCTGGAGAGAGCTGCTCGTCCCGTCAGACCTGCTCTGTCATTAGAATGTGTGGAAGTAAGGAACTTGGTGGGCCAATGGTCGCAGTTGGTAGTGCGAGACGGCCTATTGTGTAGATGGAAAACTCTGGAGGGCAAAGCCAGAAGAAGGCTACAGATAGTCTTGCCAGCTTCTCTGAGATGGGAAGTATTCGAGTTTTTCCATGGTCATCAGACTTCCGCTCATTTTGGCAGGAAACGGACTTTGGACAAACTAGCGAGGAGATATTACTGGCCTGGGATGTCTAAGTACGTAATACGTTGGTTGAGTGAATGCCCGACGTGTTGCCTGGTGAAGCCGGGCCCTGGGAAAGGTAAAACATCTCTCAGACAAGAACTGTTCGGAGTCAGATTTGCGAGGATAGCCATTGATATAATCACTGGCTTCCAGACAACTCCAAACTCCAACGTGTGCATGATGGTGGTACAAGACTACTATACAAAGTACGTGAGGGTGATCCCAATGAAGGATCACACGGCATTAACTTGCGCACAAGCTTTGGTTGAGGAGTTGGTACTAACATTTGGCGCACCTCTCATGTTACATTCAGACCAGGGTAGGGAGTTTGAATCGCGTCTCTTTCAGGGGATGCTGGAAGAATTGGCCATAGTTAAGACACGCACTAATCCGTACCGACCGCAGTCGGATGGGATGGTTGAGAGATTCAATCGCACGTTGATTCAAGGGCTGACCACACTGGTTAATTCTAATCAGGATGACTGGGACACGTTTTCCCAGTATGTGGCTCATGCATACAACGGTACGGTGCATGCTTCAACTGGCTGCACTCCTAACAGCTTGGTATTTGGATCTGAGATCATAATGCCTGCAGATTTGGTCTTTGGCAGTGTACTGCGGAGAAAGGATGTCCCATGCCGTGTGGCATTTGCGGAATCTCTGCGTAGAGAATTGCGGGAAGGCTATGCATTGGTGAGAGGCCATTTGAAGAAAGCGGCCATCCATCAGAAAGTAGGGTATGATACAGGCTTGAGAGAGAGGAAGTATGTAGTTGGACAGAAGGTGGTGAGATTGAAGCCACCTGTACATGGAAAAATCTCGAAAGGTTGGGATGGGCCATTTGAGGTGACAAAAGTAATATCGGATGTTACTGTGTTGTTGAAGAATGTGAAAGGCAAGATAGTTGCAGGCCATGTGGATCGCCTGAAGCCTTGGCTAGGTCGCCGGCCCGGCGATGAGAATGAGCCTTTGGTAGAAGTGCCAATGCCCCAACCCAGGTGGGTGCGTAAAACACAGGTTACGGCACCCCCGCCTACAAAGAAGACTAGAAAAGCAACGCCAGCTAGAAAAGTCGATGGTAGGAAGAAAAAGAAGAAGTTGGTTACTGAAAAGGGAACTAGGGAGGTTCCTACAGTAATTGAGAAGAAGAAACCCCAAGGACCCATACGTAGAAGTGCTCGTATAGCGGGTCGAGGTGCTGTTACGTAAGAGCGGCGGGGCTGGGTTTGTTTGTTGTGGTTACCCAAAATAGTTCGGGTCTCCAAGGACTTACCCGGTAAACCCCGGAAAGTTGCGCAACTGGTGCTAATGGTCAAAAACACAACGAGAAATACCGGATTTTATTCTTTAGTCTTTGTGACGGGAATAATGGTGAAATTGACCAGTAGATGGCATTGGGGTACCCAACGTTCTGCTTTACTAAAGTTAGTTTTGAATGTTTACATGCTATGGTCTGTGAGTTGGTTTCCCATTTAGTACTTGTCGTGATGGTTTCGGATTAAAATCCAATCAAACCTAGTCAGTAATTTTTCTAAGGATAGATATGAGGATCCTAGTAAGAAATATTATGTAGAAAGTACGGGTGTAGAACTCGTTACAACAACATGAGAATGGGACTCATACGTATTCCGAATTTGTTCGGACAACCAAAGAAATTTACTTTGACACGTATTTTTTTATAATGTTTGTTTAAACAGCGTTCTGAAGGTTCATAAGCTACAAATAATACAGCCGTGACGAACTAAAGAATTGCTATTACTTGAAATGATGTGTAAAATACAATCCGAGAGAACCCGGCGAAGATTGCAACTACTACGCAGTTTACTCCGCCACCCGGTTTTCTTCGGATAATACCGGATAACTTCTTCGGGAAGGGCTATCCGGTACCCGTGATCCTTTGCGCTTGGATGCGCACGCATGCTGGTTTGGCGCGGAAAGCGTCAGTCCTGCACATACCGTTGGAGAGGGTGGATGCGAAGGCACCTCTCTCCGCGTATGTAAAACACCGGTTAGAACATCTACATGTGAGGGAGAGAGGAGACACTAAAGTGAGGTAGTACAGGAGGACACATTTGTAACAATTTTCCTGATTCTACTACTCATTTAAGCTCATTTTTAGAGTGGGCTCCTCTGGGCCGCCCTCTGTGTAGTTATCATGGCGGATAACTATCCGTCGGGGGACTCCCATAGAAGGAGTCACTCGACGGAAGTTACTCCTCTGTCGCAGGAACAGAGAGAATTGTTAGCTTTGGGGGACCTGGAGTCAACAGCTCCGGTCGAGTATGATCTTCCAAAACGATTTCGGGATGCAGATTTACCTAAATTTGTGTATCAACCACCGGCTAAGATGAAGAATAGGGGTGTGAGACGCCGAAATCACAGTAATATCTCGGAGATAAGGAGAACTGAAAAGGTTAAAACCACGCAGTATCTCCTAGCTCGGGGAGAACATGTAAGGAAACTGGTAGATATGGGTTTATCAGTGGCGCAGGCTAGGGGGTTCGTGTCAGGGCCAGGGTTGAAAGGACTCGAGGCCGGGGGATTTCCCTTGTTCCAGGTTGGGAATATTGCGTCACCACCTTCTTCGGGAGTGACCCGGACTGACCCGAATATGCCCGGGATACCGGTGCACTCGGTCAGTGACATTCCAGTGGGCGCTCCGTGGGGTGCTATGTCGTATGACCGTGCGGATGGTTTACATCCGGTGCATGGTAACTTTGTACCCGATTGGAATGCCCCTACACAGTCAACTCCGGAACGTATTCCAAACATGGCAGTAATGCATTTAGCAGCTAAATTCAAGAAATTTAAGCCGGATGCAGTGATTCCCGGGAGTAGGATATGCAGGGGGGCATACATCCAAGAGTTGGACAAGTTCAACGAGAAGAAATGTACTAAACTATTCAGATCTCCTTCCGATAATTCTAAGTCCAGACCCTATGTAGGAGAGGTTACTGGGGAGATAGGGAGCCGAGCTAGGCTACCATCCTACGAAGATACAGAGAGGGATATGGAGTTCTGGTTAGAGCATACTAGTTCAGGGGCACATCAGGCGTACAAGTTCTGGGATGAGGTTATAAAGCAAAGTATGGGGACATACAGGGCTGCCGACCTCTCCAACGAGGATAGAGATCGGTTGAAATGGGCCTGGATGACATTTGTCCCGCCGGGTATGCCTACTTATAAACCTGGTAGAGGTTGGAGAATAGGTTCGGGGCAATGCCCATTCAATGAGTGTATGGATAGAAATCCAATAGCTGAGTATTTGGACCTGTACCAGCTCGCACGACATCTAGTGGAGTTCCACGCGCACTCCAAGATGATGTGGCAGTGCCGGGCCAAGTCTAATCGCTCAGTTAAATGTATGAAAGGTGGTGAACCTTTCAGCACATCTAGAAAGGGCTGTATGATAAGGCATTTAGTGGATGTACACCATATGAAGGCTGAAACTGCTATGTCCAATCTAGATATTCTCGAGAATAGTCCGGAGGCCTTAGGACTCACGGACAGAGAAAAGTGTGTAAGGGTACCACAGGGGTTGGCATACACCTTGGTGTTCAACCATAACCCGAGAAGGTTGTGGTTGAATCGAAAGGCGTGGCCATACTACATTCAGGACTTTCCGGAGAAAGCCTCTGATTATCGTAGTAAAATGGAGTTGGCCACTCCTCCTAAAGGTAGAATGCTGTCTGAAGGTAAAACTGTGGACCATGGAGTGTACACTCCTGTCTCGGTTACCTTAGGAGAGATGCGGACCACAGGTTCAGAGGAGTCCTCAGCTTCTGCTGGAATAGACTCATCACCTGACGGCCGATCGACCCCAACCAAAAGACGTGCTCCAGGGTCTTCCTGTGGGTTTAGTAGGAACACTACTGAATCCAACAAGGAGGGCTCTGGCGGATCATTACCGAGGGTTGCTGTTAGCCCAAGGCTAGCCATAGAGGAGAAAATGGTAAATGACCTGTTGGCTTCTCCTGTAGAGGAGGAGGATGACTGTGTATTTGTGGGAGAGGAGGTAATACCTCCTACCACAATCTCTGAAGCTAGAGGGAACCCGGGAGTATCAAGGAAGATATTAAAGACAGAAAATACTTCTACTGATAGTCAAGGGTATGTAACAGGGAAGATAGAGTCAGTAAGTGGGAAAGAGGATTCCAAATCTAAAATGACCTATAGAACGATTGATTTCCAATCTGAGGGGGATGATTGGGTGGACCAGAAATTCACCCCACCCACAGGCAGGGTTCAATCAAGTAAAACAGAGATGAGGAAGGAACAGGAGATTGGTCGTAGACTATCCTCCGTTCCATCACCATCTACCTGTATGGGGGATCTCTCACTAAACTCTCCATCAGCTGGAGTGGGTGAGGAAGATATCTCTTTGGAGTCGGTTCCTCTGCCTAAGCTGACTGGTTATATTGATCACCCTGAGAATATAAGTATCAGGAATCTTCTGAAAGAACAGTATGTCACTGGACTTAAAAGTTCATTTGACACACTGGATCTCGCTTGTCAACTAGCTCTGCAAGGAGCTAGGGCTCAAGCTGAGCAATTGGTAAAGGAAAGTCGTTTGGCCGAATTAGAGAAAGTGGAGACTGCTAAAGCAGAACTCCTATCTAAAATGTCCAAAATGACTGAGGAGAATGAAGCCCTCAAAAGACAGTTGGGACAACGAGATGACATGGTAGCAACCTCAAGCAGAATAGTAGATGATTTGAGATTGAATATTGAAAAATCTCGTATGGAAAGTCAATTTTTAATTGATGATCTCAAAGTCAAGTTGGATCGCAGTAAGGATATGGTCAGCTCTGCTGAACATAAGCTAACTGCTGCCAGGACTGAAATTAGTCTAAAAACCAAAATTATTCGGAAGTTAGAACACGAAATTGGTGGTCTAACAGAAGAATTTTCTAGCTATAGAAAGGAAGCTCAGCAGAACGATGACTTCTATGAAGAGTTGGCTGAGTTTTTCGAAGACTGCTATGAGATACCATTGTCAAGTTGGTACGACGAGAGTGTGTACAGGGTTGAACGGGGTTCTGCCCCTCTTCCCTTAGGATTTGACGGTGATGCATACGCACAAAGGTTGAGAGCCGACTCCAGGGCTAGTAATACCCCTAGGAGTCCTCCACCTCCATCTACAGAAGACGAGGCGCACCAGGCCGACTGCAGTTACGTGGCTGCCACCTCCATGGCCTGTGGGTCATCGGAGTTGGCTCCTGTGACGTCTGTTCCTAAGACGTCCGTGGCTGTGACGTCTGTTCCTAAGACGTCCGTGGCTGTGACGTCTGTTCCTAAGACGTCCGTGGCTGTGACGTCTGTTCCTGTGTCACCTGTCTCGGTGACATCTGTTGCTGTGACGTCTACCTCTGTGTCGTCTGATGCTAAGACGATGCAGTATACTACAATGGGGGTGGACACAACCGTGTCTTCCTTTGAGACTATGGATACTCCAGCCGGGGTGTCCACTCTAGCGAGGATGGTGGTGAATGAACTGCAGGCAGAGTCATATAACTCGACTCCTGTCTCAACACCAATACTCGATACCACCTCTTGTCAGTCACCTTACCAGATAACGGAAAGTGAGACTAGAGAGGCGGTTCAGATACTGATGGAGCTGAACGATGCAATTGCAGAGGCTGACCTACGTCTGTCTATCCGTGATGCTGAGGCGCTTATGGCTCCTGAAAACGAACTTGAACAATCCATGATGGTGGATCCTCCAATGGACCCACCTGTGACGACTGGTTCTATGTCTGGGAACCATCGTCCATCCACCCTGGACATTCCTGTATCCATGGCGAGTGTACCTATGGGTACTCAAGTGCATTTTCCTAACCCTGATGCTTTGCAGCTAGGGTCTGGGATGGACATATCCATTGAGATGAGTGACAATCGATCTAGTGAATGCATGTCTCCAGTGTCCAGAAATGAAGAACTTTTGCTGAGTGGCGAGTCATAAAAACATTCCCAGTTGCAGCATAGATGGAACCTCTACCATGTGTCGTCATCAAGGTTGAACTTTTGCAGTAGTGGGGTTATTAATACACCACGGACCGTATGATGCTTTATACCATAAACTATGGGTCACAGGATGACTATATATACATATATATTTATAAAAGACTGAGATGACAAGAACAGTGGATCATTATCACCTATTTATGAAAAGACTTTGATATGATCTAGGTTTGCAGTTGTCGTCATATAAGAAACTGTTAAAACCATCACCAAAGAGTGTTCTATTTTTGCCATAAGACAGTATTTGTAAAACGGGTTCTGTTTGATTTGATGACATGTGCTATAGGTATGATTATTGTATGCCGATTGTGATACTCTGAATTATCCGTCCAATAAGTAAAGGTATGAGGGACTGGATCCTGATGATACCTACTGAAAGGTTGCTTGACTGCATTCGTACTACGTGTAGATCTGTGGTAATAACATATCAATGAACCTGAGAAACGTAAAATTTATTCAGGTACTAGGAGTGGAAATTGCGTAAGTTGTTATGGAGATCCGTAGGCTCCCGTTGATTACTTTCAGAAGGAAGGTATCGAGTGAGGAGCCGGATCATTCTATTTTTCAGCTTGCTGCGTTTTTGATCTTTGAACTAAGTGTGGAGACTAATTCTCCCTGAAACGTTGAGATATGTTGCCATGACACTTGATCTGATTGCTTTCAGTATTCCTATATGGAGAGTGTCACTTGTGTTATTATGTAGAGTACGCCGAAAGGGACACCTGGGTGACCATGGTGCATAAGGTTTTGGAGACCTTGATTGGATTGGAAACTGCATTTACCGGATCTACGCTATATGTTCATTTATTCCAAAAATATTGATCTTTCAAACCTTACTCTGGCACGTAAAGCGAGTGAGTCTATTCAAATAGACGGGTTGGGTCAAGGTTTACTATAAAGTCGACACTTGCCACCTTTTTGTTTTCCAATATGTCTTGTACTAAAAAATTGGTAACTTTTAAGGAGAAGTGCTCATATTTGATCTGTATGTATACGATACCTGTTGTAACAAATCGTTTTCGATGAGACATGGTTAGTATGCGATAAATATGTCTTAAAGGTTTTATATATTTTTTTATGATATATAGTCAAGTTTGTTTTATAGGGCTTGACTGGCTGTGTGGAGTTTATCCTCTTAGTCCCATAAATCATGACTGTTATTGAAGGATGATACTCGATTATTGTGTAACTGGATCCTGATGGTTGATATGATTGACGTTAATATCAAGAAGGATGAATACATATCTATGATACCTAAGAAATATATTAGTGTTTCTGATAGAAAGAGTTACGCTTGCCTCCACTATGTATGTGTTTGGAGACAATATATTTGTTTTTTTGGGTTGTTTGGAGATAAAATTTGTCATTGTATCAAGGTAGTATAATAATACTGCACTTTGTGCTGCTATTTAGACGCTATGATATTGTCTGAAGGGGGGTAGTGTAGTGGGTCGCCGCTGTACTATTTCTATGGAACCAGTTGGAGTTATATTTGGTATATGTGTTGTCGTGTATCCAGGCCGCACTCCTGTCTACTGCCGAGTATAAGGTTATATAAGCCCACCTGAGGAATGGTGGAGCGCGGCCTGGTTATGTGCATTGAGCCGTGACCGCCACGTGTCACCCGACATATCTCGGGTACGGTGTCGGCTCGGATGCACCGGCGCGTGGTTACCCGGAGTTCCTCGGGAACTCAAGTGTTTACGAGTAATGGAGAGAATTACATAACGACCAGTACATAAGACCTGGGGTTCTGCTAATCGAGGACCCAGTCTTGCTGCGCACTTCGGCCAGCTTGGCTGCTCCACAACGGAGCTTCCCCGAACTCTGTTGTACCTTTTAGGCCTAGTCCTGTCGCTGCTTCCACCTTGGTCACCCTGCGTCTTTCTCTGTTCCACCCTCTGGGGGAACTAGAGGAGATAGACGCACTGGTGCACAACTCCGGGTACAGAACTCCCTCTGGGGGAGTCTGATCCAAGTGGAGTTAACCAAGATGGAAGAGAGCCTTGGAACTCGGGAATTATGTACTAGACCGTGAGCGTATACCTCCTGTATGTTCATATGACCACTGGTGTTCAGAAGCCTATTTGATTGTTGCTATCCGTCTGTATGATTACGAGCCGTATGTCAGAATGAATAAAATGTAATTTCTGAACAACCTATTTTCGAATCTGGAGTTTTTCATAGCAGATGTCTATCTTAGAATAGCCAACAGCTACAGTGTGAATGCTCGAGGCAGGTTCATTTTTGGGGTTGCCTTACCCCTCTGCTTGTTATGTAATCCCGTTGAATACACCTCCCTCTAGGCCTTTCTGGTCTGTTAGTAAAGAATACCCATACAAATATAATTCAAAATTCAGTTTTCTCAGCTGCTATACTTCTGGTACCCAAAATTCTCCCGGATTTTACTAGATTATATTGTGGTTCTACTGATGGGGTACTTTTTTTCTTTCACAAATTTGGCACACCAGTCACATTTGCATTCTTCTGAGAATAGTGAGCTATTCTCTCCCATGTCTGGTGCAAGTATTTAGTATACTACTTGAAAAAAATCATTGGGAGATATTTTGAAATACTAAATTGCTAATACATATAGTTCTCCTTCCATTTATGTTGATTTCACAATTGAAAAGTGAAGGCAAATATCTGAAATATCCATTATAAAAAGCCACTCACCATTATTCAAGAGCAGGGTCATTTTCCACAATGGCTTCATAAGCCAGGGTGAAAAATGACTACAGGTTCAAAAGTCGCTGGCATGGTCATTTTTAGGAGTTGCCAGCACCTGTTCATGCCCAGAGAGCCGGTAGCGACACTTCATAACCCCATCCACCACCATTAAATACTTTGACATGACTGAGAAGACCCTTTATCCTGTGATGTGAGCTGAAGCAGTTAATACAACCATATCCTGAAAGAGGAACTGGTGTATCCCTATGATATGCAGAATAGATAGTGCTGCAGTGCCAGAAAGCTTGGATCATTATTTCTGGTGACACACATCACCAAAATATAATAAATAACAACCTTTATTACTGGAAAGCTCTGGTTTTGGAAATTATTGAAAGGGCTAGTGTATTTTTATCAAGTTTAAGGTCAAAGGTCAAGGTCACCCCTGGTGCAGCCCTAAGAAATTTGCGAGCAACGGGCAGGATAGGCGATAAAGCTAACTTGTAAGCACCACATTCTATGTTCTAGTTTTTGCTCTTCACTACAAAACAATACAACATGTTATGAAAAGAAAAATGTCAACAAAACCTTAAAGCTGGGATTGTAGATCAGTGTTAGGTCAATCCGGAGATATTGAGTCACATGTATTTCTTATGGAACTGCATTTAGATTATACTCTACTTCAGCTGCTTAATCTCAGCAATTATCCTCTGTTTTTGAGACTTCCACAGGTCTGTGCATATTCTGGTAGAAAACCTGTTAAAAGAACAGCTTCTAAAAGGCACTGAGCTAACAATAACCAGATATTTTTGAGTTCACAGACTAGTAAAGAAAATGGTTTGTGATTTACTATCCAGCGCTTAACTAAATGTCTTGTATTTGGGTAAACCCTTCTTTTTAGCAGTTTACCATGAGTTATCAAGTAAAATCATGTAATGTGTGTATCTTTTGGTGAATAGGGTTAGTATACATTAGTAAAAGGATATTTGCACCATAAGAACATACCCTAATGCATGTGGTAATCTTAAAGCGTCCCACTTGGGAAACTCTTAGCTCCCCAATTAGGACAGGTCTGGCTACATCCACTGTCCACATGACAGCCCATTTACCTCCTTTATGCCTCCTTACCTACCCCCTGCTTAAAGGCTGGAGTCACCACAGGGCCTTAAGTGAGGGCAATATAAACCTGGGAATGGGCTCTTAGTGAAATCAATCTAAGCCCAGTCTGGGTGACCGGACAGTGAGTGATGGGAGTTTGAGCAGGGGGAGGTCAGTCATGAGTGTGTAGCTCAAAGATGTGAAGGGGGGGGGGCACTTCAGTAGAACAATTAGTAGGTTCTAAAATTGATATTGGGTAAACATGATATGATGCAATCCAGTTCTAACATATTTAAAGAAGCACTTAATTTATATATATATATATTTCATAATTTATCTGTAATCAATAACCTAGGATATTTTATCAGTAAGTAGAAATAGGATCAACCATGAGTAATGTTCATTGATTATATCATCATGAAGTTGATGTGTTTAATCATACATCAAGGCTAGTTTGATGGTTGGTAGGACGATCACTATACATAAGTATAGGAAATCCTGTACCATATCCCATGACCCTATGATAGTGTTCCTATATCACATATCCCTTAATCTCATCATTGGTTAAAATTCTTACGGCCGTAAAAGTGTGATTTTACCTTTTTGAATAGAAAATCGATAAAAAAATGGCAAAGGTTGATGATTGCCAGGGCTATTCTTGATTTGTCCTCCCTCGTGACACTGAAGCCCCATCCCCAGAAACCAAATCTTCAAGCTTTATGTTGCCATGCCATAAAAGTATCTAAAAAACTCCCAGAGACTGCATTGTTGCCTTATATAAACAAATGTCACCTTCCTTCAAGGGTTAAAACATGCCTTTGTAGAAACCAGTTTAAGGACTGTAGAGCCAGGCTCACAGTGGAAGCCTTAGCAGAACTACAAATCATGTTTATCACGGCCAAGGTCATCAGAGGAGAAACCTGAAGGTCAAAGAGGCCAACAAAGTCAAAGAGATAAAAAAGGTGACTATCTGTTGTGTGCAGATCTTTTATGAAGAAGAAGAAGAAAGGCCAGCAGTAGGGTGATTTGTTGGTAGCCAATAAGTAGTCAGATCTTGGTGGGGGTCATGGGGTTGATATCAGATGCTTGGGAACCAGTTAACCTCTCTAATCTCATGTCTGGGCTGCATGTTTCTTTGAGTGAAGAAAGTTACTAAGCATGTTTCTATGTAGATAATAGACTTGATAAGGCATACAGTTAATTATCCATTGACTGTTCCTTGATTGAAATTGTGTAATACTTAGTTTGCTTTTAAGCTAAATTATATATATGCGAAAGACATATACACATTTTCTTTTTGTGCTTTGCTGACCCAACCATCAATTTCAACAAATAATGCAATGTTTGGTTTGAGTGTTTCATATAAGCAATACATATTAAAAACATTTCAGCAGAGCACCATAGTTGCTTAACCTTATGCACAAAATAATAGCACTTAACCGCTGCTGCAATGTATAATACACCATGAAGGCTCAGTTCAATATATTTATATGATCCCCTATCTGCTGCCTTTTAGGCAAATTCATACTTAAAGGGTTCAATAAGCAGCATTCTATGTGCCCAATGAGACACTGTATCAGTATCTCAATTGTGTCTACCAGTGTATGCTATATTTAGCACCAGCTCTATCTTAATGTCCTCTTGTATCTGCAGCCTGCAGCAGGAGTTCTCTTCCATCCATTAAACACTAATGCCAATTGTTCAGATGCTTATTGATGATCGTGACCAGACCTTTTACTTCCGATAAAGCTTTCTCTTTAATCCTATAGAGTTCTGTTGGATTTAATGTTGCACAACAGTTGGATGGACCACATCAATGGTGTTGTATTGATTATGGTCGGTCCTGGTCATATTTCAAAGAGGTTACAGTTATATGTTTTATATTAGCATATATATTGCAAAGAGCTGCTCAATAGATATGTCTGTCTTTTGAAGAATGCATTTACTCACCTCTGGCGAGTAACCAACCATTCCTGCAGTTAAAGAGAAGACAGTCAGGTGATCTAAGGTAGGAAGCTCACTAGTAGTGGTAGAAGTGTGCAAGAGGTCTTTTGAGGGACACAACAGATGATTTGGTGTTCTCTCTTTCAATGTTTCCCCCTTTTGCTAATATTGTAAAGAGTATCTAAAAGCAACATATTGGTATTAGAGAAGGAGATTTCTAATTAGCTTGGAAGAAATAGATGTGCTATTTACAGAGGTGGCCTTTCAGCCTAATCAGCACTTGATATTTTAGTTATGGTTATGTTATCATCAGAGACATAGGTGTGAACTGATATAATGCCTGACTAGTAATGTTCAGATTACTACAGATATCAGCTACTGGAGAACTCTAGTGTGGTACAGACTCTAGTTTACTCATCAATTTGTCCTGTAGGTGGTGGAGGGTGCAAAATACTTTAGTCAAACTAATACCAAAGAATCCTAAAATTGTGTCAGCAACATGATTTCCAATAAAATAATATCCATAGCCGAATATTGTGTTTTATTTTGTAACCTTATCTAAATTCACAAGCAGTCTTCAGTTATGTGTCCTACACCAGAATTTGAACTGGTCGTTTTGGTTGGCTTTGAAACATATCTGTGCGTCTCTGACTCTAATTCATTACCATCTTTGTGGCATATCCGCCAGATTTCTGAACTCAGCCCTACCAGTCTGCTGTACCACTACATCAGTCCCACAACATAAGAGTATAACACCAGGTGACATGGTTCTGATACCCTGCTCCCTGGGGTGAGGTGGTGGCTGCAATACCCATTAGTGCTGCTGACAGGTGTAAATGTTTAATTACCTGTGTGACGTGTGGTACAGGATGATGACTGATTAGACTCTGATGTCTGACCCTGTAAGTAAACCTCACATAATTTGCCAATATCCCCAGGGGGTTAATACAGTTTACCCCGTTTCCTCCCTTTAACCGAACTGACAGACCATGGTTGGGTACTCCCAATAGGACATCAGGATGTCCCCCCCCCATGTTTACGGCTCCTGTATGCTTCTACTCATATCAGCCTGCCCTTTCCAAGCTCCACTTCAGCCAACATCAAGTAACCCACTTTGAAACTGGTCTGTGCCCACATCAGGCAGCCCCAATGGGGCCACACCGAAACCCAATGACCAAAACCAACAGGATCAAGACGGGTTCTGATTGGTTTTCCCAATTCGGGTAACCTGCCTGAAACCCTGCCACTAGTCCAGGTAAAACCCAGGTATTGATATCTGCCCAAGCAGAAACTGATTTGGCCCTTTGTGGGCTTGCTACTAGGGTAGTAGGGCTTACAAATTGTATGTGCAACAAACTATTCATTAGTCATGAGAGGAACTGTGCTATAGTTTTAGTATCTCCAAACTTATCTTTACATCTATAAAATCTGAAGCAGACTTTGAAAAGAATGTACATGTTATTTATGTATTTTGCCAATCTCTTTTTTGTTGGTATTAGATATGGCAGATTGCATCAGAGAGGACTCAAATACATCGCTTTTGATTACTCCAGAACTTGAGAATGAACAGCTGCAGATTTACCCTTTAAGGGCTGCATTGTGGAATAATGCATCATGCCCTGAATTGTGATTATGCAAGATGGTTGGACAAACTCGCATAGGCTGCAAATATGCAGCCTATGAGAGCTTTTCCAAACTATGTTCCAACCTATATATGTACATATGTATGCATACATATATATGTATATCCATCCTATATATCTGCAAATATGTGCATCTTAAAAACAAATGTTGCCTTTCAGCTTTTAGTGTCCTGTTTAAGGACAAGTAATGCACACTGAGAGTGGAGGCCACAGGAAACACTTAAGTCATGTATTTTGTGGCTAAGGTCATTTGAGGCCAGTCAATGTTCAGCATATACCTTTCCACCATTTTTGGGTACAGCCAATGCAATAATGCACCACTCAGCATTTCATAAAAAAACTTAAAAAATGCATATTCGAAATAGCATAATTGCTTAAACCAAAGAATTTAAAGTCAGGTAATTTAATGTTATGGGAATTTGGAACAGTTTTCTCCAAAAGGCAGCTGACCTTTTTTCTGCAATGTAGCACCCCTTTAAAAGGCAAAATCCATGAACCAACACATTGTTAATTCTTTTATGTTTGTCCTGTTGTTTTATACTTATGGAGACAGCAGCACCGTAGCTTTATTTAAGGACCTCTATATTTTGTCACCAAATTGAATAACCCACACAAGTATTCTACTAAGTTCTTTAAACATTTTACTTCAATCCGGGTGAATAATTAACACAATGGAGCACTCATTCAAGTCTTTTGTTACTTTACTTGTTGTATGTCGGCAGTATTCCATGAGACCGCAAACAAGTGGAATGTTGGCTATATGGTCATGATGCAGGAATACAAGCCTGATGATTAGACGCTGCTGCAGAAAGTTATAATGTATCATGAAGACTCCCTACCTGCTCCTTTTGAGGGGCATTTCATATTTGAATTGGTAAAAGGTTCAATGACCTGCACTCTCTGAGCCTCATAAATTATTATATCAGTGACTGGAAAGTGGCTACCAATGTTTTGCTTTGTTTCGGGCCCGTCCTATCTCTTCACATCTCGGCAGCCTGCAGCAGTTGGCATCATCCATTTATTGTACACTAATGCCAAAATGTTCAGATGCCTATTGATATTTGTGACCAGACCTTTTAAAGGTATATAACATTATCCATGGATATGGCACCTGGTGGCAAAAAAGAAGCTAGCTGCAACCATGATATTTGCAGATTTCTCATACTTATCTGTCATGATCTACCTTTATCTACCATTTAAGTGTTATACCTTGGCATTCTTCATATCTTGATCACTTTACTTCCTTTTTGCCATGACCATACAGTAAATAAATTCAGGACAATTTCATTTTGCCCGTAACTTCATATTTTCTTGTTTCCAACATGTTCCTAATAATCACATGAATGCATACATGCATTTTCATTAGGAAATTATTGGGAGATTTTTTTCTATTTGGAAAATTCTGGCAAAATAGTATTTTCTCATGAAGGCCTATACATATATAATGCACTCGAATATGACTGCTCTGTAAAAGAACCCTGTGACATGGGCTCTTTTTTTTTTTTTTTTGTGTTCCATAAGCATGAAGCTAATATGCCTAAGAGTCATTAAGGAAAATTGTTAGTCGATCTAAAATTAGTTAGATTGTGTTGTATACCTTTAAGTCCTATAAAGCTTTCTCTTAAATGATACAGAGTTCCATTAGATTTAATGTTGCACAGCAGTTGGAGGGACCATATGAATGGTGTGGTATCGATTATGGTCGGTCCTGCTCATGTCACCGATAGATCTCAGAGATATGTTGTATTTATGCTGATATATAGCCAACATCTAAAAGGAGTTATCCCTTTGTCATTGTGATACATGTATGTCAGCCGTCAGACATCATGCTTGTCCAATGAGTTTGATACACTCCCGCATAGTTGGCACATGTATACCATGATCACGGATGGTATATTGTGACGTAAAGAACATAAGATGTAATGGAGGACACATTTGCCACTTGTTGTACATAGTGTATGCTGTAAACAGTTATATCACAAACTACCTGACTTTGCCTCAAGAGACTACTTTTTTCAGTTTGGTTGAAATGGAATTCAGTTTGGTTGGAATGGAACTTTTCAACCAACATAAAACTAGTCAAAATGAATCTTGTAGATTGATAGGCCAGTCAAGGTGGGTGTGGGACAGGAAAACACTCATTTCGAAAAAAAATTGTGAGGTTTCTGATTTATAGCCATGAGTGAATTGAAAGGTATTTTCATTTGAAGATTCTGTAAACTTTTATTTGTTTTAAGATGTTCCATCTATGTGCTATTCTATACCACCTGTCCAAATGTTTATATAAAGCAGTCCTGCTTTACTGCAGTCATGTTTTACGAAGCCATGCAATAATATTTCTAGTGTTAGATACCAATTGGTCATCCACCCAGATCATGAATTCCATTATGCCCCACTGACTTCTGACTATATACAGGCCAAAGGGAAAGTAGAGTAGATAATTTCTGGTCTGTAGCAATGTTTTGAATTCAGCTTGTTTTGCCACAGGCAATTCAAAATATGTATAACAGTGCCTTGTCTATGGGATACTGGCTCGCACTTAAAGGGCACTCCCTTGTGGTAAGGCATTGAGGCAGTCCATAATGAAGTGCCCAGGGGAGGGGTCAGTATCCAAGTAGGACAGTTGTAGGGCTGGGACTAGCGAGAAGATCAGTGCTCTATCCTGATATAATTTTGTTTGTCCAAACCACCTGCAGTACATACTTTCCCTGAATTTCCTTTCGTGAGTTTCTTCTCCCGAAATACCAAAACCTTCAAATTCTGTCATCCTGTAAACCTGTTCTCTGCTTCAACTCACCTACAGCTTATATGGATACAAATTGCAGTTTGGTGGCCTTTTAAATGTAGCAGTAAGCTAATAATGCCATTCAAAAAACTTTTAATAGCATTCAGTGAAAAAGAATATGCATAAAGTTTACTTAAATGCCAACAAATTTTGATAAAAACATCATTCCAAACACAGCACAAAGTAACATTTAACTCACCAATGGCTGCTGTTTACCGGACGGATGGTGTGACAAATGTGCCTGAATACGCCTAAATGTCTGAGCACTTGACACAACGGCCCCACTCTCTTACCCAGGATACGCTGCAACAAATGTAATCCCAGGGAGCGGTTTATGAACTTTGAAGAATAGTCTTTTTTGATCTGTCCTTTGGTATCTGTTTTAATATTCAATCACTTGGATTCAAGTGAGCAGATTGTGAGAGTTTGAAGAATAGTCTTTGCCCCTTTTATGATCTGTCCTTTGGTATCTGTTTCAATATTAAATCTCTTGGAGACAAGGGTACTGAATGATTTATAAGATGCTGACCATAGTAGCTAATGATTTCAGAGTAATATGGAACTCTGACATCCAAACCAGACTGTGTCTTTCATTTCAATTGCAATCAGTGTTTGCAGTTACAAGTTCACATATGTTTAGGTATAGGAAACAATATATGGGTCTAGCCGCTGACTTTGGTAGGTTGGGCTCGGGGGGGGGGGGCAAATCAGAAAGCATTGGATATGCTTAAACAAGTTTATTCTATTGAAAGGTATATATACCTTGTTATATATGGACCCTGGTTATGTATAAATAAATATCCTTTGCAGTATTGCTGTAACATTTTTCATTGCACCTGATCACTATATTTATATTTGAAAACTATTGTGCACACTGTTAGAGTAACCTAATCACTGGTAAAGTTAAAAGGGGAATCTAGGCTTCATATAGCAATGATAAGCCACCTGACCTTTAACAGAATCTAATCTGAAATGGTGACATCTAACCATTAATAGTTGCAACTAGCGAGGTGGAGCTGAAGAAGGTCTAGAACACAAAAAGCAGAGAGGTAAACACTTTTAGCTAATGGGTTCCAACTTAGAATCTCTGTAAGAACGACTTTTGGTTCCAGCTTACTTTTGCAGGTCTGGATACCCAAGGACAATTGCCATATCTAATGAATGAAGTGTTTAGAGGATATAATCAAAAGGCCTTTGAAAAAAGTTTAATACCTAGAATCCTTAATAATGATCTGACATACATGTAGGTAGCCCAAGGTCTAGCCAGTAATTTAGAATGCTCTAAAACCAGTCCATCTGGTCCAGGAGACTTTGATATTATCATTTCCGGTGTCCGGTACATTTTTGATGGGACACCATCTACATGTTGATGTTAGTTTCTGCTTTTGCTGAAATTTACAAACATGATATTATTAAAATCTTTTCGAAATGTGCTTTAGCTGATTAAGCTGCACTTTGCAAACATGCATCAACTTTAAATCATTTAAATAATGGTTGATAAAAATCTTTTATTTCCATTGGATTACTGCATCTTTCTGATAATGTATGCCCTATGGAGCCCCCTGGTGGATGGAGTTTACAGTCCACTGTTACCACCTAAAACCGTGTTCCCACCCAGTCCAGAGCCTGACCACCACAGTCGAGTGAGTCTCCCCATAGCTCCCCTAGTTAAGTTTCCCTATCCCCTCCCCAAACTGCCATATGTGCCTATCTATGTAAAGGACATACTGCATAGTTTTCCGAGACTGGTTATGTACGTTTATTGCGGCCACACACTGTTATTCTGAATTTAACCTTACAACCCTTCTATACAATCACATATATCAGCATGATATGAGAACTCTAACATCAACGGTTCAGACTAACCTCTGAGGGGTGTGCATGTGACATTTAATGTTCTAGTCTACTATGTGTATAGGTGTGAGTGGTGAGATTGCCCCTTTAATATATGAACACTCGGTATCAGATGAAGTGACATGTGTCTGATACAATGCACTCTAGGGGTGTGGCGGTGGCTGTGATACCCATTAGTGCAGCTGACACGTGTAAAAGTTTAATTCCCCAGGTGACATGTGGTACAGTATTTTGACAGGTCTAATGTCATATCTTGTACTAACCTGATAGATGGGAGGGGTCTGTAATGCATCTGGACACTGTGAAACTGTGCATCCCATTTGAAAACAAAATGAACTGGCTTCAAAATATTTTTTCAAAGCCATAAAAGTGCTATTTGAAGCTCTACTCCTAACAGCTTGTTTCATCTGGTTAACTGAGTTATCATTTACAGTTCTTCATATAGGGTAATTTAGATCCTTTGTATGCATTACTGACAATGCTCTGTACATGCAGCGTAATTGTGGCCATGTTTAGCTTCATCATTGATTTCTGAATCATTGATAAAAGGACTCTCCTCCTTTGTTTTTTCAAATTCTGTTAGCTACTTCCTGATGGTGGGTTATTATCATTTGACAGACCTGTAATGACCTGTAACAATATGATACTTCCATCTAATGTAGTTTCTACACAAGTCAAGTAGTTTTGCTTATTCTGCTAATGTTGATTTCGTGTTGGGAACACATTAGAAGTAACAGTCCTCATGTATCGGTGGACAGTCAGAGTCACAGCAAACTCAATATACACAACATAAATCAGTTGAAATATCATCAGAGACTCTGATTTTGACAGTATCTGATGATCCCATTGATTTGTAAATATATGGTACACCTTGTTCCAATTCAGGCAGACGATTCATTTATGTTATTTCTCAAAATGTAAAAGTGTGTGAAAAAGAAACCAAACCAAACTTGATGCGGCAGTCTCTGTTCCTTCTAACTAGAGGGAACTGTTCAGGTAAAGGAAAATGAGTCTAAGCTGACCAGCACATCCAATGTCCTTCACATAGGAAGTACCTCACATACGTTGATGCATTGGTACATTGATACATGGATTCTGAATGCCTAACAGGAAATATGTAGTCTGATATCAGACTCTACAGACATTAACTGAGAAGAGAGTTCTGATAACAACTCTGTGCTGTCTGGGTTTTCCTATGATGTCTGTGGACACTTCTATCTACATGTGCCTGTGATGTTAAGACACATTTATATATTTATGGGTGAGACCATCTATTTATGTTCAATTCTGGGCCCTATATAAAAAATCAACAAAGTCAACAGTAATGTTTATCACTTTATTATATTTAGAGCCTCATATCTTGGCTATATGAAAACCCCTGGTGGTCAGTTTCTATGCATCATCAACCGAACGCTGGTAATCAAGTGTAACTTCCGTCATATCTATTTTCCTAATGCTCAGAACATGGCTTATAAACCTCATAGGCCTCTATATGATATAATTCATCAAAGATTTAGTAATCCCCAAAACAAAGCTTTGATCAGGATAAACATATGTGCATGATATTCAACTATACATTTAAGATTGGTGACATGTACCATAATATTATTGTCGTAAATCTATATCTAGGCCTCATACATGAATATCAAGACTGAAGGCTACATAATTTAAAAATGATGGTGCATGTATCCTTGCAACCCTTTACATACTGCTACACTATGATCAATATAAAGCTGTAAGGGGTTTAGTCAGTCAGACAGGATCCATGTGTTAGCATAGATTCACAGACAACAGAGGTCAGTGGGAGGTCATTATGCCAGCAAGAGGCTGTACCCTGGGGTCAGGATCAGTGAGCCTATTGTGTCATGGGGGAGTTGTGTGGGTGGTGGGGGCCTGAAGGAGCTCTGTGTTGACCTTCTGCCTCCAAACCAGATGCAGTTCTCTGACTCCTATAGTCCCATGTTCCTTAACTATGTAAGGGTGCATGTCGCTACAAGATGATATTTGTTGTCAAAGTTAATTATGGGGACTGCATTGTTGCACCATGCCAACCCTTCCGCAATGCCTAAAGCCCACGGGGTCAGAATGATGCTTAAATCAGTCTTTCTAGAGGGTCATTCACCTGAGCTCATTCAAACTGCCAGGAGCAGATTTACTAAATACAGATTTATGTCTCTCTCTGATATCTATGGCTAGGGGACTGAGGGCCCTATTCTATATTGGTTTCCCTCCCCCCACCAACATAGCATGTGAGAAAGCATTGACGAGCCAACTAGCCTGGTTATGCCAGGTATTTTAGCTGTTCTACTGGGCACTATGACCTCGATATAGCACATACATATATATGCATCAAAACTGTGTTTACAAATGACAAAGACTTGTGTATCATCTCACCTACCCTCCTATGGATGCATTGTGTATGCTGCATATTGCGTTTTTTAATTATAATAAGGTTAATTTCTCGGTTAATTTTTCTTCTGTAACTTTTAATGGTTACACAGTATCTTTACAGTCACAATAATCACCCAGATTGCCTATTTAAGAGAGCAGCTGAAAGGAATGCCATGGGTGGTATTTCTCTTATTCAATATTTGATGAATGGTCAAATGTGTTTGCATATTTCATGTTTCTTCGATAGTTCAAAGAACAGAAAAGGAAAAAGAGGAACCACACGAGAGAGGAGTTGCTCTAGAGATCACATTCAATATACCCACACAAATATCAAAAGGGATTATCTCATAGGATATTAATATTCAGTTGGGGAAGACTCTAATATTCCTGCAGTATTATGAATACTACAATTTCAACAAAGGATCTCGGATAGCTGCAAGTCTTCCTGCAATTAATAACAAGATGCCATTATGGACTATGCTTGTTTATTAATGTGGCTTTCATGAATTCCCCCTCTGTATCCGGTATTGAATTGCCATTGAGAGTGGGAACAACAACTTGTTTATATAATGATAGCTAAGTTCATAATGTAATTGCAATTAGATAAATGTGATGAAACAAAATGGCCTTGAGGCGAATAGAAACAAAGTGATTTCATATATTTACCATTTAGGCCTTGATAGTTAGTTATGATAGGCCTGACTTAAATAGTTCAGAGATGTTAATTCAAAAAAAAAAAAATCAAGTAAGGATTGAAGGTGGCAACAGTCCAACATTATTTCTCAAGGGCTCTCTTTAGTCTGAGTTAACTTTGCAAAGAAAGTATGGTATGAACCCTCAAAGACTACAGGCTGCTTCAAGCAACTGGCAAGGACATTCAAGATCAATGTGTTAGACATTTTCAATTCCATTCCTATTTATTCAAGAATTCGGAATCATAGGTCTGCGGATCTGCAAAAAACAAAACAAACTGTGGGAAAATGGGACATTGAGACCATGATGCCAATTTCCTATTTGTGTTGAACTTTGCCATTTTGTTGATATTGGATAGACATTTTGAATTTATAAAAAGGCCTGAATCTGTAGGAGATCTAACATGTAAAAAATGGAAAAAGATGTATTTTCTGGTTACCAATGAATCAGACTATGTATTTAGTTACTAATTAGGTCCTAATTAACACGTAAAGTGCTGAATGGTGCTTTATTACATCATGTCTTGTCATTAGCCTTGCCAACCAACTCACCAGTGCTGCATAATGCTGACCTTACAGGGTTTATACATGCCCAAGGGGTCTGCACCAATACAGCACCAGCACCTTACCTGCTGTTGCCTGCACTAGTGCATCATGACGACAAATGTTGCCTTTTAGCAACTTGCAGCTGTTAAAGGGTGAAGCAAATGCTCTAGTAGGTTTTAAAACAGATAATCCAACCAGAGAGATCCTGCTACATCATACCTGTAAGTCATGTCTTTTGTAGCCAAGGTCAAAACAGGTCAAACAGACCATAAGAGGCAAAGAGGTTAAATGGGTCACTGTCTTTTACAAAGCAGAAGAAAGTCCCACTCATGGATGATTTGCCAAGCTGGCCCCACCTCGACCTCTGTTCCTGAGCATCATCACGGGCACAAACTGTTGCTGGTCAAAATAGTTCCGGTGTGCTTGGTGCTGTAGTAATACAAATGTAGATGGGTACTGGGGAATAATCATCATGAACATACCAAGAAATGATGCAGTCATCGCCCTTTAGATACCAGCGATGTTGCTTTGACTCATCCGAGGACAAGTTGGGGCCAGTTTGGATTATTTGCAAGTAGCCAATAAGTAGCCAGATGTTGGCGAGGGTCAAAGAGTTTATATTGAACACTCATGAACCAAATCACCTTTTAAAGGCAGCATTGTGTTTTAGTGCATAACTGGTGAAATAATAGTAGCTAACAGAATTTGCCACTGTTATACAAACAATGACATCATGCACGACCTACCATTTCACAGAAAATACAATACATATCACAAACATGTTAAAGATCAAGTAGATTACTCTCTTGGGAATTCTGAGAGAATTCTGTTTCTATTGCAACCAAGCAAATGTGAATGTCATGTTAATAGCGGTTGCTCTGTTCCTAATGTTGCCCTTTTTTTTTAATTTGTTCATGGATTACAGCAGAGCCTTTGGTTTTAACAATCATGCCTGTATCTTGCAGCTCTACTGCATATCCTAAGCCAGAGGCCACAGTTCAATAGTGTCTGACCTGTTTCAGCTAAATAAGCCCAGAAAGAATTTAGTAAAATAATATACCTAACAATGGGCATTGTATATATCAGCAATCACTAAAACAGGTTGACATCTTAAAGGCACTCACTTCTTCAGATTGTTAAACTCTCAGCTTGTCAATTAGCACAGGTCCTGCCACATCCACTATCCCTAATGTACCTCTTACAAATCTCTTACTAACTCACTAACTTCCTAACCCTCATCCCCTGCCTTCCAAGCAGGGCTTTCAGTGAGGGTTGTATACACTTTAGGAAGGGGCTTTCAGTAAAGGCAAGTGCTCAGTGTTGGGGGTAGTGACTGATGGGAGTTGGACCAGGAGAGGTGAGGGACCTTTGAGGGTGGGTATGTATATGTAGTAGTTATTGGGCGAGTACCAATCTGAGTTACATTGAAGGGAGCCGTATAGGCTGAATACTGAATACCCCTACAGCTTTGTACAAGGACTATAATTACTTGATACCACTAGCTGTATCCAGTATACAAGAGGTGTGAAATGCTTTGTTCTTTGTGCCCGCTGTCATATAAGTGGTTATACTACTAGTACCTGTGCACACTGAATGCACTCCCATTGCATTATATATCCAACATTGAAAAGTATAAGAAGGACTAAACATTAAACAAGATTGATCTGTAATCAACAAACTCATTTCTGATAGTTGATTTGAATATTACTGGTTAGCAGCAAAATGATTATTGTAACAAGGGATTGATGTAATACTTATCGAGGATATGACCTTAATATCCTTATGTTACAAAAGCATATCAAGGTATATTGAATGTCTTGGGTGGCATTTACTTACAGGGCTGCATGAATTTCATGCAATATAAAGGTAATATCAAAACACTATGCTCATTGAAACACTACATTGAGAACAATCCAGAGAAGAGCAATAACAAAGGTGAAAAGATGAATACAAGGATAGCTCCTAGTGAGCATCTGGCTCTCACCGAGGGTGAAACCTCTGTCATTGTGACTAATAGAGAGAGTAAGGGCTATTGTTGTTAGCCTGAGGAAAGCACTTCCCTGAAAACACATTACATCACTTCCCTCCTACATGAATGACATTAGGTAAAAGGGTCTATACAGGAGAAGGACAATGAGTGTTAGGGGTGTTACAGTATATGGGGTTATTCTAGTACTGAAACACCATCAACATACCCGTACACTCCCAATGCATATTGTATCCAGTATAGAATAGCTATAATAAAGACTCAACATGTGGTAGATCTGTAATCAACAAACTCACCAGTTCTGATTATTTAGGCCAAAAAAAAAGATTTGTTTCAGGTAACATGGGAAGAAAATGTAGGGTTGGTAGGTCGGATTTTTTTTATTTCACTTTATTTCTTTAGCATGAAAGTACTAGCCGGCCGGTCTTAAGACCCTAAAATTGACAACAAAAGGCTAAAAATATGAAAATATCTTCAAAATTGCATAAAAAAACGTAGGGTTGGCCCTGTTTTGACAGGGTCGGTCGAGTTACATGGAACAAACCTTTTTTTTTTTAGCCTTATATAAACATGAATGCTTACCAGGAAATGATTGATCAGGACGAAGGATGGATCTAATGCTTATTGAGTACATGACCTTAAAGTTCATATGTTAAAAACTGTTATCAAGGTATATTGAATGCCCTGGTTGGTGTGCTATTCAAAAGGCTGTATTCATGCAATATGAAGGCTGTAGCAGAGTTCTATGCTCATTGAAACACTATGCGGCTCTACAGTGGGAACACATGGAGTACAATCCATACAATTACAAGAGTTGTAAGCTATAACAAAAAGTGGAGAGATGAATCCGAGGATAGTTCCTAGAGAGCATCCGGCTCTCACCAAGGGTGAAACCTTTGTAATTTTGTCAGATAGAAAGAAAGAAGGACTATTGTTGTCAGCCTAACAAAGCACTTTGCCTTAGAACACAAACTTAACTTCCCTGCTCCATGAATTACATTAGGCAAAAAAAAAAGGGTTGTCTCAGGTAACTGGGGCAGAAAATGTAGGGTCGGTAGGTCGGTTTTTGTTTTTTTAATCTTTTTTTTTTTAACATGAAAATACCAGCCGGCCGGTCCGAAAAGCGGAAAATTGACCAAAAAAAGTTTAAAAAACTGAAAGTCTTCAAAATTGCATAAAAAAACGTAGGGTCAGCCCTTTTTTGAGAGGGTCGGTCGGGTTACCTGAAACAAACCTTTTTTTTTGGCCTTAGGTAGGAGGTAGGAGGAGGACAGTGAATACCAGAGGCTGTACCTGTTCCTGGCAGACATGTGTCACCTGCTGCATACAGGGTTGTATAGGTGAGGGACAATAAATGTTGTGTGTGTAAAACTAGGCGCTGTAACTGTGGCCAGAACCTAAAGGTTATCATTGTCTTCAGCTTTCAGCAAGTAGTAACAGTTCTTACTTGTAGTCTGTCAATACAAAACAATGTTCAATAATCCTGAGAGCAATTCTAATCTTTTAACTATCTCATCTGTAAAATCCACTACAGACATTGAAAATGATAATACAAGATAATCAAGTGTTTTCTTTTTCATTTGTGTCTGCAGTGGATTTTGCAGATTGCATCCAAATGGACAGGAGTATTGGGCTTCTGTTCAAAAACGTTCAGAACAGCTGCAGATAAATAATCCAAGGGCTGGTTCATTACCAGTAAAATAATCCCATATAATTGAATAGATGCAGGACATTTTGTGTGTAAAGCTGGCGCTGTAATTGTGGCTAGAACGAGATGGCTATCATTGCTTTCGGCTCAGCAAGTAGCAAGTAATAAAGTTCTTACTTGCAGTAATTTTGTGAAACACAAATTCCATTAATCCTGAGAGGAACTCCAATCTTCTAAATGTCCCATGTGTAAGATCCACTGCAGACATAATAATCCAAGATAATCAAGTGTTTTCATCTTTACTGTTGTCTATAAAGATGCCCTTATTACACTGTGTTTAGGGACTGGCCATGTGGGCTGAGACTGGATGCCTGAGCAGAAACATCAAACAGGAAATTAGGTCCATCAAGGTCAAGGTCGGCACAGGTCAGACCTGGAGGTCAGATAGGCCAATAGCAAGGTCAAATAGGTCACTGACTGGTGCAAGCCAATCCTTTATTATGCAAGAGAAAACTCTGTAATTGGATTATTTGTGAGTAGCCTATCAGTAGTCAGCTCTTGGAGGGGGTCATAGGGTTGATGTCAGACACTCGTGAGGCAGTTAACCTCTCTGATCTCATGTCTGAGTGGCATGTTTCTTCTGGGCAAGGAAAGTTATGGAACATGTATCCGAGGAATAGTTTACAAGATGTGGTGTCCCATGCATTTCTCACTTAATCAATCTCTCATTGATAACCATTGTTATTATGACTGAATGGGCTTCAACGCCAAATAGAAAACCAGGACACACAAATGTACATTTTCCTATTATGCACATTTGACCTAGATGTATATATATAACCATACCCTTAATCTATAATTACCCCAACTCATGCAATATCATTAGGTTAAACTGTTGTGTATGTGAGGTCTCTGCTACAATGATATAATGCATGACCTACTATTTCATTAAAAAAACAAACACACCAAATAACTTTCATAAACTGTTATCTCTTTCTTCATTGTTATTGGAACATGGCAGAGCCATTGGTTTAAACAAGCAACTCTGCAATTGAGTTTGTCAAATGCAATCTGCTAAGTAGAAAAAACTCAAACTGCAGTTTCACGATGCGAAAGAGAGAATTTGAGTTCATTATTTGTTCCTGTACATTTATGCTAATTGAAGCAAATATATATATAGGGTCAGTCTTAATATGGGCATCAATCCATACATTACTAGCTGAGCTCTAAACAGATCTGTCTACACATGGGAAGAACCAGAGCCTATACATATATACTAGTTATATCCCTGATCGACGCACTCTCTATAACCACTGCCTGTATACATACTAACCAGTCAGCATAAGACTACTAACCATGCCCTTACACTAGTATCCCATAGTCATATTTCTTTTTTGAAATTGATCAGGGTAAAAAAGTTATCAGGAGGGCACTCATGAATTGATTTGAAATTCTTTTATTTATCCTGGCAGGATGTATGGCCTGTAGACCGTGTTAATTCCCAGGTAGAAAAAATTATGATAATTATCATGATTTATCATGTTGAATAAAACATACTTTTCTTGTGGAAATCATGATTTTTAAAACATGATATATTAAAATAAATAACATAATATATCATGAAAACTATCGCAATAAACCCTGATATTAAATGATTTACCAAAGGGAATTTCCCACAAAATTTCATGATTTATCACACTTATCATGATGAATTATAATTTATCATAATCTAATTCATAATTTTATTATGATTTATCATACTTCATCATGGTTCATATTAGGATTTAATCATGAAAATTAACATGATATATATATATTCATGTTTTGAAAATCATGATTTCCGTAAAAAAAAGTATGATTAATTAAGCATGATATTGTTATGATTTATCATGCATCATCATGATATGCTTCATGCTTTATTATGATATATATCATGATTTTGACTCTGATAAATCATGTTTCAAAAAGCATGATTTCCGTGAAAAAAACTACGATTAATTAAGCATGATATCATTATGATGTTTTATGCTTTATCATGATATTCATTATGCTTAATCATGACATATATCATGATATATCATGACCTTGATCTTTTTTAGGTAGGTATTTTTTTTATTGTAGGGGGAAGGGGGAACAATGGCTGCCATCCATTCATCAATTTCATCATATTAAGGGAAGCCAGCCAAGGTCAAAGGGGTGGTCCTGGACCACCAGGTCCTGTCGGGAGGGGGCGCCCGGGATGGGGGGGTTCTGGTGGAGCGGCACCCGCCCTTTGCAGGCCACGGGGGCCTCCAGGAAGGTGGTGCCGGCTCCTGCTGTACCCTTTTCCTGTGGGAAATAGAACAAACTGTTTTAATATTAGACACACAAAGACAAATTATCTACAAAAGCATTCCTGCATAATTATGATATATAAATCCATATTTTTATAGAACTTGACTTATTGGTGCAAATACGTTTATTATAAATATATATGTACCTTGGCTTTAATTGACTAGTATCACGGCTCCTGGGATGCAGGACTTGCTTCTGCTGTAAGTTCATCCTCTGTAGAATATAAAAGTACATGGTTATGTTCATTATACACACAGTGGGATAGCGGAAATGAGACAATTAAATGTATACATACTATTGGAATGTACTCATAAAATCATACCTGGATATAATATGTCTTACATAATTATATATCAATCTCTAAAGGGCATTGTACCTACCTGGTACAACATACATACAGGTATATGTACATGTTGTTTGTCTGCTGGGTTGTAGTGGACTGGTCACTCTGTTTAAAAATAACCCATATCTCACACCCACAGTGAGGCCAACTGCACGGGGGGAGGGCTATTGTCTGACTCTTAGGGGTGCATTGTTGAGGTACCAGCATGTTGGTGTTTGTCACACCTGGATGGCCACCAAGGGGGTCATGGTGCGTGCGGCAGGAAGCAGAAGCTATTGTCTTAGCCTAAGGCGCTATTGTTGTGTAGGTTCTAGCTTTATAGGCTGTCTCAGTGACAGGTTCCTCCAGACAGAGCTGTCTCCATAAGGTGTGTGTGTGCGGGGAGGGGGAGGGTTATACATGTAATTTATAGTTAAGGTGTGTGTTAACATTGTATGGTAGGCAATAATGTGGATATATGATGCCAGTAACTACGTATATGTACTAGTTAAAGTGTTTTATTAGGTAATTAATTACTTAACGTAATTACATGGATTCGGCGCATTGCCGTTCTTCCACCAAGTATGTATATAATATCTACATACATGCATGTGACACTTCAAAGAGAATGCTATTCTGTCTAGGGATGCTCCAGACCCCCCCCCCCCGCACCCCTGGAGCTGCGACATGTCACATGGTGACAGGTGTATGTGTGTGTTAGGGGAGGGGGGGGGTCGGTACAAACTGTATCACCCTGCTCCTAACACGGCCCACACACCTGTAGGGCCGACCTAGACCTCTCACGGCTTCCTCCCTTTCCTATATCAGCCTAGGCATACAGTGGTAGGAAGTCATCCTTTAAAGACCTACTGCCACAATTTCAGCATATTCTATGGCCCCATTCACTATATAGATCTTATAAGTCCTTCCATTTGGTGTATGCAAGACTGGACATAGCCCCACTGCACCCACACACTGGGTCGGCTCCTGCCACCACCTCCATCCATACACCCCACACAGCCAGCTCCCCTATCTCGCCATGCTGTAACGTCACGGGAGTCTGTATAGATGAACTGTTGAGTGGATGCTGTCATAGACTTACAGCTTGTGGCTAGTAGTGGCCTCAAGCGACGTAATAGACCACGTGACCTGCTGTCCGCCTCTGTGGGGCGGTGGAGGCTTTGTTATGGTGTGGAAGCTCTGTTTACGGGCACTACTCCCTTACCATGTAAGGTACAGCAGTTAGAAGTATAATATAAAGGTAGGCAGTTCGGCCAAAAATAGAAATATTCGGAATATTGAAACGATTTTTGTTTCAATGGTCAGATATCATGCAGAAATTAATATGTCCTCAGAAATAATGATGTTTAGTGAAGATCTAGGGGAGTTATTGGTTATTTGCTAGGTGTTTGGTCATTTCCAGTTTCTGTCATATGCCCCTTTAAGGGCAGTGGCCTCAGTAGAGGGGAGCCACACAGCAGGGGGCCGCACTGACCACCCACGGGGGTAGGTAGCAGGGTAGGCCGTCACACAGGCTGCACAGGGCCTGGTCAGATCCTGCCCCAGTCTGTTTTACTGTGGGGACCACTTTTCATGCCCTTTGGAGGAAAATGGAGGAATAGATAGAGCTAAAACATCAATTGTTATCATAAAAGTAATTCATATGGAGTATGTTACCACTCTTTTGGACTCTTCTACTTATTATTTCAGGAACAGTGGCTGTTGGAAGTTGGGCAGATTCACACCATATATATGTGACCCAATGGAAAATAATTACATTATAAAAGTTTGATATATGGAAAGCGTATTGTGTCGACTACAATCTCCCAAGAAATGATGCATCTATATTGAGATTAACCCCTCTTTTCCTCCAAAGGCAAAGACCATGTCTGCCCTGAGTGTAGTGTTGCCCAGCCCACAATGCCAATATTCACAGCAGTACCAAAAAGTAAAATGTGTGAATCATCTATAGATATGCCTATCAAAACATATATCTTAACAATATGGAAAGAGGAAGAATGTATGCTTCAAACAAGGTAAGACATGAAATATGGAACATAGCATATCAGGTAAATTAATGCAATTCGGTGAGCCCTTCTTTAGCACTGTGACAGATAGGGAGTGCCCAAATAGGCGGGGCGCCGAACTGCCTAATAAAGGATATGTAGGCACCGTGAAAACGATGATGGAAAGCAGTTGGGGACGTTACAGTGGCCCTTTAATTACATGTTCCCACCCCATGTTGCACCATGTACGCATTGGACTCCCCCCCCCCCATACGTACATACTCATTTCACTTTGACCCCCCCCCCCCCCCCCCGGCTGATAAAATAATGCGATGTTAACAAGTTTTCTGAGAAACATTTCGGGCTAATAGATATGGGCCTATGTAGGGTAAGGAACTCATTTTTGGGGTATCTGTCTCTTGGGGGGGGGGGGAGAATTGCAAAGAAGTAACTTCTTCCTGACAATCCCCGTTACCAATAAGGTCAAAGATACATTATACAACGCCCCAAAAACAAGTTATAAAATAACATTGCAGTTACTTTCTTCAACCATTTTCCTTGTGTTTGACATTATTCTTTATGGTATCAATGTTCTCCTTGTTGTAATTTGCAGGTAGGAATAGATTGAATGTAGTGGTTGTGTACAGGCTTTTAAAGTCCAATGGTTACAGTGAGTGAGAGTGAGAGCCTGCCAACTTTCCATACCTGCATGCAGTTTTGTGGATCATGTAATCAACCTAAAATGGGAAAATCACCTAAAATTAGCTGACATAGTAACTTTAAAACAAGCTGCCCCCCTCCCACCATGATATTGAGAAATACTGCTTTCACCTCCCACAGTCACCCACTACCTCCCAAAGCCACACAGAGGGTGGGGGAGGCCGACCAAAGAAGCTCTGCACCTCCCACAGTCACCCACCACCTCCCACGGCCATCTAGGGGTGGGGGAGGCCGGGCACAAAAGGCCTGCACCTCACACAGTCGCCCACAAGAAGCCCTGGAGCTCCCAAAGTCGCCCATAATGATACATTATGACATGTTTTCCCGATAACCGGGATAAATCATGGTTATAATATGATTAATCATGGTCAATTGAAATCGTGATAAATCATGTTTTCTCCCTCAATGTGTAAAATCATGATACATTATGATTAATTATGGTAAGGTGAAATCAGGTTAAATCATGTTTCCCTCTCACTGGGTGAGAGCATGATAAATCGTGATACACCATGATTAATCATGGTCAAATAAAATCAGGATAAATCATTTTTTACCTCTCAACGGGTAAAATCATGATAAATCATGGCATATCATGATACATTATGTGCCTCTACATGGGTAAAATTCGACACGGCCGACATGGCGACACAGCCGTTTTAGGCCGTTTAAAAAATCGACGGACACATAAAAATCGAGGATAAAAATCGACATGCAGTTATCTCTCTATGAGTCCTTATACATAAAAATCGACGCACTGACACGGCCCTTTTGCTAAAAATCGTCACGGCGACATGGTCAAAAATTCGGGGACCCATATGGAGGCAACTTTATGTTAAGGTCAAATCATGATAAATCATGCTTTCCCTCTCATGGGGTGAGATCATGATAAATCATGATATACTATGATAAATTATTGTAAGGTAAAATCATGACAAATCATGTTTTCCCTCTCATTTTTTGAGATCATGATAAATCATGTTGTATTATGATTAATCATAGTATGGTAAAATCATGATTAAACCATGTTTTCCCCCTGAATGGGTGAGATCACGACCAATCATAATATATTATGATTAATCATGGTCAGGTATAATAATGATAGTTCCTATTTTCTCTCTTGATGAATAAAATCATGATATTTTATGATAAATTACTGTTAAATATGGTTAGGCAAAATCATAATAAATAATGTTTTACCTCTCAGGAGGTTAGATCACGATAAAGTATGATTTATAATGTTATATCATGATAGAGGAAACATAATTTATCATGATTTCCTCTCGCAGAAGGTAAGATCATAATGTTGTATGGTTAATCATGATTAATCATGTAGGAGAAAACATTACTAATCATGATTTCCACTCTCAAGAGGTAATATCATAATAAAGTATGATTTATCACGATTAATCATCATAGGAGAAAACATGATATGTCATGATTTATCATGATAGATGATGATATATCATGATTCAACATGATAAATCATGATAGTTATCATGATATTTTTCTACCTGGGAAACAAACACCAGCATTTTTCCGATGGGCAAATAAGCCTTTTTTCTTGGTATAATACGAAAACACACATTTAGGTGCATGTTCCTTTTATGTATATCATGTCAATCATCTTATATGGTATCTTACATGTTGAGCATTGGCCATAGTCAACAACATACTAAAAGTTGTGGAACTTGGTCCAATTAATCTCTTTACGATGCACATCATGAAACAGCTAGCGTGTCAGAACTTATCCAACAAAGTAGCCCTTATCGTTTTGGGACATAAGGGCTGCAGTCAGGCCCTTATCCCACAAAATGACCTTCAAGCACAAAAGCCCTTATCCCACATATGAAATGCCCTTATCACCCAAAAGCCCTTATCTCCCAAAAGCCATATTGGGGATAAGGGCCATTTTGTGGGATAAGGGCCTGACATAACTGATCACATGACCAGCCTCATGTAGGTTTGCCTTATGTAGGACTAAAGAATCATCTGTACTATGTCTACCGAGTAGCGCTGCTTTTAGTCCTATCTATATCTGTGCATCCTGCCCACTATCTGTATCATGCAGTGGTTGGTCCTTTTTGGACCATGGAACACAAATCACAATTGTTCAGGTGTTTATTGATGTTCCTGACCAGACCTTTTACGTCCAACAATGATTTGTCTTTTATCCTATAGAGCTCCATTAGATGCACAACGGTTGGAGAGACCACATCAATTGTGTTGTATTGATTATGATCTGTCCTTGTCATGTTAAAAATGAGAAATGTGTTTTATTTAGGCTGACATATTGCTGGGAGCTAGTCAATAAATAGATGTCATGATACATGAAATAACCCCTGGCAAGTTACTCACCAGACCGGCAGTAAAGCATCATACTGATCCTTTCTTCTTGATGCATTTAAGCATCATGCAATAAAGCAATAAAGCTTTGATACTCTTATAACATTATTCTGTCCTGCAGGCTAGGTGACATTCATGTACCATACAAACAAAGGAGACATTTAAGCACTATTCTGTCTTGAGAGTGGTAATCCTTTATATCAATCCATAAGGTCTCATGTGAAGCAACGCTAGGAGGTACCACATCGATGGTATAACATTGTTTGCTCTGCTGTGGTTGTGTCTGAAAGGGATCTTGGAGATATGTTTCATGTCAGCTGCACCATAGCCTAGAGCTGGACAAAGGACATGTTCTTTAGTATGTATTTCAAGCCTTCTGTAGCAGGGCTAATGGACCAAACAATGTGGAGGTTGAAGTGTCTTCACTGTCTACTTCTTAGATGCAGACAGGGAAGAGACCTCATTGTATTACTGTCATGCAATCCTTTTATAATGAACTAGCCTAGAGTTGCCTGAAACCTACCTTACTGGCATATAACCAGCATCTAAACTGCATTTAACCTGTGGGTTGTCATAATTTATTCATTTGCTGGGTGTAAGCAATATGTGAGATACAGGTTATACAAATTGATAGTAGAGAAATGAAATAGGGATATAACATGAAAACCATGAAGAAAGCATTTGCATTAATAGCAGCACAGCGCCTTAATTTAACCACATGTTAAGACATAGATGGCCTTCCATAGTAATCCCAGCATCCATGTTGGCACCTTAGCAGTGACAGCAATGAAGAAAACGCAAATGGGCGGTATAACTCAGATGCCACACACGGCCCTCCATAGCCTGCAGCTATAGCGGTGCTGCCAGGCTCCATGTGATGAGGTATGATCAGCTCTATGGACGAGACATACAGTGATCAGCAACTGCAATAAATCAACAATCCAGCACCCACCTGCAGTTAAGCCAAAAATATAAAAGGTGTGTTTCAGGTTACATAGTCTGAAAACCTAGGTAGGGTAGGTCGGAACTATATTTTTTTCCAATTTAATTTTTTTACCTAGGACTGAAAAGTACCCAAGAAATGCAAACTTTAATGCCAATTGGCCAACAACGGTGTCACTTTGTAGACTAACAAATTGACTCTGAACAAGCCCTAAAATCACTTAGAATTTAATTTTTTTTTTAATTAGATAGAAATTTCCAGGGTCAGCCCTGTTTGTCTAGGTAGGGCAGTGTAACCTGAAACACTTTTTAAAATGTATTGTTGGCCTTAGACACTATACAGGGAAACATCAATTAAGAAAACAAATAATATTCATACAGATATAGCTGAAAGGTAATCCTATTTACAAATCAATCCCTGAGTAAACACCGACTGGTGCTACGTATTAAAGCGGTGACCTGCATACAAGCAGGTTGAGTAATAAAGACAGACTAATCCCCAGTCAAAAATATGTTCTAGTCTTAGTAGAAATTAATGTATAATATCATTACACTGTTACTTTTTTAAATATGTTCTCTTTGAACATACTTAGACCCTCGCTGGGCTCTATTAAGGTAACTCTTTCTATATAACAACAAGTGTCATCGTGATTATTGTATCCCTGGCATTCATGCATCATAACGACCAAACGCATGATGTATTCATGCACTAAGTGCAATCAGTATGAACTGAGACACCATTCATATGTATGCGAGACATACATGATATCAGTGCTACTACTGAGAAATAATATAATTCTCTATCCTCACTAGAATAGTCCCTATTATTCCTAATGTACTGAAATACATATCAGGGACATCAGATAAAGCAAATGCCATCCCTTGATTATGGCACAGACGGCTCCCCATAGTCCATAGCATGGAGGCGTATCACCGCTGGTGACGACCTGACCCTGCCCCTGGTCATGGAGGCGTGGTGTGAGCAGTTAGAGCTGACAGGTGGCGCCACACCACAGGTGAGCAGCAGCGGAACTACGAGCGGCGTCCAGTGAGCAGCTCAGGCCCACCTGCAGTCTGAGTGAGCGGCTCCTCACGGCTCCTGCTGCTACCCGGGTACTGCTGGTACTGGGGGACCACTGCCGACACGTCACTCAGGCAGGGACTGCACTGAGTACAGTGATTGGAGTTATTGTGTGAGTGCTGCCACACCATTTAGGCTGCATCCAGGCAATTAGCATTGGCACTGGGAGCCATTGGAACCAGGAGACAACTCACTGGTGTTAGTTACAACGCTAACTGGACTTTACAAAGTGTTTTATCCTGGAGGAGTTAGTATTACCAAGGCGCATAACACATGCATGTGGATAGGAGTAACACTGAAGGAAAGTGGAATCACTCACAAAAGTGTTGAAATTCCTTAAAAATATGGATTTGAAAAACGAGACAAACTTTGGGAGAGAGTAGTATGTGTTACAGAAGCCTTACACTTGACACTGCAGGCACACCACGCTCTGTACAAGTTCCCTTATTACTGTTACTACTCACACCTTGTGACATGTCTGGGTGTAACTTACTGAACTAACTGCACTGTGTAAAAAAGTTGTGTATATTCTGGAGCATCTTTATACCACCTTGTCATACTTAAAACAGTCATTGTGTAGTGAAGCAACACTTTTAAGAAGTCGAGATTACTTTTGAAAGTTCTTGCTTTGGAGAAGGAGACCGCTAGAAGGGGCTGATTCACGGGAAAGTCAGATCTGAGTGTGCTCATCAAGTTAATGTACACTTAAACCAACGCCTATAACAAGCAGCAGATATACCCCCAAGCCAACCTGAGGATACCAATACTGGTACAGGGAGGGAGTCTGTGTGAGTGTGTAGATGTCACTTTGAGGTGTCCTATATGGGATACAATTTGGATGTCCATACCTCTCCACCTTCAGGCTAATTGGAGCAGTGTGATACTTCATTAGTCAACTGGGGTGATACATGAAAAAACGTGGCAGAACTTTGGAGATTGTCATATTCGAAGCAGGGGAATCAGGAGAGTTATAAATCACCACGAGAGGACAGGTGTGTGTGAACACATATTATTTAGGATCACCCCGATAAGCACTTTCCTCTCAGATAGGAATCAGATAGGATCAAACAGCGCACACACATGTCATAGCCTCAGTCTATGCACACTGCATCCCCAATAGGTGGGGGACACACCACGTTGGGAGACAGCTTGGAGGTGGTGGGGTCAGCCTGAGCTACTTCCCATGCACATTGACACCACATAGAAGGCTACAGTGTACTGTCCTATACACTAGTACCCCAATTATAGTATGACATTTCTGTGTGTGGTTTTTCTAGGTATACAAAATGTTCCTTTACAATCACTTAGCAGAGTTTATAAAGAGATAAGAGGTAATGGATACTAGAGGAGTAGTTGGAACAATGAGAGTTGGTTCATGAAGAATTGAAACACTTATATATATCCGGATTCGTGTGGAGACCATTTTTGATCAGGCCCTGTGCCTAACTGATGCACTGCATGGTCCTTGGCATTTAAGGAGAGATTGCACTGCTCCTATAGGATTACCTCTGTATGTTAAATTCTCCAGGACGTGGAGCACACAAAGTGAACACTTACAGAGTGGAGGTACATGGAGGGTCGATAGTAGAGGCTGAGCACATAAAGCGACACTACTTGATGTGTTATTCCCAACCTACTGAGACTGATATAAAATAAAGCTGTGCAGAACGTGCCAACTGTCAGGGAGTGGCTCTTCCAGACCAGTAACCTTTTTTCTCAAGGTGTTGACTTCTCAACTTGCTGAAGGTTTTCCTATAAATAAGCCTCGCCAGCACTTTAAGAGAATTTGAAAGGTGTGGGTGCTCATGGGGAAAAAAGTGTAAAAGACCAGTTTCCTCATGTTTCTTACTTGTATTACTGACTCTCAGCAAGGAGCCGGGAAAACATTCAGTGTGTATTAAAATGTGCAAGAATGAGATCGGCAAGTACCCAACTGCAACTGTAACCATAAAACATTGAATATCCATGAGACAAATAATCAAATAAGAAATTCATGATGAAGCCATATTGAGTTAGAGCCGTTTTTACCGAACCACCTCCCATGAAGAAACTCCCACATGATCAGATTGGCATCAATCTGCAAAAAGTCAAGAGTCTTTAAATGAGGCACGCCGCGGAGGATTAAAGTGAACCGATTTAGCTCTGAGGTTTTATCAGGAGATAACTACATTGACTGCAATTTGGATGCTGTAAATAACCCTATAAGCAGATCAAAATAGGCAGATCCTGGATTAAGGGATCCGCGAAGAACTGGAATCAGGTTGGTAAATCACTCTACTCACTACGTCATTTTATATTTTAGTTAGGATTACATAAGTGTTAGGAGATTTATTTTTTATCAGAAGGCTGCTCTTAAAGTAAGACAATATGTAACCAAATAACAAATAAACTCTAGAAAGGTTTGAGCGTTGTCAGAACCTTTCTCTATATGTTAATTCATATACGAAAAAAGGTGGTTTCTCACCTTAAGTGAAACTCAAATGAAGAAAAAAGGTATGGAGAATAAAAGAAAATTGCCTAGAAATGAGTTCCAAAGCAGTGCCCATGACCAGCCAATCGGAGAGTCTCTAGGGGAAGCATGCCTTCCTTACAGATGGCTAATGGTCTCACCATCCCATAATCTCCTCATGTAGAAATCCCTGAATAATATTGCCATTTTCTGTAATAGATGTTGTTGAATCTCTAGCTAATCGCATTGCGGTGAGGAGAGTTGATAACTATGCATGAGATACCTTTGATGCATAATTCTTCATTAAACTTGGTAATATCTCAAATAAAGATACATTATAAACGAGGATAGAACTTCATGCCAAATTCAGGTCAAATCAGAAACTATTATCCTTGCAAAGGAAATAATAATGTCATTAAGAAAAAGCAATTACTCAATCCCGTTAAAAAGTGGTAATCATTTATTTACTTCAATGGTCAAAACGCCTACATCATTCATATTACCGCACTAGTTTAACTAACAGAGTCTAACTTCCTTTGGGCAAATTGGCCTTTAACCTTAGACAACACAGGATGTCAACATGAAGATTGGGATAATTGTTCAGATCATATCAGGAAACTAATTTCCTGGGCTGAATGGCACAGAGAGGAAGCCTATTAGCTGTAATTATGTAGGAGGGGGACCCCAGGGCATCATCATGTAAATTAGTATAATCATACCGGACGGACTGGAACTTGGAAAGTGGCTTTGTTCGGGGGATCTTAATAAGCTGCCGCTGTGGGCTGATGATACCTCCTTGAATATTAAGCCGTTGACCCTTTAAGGACAACATGATACTTCAATGAATCATGCCCTTAGTTGTCATGATGCATGCAAACAGCCCGAGCGACTGACTCAGCAGGGCTGCATTCAAGCATCATGACCACCCTATCAGGTTGAGAGACTCTCAAAGAGTCAGCATGATGCAGCACTGGTGAGTTACTTGACGGGGGATGAATTGGTGTATCCTGAAGGCTAATGTCATCTTTTAGCGACATCTGTCCCTAAATAACATCATAGTATTTAAAGCAGTACAGCCCTTGGCTCAGTTCACAAGATGTGAGAATTGCCCAACTGGCAAGTGATTCTACTATTGTTCATTCATGGATCATGATTATCTAGAGGAATGGTTACTCTTCCAAGGGTCAGCATGATGCAGGAAAGGATACACATGATCTAGTGGCTGGTACTGCATAAGTGTATTATAATGAGATCTATGCAAGCAGACTTTAGACATTATGACATCCTTAGCCATTTAATGGCCATATAGTGCATTAATACATGGATGCAGCCCTGGCAAGTAACACAGCCGTTCATCTTTACTCCTGAAAGGTTGTCACGACAGACAAGCAAGTTGGCAGGGTCGTCATGATGTGCCAGTGAGTTACTGACCTGGTTTGCATTGTGTCATGATGACTAAGGGAGTGGTCATTTTTTAACAACAGGGGGGGGGGTCGGTGGATTTCCGCGTGAGCAGGTTGGAATTTTTTTGGTCCCTCCCACTGGAGGGGTCGAAGTTTTTTCAGTCCCCCCCTCAGGCCGGCTGAAATTGAGCGCGGCCGATCCCTTTGAGCTATAGTAATGCGCGCGCTTTTTCACTAAAAAGGAGTGCAATTTTTTTGGTCCCCCCCTCAAGAGGGGTCCAAATTTTTTTGGCCCCCCCTTCAACGGGTCCACATTTATTCGTCCCCCCCCAAATCCACCAACCCCCCCTGTTGTTAAAAAATGACCACTCCCTAATGCCTTCATTTAGCATCTTGGCTTACATTTAGTTCCAAGTATTTTTCTTGTCATCCTCCTTGTCAGAAAGAGACATAAAATACCAAATAACCACACATTATCTTTCAACATATAGTTTTTCCTGTTACAACGTAATTTCCTCTCTATCTAAGGACAAAAGACAGAACAAAACACAGGTCATCTGAACAATGTTATAGTCTACATTATTGCATTTTGAGAAATCCCATCCTTGTTATAGTCTTGAACAGGGAGAAACAGTTTCTCGCAGTAAAATTCTACAATGCTGGTTAATATCTCACCAGATCTTCATGGTCTAATAGTTACTAAAATTCAACTTGAATGCTAGGGTATCATTTGACTGATTAGGGGGATCTAAATTATAATGTATACTCTATGGCAAGACTATGAGGCTTGGTTTTAGCCATTTATTAAGGAAATGGATTTATTAATATCTATCTACAGTATATCAAGATTAATGCTAACCAAGCCTCTAATGAAAAGTTAAAACAGCTATCCCCAGGCCGTAATGCAGTATATTAGCATTGGCCCATTAGATGCTGCGATGATTACCTTCATCAGGCCCAGAATCCATATTTCAGTGTTAAACATGCATAAACCTCCTGTGGGCTTCCGCCGGCCATTTATGAAAACATTACTCCTCATAAAAATGGCCCGAGTAAATCCTCATTACACTCATATCCATATCATGTCTGGCATTAACGAAGGCAAAGGAACTCCTTAGCAATTACAGGACAGTGTAATGCTGCAAAAGGACTATTATCATGAATGACATTAACATGAAACCGAAACCTCTGTATCTTAATGAATAAAATGAATGAAATAAATTAAATGAATTAAATAATATTATCATAGTATATAATCGTTTTGAGTAAGTGCCACTTTAAGCTTTATCAATACTTCTGTGACTTTTCTCGGATATCAACATGGCAGAATTAAACTTTAAAACCACTTAAAGTAGTGGTGAGACATCTTAAAATTGATTTAATGCCACCATTCATGCAGTATGTTCCTTGATGCTTAACTGCCCCCTTGAAGGGAACTTGCCATAGCTACATTAATGAATATTTCAGGCTTGGTGACATTTTCAATGGGAAGGAATGATGCACCGATGCAGCATCGGTGTGTAACTCACTGGGACGACATTTCAGCATTGTGACGCTGATCGTAAAGCATATTATAGCTAAATGTCCTCATGATGCACAGCTGCGGTAAGCAGTTCTCTGTGGCTTCATTGGTGCATCATACTGACCCTTTGACAGTGTAATAAACCCGGCAATTGACGTGATGCCTGAACAACTCGCCTGGGATGCATTCACACATCATGAGGACCAAGAACATAATACATTGACGGACTACTCGGCATTAAAGGGTGAAAAACTGTTATGAATATTAATATAGGCTAGATCCAGTGAATTCTCATTAGCTGCAAATGAGTCTCTGGTGTGGCATTTTGCAAAAAAAAAACACTAGTCTGATGGCTGCGGCCGCTACCTTGCAAATTACCCTAATCTCACCAGAGCTGAGGACGTGATAGAAGGCATTAGGCTTCTTTGGAGCCACACAAAACATCACATTAGAACTGGATCCCTTTATGGTAATGGATACAATCAAATAATGCTGATTTGGACTTGTTCTTTTTCTGAAACTTTTATGGTAAAGAAATGAAGCAGGTGATAGGAACATAATTAGGAGACATATCCACTTTCATTTATGGCCTATAAAATGGCCTGACATTATCTAAGAACTATAACTAAAACCTAACATCTAAAACCTAGAACACCTGCCCATTAATCAGGGTCATAAAACCATATTGCTTTAGGTTATTATTCAATTCTAGGGCAAAATGAATATCAGGTTAAATGGAGAATAATGACCTATGTTATTAAGATAGCTTAAATCAAACATATACCTATATAATCCCTGACATAAAATTTCCCTCTAACATTTTGAGTAGAATGACTGTGGCACATGACTAGCAGTAATACAAAACATTAGTGGACCGGCAATATTTTTAGTCAAACTGGAAATTGTGCACTAAGATAGATTTAGCTACTCAGGGATTAGTATAATCTAACTAAGAACACAAAACCTTGCCTGTCGAAGCCTAGAAGTGTCCTCTTCCTCATTGTAATCTCTTCCTTATACACATCTGATGAAAATAAGAATAAATTTTCATAGTGGTTACAAACCTGTCAGTGGCCATTTTGCTCATGACTTTTTGAATTTGTATTGATATTCAAACCCCATCTTTGGCTACATGTCACCTGAATGTTATTATGCTGCCTCAATGCTGCCTGACAAGTCTACGTGCACCCACTGTATTGATGTATCAGGAAACCTATCAACCCTTTAGGGACGGCATGATACCTTAATGCATCATGCCCTTGGTCGTCATAATGCATGAATGCAGCCCGGCAAGTAACTCGTCGGGGCTGCATTCATGCCGAATCTATGGGCCTTCCCAAAGATTAGCATAATGCACCAATGCAGCCCTGGCGAGTTACTTGCCAGGGCTGCATTAGTGCATCATGACGACAGATGTCATATTTTAGCGGCATCCGTCCTTAAAGGGTTAAACAAATGACGCACTGGCAAGTTGCTCACTTGGCTTTCAATGGCACATCATTGCAAAATATGTCAGATTTCAGTGCCATGTTGTTCCTGAAGGGTCCAAGGATTTTAACAGACCTTAACTTTTAAATTTCCCTCTTGTCCCTACACTCAGAGGGTAGGACTCAGTCTAGCTTGTTAGATACCTGCCTCTTACAACTTTTTGAAGAATGCTGAGGCCACTCCCTTGTTAATGAGTAGAATCAGAGGAGGTCACGTGATATCAGATATTAGACTTCTTTTGCGCTACCTGAGTGCCGCAATTAGAACCTGAAGCCAGCCCCGCAATGAGGACTATAAAAATGTAATGATGTGGCTTTACATTTTTCCATAGAGCTGAAAAGCATCTGAAAGGGAGATAATCAACCAGTGAAGTATGACTCCTTGATCTCCATAAACTCTTATCTATCATTTTCATTGTTGCATTTTTGTAAAAGAAAGCGTCAAAAAGCTGCCAGACAAATGACCTATCAAAGACAGGGTACATACGAGCATAATTCTATTTGAATCATCAGTTCACATTTAAATAAGTACAATTAGAGCACAAGGATTTATGTAAAAGCTGAAGCGTCCAAAGTCATAAGGGTCATAAAAAGCTTTTTATGTAGTTAGCCATGGATTTTGTCTTATATAAGTGCATGACAAGTAACAGGGAAGGAAAGAAAACACTGCTTAAATCATCCAGAGACCTATCAAAGTAAGATGTTACTCAATAATCTGGCCTAGGGTAATGGCATCCTGAGTCGGACATATACCTTGGGTCGGACACCATTGGATTTAAATTACATAGTTAATATACACATGTAACTGTGGGCCATCTTAAACATTAATATAGTGTGTTGAATACATAGGTCAGTTAAATAGCTGTAGCTACATGCATACATGCCTAAATGTTGAAAGGACACTTCATTTGATGGGAGACCACTATTATATGATTGAGGATCTATAAAAAGAAAAAAAAGCTGTTTCAAAAACAAAATATGATATTTCCCACAAGAATATTGCATTTACTGTCAAGCATACATATGAAAGCAATGAAATGACAAATGTCCTACTCCAGAATCATTTTTGGCATGAAGTGTCAGACTTTAGGTGTAGTTTGCTATTTAAAAATCCACACATTAGATGTAGGTTTAAACTGATTTAAATCTGAGAATTCAATGCAACCTTTTTGAAAATATCAGCTGGCATACATTATGTTTCCAATAGTGTACCCAATGAGGAGATTGAACGTCTTGAAATAAGTCAAAACCATAACCCAAAGATGATCACCTATCTATAATCCAGGAGCGTCCGAAACGGGTGCCTTTACCCTAATATGGAATCTCAAATTAAGCTTTGACCATCAAGAAATACAGCTTTTGTTATTACCTCGACAGTTCAATTCAAATTTGGAAGTTTCACTTTGCTCTTCAATACTGCATAACATTTCAATAATCTTGGGATCCCATCCAAAGACTCTCATAATGGAACCGGCTTACACCATATGGGTTTGGTAATGACGATTGAGGGTTGGTGGAGGGATTGAAAGCTGTTGAAATGCAATAAATATCTCACAGTTAAGTTAAAATGTATTATGTGTGCCGTCACACATTCTGGTTGATGATATCTGATTTGACAAGAGATCCATCTTTGCTGATTGATGTGTGAAATGGAGTTTCATTGTGAATGGGAACAAAGAACAATCTGACAGCCTAACGTTTTCTCTTTCTTTGCCTGCCATTGTCGTCACAACCACTTTATCCATTACAGAAGGAATATGAATCCATTACTGTTACGTTCACGATTTCATTTCTTAAGTTTTAAAATGTTAAATTTAACTCATATTAAGGTTTAGGTATTATCTGTGTAATGCTTTACTTAATAGTCTACAAAAACAATAAACTTCACAAAAGGCTTCATAAAATGTAAAACGTAAATACTATTCTAATTGTATTATTTGTGATTCCTCTTATATCATACACATATCTAACGGCAGTGTACCTTGCTTTACATTTCAGACGCTGACTAAGATCTTGACAGTCGTCTGACCTTCTGCAGTCTTTTGTTGTACTGATCTACATACAGTAGGAGAGAAACAAAACAATTCTCTTACACCAAATGAAATATTCCAGTCAGAGACATTGTATAATCATCTTCAGTCCGCCTACACCTAGTGCTCACTTGGGGACGATCCACCCTATATATAGCAAAGTACCAATTAGTCTGGTGCTACCGCGCTGTAAGTAGTGTCTGGGGAAAGTTATTCCCAAGCAGTGGAAGTTTTAAGCATGTAGGATGTGGTTATCCGGACACTTCTAGGATTTACAGTGATTTGTGACTCAACTGGAATTTATAATCACACAGGATCTCAACTAGTACTGCATACAAATACCTTTGTGTTAGGATTAATTCCAATCAGAATCCAAACACTTGTGGAATGCTATCTGAATGAAAAAACTAACAAGTTGTATACTTGTCTGCAAAGTTTGGAGTAACTGGAGTATTCCCTAGATTTAATATCAGCTTTTGAGGGCCTTGGGGAGTCCTCCAGGGGAGGAAAAGCTAGTACAGTGTAATTACCGGAACGACACTCACATGACACACGCCTAAGGCAGTCATGCATCCCGCTATGTACACAGCCTAAGTACCAATTAGCCACCATGAACAGTTGACAGCGTCTGATCAATAGTGCTTTATTCTAGGCCATCATAGAGGAAGGTGCTAGTTAAGTGCTGCACAAATATGTCCTGCAGAGGCTGTATGTACACTGGTATATGGGAACGGTGATCAATCTCAGGTCCCGCTATATTGGTATTCACTAAAATATGTCTTTCCGAAGTGGCCTTGGGAAGAATATTGGCTGAGCTGCAACCGTTCTGTAACTACAGGTGGTACCAGGAAGCTGTGGCAATCTCTACAGATACAACCACAGACATTACCAGCCATCCGCAGATGTCATTATTTAGTGTTTATATAAATTATTTTGAACTACAGCTGAGATTGTGTAGGGAGGCGGACACCTGTACCACAGACCTGAAGCTCACAGAGACATATATTGCTCAACGTGTCCCCCTCAGAATGGCTGAGAGGGCCATGTGGGGAATGCTTGGAGACTGTGAGGTTTGCTAAAGGCGTTTAGCCACCCATATATCTAGGTACACCCTACTCCCTCATTTCTTTCATAAGCTGCAAGCACCTTGAGCAAATAGAAAGGAGGTTATTGAGCGGGGGAGCACCGTCACACATGTTAGGTTCGCTATTGAATTAGCAGAGTAAAGAGGCACTTTGTGTATTTATAGCTCCCAAGTGGGCGGAGACAAACTACCCAATTTCAGATGATGAGTGACTGGTACACATAGTGAACCTCATTGTGGTCATTTATATATCAGTTATCAACAGGGCTCATTTCTAAGGATTCAATAATCTGCCCCTAGATAAATTTAGGAGTTTCTCAGCATTATTGTTTATGTGTACCCGACTTTTGAAGAAAAAGGAAAACTGGTAAAACATAATGACCTAACATTTTGCATAGGAGTACATCAAAGAAGCAGTCAAGCATTTTAAAGTGTTACCACCCTTTTACATCTTGCGAATTTACATATAGGAATCACACAATAACACAGATTCATATACCTGCATCATTGAGCTGTGAATTGAGAGCCTTGAAAGCGGGTCTAGGCAATTCAAGAAGTCAAATATATCTTGTTTCATCAAATCGACCATAATGTGAATTTGATCAACAAATAGACCTATCAAAGTTGCTCTCATCCCAAAAGGTATAACCAAGCATAAGACGTTCACAGGAATCAAAAGGAATATCCGATAACCCCCAAGCAATACGCCTCAAGGCCTTGGGCCCCTACAGAGTGATGTTAGGGGTGACGGATGTATCGCGGCCCGTAGGAGGGCGTAGTTATGGAAAGGAACACCTGGGTTACCACATACTGGATGAGGACCAGGACAGGGGGAACCTCCTGGATGACGTCATCATGGGGGGAAACCCCCTGGAGGAGGTCAGGATGGTCTCCATGGCAACGGCCACTGACGTCATGGCTACGGTGATGTCGTCAGGAGTAGGTAACGGGACGGATACCAACGCGACCAACAATCTGCAGCAGATGTACGAGTTCTATCAGGTAGGTGCTGAATTTCATGTAGTTTCTGTGTTCCTTGCTACATGTTTTTATTCGATGTACAGATTTTCCTGAGAAAAAGTCTTATGACAGCCAGCATATGGACAGGTTGTTCCACCAGGGGAAGTCAGGGGAGTTATCTCTGGTATTGTCTGAATATAATTGGATGAAACCCACATATATAATCTCATCACTAGGCATGATTATTATCATATAAATCAATATCGTTTTCGCAATGCATGCTACCATGCCATCAATTAAATGGTATAATATGAGAGTCTGACATCAAATACTTTTCTTAAGAAAGAAGATATTAAGGAGGAAACCTCTCACCATTGGCAAAATGATGTTGAAAGCTAGAGCTTCAATATCATATTACAATAATGCCCTCTAAGAGTAAGTCGCCTTTGAAGCCTGACACTAGACTTGGGTCAAATTTTGTTTCCAGACGAGCCCTGGCCTATATGGTGGTCACGTTGTGGCCGTGTCAATTGCATTGTCCGGCAATAGGCTTTATATTCTAGTCAGGTTTGAGACATTCTGACTTTAGACTAGCACTACAGTACAGTGTTTGCATTATAACAACATTTAGAAGTCTCAAACTGGATATGTTTATGCTTAAGCACCATATAATTGACTTTTGTAAACTTTCAGGAGGCAGGGAATGAATGATGAGAATTGCGCTATTGTACCGGAAATAGTAATGTAAAGGTAGATCGCTACTTCTTTACAATAGACCCACTGCACAGGTCTATGTGCATACAGCTTAGATGTATCAGAATAAGCTAACATTATACTGCCTGACAAATACTTTTCTTTGTAAAGGTTGTGGGGGCAGGGGCCGGGTTGTGGAGGCCGGGGCCGGGTTTCTAGGGGCAGGGGTCGGGTTGTGGGGGCAGGGGCTGGGTTGTGGATGCAGGGGCCGGGTTGTGGGGGCAGGGGCCTTGTTGTGGAGGCAGGGGCCGGGTTGTGGGGGCAGGGGCTGGGTTGTGGATGCAGGGGCCGGGTTGTGGGGGAAGGGGCCGCGTTGTGTGGGCAGGGGCCGCGTTGTGTGGGCAGGGGCCGCGTTGTGGGGGCAGGGGCCGGGTTGTGGGGGCAGGGGCTGGGTTGTGGGGGCAGGGGCCGCGTTGTGGGGGCAGGGGCCGGGTTGTGGGGGCAGGGGCCGCGTTGTGGGGGCAGGGGCTGGGTTGTGGGGGCAGGGGCCGGGTTGTGTGGGCAGGGGCCGGGTTGTGGAGGCAGGGGCCGCGTTGTGTGGGCAGGGGCCGCGTTGTGGGGGCAGGGGCCGCGTTGTGGGGGAAGGGGCCGCGTTGTGTGGGCAGGGGCCGCGTTGTGTGGGCAGGGGCCGCGTTGTGGGGGCAGGGGCCGGGTTGTTGGGGCAGGGGCCGGGTTGTAGGGGCAGGGGCTGGGTTGTGGATGCAGGGGCCGGGTTGTAGGGGCAGGGGCCGGGTTGTAGGGGCAGGGGCTGGGTTGTTGGGGCAGGGGCCGGGTTGTGGGGGCAGGGGCCGGGTTGTAGGGGCAGGGGCTGGGTTGTTGGGGCAGGGGCCGGGTTGTGGGGGCAGGGGCCGGGTTTTGGGGGCAGGGGCCGGATTGTGGGGGCATGGGCCGGGTCCTGTAAGCTGCGCAGCCAGGTAGGCAGCTGGGCAGTCAGTCGGGCAGAGCTTTAGCAGGCAGGGAGTAGTTTGTAGCAGCAGCAGGTGTCTCCAGTAGCACAGGCAGGAGTGAAGTGAGGAGCACCCCCAGCCGCACCCCCCATTATAAAGGGGGTGCTGTCACGGTCACGTGACCACGACGAGACCTCCCCCTGATTAGTTAAGGGGCCACGTGACCTCTGTTGTGCAGTGGAGCAGATCAGTGTAGTATTGGCCGTCATTGGGTGCGGATTCTGCTGCTTATAGGAGGGCTAGGGAGGCCTTAACATTTTTAACATAGAATGAATCTATTTTATGATTGTGGCACTTTAGCAGTATTTTCGTAGGATATACTCCCCTCTGATAGAATTCCAAATTCAGAGAAGCAGGAGGCAATTGTTTCATGAACTTTTACAACTGCCTCAGTTTACCCTGTTATGATTCTGTTTTCTGATGAATTGGTACTGGGAATTCATCAAAGCAACTTTAGAAAACATATGTGAGTATGAGGGTAAAAAAGGTTGTAGGAACAGTACAGGAATTCTTAAACCTATACCTTGGAGTGTGCAGGCTAACTCTATTTGATCATATATTCCTGAAATAATATTGAAATGAAACACTGACATTTGATACTGCTGAATTTAGCAGCTAACTGTTCAGCAGCTAACTGTTGAAATCAGGAAAGCAATCTTTTACACAATAGTTTTTCAACTGATTCAAGAGATTATGTGCAAGACCCGCTTTTTGTCCATAGAGCAATTATATATACTTTTCTTTTTGGTCCACGCTTTTCGGCAACTGCTCTCCTGAATGTGCCTCCAAGGACAAAAGATCCAATAACTGTGTCCACTCAAGCGTAACCATGGGATCACACGGACAGACATTACATCGCTGCTTTGTGTCTTGCCTCTTTGATGTCATGAGGTCTTACGCCGGTGAATTAGCGCTTTGAGTAATATTGATCTCCATTTCCGCACCTCCCTTTAGTACCTTCTCACATGGTCTGTGGCCGAACCCTTCTGCAAGAAAGAAAAGTTAATCATAGGGATCAAGGAGCAGTTTCCTGTTGGTATTCAAAGTGTTAGCTCTGGGTTTACTCATTTGAAATATTAAAAGACTTTATTGAACTAACAGGCTAAGATTTACTGGAATGTCTTTCCCTTACATAATTTGGTCCTTTAAAGACCATGTTTCTAACATGACATTTGTGGGCATGATGCACCAATGCAGCCCCAGCGAATAACTCGTTGGTACTGCATTGGTGCATCATGGCGACCTTTTGAGAGTATCTCAACCTTTCTTTCAGGATATCCCACTAAATATATTTATAACATTGATTATTATATTGAAAACAGTACACTGACATCATTATACTAATCAGGTGATCAAACAAAGATAAGTTACAAATCAAATTTCACAAGGTGAATTGAATAACGAAAAGAATTACTGAAGAAAAATCAGTCGCTATCTTAAACCCATGTATCAGTAATGTTCCACATGTTATGTTAATGCACAGGGTAATCGATCCCTAGTGTGTGATCAACACAATATTGCCTTGTGCATTACCACTACAATATTTAGGGCCAATTATTATTCTCAACGGAGGAATTGTTATGATGTCAATAGAGCAGAAGAATCTCTAGGGTGCTATTGTTGCCAACCTGTTATATGAGCGCTGGCCAGTGAATCGGCAGCCGCATTGGTGCTTCATGCTGATCTTTTAGCAGCGTCCAAACCCTATATGACGGGTATTTATAAATACAGCACTGGTGAGAGACCTACCAAGGCTGCATTCACAGGCTAGGAGTACAAGGGATACAAAGTATTAGAGCAATATGCCTTCCTGAGGAGTCACTATAGTTATAACAGATTCTATTTAATTGGTGTCCAGCAATGAAAGGACATGCATTATATTCCAAAGTTGATAAAGTTTGATGTTTGTGATTGATTTTTCCCTTACTGTTGGTGTAGACTGCAGGTTACTCTATGGTATGTCAGTTCTTTTGAGACATATGTCTCTCACCCGACCCGTATTTTGAAGTGTCCATGAACGCAGAATTTCAGCTTGGGGAAAAAAGAAAAAAAATAGAATTAAACAAATATCCTGCGTGCCAATCATTTAATGGTAGAAGTTTGAATCCTCGTCAGAAGATTTTATTTAAAACTATGCACAGACAACATCTTTGATTCAGAACTTATTCAGGAGTTTAACTTTAAAGACATTGTCAACCGCAGCTAGTAGTATAGTATGTATCGGAACGGGACTATAGTTAACTACTGTTTATTACTCAATCGAAATGCAGCCAATCAGAGGCCGCCATTTGGTCACGTGACCCGTTGCCATGGTAACGTGACCTACTTAGGGCTCTCAGCCAATCAGAAGCCAGCATTCTGGGTGACCTACTGACCTACTTAGAAGCTCTCAGCCAATCAGAGGCCGGCATTCTGGTAACCATGGCAATGTGACCTACTTACGTCACGTGACCTACTTAGGCTCAGCCAATCAGAAGCCGGCATTCTGGTAACTAGGGTAACGTGACCTACTTAGGGTTTTGTTTGTAAACAACACCACGTGGCTCTCTTGTTTGTAAACAACACCACGTGACACGTGACTGTTTGTAAACAAACAACTTGTATATAGAAAATAAACACAACAAGTTCCATGTTATGTTAAAATTATATTTTCAAAAAAAAGCACATCTGTTACAGCGTCTATGTGTAACTACGCGCGTTCTCATTCAAACACTATAACACTATCATACCGTAGCAGCAGCAGGTAGGACTGGAAGAAAAGCAAGCGCACGAGCAGAAGCGACGACACCATTTGCACCATCCGGCCGTCGCGTTGGTAGCCCTACTACTCGTCGCGCGTTCAACTGGAGGTTTAAGAGTGCGACTGCTAACATCAGCAGCATCAGCAGCATCGGCAGCATCGGCAGCAGCGGCAGCAGCCTCGGCAGCAGCCTCGGCAGCAGCGGTAGCAGCAGCAGCAGCAGCGGTAGCAGCAGTAGCGTGAGCATTAGCAACAACAGCAGCAGCGACAGTAGCAAGGGCGGCAGAGCGGGCACTAGCAGCGTTATCAGCGGCGACATCGGCAGCCGCAACAGCATCAGCAGCAGCAGCGTCGGCATCGGTGGCATGAGTAGCTGCATCGGCGGCAGCAACATCAGCAGTCACAGCCGCAGCGGCAACAACAACAACGTCATCACAACCAGCGTCACTAACAGCCGCAGTAAATGCAGCAGTAGCACGCTGAGCAGCACTAGCAGCAGCAGTAGCAGAGGCTACAGCATCAGCTTCACATTCGCGCGCCGCTTCGTCATTCCGCTTCATGTCACGGTAGCAACTTTCCATCATGGGGATCTGCAAATTGAGGCGCGGTGCTGGTGGTGGTAGTAGTAGTAGTAGTAGTAGTAGTAGTAGTAGTAGCGTGAACGATGATGACGATGCCGAATACGGTTTCACTCCCCCTTATATACCCTTACTCCCCCCTTTTTTTCAAGCCACCGGCCAGCTGCCCCCTCACGGCAGGTCTTTAGATCAGCCTTAAGTCGCTTACTACGCGGCTCATCATCCCTCTAATCGCATTTTCCAGCCGCCGGCCGGCTGACTGCTGACGACAGGAGAGGGTGATTTGTTTTTCTTTAGATTTAAGCCGCTTACCACACGCGCACCCTCTAGTCACAGACAGAGTGACAGAAAGGGAGGGGGTCGCTTTGTTCACGCTACCTGTAGTTGTTTTTCTATACACACGCTGAGCCCATGACCCGCTAATCCTTTATACAGGTAACACGCGTTCAACTAATTACTCTATTGTATGACAGTCGGTACACAGATTTAATTTTAAACCACCTTCCCATCTGGATCCATGTCTGGCGGGGTGGAAGGATCCAGCTGAAAAGCGTGATTAGGGCTTTTGTTTCTCTTATGATAGCAGCAGGTCAGCATGCGACAGCTGAAAATGTCAGACTCGCCGCTCCTATAAAAGACTGAGATGCGTCTCTCTTTCCACACACCCTTCTACCATCGCCGCCGACACCGCCATCGCCGGCCAGCCGACCGCCGCCAAGGCCGGCAGTCACCGCCATCACGCCAGCAGGGAATTTCGAGCTGAGTCTGCTTATTGCTTATTTTTTTTCTTTGAGCTTTTTGTTTTTTAAAATTTTTATTTTCACTCAGTCTTTTTTGTTTCAGAGGAAAGAAATATGGCGCTGCAGAGGGCGCGAGTTTCTAAAAGACGGTCGCGCGAACAAAGTGCCCTCCTCAAATGCCCAGCTATTTTTTTATCTCAAAGGAGAGAGCGTCACGTAGTTGAGGTTCACGCATCTCTTGAAGCGTACCGAATTCTCGAGAAATGCAAACCTGAGCGCCACGTCATTATACAAGAGCGGAAAAGGAAAACGTAGCGACATGGCCGAGAGCCGTCTTCTCAGAACAGTATTTACTCTACCATTGCATTACAGCCGCTCTCAGCGCCCCCACTCGTTGGGCGTTTCATGAAAAGAAAGAGCGCCGCTACTCTCCTCACCCTGCCTCCTCTTATAAAGTGAGAATAAGTGCTATGAAACGATTCGACAAGCCGATCGGTTTCTTGGGAGCGACTGCAGCTCCCACTCGGTGGGCGCGCGTTGTGGCCGACGTGAACACGGTCTCTAAACGTTTCGACGTCGTCACTTGTTATCCCGCATATTGCAACGCAGCCGAATTGAAGAAGATAGGGACGCACTATTTTAAACCATACGCTCCAATATGTATTTGTCACCGCAGCGCTCACACGCCCTATTGCTTAATCTCCTCCTCCTCCTCCTCCTCCTCCTCCTCCTCCTCTCCCTCTTCTTCTTTTTAAAAATAATAAATATTTGTATCAGACTCCTCTGGAGTCTGATACAAAACATTTATGACTATTGAGTGAAAATAAGAGTGAGTGAAAATAAGAGTGAAAATATAGAGTAAAATATTTTATCGCAAAAAAAAAAAAGAAAAAAAAAGACACTTCTGCCGCCGCTACTGTGACACCGGCCGGAATCAATAAAAAGGTCGGCGGACTTTTCTCCACAACCATTCACTACCGACCGTTCGAGTGAGAAACGCAGCAGACAGTCACACACACAACCGCTCTCTCACGCGTGCTGAAAAAAAAAGCAAACTTTTCACAGAAATTCATTTCTACGCTCGACTACAAGGACCCTTTAGTTGTATCATTAGCGGTCCGTCGGGTTGTGGAAAATCGCGCTTGGTGTATCAATTTCTGAGCGACGTGAACAATTTGGTCACGCCGCCGGTGGAAAAGGCTTTTTACCATTACGGCGAGTGGCAACCTCTGTTTGAAAAAATGCAAAATCAGTACGGTGTGGAATTCAGAGAAGGTCTTCCTAGCAAAGAGACTATAGCGGGAGACGTGGAAGTAGCAGAAGACGCCTTACGACCCCACACTCTACTGATATTGGACGATCTGATGAGCAGTTCCAATCAGCAAGTGGTAGCCGACATCTTTACTAAATACTCGCATCACTGGAACGTGAGCGTCATATACATCACTCAGAACCTATTCCAGAAATCACCCGACTTTCGAACTATGAGTCTGAACGCTCACTACATGATCGTTTTCAAGAACCCGCGCGACATGGGGCAAATAGCTAGTCTGTCTCGCCAGGTGTTTCCGTCCAACGCGGCGGCCCTCTCTAGTATATTTACCCATGAACTCAAGCGACCTCACTCATACCTCCTTCTGGACTTCAAGCAGTCAACACCTGACGATCTGAGAATACGCTCCTCTTTGAAGTCCATACACTCTCAGCTAGTGTTCGTACCGCTAGACAAAAAAAAGAACAAGAGAAAGCAGTAGCAAAAATGTCTTCTCATCTACTCGAAAGACACTTTGGTACTCTCAAGCACTTAGCTAAGTGCTCGCCAAAGGACTGCTCGCATCTAATAGACTCTGGAAGCGACGATCTGATCGCAGCGTTGAGTGAGATCTGTCACAATTTACTGGTAGGGAACATCCCGCTCAGCGACAAACAACTGGACAAGCTTCGAGAATCGGCTGACGTGTTGAGGGAGGTCGGCAAAAAATCTACGCCCATCAAAAAAAAGAGACGCGTCTTGGTACAAGAGGGAGGTTTCCTCATTCCGGCTCTCATAGGGATGGCCTTACCGCTTATAAAGAGCATTCTCCGTATATGAGACACCTCATTCGACACCTACTCGCCGACAGCACCACCACCACTACCGCCACCACCAGCGTCATTGCCACCGTCGTCCCCATGACGGACTCAGAGCAGCAACAACACTACAAACGCTTAGCGCTCGTGGATCCTGAGACGCTCTACAAATCATCATGAGCAGGTCTACTTCATCATGTGCCCGCTGCTGCTACTACTAGCGCTGCTACTACTGCAGTCGCTGCTGCTAGTACTTCTACTGCTCCAAACCTTCCTCCTCTTCCTGATGAGCGCACTGAAAAGAACGAGAGTTCCGCTCCTGCCACCGCCGCCCGCCTACCTGCCGACATGGCCTATTACCACAAGCAGGCAGAACAGTCCCTTCATCCCGACGCGGCCTTGCACCAGGTGCTACAGTTTATCTACAGGGACTTGGACTTAGTGTTGAACGATCCCACTTTGGAATCGCGCGAGAAAATGTTGAAATACCGAAGGTTGTTGAATAGATTGCAATTTTTTCTCGCGAATCCCCACAACAGCAACATCTCTTCGTCCTACTCTTCTTCGCCCCCGGCTCACCTCCGTCAGTCTGCTGAAGAGGCCAGCGCGTCCCTACTTGAGCGGTTGGCGAACCAAGTTCCCAAGAGGAATCGCACCCGGACCGTGGCGCTGTACAAACAATTGGAGAAATCCGGTGTGATCAAGTGGAACGAGGACGGTGCGGTGCGCGAGATGTCGGGTCAGAGAATACCACCTGAGCATCGCATCAACATAGTGGACTTACTGAACGACGCCGCCAGGTTCAGGAAGACGGCGCCCAGACCGGCGGGCTACTCTCCGTTCACGAAAGCGCTGCGCGAAGCAGTTCCCACAGACTCCTTGATCGGAAACCATCTGTATAAAGCGAGCGGACCTGGCCAAAGCTTAGACACACGGCTCGCTGACAGAGGTCGGAAACGACCGAGCTTCCACTCGGAAGAAGGAGAAGCAGCAGCAGCAGCAGCAGTAGCAGCAGCAGACTCTTCTCTCCAGGTGGACGATCCATCCTCTGACGACTAGGAGGACAGTGAACTTTTCCAAACTCCGACTTCCTATAGGAGCGTGGCGAGTAAGAAAAGGAAAGGGCGCAACCGCCTAGCGGCGAGGTCGTCATTCACGCCCTCAACAGGCCCACCATGGGCAAACCAGTGAAGAGACTGACCAAGAAGGAAAAAGAAAAGAAGCGCGTAGTAGCTAGATATACCGACGACAAAGCGCCCTCCAGTTTCACTAGCGTGACTAAACTCCAGAAACATCATTTTCGCCACCTGAACCCGGCCGTCATCCGAGATGCTTTAGTGTCGCTGGACGCCTACACTAAACATAAACCCATTCGGAGAAAATTCGCAAGGAACAAGACTATAACCGGCGCAATCGATCAGCTGTGGCAGATAGATCTGATGGACATGCAAGCTTTGGCGTCTCACAACGACCGCTTCCGGTACGTGGTGACGGCGATCGACGTTTTCTCTAGGTACGCGTGGGCCGTTCCCATTAAATCCAAGAGCAGCGCTGATGTCACCGAGGCCTTCCGAGAGATGACAGGCACTGGCGAGAGACGACCGCGCACTGTTCAGACAGACAAGGGGAAAGAGTTTTTGAACAAGATCTTTCAAGATCACTTGAAGAGCGAGGGCATAGAGTTCTTCACTGGCGAGAACGACGACATCAAAGCTAGTCTAGTGGAGCGCTTGAACCGCAGTCTGAAGGAGAAGCTGTGGCGTTATTTCACACACAAGCGCACGTATCGCTACGTAGACGTACTGCACCATGTAGTGTCTTCTTACAATCGCACTCACCACAAGACGTTGAAAATGGCGCCGGCTCAAGTCAGCTCGGAAAACAGCGAAACAGTTTTCTACCGACAAGATCTCCCAACTAACAAACAAATCGACGAAATATGGAAAAAGAAGAAAAAAACAAAGACGTCCGCCGTCGACGTCATCGCTCCGGGTGACAGAGTGAGGATGTTGAGAACTAAAGGCGCCTTCCACAAAGGGTACGAGGGAAACTGGCGCGAGGAAGTGGTCGACGTTGCTAAGACGTTGGGAAGCAGAGGCTTCGAGCTGAAAGACGACAAGGGCGAGGAGATAAAAGGCGTCTTCTACCCGGAAGAGGTTCAGAAGGTGTACAAGAGTCGTTACGACAACAACTACCTGATAGACGAGGTGTTGCGCCGCAAGACCGTCAACGGTAAAGAGTTAGCTTTCGTACGTTGGTTAGGTTACGACGACAAGTTCAACGAGTGGATCCCCGTCAAAAAAATAACGTAGAAAAAAAAAAAAAAAAAATGAACATCACTCTACCTAGCAACAGCTCTATGGAGTATTATCCTGACAACAGCTTGACGTCTTTCCGAACTCACTTCGACTCGCCGCTCCTTCTGCCCGAAGCGTACGAAGCGGCTCTGAATGAGATCATCCTCCCTACAGAATGGACTAACGTGCACGACGACGACTTGATCATCGTTGTTCCTCTGCGCACTAAGGGTTCGCTAGAGGAGGCGATCAACGTTTTAAAAGAAACTAAATTCGCCGAAGGAAGAAAACCACAGGTAGACTGGAGGGGAATGAAAAACGCGAACGGTCTGAGCAAGCTGACGTTCAGCTCAAAATACCCGCTGAGCTGGAAGGAAGCGAGCTATGTAACGGTGGAAGAGATATCAGACACGTCGGAAGAGCAGCGACTGAAACCGGAAACAAAAAGGTTCAAGAGAGAGGTCGACTTGAGACAGACGCAGCCGTATACAAGCAGTTCTTGTCCCCGGCGGTGAAGAAGAAGGCGATCAGCGATCAAGCAAGACAGATGATCGAAGAGATGGAGAAAGACATGGGAGTGCGCAGTTTCATGCCAAACATATTCCAGATATTCCAGATTCGATGCGAGATGACAGATTAGAGGGCTCCAGCTTCTTGCTCAAACCGATGCGGATCTTATCGTACGACGCCAACACGAAACGCGTCACCATCAAACCGCCGAGACACTCCGCTGTCCTGCTGACTCAGCATCTCGCATGCGTTCTAGGCTTCGGAGAGAAGACGTGTTTCGCGTCGCCGACTACCGGCGCCTACTCGATGGATGTTTACGGGGACGTGCACTCTGTGTACATATACACCGACATGATCCAGGAGAGACGTGTGGGCGACATGCAAGTGCCGCTGTTGCGCTGCGTCGCGGTGGACAGAGGCGGAAAGCGTCGAGGTGGCGTGCAAGCTATCAGTTTTCCCCATTTGGATTATTTCCCCTTGAAATCCAAGAGGTTTACCGAGGTCGGCATCTATTTAAGAGACCGATCCGGTCATTCCATCCCATTCGGTAGAGGCGAGGTGACCGTGACACTTCATCTGAGACCTATTGAGCGCTGAAAGACTGAAAAATGATGCGTCAACGCGTTCCGTACTTTCCACCCAGGCGCACCGTCGGCAGAGGGTACAGCGATTACTACAACGCGCAGCTGGGCAACGGCATCAACGTGTACAGCGGGCGCTCTTTCCAGAGCGGGCACGGTTTGGGCGGCGCTCTGTTAGGTCTGATGCGCTCGGCTACCCCGCTATTGAAGTCGGTGGGAAAAACGCTGCTCGGCGCCGGTGTGGGCGTAGCTAAAGATGTGCTGGCGGGTCGGACTTTAAAGAGCAGCGTGAAAGACCGAGGCGCAGGCGCTCTGAAGAGACTGGCGAGTACGGCGTTCTCGGGAGGAAAGACGACTGTCGCGTCTAAGAAAGGGTCGAAACGTCGCCGGCATTCTCCTCAGACGGGCGGTGGCTCTTGCAAGAGACGTAGAGGGGATGTATTCGACCGGTAAGCGCCTAGGCGTTCAGGTATAAATAAAAAGACTGGAGGCGGCCGGCGTCAGTCTGTCGGCCGCGTGAAGAGAGAACACAATGGCTTACGTACACGAGAGCAGTAACGAGTGCGCGCTCTCTGAGCTCGACCTGCACACCGTAGCGCCGACTCAGACTACTATCTTAAAGTCGTCTTTCCTGGGGATAGAAACAAAAAACTCTTTAGAGGATGGAGGTAACATAAATTTCACCATCAACAAGTCGCAAGAGTACACAGACCTGAACGAGAATTACCTTCATCTGGAATGTCAAGTGCTGAAAGCGAACGGAGCGGCGATCGAGGACACCGACGCGGTAGCTCCGGTGAACAACTTGGCTCACTCGCTCTTCAAAGACGTCCAAGTCTCCATCGGCGGTTTCAAAGTGTCTGGCAACACCGAGACCTACCCTTACCGAGCTTACTTGGAAGGGTTACTCAACTACAACAAAGACGTGAAGGACGGCGTCATGAGCGCCCAGGGGTGGCATGAAGATACGCCCGGTCAGTTTGACACGTTGACTGACGCAAATGCGGGGTACAAAGCGCGCAAGAAGCTAATCTCCAACAAGCGCTTTTCGCTGATGGCGCGACTGCACTTTGACCTGGCTCATCAACCGAAGCTCATCGTTGGAGAGACAGAAATCAATCTCACTCTGAAACAGGCGGCGCCCTCTTTCTATCTGATGTGCGCCGCTGACGGAGGCTACAGCTTGAAGATCTACAAAGCAAAGCTCTACGTGCGACGCGTGCTGGTGGCGGACGCTGTAGCGGAAACGCACGAGAGAGCGGTGATAGAACACAGGCCCTTCGACTACCCGGTGAACAGAGTGGAGGTGACGACGTACGCCATCCCTCAAGGTAACAGAGATCACAGCTACACGCACTCCAACACAGGCCAGCTTCCCAAGTCGATGATGATTTGCTTCCTGGACCACGACGCCTTCAACGGTAGCTACACCAAGAACCCGTTCGAGATGAAGCATTACAACATCAGCTCGCTTCAAGTGATAGTGAACGATCAGAAAGTGCCGAATGACGCCTACGTGCCCGACTTTAAGACCAAAGCGGCCGTGAGAGAGTACTTGGCGCTACACACGGAAACGGGGATGTACGAGGGCGCGCGCTCCTGCGGTATTTCATACGATCAATTCCTGAACGGTTACAAGGTGTTCCCCCTTGACTTAACCCCAGACAGATCGCACGATTGGTGTCGCGTGAACCTTATAAGAGCGGGTCAGCTGAGGGTGGAAGTCAGTTTCCGCTCGGCGCTACAAGCGACAACAACGGTGCTACTCTACTTGGTGTACGACAATGTCGTCGAGCTGACCCGAGATCGACACCCCATCACCGACTACCACATGAACTGAAGACAAGACGGCGGTACTTGGCGTATCGTATGAACACGCTTGAAATAAGCAGAGTGTTGAAGGAAAACGTTCACACAAAACATCGTTTCCTGGGCGTTTTCTCTTGTGACACTATTCCGAAGCACCCTATCAAAGACACTTGTTTCGTGAGCAACACAGATCCGCAACATTTACCAGGTCAGCATTGGGTGGCGTTTTACGTGTCAAGCACGGGTGAAGTGTACTACTTTGATTCCTTCGGCTTACCGCCGCTGAGTGCGGAGTTCTTGTCTTTCGTGGAACGCTCTGCTCCGTTCAAGTGGCAAAGAAACCGCATTCAACTACAAGACACTTCTGCTGACACCTGTGGACCTCATTGCGTTCATTTCCTAATTGAAGCATGTCGAACAAGAAACCCCAAGAAGTGCGTCATGCGCATGAGCAAAATCCCAAAGCTGAGCGACCGGGCCGTGAGTCAGAAGCTATCGATGATGCTGTTGTGACGGGTTGTTGCGATGGCGGCCGTTTCATGGAGGCAAAGATTCTCTGCCTTGCCGAAATGGTGTTGGATTTATCCAAAGTCGTGCAATGTCTATTGGAGAGAAGTCGTCCTGGGTGTGGTGGTGCGAGTAACGGCGGCGTGAGACTTTGCGGCCTGTTGAGTTGCTGCAAATCGAAGAAGCAAGCTAAAAAAGCATAAACTTGTGTGTTTTTTCTGATTGAAATGAAAATAAAGAATAAAATGAAAAGAAAAGAAATTATCTTGTTGTGTTTTTATTTCTATATATAAGTTACATAACTTTTTATTGTTTGTTTGTTTACAAACAGTCACGTGTCACGTGGTGTTGTTTACAAACAAGAGAGCCACGTGGTGTTGTTTACAAACAAACCCTAAGTAGGTCACGTTACCCTAGTTACCAGAATGCCGGCTTCTGATTGGCTCAGCCTAAGTAGGTCACTTGACGTAAGTAGGTCACGTTACCATGGTTACCAGAATGCCGGCCTCTGATTGGCTGAGAGCTTCTAAGTAGGTCAGTAGGTCACCCAGAATGCTGGCTTCTGATTGGCTGAGAGCCCTAAGTAGGTCACGTTACCATGGCAACGGGTCACGTGACCAAATGGCGGCCTCTGATTGGCTGCATATGGATTGAGTAATAAACAGTAGTTAACTATAGTCCCGTTCCGATACATACTATACTACTGCAGCTGCTTTTAAATGACTTTAATCACCCAAACTGTCCTTCAATGTACAACTCATTATAATAAATAAATACTGGCTTAGAATATCTTAGTTCATCAGCTTAATCTCTTGCCGGCTTTAACTTTTGGGCAAATTGGAAGCTTGAAACTTGAGGTTAGTTTGTATCACAGAGCTTTCATGTTTTACAAAAATTGGTATAAAATTACTTGCGAAATGAGAAAAGCCTAGCTGGCACACTAAATTTACTTGGCTATGGGGGATATATCTGCTTTTCAAAGATAAATCATTCACCTTCCTTCCACTACTGCTCAGAGCTTAGTTGTAGTCTCAGTCCTCTCCTTTGTCAAAGTAAAGAGAGAAGCAAAGGCTCCTGCAATTGGCTTTAGATTATAGAATATGGGGACACACAAGGCTGCTGTTTATCTATGTTAACACCTGGGCACTTCTATATCATACTAAAATTGGATGCTCATTAGTATGCCATCTGATGTCTATCTGACCCTTTCTAGTGCTTTCACTCTGTATGTTATTTTTTCATGATGCATGAAGACAGTTGTTACAAGTCTTCTTGCAAAGGAATCATCCTTAAATGCAGCTCTATGATATGTAGAGAAGCATAGTAGTACCATTTCTATGTCATTCTATAACTTTTTAACACTTCAAGGGCAGCATAGGCTTTCACTCAGTACACATTCTTTTCATGATGCACCTTACCTTAGGACATTCTGAAGCAATCAAAGGTAGCTGCTACAAGATACCTTAAGTTACCCAAAAGTAGCTCTCTCAGCCCAAGGTTAACAACAGCGGTACCATGCCACTTTACCCTGTCATCCCCAAGGCAGATCCTACCTAACCCTAATACCCTTTTTGCTGACCTCCCCTTCTTCAGTAGACGTACAGAATCATGAATGAAAAAATGGATATTCATCTTTCAACTCAGAGTGGACAGAACAGATGAAAAGTTCCTGATGAAATAAACAATATGTTAGCTTACAAATGGGGTTGGCATAGTAAACCTGTCACCCATAGTAAAACGCGGTAAATGTCGAGCAGTGGAGTGGTTTTCCGCCTAGCTGTCTCTTTCTGTAGATAGAAGCAGTTTTTTGGAATATAGACAAAAAAGAGGGTTACCCTTTACATAGAGATGGTCCCCACACTGCTTGTTCACCCTGAACCTACCACCCATTCTTGCTGACAATGGCATTACGGTTTAACAGCCTAAATGTCAAACCCACTACTCTAATTACAACAGGACATTTCCAGCTCCAGTCCTGACTTCCTGTCACTAACACCTCCATGACACCAGGACCTCAGTGCATATGTCTAAAGCAGGAAGCGGAAGTCGGCCATGTTGGATTCCTGTTAAAGGTCAAAACTAACTTACTAACAGCTCCGGTTGGTGCTATATCTAAGTGCAGTAGGGTCATGACTATATCTGTTTTGTTTTTACTTATTTATTTTATCTCAGTGAGATATACATCAACAGGTTAATGGTCAAGAGAAAATAAATCGTTGGTTTCAACAGGGTTTGAACCTGGGACCCGCATGCCGAGTCAGCATCATAACCACATAACCACAAAACGTTGCTTGCCATTCTCCCCTTACACATACATGTGGAATGGTAGGTAGGAAGGGAGCACCATATCATGCATATCATGTAGACAAGAATAAGTCACCTTGGACTCCTGACGCTAGACTTCAGTTATATTTTGTTTCCAGAGAAGTGCTTGGCCCCTATGGTGGTCACATTATGGCTGTGTCAATTGCATTGTCTGGCATTAAGCTTTATATTCTAGTCAGGTTTGAGACATTCTGACTTTAGACTAGCACTACAGTGTCTGCACTAGAACATCATTTAGAAGTCTCAAACTGGATATGTTTATGCTTTAGCACCATATAACTGATTTTTGTAATTTTTCAGGAGGCAGAAAATGAATTGCACTATTGTACTGGGAATAGTAATGTTCAGGTAGATCGTTACTTCTTTTAGAATAGACCCACTGCACAGGTCTATCTTCATACCGCTTAGCTTTATCAGAATAAGCTAACATTATACTGCCTGATACATATAAGTTCGCATCATATAAGAAAAATAGACCAATTCAGGTAAAATTTAGCATTATATAGCAGTTTGAATATTTGATATATATCTGTAACTGAGACTATTTTCCTAGGTTTACATTCATTAGTGCATTTGTATCATTTACTAATAAATCTTCTTAGAAATACTATAGAGGTTATGATGTTGCTTAAAACAACCAAGGTAATTTAATGAAAACGTTTTAAAGCCTGATTTTTTAAGTTAAGGAGGACCAGACAGTAGATTAAGCAGAAAGTACTCAAACTGTCTAGAACAAGAGCCCATGCCGGCTGGGTTGAGGAGCCCGGTAGATATAGCTTGGTAATTAGTGTCCTACCCTCCTGGTAATTGAACAAGCTGACTGGCAGCTGTAATTAGTAACAGGAGTCATTGAGCCAGGATTACCACTGAGCCTGGGTTGGCCTCCATTTAGATTCGACAAGCTAGGATTAAATTCAAGAATGTTGACACAAGTTGGATAAAGCAATTTCAAGCAAAGTAGTGAAATGACCTTAAAAAGTCCAGGAAAATATGTCTCCATGACATAACCTCATTTCATATGTTGTTTGAGTGAGAGAATTCCTAGGAAACCAGTCATATAGGATAAATTTTTTACCAAAGCATATAAGCCAACAGCATGGATTGAATGGTTAAAAATTCACATCAGACCAAAACGAGACACTTTTGGGGTCTGGGCACTTTCAGGTGCCATATAGATGAAGGGGGAAAGAGCTTTAAAATTATTTTGTCCCTGTTGATATGCCTGTAATACCGTTATGGGCTTTACTCAGAACCCTGCAGTAATCCACAGCAGGTTCTTACCAGTTTCTGCAGAGAGTCATTATCACTGTGTGCACTGGAGTGTGTCTGGAGGATGAAAGGGACAGATAGTAATGTGCCACTTTGTGGTTGACGTCTCTGATATGCCAGGGTTTACAATCTGGTCAATTAGCGGCCTGAGTACCTCCCTTGTCATCCCCATACAAATGGTTTTATCTCAAAGGGTGTCTGCCTAAGGCTATATATATATACATATATATAGTTGGGTGTATGGAAGGGAATAAATTCATAATCGTAAGTTATTCATTCACTAAGGCTATTTTTATCCAAACAGCACCTGTGTAAAAGATTGTTTCTGTAAGCGTAACATTGTGCTCTACCCTTTTGTTGGCATGATACATAGATATTGTGCTGCATGATGCACAGATACATCACCCCACGTAGTTGAAATCCACCTTGGAGTTAGGCCATTGGCACATCCATGTTCGGGGGTCAGAAGTTCAATCAGCTAACACAAGCTGGACGTCTATAGTCTCAATACTGACTAAACCTCTCAATAGAGACCTCCTCTTCTGGGTATGTAGAACTTAAGGTTGTTCTGTGATATTATGCATACTTAACAGCTATAATATGTAAATATTGGGGGTTACAGATAGAACACTATGTTATCGCCGAATATCATTGAGCACAATGCATGGCCAGACTTGTTAACTGATACCTACGATCACTACCAGTGGCGCTCTGCTACCATTTGGGTATGATGGAGCACGCACTGCAGGCTACCCCAGAGCTGGTTTGAGAGCGATACTGGGTAGAACTGAAGTAGTGTTAACATCTACACTGCATGTATGCACAATAAACCCAAACTACACACCTAATCGTTGATTTTACAGCTCACTCTGCTGTGTGATTAAAAACGAGGTGCATTGGCAACACCTAGGTGCCCTATAACTGTGCACACTGGTGCATGTCTCCTGAATATGTTAACGTAAGAATACAAATTGCCCTTCAGAATCTCTTCAAATATATAAAGGCTCTGTATGATTCAAGGAAGAAATTATTTCAATAATGAGGTTTTAGTTCCTCCCCAAAACAACCTACTCTAGCTCCCAAGAGAACGTCCCAGACTGAAGGGATCCCAGAACCATCTTAATGTCCCCTACTCCCCAGTAATGAGCTGCAGTAATCACATTCCCACTCAACAACTCCTGAAAAGAAGATGATCCAATGAAATCATGAAACAATGAAGTAAATGCAATAAATTTACAAATGAGCGTACTTAGAGGGAGACAAGGTTCATCAGAAGCTCACGAAGGAGTCTGTTAGGATGGTAATAAGGCCCGAATGTACCCAAGTAGTATTAAGGGACAGAGGATCATGTGGTCACATCTCTCACTGTTGCATCTCTCGCCGTTTCCTTGTGTGATCACATCTCTCACTGTCGCATCTCTCACCAGCTCCTCGCGCTAATAGTGGCCGCTATTCGCAAGAGCTACTCGTTCAAATAGCTGCCGTCATTCGCATGAGCTCCTCGTGCAGATATTATCGGCCCTATTTCTAATTATTAGCCACTAGCTTATGCAATAAGCTTAAATGCAGATAAAAAAGCTTCAAGAGGAACAGAAAGAGAATACATGCCAGGCATGCTTGTTTTCTTTAGAGTAATCATATACCTTTCTTTTCGGTCCACCCTTATAATCAACTGCTCTCCTGAATGTGCCTCTAAGGGCAAAAGATCAAATAACTGTGTTCACTCGAGCATGTCCATGGGATCACACGGACAGACATTAAATCGCTGCTTTGTGTCTCGTCACTTTGATGTCACTTGGTCTTACAGCTGGTGAATTAGCACCTTGAGTAATATTGATCTCCTTTTCCTCACCTCCCTTCAGTCCCTCCTCACAAGGTCTGTGGCTGAACCCTTCTGCAAGGGGGAAAAGTTAATCATAGAGATCAAGGAGCAGTTTCCAATTGGTATTTAAAGTGTTGGGTCTGCATTTAATCATTTCATATATTAAAAGGCTTTATTGAACTATAGAGTAACAGGCCTAGTATTTACTGGGATAATATTCCTTCAAATTCTGAACATCACATGATTCAACCCTTTAAAGAAGCATATCCATAAGATGACATTTGTTGGCATGATGCACCAATCCAGCCCCAGAGAGTATCTCAACGTAACAAGGTCTGCATGATGCTTGAGTTACTCGCCAGGGCTGCATTCCTTCATCATGAAGACCAAGGCTATGGTGCATTAGGGCATCATGTCGTCAATAAAGGGCTAAAGAAATTGCCTCTGGTAGTAGATTATTGATTGTGGTTGCCCATGATCTAAGGCCATGTTTTATCCAGGATATCCCACCAAATATATTTGTAACATTGATGTTAGATTGAATAGTCATCATCATCCTAACCAGGTAATTACACAACGATAAGTTACACATTATAGTTCACAAATTGAATTGAAATACGAAATAATCAATGAAGAAAAAAACAGCCAATATCTTAAATCCATGGGTCAGTCAGATGGCCAGGTTATTCATGTACATGCACAGTGCAATAGATCCCTTGTGTGCGATCAACACAATATTGCCTTGTGCACTACCACTACAATATTCAGGGCCTATTATGACTCTCCACGGAGGTATTATTATGATGTCAAGAGAGCAGAAGAATCTCTAGAGTGCTATTGTTGCCAACCTGTTATATGAACGCTGGCTAGTGAATCGGCAGCCGCGTTGGTGCTTCATGCTGATCTTTTAGCAGCCTCCAAACCATACATGGCGGGAATTTATAAATACAGCACTGGTGAGATACCTACCAAGGCTGCATTCAGGGGCTAAGAGTACAAGGGATACAAATTATTAGAGCAATATGCCTTCCCGAGGAGTCATTATAGCTATAACAGATTCTATTTAATTGGTGTCCAGCAATGAAAGGACATACATTATATTCCAAAGTTGATAAAGTTTGATGTTTGTGATTGATTTTTGCCTTATTGTTGGTTTTAGACTGTAGGTTACTCTTCTATGGTATGTCAGTTCTTTTGACACATATGTCTCTCACCTGACCCATATTTTGAAGTGTCCATGAACGCAGAATTTCAGCTTGGGGGAAAAAAAAATTAAATTAAAATTAAACGAATATCCTGCCTGCCAATCATTTAATGGTAGAAGTTTTAATCCTAATCAGAAGATTTTATTTCAAACTATGCACAGGCAACATTTTTGATTCAGAACTTATTCAGGAGTTTAACTTAAAAGACATTGTCAACCTCAGCTGCTTGTAATTGACTTTAATCACCCAGACTCATCTTTAATGTACAATTCATTATAATGAATAAATACTGGCTTAGAATATCTTAGTTCATCAGCTTAATCTCTTGCTGGCTTTACCTTTTGAGCAAATTGGAAGCTTGAAACTTGAAGTTAGTTTGTATCACAGAGCTTTCATGTTCCACAAAAAATGGTTTAAAATTAATTGCGAAATGAGAAAAACCTGATCACAGCCTAGCTGGCACACAAAATTTACTTGGGTACGGGGGATATATCTGCTTTTCAAAGATAAATCATTCAGCTTCCTTCCACCCCTGCTCAGAGCTTAGTTGTAGTCTCAGTCCTCTCCTTTGTCAAAGTAAAGAGAGAAGCAAAGGCTTCTTCAATTGGCTTCAGATTAGAGAATATGGGGACACACAAGGCTGCTGTTTATCTATGTTAACACCTGGGCACTTCTACATCATACTAAAATTCGATGCTCATTATAATGCTCTCTGATGTCTATCTAACCCTTTCTAGTGCTTTCACTAGGTATGCTATTTTTCATGATGCATGAAGACAGTTCTTACAAGTCTTCTTGCAAAGGTATCATCCTTAAATGCAGCTCTATGAAGTAAAATATGTAGAGAAGCATAGTAGTACCATTTCTATGTCATTCTATAACTGTTCAACACCTCAAGGGCAGCATAGGCTTTCACTCAGAACACATTCTTATCATGATGCACCTTACCATAGGACATTCTGAAGCCATCAAAGGTAGCTGCTACAAGATGCCTTAAGTTACCCCAAAGTAGCTCTCTCAGCCCAAGGTTAACAACAGCGGTTCCATGCCACTTTACCCTGTCATCCCGAGGGCAGATCCTGCCTTACCCTAATACCCTTTTTGCTGACCTCCCCTTCTTTAGTAGACGTACGGAATCATGAATGAAAAAATGGATATTCATCTTTCAACTCAGAGTGGACAGAGCAGATGAAAAGTTGAAATAAACAACAGGTTAGCTTACAAATGAGGTCGGCATAGTAAACCTGTCACCCATAGTAAAACGTGGTAAATGTCAAGCAGTGTTGTGGTTTTCCGCCTAGCTGTCTCTTTCGGTAGATAGAAGCAGGATTTTTGGAATATAGACAAAAAAGAGGGTTACCCTTTGCATTGAGAATGTGCCCCACACTGCTTGTTTATCCTGAACCTACCACCAGTTCTTGCTGACAATGGCATTAAGGTTTGACAGTGTAAATGTCAAACCCACTACTCTAATTACAACAGGACATTTCAAGCTCCAGTCATGACTTCCTGTCACTAACACCTCCATGACACCAGGGCCTCAGTGCACATACCTCAAGCAGGAAGCAGAAATCGGCCATGATGGATTCCTGTTTAAGGTCAAAACAAACTTACAAACAGCTCTGGTTGGTGCTATATCTAAGTGCAGTAGGGTCATGACTATATCTGTTTTTTTACTTATTTATTTTATCTCAGTGAGATATGCATTAACAGGTTAATGGTCTAGAGAAAATAAATCCTTGGTTTCACCAGGGTTTGAACCTGGGACCCGCATGCCGAGTGAGCATCATAACCACATGACTACAAAACGTTGCTTGCCATTCTCCCCTTACACTTACATGTGGAATAGTAGGTAGGAAGGGAGCACTGATAACCATATCATGAATATCATGTGAACAAGAAAAAGTCACCTTGGACGCCTGAACTAGACGTTAGTTATATTTTGTTTCCAGAGAAGTGCTTGGCCCCTATGTTGGTCACATTATGGCCGTGTCAATTGCATTGTCTGGCATTAAGCTTTATATTCTAGTCAGGTTTGAGACACTCTGCCTTTAGACTAGCACTACAGTGTCTGCACTAGAACATCATTTAGAAGTCTCAAACTGGATATGTTTATGCTTTAGCACTGCACAGGTCTATGTGCGTACAGCTTAGATATATCAGAATAAGCTAACATTATACTGCCTGATACATATAAGTTCGCATCATATTAGAAAAAATAGACTAATCCAGGTAATATTTAGCATTATATAGCAGTTTGAATATTTGATATATATCTGTAACTGAGACTATTTCCTAGGTTTACATTCATTAGTGCATTTGTATCATTTACTAATAAATCTTCTTAGAAATACTATAGAGCTCATGATGTTGCTTAAAACAACCAAGGTAATTTAATGAGAATTTTTTAAAGCCAGATTCTTTATGTTAAGGAGGACCAGACAGTAGATTAAGCAGAAAGTACTCAAACTGTCTAGAACAAGAGCCCATGCCGGCCTGGCTGAGGAGCCTCGTAGATATAGCTTGGTAATTAGTGTCCTACCCTCCTGGTAACTAAACAGGCTGACCGGCAGCTGTAATTAGTAACAGGAGACATTGAGCCAGGATTACCACTGAGCCTGGGTTGGTCTCCATTTAGATTTGACAATCTAGGATTGAATTTAAGAATGTGGACACAAGTCGGATGAAGCAATTTCAAGCAAAGTAATGAAATGACCTTAAAAAGTCCAGGAAAATATGTCTCCACGACATAACATCATTTCACGAGTTGTTTCGAGTGAGAGATTTCCTAAGAAACCAGTCATATAGGATATATCTTTTATCAACGCTTACTAGACAGTAGCATGGGTTGAATCATTGAAAAATCATATCAGACTAAAATCGGACACTTTGAGTGTCTGGGCCCTTTCAGGTGATATCTGATAAAGGGGGAAAAAACTCTAAAATGATTGGGTCCCTGCTGATATGCCTGTTATCGAGGCACTTGTATTTTTTGCCTTGTATTTCTGCTCGCAATAGACACGGAAAGGTGAACAAGTAAGGAAAGCAAACGTAATATATGTAAACATTAAACTTCTTGTTTATTTCTGCTGCAAACTTCTGCATTGGGCATGCCTGCCCCTATTACTTCGGGGATATACTTTGCTGAAGTACTTTACTAGACTCCCAGCACTGTGACTCAATAGACACACATGTGATGTGATGCGGAGATCCTTATACTTCTGTGCATTTCAATGATGTGATGGTTCCAAGTTGACACTATTTATGGAAATCAGAAAATCTAAATGAGCAAAATTTAAATTGGCAGGCCATGTGACCATGTCTTGACCAATCAGGATGTAGTTACAATGAATCTGTTAATGTTAGATAACCATGGTAACGTTTGTCATGACATATCCCCTTTATATAACTGAGTAGGAATAGTGGCTGATGACATTTGATTATTTAAAAGCAAAGGAAATAATCATGGTAATTCGGTGCGTCCTAGTTCATTCATTAACACAATGTTTAATGATTATCAATTACACAGGAAAATATGGGAAGATAATTAGCGCTGATTAGTTCTAACCAATATCAATTACAAAATCAATTCATTAGGGCTTTGTTTTTCCTGCTGCAATAATTAAACAACAAATCACCATCATTAGTAACCGATCATCCACTGACATTGCAGCAAATTTAGCTTTTTAGTCATCCATTTACAAAGAATAAATTTGCAACAACATATATTTTGTTGTTTGCAAAAATGAAAAAGCAATGAGTTATCCGCCATCACAGTGTGATCTGAAGGATCCATTGTGCCTTATTATTGACTCCAGATGAGTTGACACATCTAAAAAAATGGTCTGACAACAGAGTAAAACATTGGTTGATTGTTATTTCCTTATGAAGGTGTTTTCCACTCATATTGCATTAAATGTTGACTTACTATGATGATGATGTTTCAAAATAAATTACATGTCAGTCATGCATCATGTAATTTATGCTGATAGGATCCAAGCTCTTAACCCAATACATATATCTTACACTAACAGCCTCCATGTCTTGGTGCATCATAAACAGGATATAGGGTTTTGAAGTGCAATACAGACCTAACATGGGGTTATGTAGGGATGTAAAGCTAACACACAGCCAACACTGTAATCAGAACAAAACTTCATTAAATGCCTTTGATTTAAACATGAGTATCTATAATATGAGACAAAGGAATTCTTTGAACATTTTCATGTCTCCCACTTTTGTGAAATTGAATCATTTTGTAGTTTCTCATCAAGAAATACCTGAAAAAGAAAAATACAATGATTATTTAGGAGTAAAGAAAATGATCATCAAAGACTTGCTCATCTTACAAAGACTTCTGAATTTAAGGCAGTTTAAGTAGACAACTGGAAATTTAAGTACAGAGTTAGTTTGCCATCTTTGATGCTCTTTCCCAATGCATTGTTGCTTTATTGTACAAATGGTGTAAGATGAGGTTAATTATTTAACAACAAGGGCTGCAACCAGGTATCTCATTGTTATTTCTTCCTTTTTTTTTCATTTGCTCTTTTTTTTTCATTCTGTCAACCTAGCTGAGGTTGAGTGCTGCTTACATCAACACCAACCCCAACCTACCCTGAACCTAACCGTATGCCTGTCAAACCGTGGCAGGCGCTCTCTTGTCAACTAAGGAGCTTCTCATATGTGTACTAACCATCAATTCTGCATCGGTGCATCATGCTGATCCTTCTGGGCGCAGCCTGATGCTTGAATACAGCCCTGGTCCCTGACGACCGAGGGCATGATGCAAAAAGTATCACAATGTCCTTAAATGGTTGAGGGCTGCATCATACTTCAATGAGTAATAATTCTTGTGCTTATGTTGTGAGTGAATTGTCAGTTCTCATGCATTGTGCCGATAAATGTGATTTATACAAAAAAAACTATTGTCATTGAACTTGAATTGAGCCCTGTATTATACTATTTTCCCACTGTGGCTAGCAAGGTCAATGAGAGCACGACCCTTACAAGCTGTTACCCGGCACCAAGCCTGCTACCTGTCACACAGCATGAGGACTCTTGTCAACTGGGGAGGTCTCTAATGGACACTCACTTACAAACTGCTGTGTCAGCAGAACTACAATCAAAGTTTGTGCTTCATAAATTACGTCTAAAGACCATTTATTCATGATATATTGTTACATCTATCTGCATTTGAATATTAGTTGTTGTTAAGTGGGTTTTAACTTATGACTTACTGTCAAATCAATGCAACTTTAATAGTGACGTACATGGTCAGTTGAGTACATGGTCAGTTGCCGTACCTGGTCAGTTGACTAACATGGTAGAGAATACATAAATACATGAATTTCTACCAGATAGAGTGCTATTTAGTGAATTATTCCACCATTATCATTAAGTAGGAGGCAGGGGGTACATGATTCAAATGAAAAAAGGGTGAAAAGAGGGCATTTAATATAAGTGACCATGTATGTCACCTGACCATATATGGCCTTTGCTGACCATGTATGTTATTCAGGATGTATTCACTGTTTTGACACTGCATATTTAACAACATACACAAGGTAGTTTTATAAAATGTAGCCCATACATAGTACTGAAGAAAAAGTAGTTGATTTCTTTTTTTTTTGACCATGTTCGGCAACTGACCATGGAAGTCACTTTCTGACCATGTACATGAATCAGCATGTATTCTTACTCATAATACTATATATTTGAAATCCATACACAGGGTGTTTTCACATTATATTGCCCCTACATTGTACTGAAGAATAAGTTTGAAATGGTACCCTAAATTACACTCTATATGGGAGATATAGTCGATCATGTGGGGCACTGAAAAATGTGTCTAAAAAAGTACACTTAAGTACACTGTATATGGGAGAAATAGCTGATATCATTAATTTTGGACCATGTACGGCAACTGACCATGTACGGCAGTTAATATCATAATCTACATTTTACAAAGGGTAAAAATTCTGAGCATCTGTGGCTAATATGACTTGTGAGAATCATTGCTCATGTAAATCTTAACAGATACTTAATACTTCTTTCTTCACATGTCTGTGGAAGTTTAAATATACATACATGCTCTAGCTCTTCCTGGTTTATGTATAGATATAAACGAATTAGGAAAATGTTTTAGTTGCTTTCTCCGAGAGAGCATTGAACTCACAATCTCAGGATCTGCATGAATTGTTACTGATTGTCCTAAGCAGACAAGTCCTTATGTCATGGTCATTAGTGCTTACCACAGCATGTCCAGTTTGAACAACTTTTTCATAATCTTTATATATAAGAAGCTTTTATTAATAAAGCTAAGTAACCTGGATATGTTGACCAGGCATACAAATTTCCCATCAGAATTTCTCTGAATATATGAAGGCTGTGTATGATTCAAGGAAGAAATTATTTCAATAATGAGTTTTAGTTCCTCCCCAAAACAACCTACTCTAGCTCCCAAGAGAATGTCCCTGACTGAAGTAGCTACGTGAATTGATATTTGTGTTATCCTATAATCATCTCATTTAAGTAAAATTCCAATGGGTCAAGCTCTGAGGAGAATAATTCTTTTGGAATTTTGTAATTCGGAGCAAAACTTGCGACATTATTGGCAAAAGACCAGCTCATTATGTCTCAGATATGGGGAATCTGATTAAACTAGAAACAATAGAGATAAGGATTAAGGTCATGGCACAAGGATTAGCTAAGATTAACAGCATTTATTCAATAACTCTGCAACATCACATCATAACACCATAAAATTATCACACAAGGGGTTTAAAAGTATGCCCGTTCTCATGAAAATATTATTTAACTCATAATCCTGAGATTTCATGCCTAATTAGCATAAAATATGCTAATTAGCAGCACCGAGATTAACAGTATGTATTCAATAGCTCTGTAAAAGCACATCATAATACCATTAAATTATCACACAGGGGGTTTTGAAGTATGCCTGTTCCATTGGAAATATTATCTACCTCATAATTCTAAGATTTCATGCCTAATTAGCATAAAATATGCAAATTAGCAACACCAAGATTAACAGTATGTATTCAATAACTCTGTAAAAGCACATCATAATACCATTAAATTATCACACAAGGGGTTTAAAAGTATGCCCATTCCATTGGAAATATTATCTACCTCATAGTTCTAAGATTTCATGCCTAATTAGCATAAAATATGCAAATTAGCAACACCGAGATTAACAGTATGTATTCAATAACTCTGTAAAAGCACATCATAATACCATTAAATTATCACACAGGGGGTTTTAAAGTATGCCCGTTTCATTGGAAATATTATCTACCTCATAATTCTAAGATTTCATGCCTAATTAGCATAAAATATGCAAATTAGCAGCACCGAGATTAACAGTATGTATTCAATAACTCTGTATAAGCACATTATAACAACATGAAATTATCACATCAGGGGTTTTCAAGTATTCCCTTTCCAATGGAAAAATAATTTACCTCATAATCCTAAGATTTCATGCTTAATTAGCATAAAATATGCAAATTAGCGGCACCAAGATTAATAGTATGTATTGAGTCACTTTGTAAAAGCATATTAAAATATCATGAGATTATCACATAGGGAGTTTTCAAGTATGCCTGTTCCATTGGAAATATAATTTACCTCATAATCCTAAGATTGCATGCCTAATTAGCATAAAAAATGCAAGATTAACAGTATGTATCTTAAAATTGCTTAAAAAGTCTATAAAAATGGCGAAACAGAAAGTTTCGAAAATTAGAAAACCCAAAAGCCACATGTTGGACCACTAGTTTCTAGTGCTATGTTCTAGTCTCTGAAATTGACTGTTTTATAAAGTTCAAATGTCTGCTCTAATTCGCCAGCATTGGGTATCGAGAACCAACGTCCATTGGCAAGGCTTGCTGGAGTAAAGTCGGTGGCAATGATGAACTCGCATTTGACTCGTTGTACATCTTTGCCACTTGGAGCTTTGAATCGATCGGTTGAACCTCTGCACTGTGACCGTTTCATAAAGTCTACTATCACTTCTACGTCATTATTGCCGTCAGGAGCCTGCACCTCTGTGATGATGCCAGGGTACCAGTTGTCATGATAAGCTACTGCTACCCACTGCTCCTCACAATAGGCAGTATCTGGTGAAGGCATCCGTTCCTGCAGTTTCGCCTCTGGTGATGCTTCAACCGGTTGTGCTGGTTGTGTTGCTGGATACGCCTTTCTCCGCTTTGGTGGTGGTGCATCCAGAGACTCGCTAATTTTCTTCAATTCTGCAGCCTCCTGTGATTTGTGCTGCGCTCGCAATAAGCTTCCATTCCGCCGTGCATCAGCCCAGAGCTGTTTTTGCTTGTCCTCAGACATCTCACTGTACCATTTCCTGATAGCTGGTCCATTCCTTTTGAGGAGCTGAATGGTTGTGTGGTGGTGTAGTGTACAATTGGGCCGACGTTTTTGGCTTGAATCAAGATCACCAAAGTGATGTTCTGGGCCTAAGTTTGTGTTTGGGGCACAGGATGTCCGTTTCAGTTCTTGACCTGAAGATGGTCTGGCATAGGTACCACCTGGCAGAAAGTCATCCAGTTGCCTTTCGATGACTTTCACCAAGGCTGTAGCAATGGTTGAGAGGCATTGCTTGAGGAGCAGAGTGCTGTGATCCTTCACATCTTTCACCTTGGTGTAGACCGCCCAAGCAGGATCGCTGTGCACATTGAGGAACTCTGGTGGGTCGTCCAGCAGAAGTTCCGGGTTCTGCACACAGTCCTTCAGGAAGAACAGAAGTGGCTGGATGAAGGTTGAGAGATTTATGTACAGCAGATCTGGATGTTGGATCGCTCTCCAAAATGGCCCAGTCACATGTAAGAATGTGAGAGCTGTGGCATGAATGAAGGTCATCACAACCTCGCAGTTCAAGTCCTCCTGCAGAGAGAATAGCTTTTTGTTTGCCGTTTTGTTTTTCTCTAGCCACTTGTCCAGAATAACTGTGAAACCACTCCTGTGATGGACAACCTGCACTGCTGTCTCAAAGAGGCAGTTGAATCGGTTGTCCTTATATGTGCCAATCTTGGACTTGACTCCTGTCTTAGCACACTCCGCCTGCCACACATCCCTCAAGCCCAGATGATCACCGATAGGCCCAAACACAGCTGAGGCAATTCTTCCTACGCATATAGCAACACACTCGGGGCGGAAGTGAGCAAATTTGTCATTGTTGTCTCTACCGAGTGGTCCATGGACTTCGACATGCTCCTTCTGGAGTTTGAATAGTCCTTCACTGACATCCTTGTGAAACCCCAGAAGTACGTGGGCCATGCAGAACATGTGATGCACTTTTTCCTTTGCTTTTTCACTCCCACAATTTGTTAGGATGTTTTGCCTCCATATGTCTAGTAGCTTATTGCTCTTTTTTTCATTAGAGGCCCGGTCACTCATGTAGAAGGATACAGTCTCCAACACTTTCTCAATGTAGTAATCCGCAGTGTCTCCTGTGTTTCCAGAGTCGATCGTTGCCAGCTCTGTGAGGTGTTCTTGGGTTACTGCTGAGATTGTCTGAGCATCTTCTTTAGCTACACGTTTGAACCCCAAACACATGATCTTGCCCGAGTCAAGTTTGACACTTGTGTCCAAAAGTTTCTGTTTCATCCTTGATGTCCCATCTTTGAGTATGCCCCAGTACTGAGCCATCCTTAACTGTTCTGCTATAAAACGCTTTGCTATATAATGGCCCTCATCGTTTATGTTTTGAATCGCTTCCGGCTTGGTAGGTGATCCTTGGGGATAGTGACATGGAATACATCCCTTGCCACTGTTTCCAAAGCTTGAGGTACCTTCTCCTGGGCCATGTAGATAGAAGACAGATTGTTGATACACATCCTTGTATCCAAGGTGTATCCATGCTCATCCCGTAAATGCAATACCCTTTCTGCTGCATCACATTTACTTTTGAGTTTCTCTAGCTCGTTTTCCAAAAACCTGATGGTTTGTGCCTGCTGGTTAATCTTGGTTTTTAAAAGTTCAATCTCGGTCGGCCTTGCTTTTAGTTCCTCCTGTAGGCTGATTTTTGCTTTGCTTTTGGTTTTCTGTACTGCAATTATTTTTGATCTCAGTTTGTCACTTTCTCCTTTTGATGTGATTTGCTCATTTTCTAGAACTTGTTTCATCTCACAAAGTTCATTCTGAAGTGTCTGGTGTGACTTTTTAATTGCCTTCAGTTCACTATGTGATTTCTTTGCCCTTGCATCTCGCTTGGTGACATTTCTTGGAGAAAAGTGACCTATATTCTCTATGGCAGCGTTGAAATTTTCTTTTTCTGCGATTGTCTTCTCAGTCAGCTGAAAGAGTTGTTTCTGCTTCTTTGATATCTCATAGTCCAGAGAGTTTCTCTCCTTGACTTGAGAGTCCAGTGGAATGTGTGAAACCAAAGCTGGCTTGGGAGTTGGATCCTCTACGAGTACAGGAACACAGACGGCAGCTTCGGCAGCTTGACCTTGTGGATCTTGCGATGATACGTGGGGTGATACTCCTCTACAGAAGTAGAACGTCTGGTACATGAGGTCATTGTACTTCTTTGAACCTTTCTTGTAACCCTTACTTTTGTAGTTAGCGATGACTGGGCGCAAGTTTTCAGCCGCAACAGACGACAGTCTTTCATCAGGAGCTGTATCGTACAGAACTTTAAATTTCCGGCTTTCCGACCAGTTTTTTTTCGCTGCATACCCACAGACTTCAAGGACATATCCATTGGTGAAGAGGTGTTCAGGAACAGATGATTTAGTTCCATCTACAATCTGCTGAAGTGTCACCCCTGCTGCCCTAGTGAAGCCACCGATATATGATCTAAAACAAAAGAGGAAACTTAATTATTAACAATTAGAACAATATCTTAACCTAAACATTCAGCATGTATACTGAAATCTCAGCTTACCGAAAATACTGTAAATTCCAAAATGGAGAATGTGAAAACGGTGTGGGAAAACGGTGAATGGGAAAACGGAGAACGGGAAAATGGTTGGCGAGGGGGAGCGTAGGTGGAGAACGGGAAAATGGACCAGGCGTCGGGATTGGAGAACGTGAAAACGGAGAACATGAAAACGGTGAATGGGAAAACGTAGAAAGGGAAAATGGTTGGCGAGGGGGAGCGTAGGTGGGGAACGGGAAAATGGATCAGGGCGTGGGGATTGGAGAACGTGAAAAAGGTGAATGGGAAAACGTAGAGCAGGAAAATGGGTGGCAAGGGGGAGCGTAGGTGGGGAACGGGAAAACGGACCAGGGCGTCAGGATTGGAGAACGTGAAAAACGGAGAACGTGAAAATGGAGAACGTGAAAACAGAGAACGGGAAAACGGAGAACGGGAAAGCAGAGAACGGCAAAACAGAGAACGGCAAAACAGAGAACAGGAGAACGGGGGCGGGGGGATCGGGGGCGGGGGGATCTGGGGCGGGGGGATCGGGGGCATTTATCTCAAAATGCCACATGTATACTTACATCCCAGCTCATTGAAAGTCATATAGAATAAAAGAATGGACAATTTCGCTTCTGATAGGCTATTTACCTTAATCAATACGACATTCTAAACCCATATTATGAGTACTTCAAAACAGACCACCTCATATCTCATTTAATAGTTTTTAGCACCGCGCAGCGCCAGGCAGTGCTCTATCTTTACCTCAAAATGCCACATGTATATTTACATCCCAGCTCATTGAAAGTCATATAGAATAAAAGAATGGACAATTTCGCTTCTGATAGGCTATTTACCTTAATCAATACGACATTCTAAACCCATATTATGAGTACTTCAAAACAGACCACCTCATATCTCATTTAATAGTTTTTAGCACTGCGCGGCGCCAGGCAGTGCTCTATCTTTACCTCAAAATGCCACATGTATATTTACATCCCAGCTCATTGAAAGTCATATAGAATAAAAGAATGGAAAATTTCGCTTCTGATAGGCTATTTACCTTAATCAATACGACATTCTAAACCCATATTATGAGTACTTCAAAACAGACCACCTCATATCTCATTTAATAGTTTTTAGCACTGCGCGGCGCCAGGCAGTGCTCTATCTTTACCTCAAAATGCCACATGTATATTTACATCCCAGCTCATTGAAAGTCATATAGAATGAAAGAATGGACAATTTCGCTTCTAATAGACTATTTACCTTAATCAATAAGACATTCTAAACCCATAATACAAGTACAGCAAAACAGGCCACCTCATTTTTACCACAGCCGTACGTAATGTTAATTTACGCATAGAAGTTCGCACCCAGTGTCATTGACACCCTAATAAATGGAAAGAGGAGAAAATTCCGCTCCTGATAGACTATTTACTTTTGTTTCTGTGACTCTTTAAACCTGGATTATGTCCATTTCAATTTAGGAGTATTGGGAGAGATCTGAGAGATGAGGCAGTCACACTCAGACTGAGTCACAGTGAGTGAGTGTGGACTGGTGCAGCACTGGCACCACTGCCAGGCAAACAAAATCGCAGGTCCAACATTTTGTTTTCACTTTGCCATGGGATCATACATCATTTATTGGGCTTCATCATACATCAATGTTTTCATATTGGATTGAATTACATGAATATACCTTTACTTACTCATTTGGATTATCCATCTCCGAGGGATCAGCATTTCTTTAAGAAATTGTTTTGTAGAAGTTGAAGTTGTTGTCATAGGAAGTTGGTAAATGGTCAGGATTAAAGCTCATTCTTTTCTCTCATTGGTCAATAAAAGAAACTGGATGTGGTCCTTTTACCATCTAGTGGCAAATGCAGAAACTAAAGTAGTGTCTGCCTCAGAGAGTGGCCGTCAGATGGTGCTACCTTCCGCTGGGTTCTCTGCGACAAAATTCCGCTTTACCGCTATACAAACATTGTAAATCGTACTGAAAGTAGGATAGATCGATAGAAAACTAAATTCCGATTCCGTACATATGTCATATGTCTATATAGGACAAATAGAAGTGTACTTTATGAGGTTGGGAAGTGTAGGGAGTACAGAGGAGTCCCGTTTTCCCGTGTATTGACACCCGCGGCTAGCGTAGCTAACTGAAGCGATCCCAGAACCATCTCAATGTCTCCTACTCCCTTGTAATGAGCTGCAGTAATCACAATCCCACTCAACAACTCCTGAAAAGAAGATGAGCTAATGAAATCGTAAAACAGTGAAGTAAATGCAATGAATTTACAAATGAGCTCACTTATAGGGAGACAAGGTTCATTAGAAGCTTACCAGAAGTCTGGTAATGAGGCCCAATGTACCCAAGTACTATATGGAGACAGAGCATCTAACCCCAGCATTGGGTCAAGGCTAACTTCCATTATCTTGATCTATTGCTACTTTTCCTAACTTAAACGGGAATGGCAATGGTGAGTTAGGGAGATGGGAACTGAAAACAAATATCCATATGAATTTAATAGGCGTGTGAAGGGACTTTTCTGGGTGTTTGGTATTCTAAATTATGACACAAACATTGTTCAATCCAGGATGCACTTCTAACTGTTTTAACATGAAGTCTTTTGATGATTGTGGCACTTCAGCAAAACCACTCCCCTCTGAAAAATATATGAGTTCAGAGAAGCAGGAGACAATTGTTTTGTGAATTTTTACACTTGTAGGAAAAATATTTGAGTATGTAAGTAAAATAAGGAATAGTACAAGAGTTAATAATCCTTTACCTTGGAGTGTGTTGGCTAACTCTATTTAATCATATATTCATGAAATGATATTGAACTGAAATGATGACATTGGATACTGCTAAATTTTAATTCAGCTGCTGACTGTTGCAAATGGGTTCAATTGAAGATAAGGAATGAATCAGGGAAGCAATTTCTTACACAATAGTTTTGAACTGCTTCAAGAGGAACAGAAAGAGAATATGTGCCAGACCTGCTTCTTTTCTTTAGACTAATTATATACTTTTATCTCGCTCCACCCTTTTCATCAACAGCTATCCTGGATTTGCCTCCAAGGACAAGCGATCCAATAACTGTGTCCACTCAAGCATGTCCATGGGATCACACAGACAGACATTAAATTGCTGCTTTGTGTCTCGTGTCTTTGATGTCACAGCTGGTGAATTAGCACCTTGAGAAACATCGATGTCCTTCTCCTCACCTCTATTCAGCACCCTTTCACATGGTCTTATTGTAGCTTGAACCCTTCTGCAAGGGAAAAAAGGATATCATAGAGATCAAAGATTTGATTCCTGTTGGTATTAGCTTTAAGTATAAGTGTGAGCTCCGTATTAATTCATTTAAAATATTGACAGGCTTCATTAAAATTAAAGGGTACCAAGCCTAGGATTTCCTGGGATGTTTTCTCTCAAATTCTGAATATTGCACGGTTTAAATGAATTTTTCTCTGGTAGAAGTTCGCTGACTGTGCCCTTGCTCTAGGGTGATGCTTTATCTGGCTAGTGAATCTGCAGCCGCATTGGTGCTTCATGCTGATCTTTAAGCAGTGTCCTGACCCTATATGCCGGATATTTATAAATACAGCACAGGTGAGATACTTACCAAGGCTGCATTCACGGGCTAGGGGTAAAAGGGATACAAAGTATTACAGCAATATGCCTTCTCGAGGAGTCACTATAGATACAACAGATTCTATTCAATTGGTGTCCAGCAATGAAAGGGCATACATTATATTCTGAGAGCGTTAAACTTAAGACAATGTCAACCAAAGCTGCTTTTAATTGACTTTAATCACCCAAACTCATCTTTAATGTACAACTCATTATAATAAATAAATACTGGCTTACAATATTTTAGTTCATCAGCTTAATCTCTGGCAGACTGAACCTTTGGACAATATTAGAAACTTGAAACGTGAAGTCTTTTAGTATCACAGAGCATTCATGATTGACAAACAAAGGTATAAAATTACTTGAGAAATAAGAAAAACATGATCACAGCCTAGCTGGCACACTAAATTATTTTGTAATGGGGGAATATATATCCGGTTGTGAAGATAAATCACTCAGATTCCCTCAACTACTGCTCAGAGCTTAGTCATAGTCTCAGTCCTCTTCTTTGTCAAAGTAAAAGGAAAAGCGAAGCTGCCTGGAATTGGCTTTAGATTAGAGAGTATGGGAACACACATGCCTAATGTTTATTTATTTTGAGACCTGGGTACTCTATGTCATACTAAAACCTGATGGTCATTAGCATGTTGTTTGATGTGCAGCTTACCATTTATAGTGCATTTACTTAGTATTCCCCTTTACATAATGCACAGAGACTATTCTAACCAGGCTTCCTATAAGGGTAGGATCCTTAAATGCAGCCCTGTCAAATCAAATGCCTAGAGAAGCATAGTAGTACCAGTTCTATGTTATTCTATAACTTGATGCTTGTTAGTACCCGTAATGATGGCTATTTAACCCTTCAAAGGCAGCATAGTGCTTTCACTAAGTATCCCCTTTTTCATGATGCATGAAGACAGTCTTAACCAGTAGTCCTGCGAGGGTGCAAACCCTAAATGCAGCTCTGTCAAGTAAAATGTCTAGAGGGATCATGAAAAATCAGCATAATGCACCTGCTCAGTTCCTCATCAGTGCTTCATTGCTGCATCATAAACACAGGTGTCATCTTAATCAAAAGTGCCAACCATCCTTAATGCGTTACCTTAAGGCATTCTGAAACCATCAAAGGTAGCTGCTACAAGAGACCCAAACCCAAAAGTAGCTCTCTCAGCTCCAGGTGAACACCAGCTGTATTATGCCACTCTACCCTGTCATACACAGGGCCGATCCTGCCCAACCCTAATACCCTTGTTGCCAACCTCACCTCATTTAGTAGACATACAGAAACATTCATGAATGAAAAAATGGGCATTCATCTTTCAACTCAGAGTGGACAGAGCAGATGAAAGGTTCCTGATGAAATAACAGTATGTTAGCTTACAAATAAGGTCAGCATAGTAAAGCATGGTAGTTGTCAAGATGTAAAGCGTTTTTTTTACTTAGCTCTCTCTTTATTTAGAAGCAGGTTTTATGCAATATAGCAAAAAAGAGGTTTACTCGTCACATAGAGAATGTGCCCCACACTGCTTGCTAACCCTGAACCTGCCACCAGTTCTTGCTGACTTGGCATTAAGGTTTGACAGTGTAAATGTCAAACCCACTACTCTTATTACAACAGGACATTTCCAGCTCCAGTCCCGACTTCCTGTCACTAAAACCTCCATGACACCAGCACCTCAATGCATGTGTCACCAGCAGGAAGCGGAAGTCGGCCATGTTGATTCCTGTTTAAGGTTAATACTGTCCACCAGCTTACAAACAGCTCCTGTTTGGACTGTATCCAAGGGCAGTACCATCATGATGACATCAGTTGTTGTTGATTGCTTTATCTTTATCCTGAGCAATACACATTAACAGCTAGGGTAGTAAATACTTTTCCAAAACAAAATAAAACTAAAATGTTCAAGGCACTTCGTTTATGTGGTAATGTCTCTGTTCAGGGACAGCCCCCCTGCTGACTCATCTTTTATTACCTCCCATTATTAACTTTACCTAGGTAGAGATTTGTTATCTGAGCATATCAAGAATGCAAACCTCATTTTGAGAGAGGATATATCACATCACTACGCAGTCCTTAAGGGGTTAATATAAGCTGTTCCTGGGGTATATAAACACATTGCCTTGTGGGTTGAAAAGTCTGTAGTGTAGAACACGTAAATGTAGCTCCATACACAACCATCACAGACATGGACTACTAACCGGCTGTTTCTAACAGTAAGACAACAATGCAGGCCCACATAGTTTGGTCAGGGGCATATTCTATACTGCTGCCTAGGCCTTTTCAGAAGAACATGCCTAGATCCATACTCTACAACAAATATTGCTGTTTCCATTAAAAATTGCTGTTTTCTGTTGTACCAGTTTTATAAACCCCTCTGCTTTGTTATGTACTGAAAAGAGTGTAAGTGTAGTATCAGTTCTCCCCCTATGCTAAGAACAGTGCCTGCAAAGTGCTTGAAGAGTGCTTGTATCCAAGTAGTAAAATATTGGATCACTGAAATATCCTAATATCACAATTATCAATGAAATTCATCTCATCATCCTTTTATACTAAAGAAGATTAGCGTGGGTGGTGGTATGAATGCACAAGGAAATGGAAAATTAGGGAGATGGGAATGGAGAACAAAACGTCCACGTTACAGGAATTGCCAAGTGTCTGAAAGGGCTTTGTCTCCATGCTGATTGTCAGTCTGAACTATGTCGCTAAAAGTGTTCAAACAACATGTTCTTAACTGTAGTGGCATTGAATGAAGCCTCTGACATGCAATTCAATTCAGGGGACTTCAGGACGGATTTCAATTAATAGTTTTCTTTCTGAAAGAATCCCTACTGCACAGCAGTAGAAAACAATAATTTTGTAACAAAAATATTTTCCCTTATTTGTCTAAAATAAATCATTCTGAAACACAAGATGTAAAGGTTTATTCTATCTCCAATATTAAAAAAGGCTAATAATCCTGATACATTTTGATTAATTATGAAAACTAGAGTTCAGAACAAGATTAATCCACAAAAGTAAAAGCCCTTCTACTATGCTAGTACTTCTTCTATTCTCATCGAAAGTATATTGGATGCAGGTGAATTTTAAACTGGTGAAGGAAAACGGATTCATCCTTCCCATTTACACTGAACCTACTAATAGATCTGGCTGACCAGCGAACTATGTATTGTAAAGGTCAAACCCACAAACCTTATTACAGCCAACCCCTCAGAGCTCTTATATCCTGCCTGCCCACTGAAACTGTTCCTCCTGTCCCAATGACAAAAAACAACGTAGTGTGGACATGTTACTAGCAGCAAGTACCAGTCTGCCGTGTTGGATTCCCCACTGACCGCCCCTCGCCCATATTGACTTGATTTGAAAGAGGTAAAATATTAACAGGTTTAGGTCTTGGTAATTTCCCTTGTTTGTTCTTTCTCAGGTGGCATTCCTCGTGGCCTTGTAAGATAGAACCTAATAATCAACTCTCAGAATAACATTTCAGCAGACCAAATCGTGTAACACTATATGCATATTTTTATTCACAAAGCCTCTTATATTCTTTTTTGACACCGTTGGCTATTGTATCCTCCAAATACAGTATAGTGCTACACTCTTTCGTTGGCATGATATAGTGATGCAGTGTGCCATAATACATGGAGATTTAACATTGAACTAAATGCATCATGTCATAAGAAAGATCAAAAGGTAATTCACTTTTATTTCCATTTTTATGTATAGAACCTTTTCCAAGATATTTGGTGTGGCACTTTTTGATAAATGGCAAAAAGCTTTAAGATCCCAATTCATCTACACTAAGAGTAATACCCTAAACCTGCAGATGCTCCCAGAACCTTCCTGAATGAGTCTCCTAGAAGTAAAAATCCAATAGCTGTGTGCATTGAGGCATGTCTGTAGATCAGACAGACAGAAGTTAGATTGCCGCTTTGTGGCTGATGTCTCTGATGTCACGCTGGACTCCAATCTGGTCAATTAGCGCTGTAAGTATGTCCCTTGTCAGTCTTCTCACACCATTGTCATTCCCTCCAATGTGTCAGTGTAGAGCCAATCTAGCTTGTAATGACAGGACAGGTCTGACGATGCTACTTTGCTCTGTAATTATCTGCTTAACCTGTTAAGGGCCGCAGGGAGTATCAAGACATCATAAGTTTGTCTTGATGCATAAAAGCAGCCCTGGCAATGAGCCACTATCTGGCGGGGTACGAGTACCTACTTCTCCGCCATGAGTTGGAGGAGCTACGTCCCTAGTAATAGACAAAATCAGAAAAGAAGAAACTTTTGCCACGTAGAGGAATGTATCAGGCACTGCTTGAGGTCAGTTCGATGAAGTGTGACGTCACAACTCTGTCATTCTGTTTTAATTAATTAACCTGTCTTTATGCTAGTCATATAAACAATAAAATAGCTGTTGCTAGGCAACCAACTGTATTAGCAACAAACCTGAAGACATTGAATTCCTTAGGTCCAATTTAGGGGGGAGGGGGGGAGGTATGATTATAGTCAACCCCAGGAATATGGGAATGTGTGTAGCTAGGCATATAAACGATAAGAATAGCTCCATACCCTATGCATCTAATGACTATATCTCAAAGGGATAACAATAACTCTGCATAAAAATCCTGTTTTATATCAGAACTCTCTTTCTTTTGCATTTCTATGTTTATTACATGTGCTTTTGAGTCCTTTAACTAGCAGCACTTTTTGGTAACCCCTGTCATGCTTTTAATCTAGAACATTTGTGTACCTGTAAACTTTAAGTTTAATGAGATTTCAAGATATGGCTGTATGATAGGGAAGGTTTTTCAAAATCACTTGTTTGTCACAGGATTTGAACCTACATTATAACATATATAATAAACCTGAAAAGAACATTTATATAATGTTTATATGTGTTTAATACTGTATAGCAACCCTTACATTTAGACGCTAAATTACGTACTATAATTGCCTTCTAATATTGCAGTAGCCCATTGAAGCATTATGCAGTCCTGGTGAGAGTAGTGAGGCTGACTGACAACCAATACTCAAATCAAATCATAATTTAATTGTCCCTTATTTAACTTAAGTACAGGGGAGAAAACATTTCTTAAACCGTGCCTTTTAATTTATCTTTCTTTTGAACAAGTCATTTTGACACATCCACATTCATTTGGTTTCTCACCTTTTGAACCACTCTCAAACAGGAGACTAAAAAAAAGCGATAATTTGAGAGGGGAGAAAAGTTTCATCAGAGGCTGATTGAGCTAGTAATGTTACAAAGACATGGGTACCTTCTCTCTTGAAGTGAGAAATTCTAAGTAAACATTATATATTAAACAGTTCTCAAAGCAGTGAAGCAGTACAATACTGTACCAATACAACCACAGCATACATACTATTTCCTTACTGTGGCTAGCTATGTCAGGGTCATTGAGAACATTAACACTAACATACTCCTCAGCCTGCTGCCTGTCATACAGCACATGCTCTCATGTCACATGGGGAGGTTCCCTAATGGACCCTGAAGTGCTGTGTCAGCAAAAAAATACCAACTACATGAAATCACATGAATATTCAGTGCTTTACAAGATCATTAGATTTTGACCTGCATGTTCCTGTTTCTATGAAGTTGAATGATTATATGTGATAGCTTTTTACCTTTTTCTTTAGTAGCTCCTCTTTTCATATAGCACGGACATACACTGCTGTGTCAGATTTAAATTTTTCAAACAGGATTGATTTTTGTCCATCTGACATGTCTGAGACTTATAAAAAGCCACATATAAAGATTTATTTACTCTAGATCAGCAACTTCATATTGAAGCTATCACTACAAAATAAATAAGTTTCATTTAAAGGCATGCAAAGAGCTCTATGGGTGCTCTATCTTGAGGCGACTAATACCTTTAAGATTTTCAACTCAATTAAAGCATGATAAACCATAACTTTTTGTATTATAGTAGGCCTTCACATAGCTGTGTTAGCCATTTCAAGATATGGATTAACTTGAGATTAATCTATCCCGAGGGATTTAAGATTTCCAAATACAAAAGGTTGTGAATGGTTCTTTTATGCCATCATTAAAAGTAGTCTAGGCTAAATAACAGAACACCAGATGCCCTCGAGGAGAGTAATACTACCTGGAAATACCTCATCTTTATGGCAATTGAATTCAAGAACCACACAGTGCAGATTGTGGGCGGTGGTAATGCCTTAAACCTGCGAGTACCCTACATGGAATAATTATGTATACGATTCTAGCCTGATGGCATCATGCACCGCCAGAGTATTGGTGGACCATGACAATGGTGGACTATGCCGTTTTAGCAATGTATGCTATTGATAAAGGTTTAAAGTTAGAATCAATGGGAACCATTGTAGACATGATTTACATAGGCAATTTACGTTGTTGAACTCCATACACAGGTGCGTTGGGCCTGTGAGCAGATAGTCTACAGTGACGCCAGTGCTTCCCTCCACATGTACCACAGTGCACCCAGAGAAGACCTGCATCACAAACAGCTCAGCAGTTATTTATGCTGTATTAGGCTATGAGACAATACTCCATGTCTACATGACTTTGGTCCTCAAAGGGTAACATTGGGTAGCACTTGGTACTGTTGTTACGTCAAACCCAAATAACTCTTTTAAGTGTTAGGGGTTTTTACTGTAGAAAGGAGATCAGAAATACATTAATCGTTTCCCCCCATTTTCCAATCCTTAGTGCAGTGTGTTATATTTAATTGTTCTATGCAATTGCTCCTCGCAGTTCACTAGTGCAATCTGTTATAGAAAATACTGCATAGTACCCGATAGTGAATGAAGTTATACTTATTGATTGTCTTTACTAAATGTACTGAATGTACAGGAATATGAATATGCACGGGGCGATGGGAAATTATAAAAGTAGAAACAAGGAACTAAATATCCATGCTACAGAAAATGCCTGAACATATTTGGCCTGTCTCCTATGCAAATCGCCATTCTGAAGTATTGCAGTAATTCTGTTCCATGCTGCTCCATGCTGGCTGTTTCTCAGTTGTATTTGCATTGAATGTAGTGTTTTGATGTTCAGTTCATAGCTCCTCACTAAGGGGTTTTCAGCAGTAATCGGTTTATATTTCAAGCCTGCAGGAAACAGTAGTATTGTCATTGCCCATTACTGCTAATTTTTGCCCGATAAAAAATCCCTTGAAGTAGAATTATTCTGAACCATGTTGTAAGCATTTCCAATGAATTATGAACTCCTACTGGGAATCATTCAGAGAAGCTGTAAAATAATCTCAACAGGAATGTTCAATTCTATGCAATATAGATTGGGGCTTAATCTTTGCAATGGTACAATTCATAAAATCTAGTATTAAATTGAAACGCCATAGAAGAGCATTGAAGAACACTGTTTTAAGCCATTGACTGCTAATAAGTTAATAATTCAATCATACTCACATGTAGGTCAACAATCTGTTACAAGGGGACTCCATCACCACAGCTAAATACTTGAATTGTCTACTGTCTCACAATCTGGATTGTTTTTCAATGTCACCTTAGATCTCTATAAATGACAGGTCTCCCTAGGTCTGATCTTCTACTAAGCCCTACCTTAGCAGGAGGGCACTTTTGGTTATTACTTGATGTGAACTGGAGCTAATCAGGAGGATCACCGCTGACCAGTGTAGTGCCGGTTCATCATTATGTACACATCAACACTACCTCTTTATGATAATATACTGCTAAACAATGCATAATCAGTGATATCATGTTCCTCCCTAGGATAATAACTTTTTTGTTTGTCCATTCACAACTTTCCAAATGTGCCTCTGGGGAGCAGAGATCCAATATCTGTGTCCACCCGAGCCTGCTGGTAGGATCTGACAGACGGATGTTAAATTGCTGCCTTTTGTCTTGTGTGTTTGATCCCAAAGCTGGATAATTAGTGCCTTGAGTAATCTCAGTCTCCTTTCCCTGCTTCCCTTCAGTACCTTCTCATAATGTTCCTTTATTGATTTATAAGCTGAACGCTATCTCTAGGGAGGGGGAAGTGGTAGGTTCCAGATCACAGATTTTACTTGTTGGTTTCTTTTTGGAACCTAAAAGTTGTGTTGGCTTTATGTATTCATTTTATATTTAAAGGCTTCATTGAACTAAAGGAAAACAGGACTGGGATGTGCTGGGAATATTACCTGAAAGTATGAATATTGCATGGTTTAGAATGATCACTAGCAGCAGAAGCTTGTTTGCCCTAGATCTTCCTGCTTATAATTAGATGAGGAAACCATAAAACAAAATATTAGTAGATTGATTTTGAAAGCAAACCAAGAACAAACAGAAGAAAACTAAATTTCTAACACTATGTTAGATAACAGACACTAGTTTGATTTAATAATGACTAGTGTCTCATCAACACTGCAAGGTTCTACCCACATAATTGATACATAACTAATTGCGATTTTAAATGACAAATTTATTATCATCATGATGTCAACAAAAGAAAGAAGAAATAACTAGATTTCCAAAGTTCAAAGTCGGTCACAGGATGCTGGCATAGCCAAAGCAAGAACTACACAGAATACAGTGACAACCTTTACCACCACAAAGATGTAGGTGATCCCCCTTGGCTCCTCGTGTGTGCCATTTGAGAAGAAGGTACCCTGAAATTGATAGTCAGCAGGGAAATCTGTGCCGGACCCTACATGTACAACAATGCCCCCAAAAAAGACCAGCATGACCAACAAGCCCTGGAGTTCATACCTGATACAGCTGTAGTATACCACAATCTCCAAACACAACTTTGCTGTGTCTGCCTAAACATGCTAGTAGAATAAGATAGACAGATGATGAATTGCTTTGTGTCTTTGATGTCATGTAGTCTTACAGCCAGTGAATTAGTGCCCCAAGTAATACTGATATCGTTTTCTGAACTTTCCTTCAGTACCTACTTACATGCTACTTTTTGAGCTGAGCTTTCCTGCAAGGGAGAAAAGTAGATCAGAGATCAGCTTATCTAAAGGGCTACACGGTCAGCAGCTCACAACTCCATGAAGGTGTTTTAGATAAAGCACCCGCAGCTGAGTTACTTGCCTGGGCTGCATTAATCTGTCATACGAAGAAAGGATACAGACTATAGAAGCAATATGCATCTAAAAGATCCAGTGAAGCTGAAGATAGTTGCAACAGATATCATATTAATTTCTATTCAATTTAATCATACAGGGGGCCAGCAAAGACGGGGTTCTAAATTGTATTTAAAGAGAGTTTCATGATTTGCAGATGCCAAAGTTTGATGTTTGCAATAAACCAAATTAAATATCATAGTGGCAATTACTTTACAATGGAAGTTTTAATCATTGGCAGAATATTTTATGTCAAACCATGCACAGGCACCATTTTGAATTCAGAACTTATTAAAAAGTGTAACAATGTCAACCTCAGCTCCTTTTAATTGACTTTAATAACCCAAACTGTCTTTAATGTACTACTAACATTTAATGAATAATCATTGGCTTGGAAAATTTTAGCTCATCAGCTTTTACTGGCTCTACCTTCTGAGAAAACTGAAGTTCTGCTAATATTAAGGTTCACAGATTAATTTTGTATCACAGGGGTTGCACGCTTCACAAGCAAAGCTATACAATTACTTGACAAAATGAAAACTAGACTAGATGTACTTGGGTACAGGGGATATATCCGGTTATTCAAAGATGAAACATTCAGATGTTCTTGTTTGCTGCTCATCTGTAATCTCAGTCCTCTCCCTTATTAAAGTTTCATCAAAAGGAAAAGTGAAGGCTTCTTTAGATTACAGGGCATTATACGATGCATACCTTCTGATTATTTATTGATAACCACCAAATACTTCTATTTGATACTATACTATACTTTTATATATATTTAACATTTCAAGGGCAGCATAGTGCTTTAATTCAATATACCGTCTTTTTCATGTTTCATGTTGCAGGAAGTTAGCCCTAACCAATCTGCTTCCTTGAGTAAGATTCTTGAATGCCGCCCTGTCAAATGAAATGCCTAGAGCAACATCCATGCATTATGAGATTAACACCCTATGCACCCTCTCTAAAAGCTGAAACACTTTCCACTCGGTAGGTTGGATTACCTGTCAGGGTGATACAACTTTAGGTACTCTCACATCACACAGACATCTGAACTAAAAGCAGGCTGTTCCTTATGAGTGCTGTGTTGTTTTAATCAAAAGGCCTTCCATAATGGGTTATTAACTTCTCTTAGAGCATCCTGATCCTGGTATAAGAGACACTATGTAACTCAAAAGAAGCTCTCTCAGCTTGACATAGATAAATGCTGTGTTACGTTGGCCGACCTTTTCATCCTTGGTGTGTAGCCTGCTTGACCTTAAAGCCTTTCCTCATATAGGAGACAAACATATTCCACAGCTGTGGCTAATCAGTATATGACTTACTGATGGCCAATGATCATTAGGTCCTTAGGGACCAGAAGAAATGGTTATTCAGAAATCAAAGTATATTCATTTTTCTATCTCTTGGCTGAGACACAACCATGGCAGAACATGCTGACAATAAAGTTTACCCTTTACATTCAGAATGTGCCCCCAGCCGGTTTCCTAGCCCTTAACCCAGTTCTTACTGGCTATGACGCTTAGGTCCACCAGCTAAATGTCAAACCCACTAGTCTAATCACAGTAGGACATTTCCACTTCCTGTTTCACAGACACCTCCATGACACCCACACCTCAATGTGTCACCAGCAGGAAACCGAGTCAGCCATGAGACTTTCCAGACAACTTACAAACAGCTCCTGTTTGTTCTGTTTCCTTGGTCATAATAAAAAGTAGTAAATACCCTTTTCTTCGGGTGTAAATAGGGTAATGCAATGTGTGTTTTTATAGATATACACATTGCATTTCCCTGTGGATTGTAAAGTGGCAGTGCAGAACATGTGGATGTAGCTCTGTATAAAACCAGTACAGACCTGCACTACTAACAGGCTAGGTGTTATATGTGTTGTTTCTGACGGTAAGACAATATGACAGGCCTGGCTCCAACAGAGGCATATTTAGTACAGCTGTCTAGGCTTTCCTCTCATTCCATACCCTACAAAGTGCTATATCTATGACTGTTTTCTGTGGTAGTAGTTAAAAGAAGCCCTCTGGGGTAAGGACACAAGCAGTTTGTCATGCAGATAAAAGAACAAAAATGTGATACCATTTCTCCCCTTATTGCTCAGAAGAGTGCCTGAAGTTAAATCATTTGACACAGTTTCATATAATCTATGTGCTTTGAAATGCTCCCACACAAGCAGCAGGTAACTGGTTCACCAAATGTCCCCATATTAAAATAACCACATTATTATCAGTTATCAGTGAAATTCACCTCGTCATTTGCTTTTTACTAAAAATGGTGAGCGTGGGTGTTGGTATGAATGCACAAGAAAATAGGAAATTTTGGAAGGAGGAATGGAGAACAAAACATCCATTTTACAGGAATTAACAAGTGCCTGAAAGGGCTTTGTGTCTCTGCTGATGGGCATTTTGAACTGTGTTGTTAAAAACGTTCCACATCAATTTTGTTCCAAACATCAGGGATGATTTCAACTAATGCTTTTCATTCTGATGGAATCCAAGAGAAGCAGGAAATAACTAAATACTAATCTAATTTGATTTTTCGAGGGGGGCCCCGCCCACTGTATGGGTACATGTACAAGTCCCTAGTACACATGGCTTGTAGATGGTGATATTGCTATGATGGTGGCGGCTTGCTATTCTGTTGGTGGCTTTTATATGTAGTGGGTAGTTCTGCCCCCCCAGGCTGGTGATGCACAGCCAACCTGCCCCTTGGCACACCTTTCCTGATTGTAAACAGTCATCACAGCCGGCCGCCTCTCTCCCCCCATGTACTAGGATGGGTGGGTCATAATCTAGGTCATCATTGCATACATCATTCCCATTCATTGTAACACTTTTTTCAACACCCCCACCTACATGGCAATCAACAAAATCAACACAATAATCAATTTTTCGATCCACTCCAACACACTCGTTGACGTGACATTCCTCCTGTGTACTGACATCACTCCCCCCACTCACACCAGCCCCGCGGGTGACCAGACGGTTATCCACGTTACCGTCTGGCACACCGCCAACTGGGTCATGACCCACTGTTATAACTGGGTCACAGGTGTTTACATTAGCAGTGGGTGGCGCCTCTCCGGGTAGTCAGTCCTTTTTAGGGCGAGGTGGTGGCTGCTGCTGCTGGTTCTTGTATTCCCAGCAGTCAGCGTCCTTGTGGCCGGGCCGCCCACAATTGTCACACTTGTGGGCAAATTTACACGACCTGTTTGAGCACCCCTCCTTGCTAAAGTTGTAGGACCGGCAGGCTGAGCGCCCTCCTCCCCCACCACCCTGGGCGGCCGGCTGGCTCCCCTGCTTGTTCCTACTGCTGCCGCTCGATGCTGCCGCGAGGCGCTGACCATGCGCCGCTCGCGTGTTTTCAAATGTGAAATGTTCCATCATGCAATCGTGATTCGCCTTTTTAAAGGACTCCAGTCCCCATTCCTTCACCTCAGCCCGTATAGCTGCGTCGTATTTAACCATCGCCACATCCATGTAGGTTTTTGACATGGCTTTTTGCGCCACAAACATGGCGTGGCCGATGTATTGGCGGTAATCCTCCACCGACCAGCCCTCCTGGTTGTACGCCCACGCCATCATTGCCTCCATCAGTTCATCAAAACGGATGTCTTTTGGATCTTTATTCTTGATGTAACCTCTCAAAGGGTACTTACTCCTGCTGCTGGTTCTCTCCCTCGATCTGGATCTTGATCTGGATTGGGTGTAGCTCCTCCTCCGTGAGCGCCCGTCCCTGCTGCGCCGCTCCCGGTCCCGCTCCCGCTGGTCCCCGCCGCCGCCGCTGCCGGGGCCACCGGCACCACTGCCGGGGCCGCCGCCGCTACTGCCGGGGCCGCCGCCTGGGGCCCCGGGGACGCCCGCGCCGCTGCCGGGCTCCTTCTCCTCGTCGTAGATTTCCTCCGGGGGGCCTTCTAGCTCCTTCTTCATCCTCTCAATTTTGAGTTTCAGGATTCTCTTGTTCTGCTCCTGTTGGAGTTTGTGTAGTTCCCCCACCAGTTCTGACTCCTCCGGGGAGAGCTCCACCTTACAGAGAGCCTCCCTGACTGACTCTGACGCCATTCTGGTTGTTGGCGTCACCGGCTGATTCCGTGTGATTCTCTCCGGATCTCTCCCCCACACAGCGCGGTATTCCCCAGTGGGAGGCTTGCGTGAGGATCCGCAGGCACAACAGTATTCCACCTTTTTCATCCCTCAGGGCTTCTTAGCCTAGTAATGGCTTCCGAGGGTGGTGTCTGTTGGCACGTCCATTCAGCAAAATTTTCGAAGGAGGAGTAACCACAAACACGCCGTCACCAGGGACGCCGAGACTGGAGCGCCACCTGGTGGGGCGGGAGTGAACTATACCTCAGCTCGACACTCATATAACCGGGGTTTATATCTAGACAAACTTATTTATTATGAAAGTTTGGATAATTGTCAGAACATTTTAGTTAATGCTTCTGAAGTATAGAACTAATTCACGTGCTTTAGTATTTATGTAATGAAGAACTAACACACAATAAAAAAATAATAGAACATTTTACCTCATAGCCTGATCCTTGCTTTGCTTCTTGAACAACCAATAGTCTAGAAGTGCACAGCTTTAGTCATTTACTAAGATTTCATGTGTCCAAAATGATGAGATACAGTTATCCTAAATCAGATTTTCATCAAAAGCAAGTCTGCTTGTTATTATTACGGGGAACTCAGTGGGAGGGCTGATTGAATACTTAATTTCTCATGTTGGCTTCTAAATCTTACCTATTGTGCTTTATCAAAGTTTAAGGTGAAAGTAAATAGGAAAGCTTTCACTTTTTGAGCTTACAATATTATAATAGTATTGCTCATCATGTTCTGACCAGATGTTGTAAATTATCTGTTGAATTCCCATGGTTTTACCAAGATCCAGGCAATGTGAAATGGATGCAACTCATCATGCTATGCAGACATGGCTTTAGCCAATTGTCTGTTTAAGATCTGCTCTCATAGCTCTTGTCCTTGACATTCTATGACGATCTATCAATCATCCCTCAAAATGGTCAAAATGGTCTAATTGTATAACACTTTAATTCAAATAGATAAAACGCTTCAATTACACTATTAGGGCTTTATTTCCCACCTTGAATGTATGGTTTACGATATAGGTAAATTTTAAACAGGTGAAAAAAAAGTTGTTTATCCCTTCCAGTTCCATTGTGCCCCTTTTCAATAACACCGAAACCTACCTCTAGATCTTGCCGACCATTGCATTATGCATTGTAAAGGTCAAACCCACTAACCTAATCAGACCTCCATCTCCAGATCCGATCTAAAACCCCTTTTCCTGTCGGAATGACTAAAACACCTCTCTTTATTACCAGCAGGTAGCGGAAGTCAGCCATGTTGGATTCCTATGTGAGGTGAAACCTCTGCCACAAATTACACAATTGTATCCAAGCACAGTAGTGTAATATACTAGGTAATGGTCATCATACAGGAATGAATTAGACAAGTGTTTGTTTAAATGTCCAATGACCATCAATCTTTTTAACCTCAGGGAAGGGAATTTCAGTGCGCTAAACTTTTTTCCACAATGGAAACATAAAACAGAGTTATTTTGCAAAGGAAAGAATCATTGACCTGATTTTTTAGATCAATTTGAGTGTGCTTATCAATCATTGCCAATGACCACTAATCTGCGTGACCGATTATCCAATTTGTCTTTGATTAGTTAAAAAAAGAATCAACTCCTCATCATTAGTCACATTATAAGGGCTAGTACTAATTAAACAACAAGTGACCATTATTTCGAATTGATCATTCATCAAAACTCACAGTATTTTTCCAACGCATTCAATAGTGTGCTGCCTTATTTCGTCAAACTGTGATGTAACCAAAATGCTGGTGTGTTTACATGTGTATGGTGTGGCAAAATGTCATATGCGGTCATTTAGGAAAATGCAAGCCTCATAAAATCAATCTAATAATAGAGAAATTAGACTGAGATAAAGATTGGAGGCTAGGCTAACTCAGTTAAAGGGACTAGGCTAACTAAGTAAGTAAGTAGTAAACCAAGTCATCCATATCAAAATTTCATTTCTTGCTCCTACCATTATAATAACCATTAGATCACTACATAATCCATGGCCATAGCCACCAACACATGCAAATACTGTGCAATCAACCCCTATAAAGACAACCATCCACAGTTACCTGGGCTAACTGTTTAGTGTGACTACAGTGGTGTGGCATATTTGATGAATGGGCAAAAATCTTTAAGTTGACAGGGTCCCAGTTCACCTACACTAACAGTAACACCCACAAGCTTCAGACACACCAAAAAGCTTGCTGAAAGAGTCTTCTAGAAGACAGTATCCAATAATTATGTGCACCGGGGTGTGTCCATAGGATCTGACAGACAGATATAAATTGCTGCTTTTTGGCTGAAGTCTGTGATGTCCCACTAGTCTCAGATCTGGTGAATTAGAGCTGTGAGTAGAACCATTGTCAGTCTCCTCACACCTCACTATTGTCATTGTCTCACAATGCATCTGTGCACTCCAGATCCAGAGGAGGGACATATCTGACATTGCTACTTTGGCCTGTAATTATTTGCTTAACCCTTTGAGGATGGGATGTCACTTAAAGATGACATGTGTTGGTATAATGCACCAATGCAGCCCTAGTGAAAAACTCACTGGTGCTTGTGTTTTTGTGTTACCGAAATGTGGTAACGTACATTCTGATGTGTTGACATGGCAAAAGCAACGTCCTTTTTCATTAAACAGAACCACCCCTAAATGATATGTATAGTCGTTGAAGCACTTTGCAGCCTTGTTCAGGATATGGAGGCTGACTGACAACCAAGACTACAATCAAAACATGATTGTTAATAACACAGGACAGAAGGAACCATGCCTTTCAATTTGTCTTTCTTTTGGACAACTTAATTGTGACACATTCTCATTCATTCAGTTTCTTACCTCTAAAAGCACTCTTAAACAGAAGATTGAACATCATTATTTGAGAGGGGGAAAAGTTTCATCAAAGACAGATTGACCGAGTCATGTTACAAGGACATGGGTACATAATAATCTATTTTTCATGAAATACGACATGGCCTGGGGCCTTGTGAAACATGGCCCACAGTTGAAAGCCCATGAACCATAATCTATGTATTAAAAAGCATTTCTGAAAGCAGTCCAAAGGAGACAAACGGAAGACAACTTTGTGATCACTCTGTCAATTTTCTTGCTCCTCGCACGGTGTCTCGTTCTGTGAGGCTTAGTTTTACATTGACACCATAACCACACTGCAAGATGCTTTAATGGGTTACACTATCCCCAGTAATGATGCATGAATCGAGTCCTGGTGAGTAAATTCATAGTGCTGTATTGAACCATTATGCCAACCCTAGTTGGTTTATTCACTAACAAAGGGATTTCATTCACCAATTCAACTATAGCATGTTTACTATTTTCTCACTGTGGCTAGCCACACCAGGGTCAGTGAGAACATTAACACCCACGGGCCCCTACCCTGACCTCAACCTGTAACATGTCATACAGCGCATGGCCTCCTGTCAGTTGGGGAGGTTCCCTAATGGACCCTGAAGTGAAGTGTCAGCAGAAATACCAACTACATGAATATGCAGTACTGTATGATCTGGCCATCTTATGATACTTTTTAGATGTAACTTTTTCCACATAGAACTAACAAACCCTGCTTGCCAAGACAAACTTAAATAATTTGTGTCAGTGTTAGGAGATTTTACTGTAGACAGGAGGTCAGAAGTTTAGCACTCCCCCCCCCCCCCACACCTACATTTCAATCCTTTGTGCCACAGTGTCTTACATTAAAAATATAATTCGATTCTATGCAATTGTCATATCCTATAGCAATACACACAGTTTACTTGTGCAATCTGATATAGAGAATACTGCAAAGTACCCAAGGGTTGATAAAAATTGACTGTTTTTACTAAAGGAGTCAATGAATGCAAGGGAAAATGAAAATGCACAGGGCAATTATGAAAGTAGAAACAAGGAACTAAATATCCATGCTACAGGAAGTGTCTGAATGTCTTCTATGCAAATTGCCTTTCAATATTGCGTATTCCTGTTCCATGCAGGCTATTTCTCAGCTGTAGTTGCATTGAATGAGGCATTTTGATGTTCAGTACATAGCTCCTCACTAAGGGGTCTTTAGCAGTAATTGCTTTGTATGTTAACCCTGCTGATAGAATCCAGTGTAACAGTAAACAGTAGGTAGGTGATTGCACACTACTGCTAATTTTTGCCCAATTAATAATACCTTGAAGTAGAATTCTTCTGAACCATGTTACAACTATTTTTCATAAACAATGAATTACTACTAAGAATCATTCAGAGACACTGTAAAGGAATCTTGACAGGAATTTAAATTCTACACAATATAGAATCAGGACTAACTCTTTGTAATGAAACGGTTCATGAAATAAAGCTCAACTGAAACACTGAAGACACACATTGGATAACACTTTTTTTCAAGCATAGACTGCTAGTAATTTGATAATACACAATTATACACAAATGAATATCAACAATGTGTTGCAAAGTTCAGCTTGAAACCTAAGACATCCACTGTTCCAGAATGCACAACATGTGGATTGTTTTTCAATGTCACCTTAACTGACAGTCTTTTGTCTCACTGAGCTTCTACTAAGCCCTGCCTAAGCATTAGGGCACTTTCGGGTATTACTTGATGTACACTAAAACTGATCAGCAAAAGCAGCGCTGACCAGTGTAGTGTTGTTCATCATAATGTACCCATGAGCATTATCTCTTTGTGACAATAATAGGATTGTTAAACAACACATATGAGTGATATAATTTTTCTCCCTATCATAATTACAAACTTTTATGTTGGTCCATTGTTAACATTCACAAATTTCCGAATGTGCCTCTAGGGACAAGAGGTCCAATATCTGTGTCCACCCAAGCCTGCTGGTGGGATCTGACAGACAGATGTTAAATTGCTGCTTTGTGTCTTGTGTGTTTGATCTCAAAGCTGGTGAATTAGCGCCTTGAGTAATCTCAGTCTCATTTCCCTGCTTCCCTTCAGTGCCTTCCCATAATGTTCCTTTATGCAGACATAGCTAGTATGTCCTGGGTATTTCATTGGAAAATATGAACATTGCAAAGTTCAGAATTACCTCCAGCAGCAGAACTATGATTGCCCTAGATCTTCCTGGTTATGGTTCATCGGGAAACCTAAAATACATTAGTAAATAGATTATTAAAGCAAGCCATGAAAGAAGAGAATAAAGTTGTCATCATGTCTCAAACTGTATCAAGTAACAGACACAAATTTGATATTATAATGACTATTTTCCAGACTACAATGTCCTACACAAATATTTGATACATAGCTAATAGAGGTTTTAAATGATGAACATTGATATGCATAATGTCAACACAAGAGAAAAAAAAAGTTGCTATAAGTTCAATGTCGGTCAGAGGATGCTTCCCTAGTGGCTTAAGTGAGAACTACACTGAGGGCAGCAGCAACTTTTACCCCCACAAAGATGTAGGTGATCCCCCTGGGCCCCTTGGATGAGCCACTGGAGAAGGAGGTACCCTGTAAGCTGATAGTCAGCAGGGAAATCTGTGCCCAACCCTACACGTACAACAATGGCCCATGAAAAGACCTGCATGACCAACAAGCTTTGGAGTTGCCTATGCCATAAACAGCAGTAAACAATGTACATACACAACTCGGTTGTAGGAAGAGTCAGTGAGTTTACATGAACTAATCTCATCCCACCTTCTTAGAAGATATCTGCCTTTATTAGGAACAAATTCCTAGGAGTACATTTCATGAATAGAAACTGTTTAAAGTGCCGGCCGATTCCCACCTACGGTCTGAAAGATCATATAAACCAATCTTTGCTTTGGTCAACTTTAATTTCCCAACTAGTCTTTTCATATTTGACTCATTCATAATAAATATTTGAGGATTTCCTTCATTGACTCTGCTGTTTGTTGGATTCATTTTTGGATCATGTACTGGATTTATTCACATGGCACCAGAGGGAATAGCACAATAATCAGAGCCCTTCAACAGCTGACACTCTGTACAAAAGCCTGCTCTCACGTCACCAAAGGACCACTAATGGGCCCTGACTAGCCATGTCATAGAAGTCTGAAAGTGCATGAGATGCTCTCCACTGTATGGACCGAACAATTCAACGGTGGTTTTATGCTATGTTTTGTGTCTTTTGATGAATGAATGTAGCAGTGTGTTGCCCCTCTAGGGGTCAAACAGTCCTACAGGGTTGACATGGTACTCCAAGGTAGTGCTCTAGTGTTACTCATTAGTGCCACATTGGCACATAAAGTGGTGCTTTCTTGATAAAACCTTACTGTCCCTACAGGGTTACCATCTTTCCTTAGGGCAGTCTGATGACATTAACGGTGGTGGGGTGGAGTATTTTGAGTAACTCAAGGGTACACTACTCAGCTCAGAATTGACACAGGTGTTTCATGAAGATGCCAGGAATGTGATGTAAAACTAACTTAGCCCGCACAACCATCATAGTGGCCTATTCTTTGTGGGTTTACTATCATCTTCACAATAATGTCTTTACACTGTGTACTAGTACGCTTGTGGTGTGTTTGATTCTAGCCTGATGATGTAGCATGGAATGAACGTCAGCATTCATAAATGCAATATTGTCATGTTTTGTGGAGGATATCTGTAATAGTTCATGATAATAAAGATATCAAAGTAGTCTCAGCAGCATTAAAGTGGCATAACCACCGAGCGTATCCCAGCCACAGTTATAGCACTGTTCTAGTCTACTAGGTTGTGGAAGTGGTGAGATTGTCACTTTAATTGCTCACTTTACCTTTAGATACAGGGTCTATTCTCTGCCTCCATCCTTACTGACCTACACAAAATTATCCTCTTGGTCACCCATTTATCTACTATGGATGATAGTTAGCCCCGGTTATGTTCTGAAAAGCTACCATGACAGACAAATAGCCCACTTATCTAGCGTTACAGACTCATGTACCGTGAGCGACACATAGCCGTCCCTTCATTCCCACTAACAGGTTTCCCATTTCCCAGGTCAGTAGGCTTCAGACAGGGCTTTGATGTGACCCATTGAGTTCATTAGGAGCAGCGGAGATGGCCCCGCGGGGTATGGAGTGCAGCTGGTGGTAGGATGTCTCCTTAGTAGTTAGGGCACTAAGGGGAGCCTGGCACTGTAGTTTGGGTCAGTCCAATCATGCTACTTGTCCTTCAGAATACCTACCAGGTTATTCTGTACAAATAATGTGCTAAATCAGAATATTCTAAAATATAGTAAAATTGATAGTAACATGGAAATGCATGAGCATAGATGGTTATGGTAATTTTGGCCCTTAAGCATCACCCCTTCTAAGCTGGCTAATATATCTATAATGTTAAATGTCAAGTTTTATGGTGTGCAGATTTATAAAGCATCATCCACACTTCAAGATTTTGTCTAATTAAATACAGGTATCATACAAATTTGAAATTAGAAAGATTTCCCCCTATGGTGAAAACTGTGTACTGATCTAATTTACTAATCCTTAACCTGACACTGCATTTTGCTATCCACTGCTATTGTACTTTTTATTACATGGGGCAAGCAAAATGGTGATTTCTTATGTCTACAAAAGCTTGTTTGTTTAGATGCCGAAATGCTTCTAAGCTGCATCTATTTTGCCATCAATATGGTTTGTTTGATACTGTAACCCATAGAACAGAAGCAGAAAGGGAGTGTACATGTTATTTCTGTTAATTTATGGCAACATATAGTCTATTATATAACATCACAGTATCTCTTTATCTAAATACGATTTCAAGAACCAGCAGAAAGTTATCATAATAAAAGTTGCAAACACAACAGGCTAACCAATTGTTTATGTTCCGGTCGTGATGGTGCAGGGATTCGGTTAGGTTGAAATCAGAAATGTAGTAAAGCTTTCTAAAAGTTACCTTCACCCCCTCTCATAGGGCCTATGAACATTTTACTCCTTGGTTATTTCTACTTCCAGAGGCTTTACAAGGGAGAGCTTCTAAAAGAGGTGTTTCTTCATGTAGAAACTCAAGGTATTTGTGTGAATGGGAGTGTGAAGGGCTCAGCTTGACTTTAGATGAAGAGTCTCCAGTCTCCTTCATCTTTACCAACCTTCACCAAATCAACCTCTCAATCTCCCACTTAGCCATCATTAGGGACGGACAGCTACACTCTACCCTCCTTAAAGAAAGTATCGGCAAACTTGGTGTGAAGCCTGGACATGGTCATCCTCAGATTAGTGCCTGGACTTGTATCAAAGAGTGATTTGTTTGGTCTTCCATATCAAAGATTCTACAAGATAAGACGTGGAACTAATAGGAATAATGCTGTTTGGTTGAAACCTTTAGATTCCTTCAAGTTCTTGGCGGATGCCTATTTGGTTTTCACTAATATCAGTGGTAGCATGTGTTCCATTGTTGTAATTGTACTTTTAACCGATTCTACCATTTATTGTAATTTATTGTAATTCTTCTACAGTGCACTGCTGGCTGGTAAACTGATTATATAAATATAGGTGTCAGGGCATTATATTGAGGACTTCCCCAACAGCCTTTCTCACTATGGTGACACCAAGCCTATTGCCAATGGCTGTATGGGTTTCACTTAAAGTGCCTGCGTGACCCTACTGGGTGTATCAGGAGCGGCAGAGATGGGTATGAGAGTTGAATGGAGCAGTGCTAGTGGTTGGCTGTGTCCTAAGTAGGGTGGTAAGGACCCGTTGAAGCTGAGATGGTGCCAGTCCTATTAGGCTGTATACCAGAATAACTCCGAGAGTTGAACAATTCTGTATTCATTATTGTTAAAACTAAAGGGAACAGGAGTATGCACATTTAGTACATGTTTAAAAACTGAAATTTGTCATTAAAGTGCAATTTTCTGCCACAAAAACTTCAAAGCCACAATAGTGGAGTCAAAATACTGAACCTGTATGTAGATTGATGTGTTGATGTTATAAGCAGAGACAGACAGTAGTAACTGTTGTGGCAGAATCAATGTCAGCAGCAGTGCTGTCTAACATGACTGATAGAGGACCAATCCTGCTATGGCATATGGCCCTTTGCTTCAGTCCTGAAATATATATCATTCATTTCTGTATCCGTTAGAACTTTGATGTAATGTCAATACTGTAAGTAGAACTAGAGTGTTTTCCTGATAGGCACCATATATGACATGCTAAATCAGTATAGAAGTACTTCTCCTACTTTAAACAGTTGCAGCATTCCAGTCGCACCAGACCTCAATATACCAGAAGCTCCCGTGCAGCCTGTCTCCCTGTGGGGTGGTGCTTTTTGCAAATTAGCCCGGCCTGCACCGGAAGGCCATCCCTGCATGCACACAGGCTGACAGTTGTCAGGGGTTTCTGTGTTGGGAGACACCTCCAGCCACTGGGGAGTTGACTGCACCCACAGAAACAGTTTTGAGAATAAATCTTTGAACCCTCTTTTGCCATATTAAGATTTAAATGAGAAAGTTGCCTGTCAGGGCCTGGTCAGGGCCATCTCTGCCATTCAGCCATTAAAAAAATATTGGCAATGTTAAAACTTATACTTCCTCGAGTTCCAGGCCATCATACCTGATTCTACATGCAGGTCATGTGACCATCCTTAATCTACCAGTCAGGAGCAGAGACCACTGACTGTGAACTGCCCCCAGCTCAATTTACACCATTAGGTAGAGTCTGACCAAACTGCCACCATTGGCAAATTTCATTGCTCCCAACTCAGTGTGAGAGATTTTTATTTCAAAGTAAAGATTTGCTATTGACACATTTAGAGGTAAAAGATATCAGTCTTGACCATACAAAAAGTATGACAAAGGTTACTGTTTACCCAGTAAAAGTATTTTAAGTACTTTTGTATGATGAATTAGACTTAAGACAAAGTTGAAAACATATTGTACAAATTGCAGAGGAATCATTTTTGCAAGACATTAAGGATTCAACTCAACAGCAAAACTGTAACTTTGAAAGGGATGGTTGATAGTGTGTCAAAACTGCTGTGCATTAGCTGAAATTAATCTCATCACTACAAATACTCAATTGTAAGGCTGAATAACTACTCCATGGGTGAAGAAGTTATCCACTGAGAATCTTTAAGTGGATTTATCAAAACTTAGTTGACTTCTCATGTGCAATCTGTTATCCTATTATGCATTTATTTTTCACAACACCTTCAGATTGTGTCAATAGAAAAACCACTGCCTGGCCCTCAAAAAACCTCATTAGAGCTATCCACACATGTTAAGGTAGAGCATGTAAGAAGAAAACCAAATGTACCACAGGCCATGGTTGCTGTTTTAGCTGCACTAATCTGTTCAATGCTTTTTTTCATTTCAGCTAGCTCGTTTATTTACAAAGTATCACATATGACAAGCAAATGTAATGTTTTTTATTTGTAAACTTAAGCAAAATGGTATAATACATCAATAAATGTCCAAAGTGTCTCTTTTATCCATGCAGTGGTATTTGCATAAAGTCTGTTTGTGTGTACACAATGATTAATTTATTGTCCATATGGCTATGTTATAAATTATAGCAATTCTTCTGCATCATACAAGTGTTACTGTAAATATAATATAGGTATGTATAGAGCAAGTGCTTAGGCCGCACTTTAGCATATGCCTTGAGACCATAATCATTATATGTAATACATAGGTACATATATCAAAGCCTAGAGTTTTCAAGATTAGGCAGGTATGTCTGAGCAATAGTATGATATCATAGATTGATTTAGAAAATTTTCCAAACACGACAAAGTAGAAAACTATCATAGAATTACACATTGATAAATCAACACCCAACCTAAGTTAATATACAATTAGTAGAATACACACAATAGTTCCATAAGTGAGGAAGAAAATTAGTGATCACGTGAATGCTGTCAGCAAATATCAGTATTGACCAGAAAGTATTACGACAAAAGTTACTGTTCACACCATGAAAGTCTTATTGTATGAAGAATTACCCTTTCGACAAACTTGAGAACATATTGTGTAAGTTGCAGAGTGTATAATAGCCACAGATTGCTGTGCATCAGCTAGGAGTTATTCTTGTAACTACAAACTGCAGTCATCAAGCAGAATAGTTTACTTTCTGTGTAAAAATACAGTCAACTGAGAATCCATAAGCGGATTTATCAACATTAATTGAGTTCCCAGGTGCACTTTATTATCCTATTATGCATTATTTTGAGCAACGCCTTCAGATGACGCTGCTGAATGTTAGAGAAATGTAAGGGCGTCTCTTATTCATAAAGTCCAAATGTCACAATCAAAACATAATAGCCATAGCAATGGGTAATGAACAAATACAAAAATTGATGTGAGAAATCTTCAATGCCCAAAAGTTGATATATCTTACCTTAAGAATAGCATTACCACACAGGATCTACAGAACAATTTATCTGTATCACGTTTTACTCTATCTGATGACGTATTGCATGGGGATCACAGAACTATTTTCGTCTAAGCTCTATCTCTGTTGGTTGTCTTTCAATCAAAGAATACAGATGGCAAAATATGGGTATTTATTGGAGAAATGTGCAATGATAAAATTATGGGCCCCATGTACGCCCTGCTCTCCCTCTTTTTTACACTATTTTTCAAGTAAAACCAAGCTTTAAATGCTTATTTCTAATTCCGGCTGCAAGCTGTGGTAATTATTTGAAATGCCAATATTTATTTTCTGTGATTAGAGCAACCTTTGCGGGATTTCAATTGAAATAGCTATGTTTGGTAAATTTTGGGGCGTTTCATTTACTATAGAAATGAATGGAAAACTGTTTGACAGGGCAATTTCAGTTTAAATCCCCCAAAGGTTCCAATGTACATAGCTAAATAATGTTTACATATTCAAAAGGCCCTTAGTAAGAGCCCTCAAAGCTGCTATCATTAAAACAAAACCGTTTTTTAAAAGAGGGACCATAAAAATCATGAAAAAACAGAAAAATCCTCCTATGGGCACTATAGCCCCGTTTAGTCATGCTATTAAGAATCTTATCTTGAATAGCCCTTGGTAAGAGCCCCTATGTGTGACTCATGCCGTGGTTGAATGAACCAGGGGCTGTGTGATATAATACTGCTTGTCCTGCATCAATTTCTGACATTTGCAATGAAACAAATGATAGGGGGGACCTGCATAAACTGTGAAAAAACATGCTTGCTTTCAAATAGGTACTCTTTTCTATACAGCTTTGACTCAAAGGCCGACTGACCTTTTTATTGATGTATCTGGACTTTGCTGGCTTCCCCTCACAAAGTAGATGCCTTGGCATCTATCAGAGCACAGACCTTTTAGGAAATACTTCAGACAGAGGATGAACTTGACAGAAACATCCAAAAGGTTGCTGCATAGGTCAGGGACCCCTCTGCCATTTGAGCAAGAACAAGACAGTTCATCAGCTCTTCAACTTGCACCAACCCTACCCTACCTAAAATGTGTAGTATTGGATGGCAGGAACAACTATGCAGTATTTTACAACAACAATGCCGGAAGATATAAGTTCACTGCACGTGCAAGAAAATCGTTATCATTGTCATTGCAGGACGAAAATAGGAGTCTAGACATTGAAGAATGCATTGATTGTGGTAGCCTGTATAAGCGATAGTATAAACACATTAGTGGTATAGGACTGTTATAGACCAGACACAGTCAACACAGCATTAAACATCTTGATGGTCGCTATGTTTGTATGCTAAATACCCTTCAAGCTTACAGGTGTGCAAGGCTCTGGAATCAGCTTCCCAGCGGGAACAGGACATTGAATCAACATTGATAAATGGATGCCAATGTTGTTTCAATGCTGATTTATTACCAGGACCCGACAGTCTGATAACAGCAAGACAATTTAAAGCGTTCCTCAATGTCTAACCCTCAAATCATGATGAACTGAATCTGGTTTTAGAAGAGTGGCATTAAGATGAAACAAACATGTTCAAAGAGGGCAATATGTCACACGTCCAATGCCTTCAAGACACCAGACAGGCTAGTGTTGTGAGGCCTGAACAGAAACATGTAAATGAGTCAAGTTGTAAATTGTGATCCAATAGATGGTGTTACTGAAGAGTGGCATTAGGATAAAACAGACATATTCAAAGAAAGTGAAATGTGATTTCACATTGAACAACTTTGGTCAAAGACACACTTTGCTTTGGGTCCTTTGAATTTGAAGTCTTACATTTCTCCTCTTTCCAAGGGAGAAAGGTCTGGTAATGCCTGGACAGTGACTTGGATTACATATTAAACCAAATTGTTTTAAATGATGTTCACAGTCAAATGAGTTTTTGGAAAAAAAGTTTCTCCTGTTGTCTTCATTAACAGAAATTTGCATTGCAGAAATTTGTAATTGTCAAGGAGATCAACTCATTTGAGCTAGTGTTACACTAAGAGACAGTTCATTTCCTAATTAGTTTGACTTTTAACAACAAGAGCCAGCCTATTTCATATCTGAAATCTTGTTTTAACAGTCCTTCTTTAGTTATTACTTGGAGAGATCTCCCCTTCCGCCGTAATAGAAAGACTATGAAAAGACTTTCTGTAGATCAATAACTCAAATATAAAATATGAATGATTTTGATATGAAGGACACTAAATTTGAAACTGCAATGTTACTGCACCATACCTTTTATACTCAAGAATCAACATGCTAACTTAAAAAAATAGAAAGATACATTTATCAGACTGACTAACATTACAAATAACAAAGTCATAGAAATCAATTCTTTGCAAATTATCTATGCAAGTAACTTTACAATATTAAGATCGTCCCTTGGGAGCAAAATCAACTTCTTGGGGATGATGTGAAGTTGCAAAACAAATTAGTTCCTCAATCTAAGTTACTTACCCGCATTTTGAGAGTTGTTCTGGATACAGACCTGTGCTTTTTGATCTGCCATAATAAATCCATCCACTTGCTGTCACTTAGCTGGCCAGCCGGCCTCCATCTTCTATCAGGAAGCACTATGGACTGAAAGTACCTTTCATCACAAACTAGTTTGGGATGTGTACGAGGGGAGGTAGTTGTTCATAAACTAAAGACCTTAGTCTTTCCCCTCCATCAGGAGCAGGTAGATTATCAGCTAATATCCCCAACATATGAGATCAGTCACCTCTTTGCTACTTCTTTATGGTGCCTGATGTTGATACCATTAAGTATCTCTCGCCTTTCAAAATAGCAGAGGTCTACGGGAACAGCTTACCTTTAGTCCTGGTGAACCAGGAGCATGTAACATCCCTGAGGCATTCAGATCGATATTAGTTACAGGAGCCAGTACTAAACCAAACCTGGCTGGCTGCAAGATGCCTGAGGATATATTTCACTAATTATGCTCCTTTTACTGCAGCAACCAAAAATATATCCCATTACACTTAAAACTGACAATTTGAATATATTGTAGGGCAATTATTGTGGCCTTTATCCTGACTTAGAATGATAACAATGGAAAGGTGTATTGTATAGGTAAAAGCGAGACATCTCATTTCCATATCTTTTATTTTTAATAAGCTATGCTACGGATAACCCTTCTGAATAGGCGGAAAGAGCCTGAGGATATCCTTCACTAATTAGGCTCCTATTACATTCCACCAGAAGAAGCATCATGGCAATTATAACTGACAATGTGAGATGTTAAATACCAGCAATCTGAACTGAGTTTGGCCGACATCTGGATTAGATCTGACACTGGAAATTATAGAAAACTTAAATGAACATAACATGAATTGTTGTTTCCATGACTCAGGGTTGTGTGCAGTCATCTTACATTTTTTGTAAATTGATGAATCCAGGTCACAGATTCCCCCACCCTCTTGTCATCTCGATACATGAATAGCTGTTGACTGAACTACACTCCTTTATTAATGATGCACATGAAAGGAAGTAAGACTGAAATAAGTGCAATCAGTTTTCTACGGAGGTCTGCTACCTAAAATGAAAAAAACTGTCCTGATGGTGCTTAAATGTTTCTAAAGTTGCAATTACTAACAGTGTTATTTGAACCTATGTGGTTAAACAGTTTGAAGCAAGGAACTTTTTCAGAACATGCACAAAAGCTGAATATAATTGACTTTGATTCACCATGTCTTATTTCAATATAAACAGGATTCATTAATTATGAAGAATTAAAGACTCAGAAACTTCAAATGAGCTATCAATTTATCAAACCAAGCCTTTTAATCCCAGTGCCTAGTAAAACTATTTCGTATTTTTATATTTTATTACAGAGAGTTCTTTCAGAAAACTAGAAGATGTTATTTAAGGCTTCATCACTAACTAGTAGTGCGGAGGATAAGGTATATTGTTCATCAAAGTCAGAATCAGCCATATCTTAAAACTTTTAGGTTGACTACTTCAGAACCTAATGGAAGCCTAAACTTTCTGCTTTATTAAAGTTTAAGGTTAAAGTAAAAGTGAAGTCTCTTGTCCTCAAATTAAGGGACAGAGCTGTACATATATCTGATGACCATTTATTTAACACACCCGAGCATATGCTATGTGACGCTAAAAGGGAATGCTTATAGCATTCTCTCTGCTGTCCATTTCAACAGTCAAAAGAGTTAAGTACTCAAATATGCTATGCCCTTGGAATTATGCAGGCGTTGTGAGTAATTTTGTCAGGGCTGCGATAATGGTCAAAGATGACTTTCCGGGACTCTATCAATATTGGATTCAGCCCTACACAGTTAACGGGGCAGAATTCATGCATCATATATTCTTTGATCGTTATGAAAATATCATTACAAATTAATTTGTTAGAGCTTCATATTGTCCTTAAAGGGTTAACACAGCGCTAGCCTGTCATGCTGTGAGACCTTCAAGTGTCTCACGTCACCAAGGGACCACCACTAATGGACTCTGTCACAGAGGTGTACCATGGATGAGATGGACGTTCCTTAAGGAAGGAAAATGCATTCTAGGGCGGCTGCTATGAGGCATCTGTAGTAATAGGACCTTCCTACATATAATGTATAGGTCTTGCCTCGGAAGCATGCACATTATACTGATATCATCAATGGTTGTGTAATCCCAAACCAGCAAGTCTGTTCAAGCATAGGGTCCTATAACTATACAGCCATACCATTTCTAGTATAGTAATACCTACACTGTAAAAAAGAACTGTTGTCACTACCTACACTGTGAAAAAAACCAGTTGTCACAAAAATTCTAATTCCAACAATATGGCTGCCGAATACCCTACCATGAACTGGGACATCCCCAATAGACCTGAGGTGTTCAAGCTATTCAAGCAACACATGTCCTTAGTAATTGAGGACAATGAGGTTACCGAGAAGGTCAAAATAGCTAGTAAAATCAAGATAGGTTTGGGGATGAGGGTTTGCGCCAGCTCAATGCCTCAGGGCTGAGCGCAGAACACTTAAAAGATCCGGACAAGATCTGGAGCTTTTTTGAAGACCAACTCAATATCTCTGAACATTTCAGAGTGCACGGCCTTGAATTGATGTTTGAGTATAAACAAGACAAAAACGAGTCCCTAGACGAGTTCGTATAGCGCGCGCATACCCAGGCGTTACAATGCAAGTTTACTGATGCCGAGCTTAAAGAACGCGTCATCGAGTTAGTGATAGTGTTCTACGCCAATAGAGCTTTTCCGTCGAAGCCTGCTTGACAAGGGTAAGGATTTGACGGTCAAACAAGTCTTGAAGGAGGGTTGACAGCATGAAGCTGCAACCAAAGGCTCTCTCCAACTGGAATCCTTTAAACGGCATTCCCGTAAGGAAGTTCCAAAAGATTACTACGTTCAGAAGCATGATGGAAAAGGGAAACGAAAGCCCTGTGGGAACTGCGGCAGAATACACAAGTACCTTGAATGCCCCGCATACAAGCCGAAGTGTGGCCACTGCGGTAATATGGGCCACTGGATTGACTGTTGCCACAACAAGAAGTTGGGTCATCCTAAGAACAGCGGTGCAACTGCCAGAGCGCCAGACAAGGAGTCACTAAAGAAAGACTAGCACAAGAAGAAAGGTTGTAAGAAAGTACATGCCGTACAAAACAATGCGTCAAGTACCTCAGAAGACAGCGAAAGTGCCGATGAGCCTATTAAAGGGTTCTATGCCATCACCTTGGGAGACCTTGATGCAGTTGAGCAGGACAAAGCATTCACCAACCTTGATGTGAAAATACCACATGTCAAAGGCAAGCACACACTCAAGTTGAAGCTTGAGACGGGTGCTAATGCCAATGCTATACCCCTACGTACCTTCGTCAGATGTATGGTGACCGCGACCCCCCTGAGATCCTGACGCCTACTACCAAGGCGAAGCTGACATCCTCTTCAGGCAACACCATTAACTGCTTTGGAACCATGGAAGTTAATTGCAAGTCTCAAATGTCCCAATGGCAGGAGGCTACATTCTACTTCGTTGAAGTCAACGCACCTGTAATACTGGGACTACCAACATGCAATGCCCTTGGTCTCATCATGATCAACTGTACGAGGCTTACGGTTGACCAGATCACCCGATCTGTGTCCACCATGGACCATCTGAAAAGCCGATACCCAGATCAGTTCGATGCCATTGGTCGTTTCAAGGAGCCTGCCATGATCCTCCTGAAGCCAGACGCTGAGCTGCACATTAACCGACCTTGTATGTCCAACGTCAATCTGTTACCAAAGATAAAGGCAGGACTCAAGGAGATGGAGGAAAAAGGTGTGATCAGCAAGGTAACCAAGCACACGGACTGGTGCTCCAGTCTTGTGTACAGCACTAAGGAAGATGGTAGTCTCAGGATATGTCTGGATCCTAAATTTCTGAACAATGCCATAAAGCAATGTCCTCATAAAATGCCTACTCTAGAAGAGGTCAATCCAAAGTTTGCTGGTGCCAAAATCTTCAGTAAGCTAGATGCCAAAGCAGGCTACTAGAGTGTACCCCTGAAGGAGAAGAGTCAGTTGCTAACCACCTTCCGTACTTAGTTTGGACGATATTGTTTCAGGAGATTGCCTTTCCGCCTGAACATAAGCCAAGATATCTTCCAACAACGGATGGACGAGTCTCTAGAGAATCTAGATGGGTGTGTGGGCATTTGTGTGTTTGGTCGTACCGAATAGGAATACAACAAGCATCTGATTGCATTGATGAATGCTGCCAAAGAGTATGGACTGGTCTTCAACTCCCAAAAGTGTACCATCAAGGCCAGCTCCATATCCTTCTTTGGCAATAAGTACAGCGAAGAAGGGATATCGCCAGATCCTGCCAAGGTACAAGCTATCAATGAAATGCCAGAACCAAAGAATCCGGAAGACCTATAACAATTCTTAGGGCTACTGGCGTACCTTGGGACATTCATTCCCAACCTCAGCTCACTGTTATCTTTTGAAGAAGGACTCTGTCTTCATTTGGGAAGAAACTCATACGATCGCAGTCAAGAAGCTGAAAGAAGTCATGACATCCTGTATCGTCGCTTTCTATGATGTTACCAATCCCATCAGCATCGAAGTTGATGTGTCGATGAAGTGATTGGGTGCATGTCTGGTACAGGAAGGAAAACCAATTGCCTTCGCATCCAAGACACTTACCACAACACAGAGCAACTACAGCAACATAGAGAGAGAAATGCTTGCTGTTGTCTTTGGGGTTGAGCAATTCACATCATACCTTTACGACAGATCATTTACAGTAGTGAGCGATCACAAGCCTTTAGAGGTGATTGGGTGTAAAGCACTCTCATCCGCCCCGCCATGACTGCAGCGTATGGCCGTTTTTCACGAAACTGCTTTTTTTCACATTTTTTTTCCTCCTGCCTATATTTTTTCAAATATGATAGATATATCGTTCCTTTTGATGTATTCTGGTCGGGATGGACCAGGACTTTACAGGGTACCCTGGTTTTGCCTATCTATGAGTGAAAATAAAAGAGTTGGAGGTCAAAAAGTACCAAAAAACAGCCCTTTTCCACCCGAAAATCATGATGACCCATTGTGCAACTTAAATAATTAATAAGATTAATAACTATATGCTTATTTCTTTATTATTCCACTTCCCCAATAAGGTAAGGATTCTTTTGGTACCAAATATGCAGATATAGGCATGATAGTATAGGTCCTGTAAGTCTATATGTATTGGGGAACTTTATTGGCTTCACGCCTAACGCCCTAAACAATGTCCTCCAAATCTGAGATGAAAAAAGTAGACAGAATATGTGAATGTGACATGGTAAGGCCTAACATATACCTACATAATAAGAAAAAAATTAAGAGTGTGGGTTATCTACAAAAGCCTAGAGAGGACATTGAGCAGGTTGGGGAACTTTTGCGGGCTTCACGCCTAACGCCCTACATACACTCTAATCATGTGGTGTAATCCAGAGTTTTTATATTTAACCACCATCATTATGCTATAAATAATCCTATATATATTAGTTACTTTGTGGTTGAATTTCATTATTCTATCGCATCCATAGCATTAGCTATGCACTGATATGTCTACTGGGTTCACGCCTAACGCCCCCGGGTTCACGCCTAACGCCCCCGGGTTCACGCCTAACGCCCTGACGGGGATTTAATATAGGGAAGACCTACCAAAGTTAATTGTAGCAGGTTGGATTCATCTCGGTTCTCTATTGTTTCTTATACATAGCTTTACACCCCCTCCCTTATTCTAGTCCTTAAATGATACATAAGGCTCAAAACATTTCTATATTTTGGGTTCTTGTAAGAAAAATGATATTGAAAGTTGAGTAAACCATATTATCTATTATATCTAACCTTAGATATACCATAGGAGGAAGCATGGCACATGGTAGTCTCCTTACATATTGATTGAGGGTGGTTGGATAGCATTTTCTACTGTACAGAGAGCTATTGGTGAGGGCGTTAGGCGTGAAGCCACGCCGCTGACAGACAGGGTTAACATAGGATATGCTCCCCCTACACTATTCTATCCAATCTCACGGGTTCTTAACTGCTACATATATGATCCTGGATAGCTCCCCTACCTTGTATGAGTTCTTTTAGCATGCAGGTTAAAATTATTGGATATCTTTCGTTTTCTTAAGGCCTAACGCCCTCACCAGTATCTCTCTGTACAGTACAAAATGATATCTAACCAAGCTGAATTGATGTGTGAGGAGACTACCATGTACCACCCTTCTTCCCATATGATATCTAAGGTTTAATATTATGAATATGAAACATGCTGTAATGAACTCTGGTAGGTATATATCGTATATTTAGGCTTTTGGACACGTTTTCATGTACTCTGGCTTCACGCCTAACGCCCCTTTTAGACAGCTTTAAAACATTATACAATCGCCCATAACCCATATAACAGTATACCAAACTGTAGATATGAATGTTTTTAATGCATTATGGACAAATAAACCATATATAGCCTGTCACTACAGAATTATTATCTTTGGCAATGAGTAATGTGGAGATTTCAAAAGTTTTCTAGACATACCATCATGTTTCCAGGGCCAAGAAACCATGGAAATGACCTATCAAGTTGGTATAAATGGGTTCCTACCCCAGGTTGGATGTTTTCCTCAATATTAAAACATAATATTAATGAAAGAAATGCCCTTATACATGACAAGTGGGTCTCCTTCTAGAGGGGAAAAGGGCGTTAGGCGTGAAGCCACACTATAATGACTATACAAATTTGCCCCTCTTTCATACATTTGCTATATATATTTAACCTGCCCTAATATTCCTGATGCATGACCCACCCCCTAAGGTATATGGACACAAAAGGTTTTAAGCATACTCCTACATTATATTTGGACCCCTTGGTGCATGAAAAAAAGCAGTTTCGTGAAAAACGGTCGTATGTTACTGAAGATACAAGACTACAGTGTTTTGTACCATCCAGGGAGCCAAATGGTCATTTCTGATACACTTTCCTGGTTGCCTAACCCAAAAGATACAGGAAATGTCATGCTTGATGTCAGAGTCGATGATATCACCCTGGATCTGATACACTGCAGTCCCGAGAAACTACACCACCTGAGAACCAAAACCAGGGAGTGTCCAGTGTTGAACGCACTCACAGAAGTCATCTATACTGGATGGCCGGAAAGCATCAAAGAGCTTCCTACTGACCTGTGGCCTTACTGGAGCTTCCGTGACACACTAGGAAAAGAGGATTCTGTGATTTTCAAGGGAAAGCAGGTTGTGATACCACCTTTGATGCAGCCTGAGCTACTGAAGCAACTACACGTAGGACACCAGGGTATCCAGAAAACATGATTGTAAGCAAGAGAAACCATCTACTGGCCTGGGATAAACGATGATATCAGCAAAATGATCAAGACCTGCCAACTTTGCCAGGAGTTCCAGGAAGCAAACATGAAAGAACCAATGTTACTCACAGAGGTTCCTGATGGACCCTGAAAGGTTATAGGTACTGATCTGTTCGAGATAAAATGAAAGATGTTTATCATTGTGTCCGACTATTCTTCAAAATTTCCATTTGTTAAGGAACTTTCCTTAGCAACCTCTGCCTCCGTAGCAAGCTACATAGAAGGTATATGCAGTGTGCTTGGGAAGCCTAACACCATCCGATCTGACAATGGACCCCAGTACACAGGAGAAGCCTTCCAGAAAACCTGCAGAGAGTGGGAGATCCAGCACGTAACATCCTCGCCTGAATTCCCACAATCCGATGGATTTATAGAGCAACAGATTAAATTGATTAAGCCAATATTAAAGAAGGCAATGAAGTCAGGACAAAACATCCAAAAGGTTCTACTAAACATCAGAGCAACCCCAATTGACAATGTCATTCCGTTGCCACGGGAGCTTTTGATGAAGCGATAACTAACAGCAAGTTTTCCATTCCGCAGCGAAGAAACTGCAAGCAGACCAGTAACAGAAAGAATGCTGGAATGGCAGACCAAAAGCAAGGCTTACCATGATAGAGGAGCGAAGACCTTCCCACCACTATACCCTGGGCAACGGGTCAGTGTGTATGACAAGTGGACACATGCTTGGGGTCCAGGACAGGTCATTGAGCCAAGTGATGCAACACCTCGATCTTATATTGTGGAGAACCAGAAGGGAAATCTGGTTAGGCGTAATCGAGTCCCATCTACAAGAGAGATCAGAAGGAAGACCATTGGAGATTCAGCAGCCGACAACACCTATAAGGCCATCACATCCGCCTGTGTCTCCAAGGCCGTCATATCCGCCTGCCTCAGATACGTCTCCAAGGCTGCAACGACCACCGTCACCACAACTGGCTCCGAAGCATCCACCTCCGCCAAAACCACCATCGAGGCCGTTAAATGCACCAGCCGGTCATGTGGGAACAACTACCCGGGGTGGACGGGTGTCAATAATGCCGAGCAGATATAAATACTAGAGTTGACGTTTGACAACTAGGGCAAAATAATCCCTGCAAATGTCAGGGGGACAGGGCAGTTTACCCTTAACCCACCATTACATATCATCTTTGATACATAAGACAATTTGACAAATTGATTTCAAATACCCATAACATCTTTCTGTAATAAGGAGGATGTAGTGATAGCCAGTGATAGCCACCCCACCAGGTGGTATAAACAGTAACTAATAATATAGCCTTTGGCTCCACCTGATGGTGGACTGGGGAACTTAGGGATGTAGGTGCATTCTGTGGAATCAGCCATTATGGAGCAATATTTGAAGATGTAAACATGCCAGTCATCTCAGCAATAAATCTATCAGCATCTGCCTTACCAACTGCCTAAATGGTTACATTATCATTACAACCTTGATGATGGTTTAGGAAAATCCCACTTTGGAGTAAGGGGCTTAACTATATATACTATGTCTGCAACAATTATGCTAAGGTAATTTGGGAAACATACTTCTCTAGAATAGGAGTCTAATAATGAAAATTAAATCATGTTTTGATATTAAATATTTATGACTGGCATATAAAAACTAATAACCCCTATCAAAAAGGGTGCCTGAGAGATGGGGTAGTGGTTGTTGTGTGCCTTGGATTTCTCTGTTTCTTTACAGAATCATGATTAGAAGTTTCTTGGGGAGGCGATTCTTTTAGATGATCCTGATAATAACAGATGACAATATCCAATAACCACACCTGTGTTGCTTAAGAAGTTAATTGGGCAAACATTCACGGAAATGAGCATGGATTATTTCTCTAAAACCACTGAGTAATTCATCATCAGTCATATCAAACAAAGACTGAGCAGACATTAACCATAATTTTCACAGAATCAATTAAATTATGCTCAGAGGATTGTAATTCATTAGACATGACTCTTTATTGGTCAGACTTTGTGTTTGATGATATAAAGCTCTGTTCAATCTTAGAATGTCAGGAATCCATCAGTACACATGGAGAAAAAAGCATTTGATGGATGATGCATGTGGATAAGAGTGAGAGGTTGATTTTATAAATCATCTGCCAAATTCCTGAGTTTTTGCAGAGTTCCAAATGACCCAAAATGGAGGGAAATTGACTGGGATCAGGATCAGAAACTACATATAATTACCATGGATGCTGTCTTATCTTGACCCTCATGCTTTACATTTTGTAATTATTTCTGCTGCACATACCTCTAGTGTACCACTAACAATTCTTGATTGGCTTCTCACTCTATTGAATTTGCTCACAGCGTTTTTGTAGCATAAAAGTAGTTTTGTATTGCTATGGATGTGTTCTGTTACTGTACATTCATCATCGCTATTCCTTGCATGTGCATCTTGGTATTCACTGTAAGTCATTTAATACATAGAGTGGATAAAAGGGAAGTTTCTTCTTGGGATGCTTCAGTATTTTGTGGAAAAAAACTTTTATAATCAGCTAGGTAACAGAAAAAAACACCATGTTGTACAGCACAGAGCCATATTCAGCAACCACCATTTGCGGTGCTCTCAGACTACACAATGTTATTTCTTATCTGTAACAGTATTCCAGATCCAGCCTATATCAAAAACAGAAAATATGTAAAACTTGATTACCAGAGTCCTGAGTTGTGTTACTGGGTTTTCCAACCTTCTTTGGCATAGGACCTTTATACTTTCATCATCATGCTTAAGGCTCTTAGTAGGTAAATTACCAGTGCAACGTTTACACATGATAAATAACCTTGTTTGACTGAGTAGAACAGTTTTGTTTCGCACACACTCCTGACAAACTTTCTGAACACATATCAATTTTTCAGGTGAGTTGAGCTTGGGAGATCTGTTTCTTCATTAACAAGGTCAGGTAAGAGTTTACCATGAATACATTATGTGAACAAGCCTTTAATCAAATATACTGTATTATATGCTGCAGCAATTTTCGAAAGTCCCTTCTCACACAATTATATATATTCCAAAATCTGTTAAAATAGAAACGAAGGCCTGTGTAACTTTTTGCATGTCTCCCTTGTCCTTTAATCTTCACCAAATCATTCTCTCCATTATCTGCTTATACACAGTGAGAGACAGATAGCCCCACTTCACTCTCCTCAACCTTCTTCTCAATAGTCCCATTACAAAGGTCCTTGGGCTTCCGCAAAGGCTGTAATGGGAGCCTATTGGGTGCATCGGATAGCCCTGATGTGTCTTAAGTGGGGTGGTTACCCAGTAAATTGGTGCGAGGTTGGGCTTGCCGTCGGCATTACCCAAGCCAATTCAAGAGCTAGCTTGGGTATGCCCATCGCTCGCCAGAGCTTGCCCTGGTTTACTAGGTAGGACCATTTTAGACAATGGTTGGGTTGGTTCCTCATGCTGTTTGTCCATAAAGCAACTACCACATTGTTGGACAATGATAACTGTTCTGTATCATACAACGGCTAGCAAAAATGAAGGCTAAAGCGGATACTTTAAAATAGTATCATCTCTAACTGTGATCACTTATGCTTTTCTTTGAGATCAAAGATGTTGAACAGTCACTTTTTGTTGCACATGTCTAGGGTAAACGTGTGATAGCAAAGAGTCTGTTTGATTAGAACTTTTGATGCATGATGTAACTTTTATGAAGTGTCAATGAACAAATTATCAATCATGTTAACATTGGATTACATAGACCCAGTTAGATTGAATGTAAAGACTTGATGAGCTTTTTGGAATTAATTACAATTACGCTTCATAATGTAAAGTTGATCTTGCAAAAAGGTCTAATGCTCCGGCTGGTTTATATATTGAAATAAAGGTTAATATGAAAAGTCTGTTCAATATCCTATCGATTAGACTTGATCTAACACAAGTATAACCTTTAGAGTATGAAGAATGAAAGGTATCGCTACCTGCAATACATTACACTGTGATCCATCTGGATTGATTGGTAAGTGCCTGAGGATATCATTCACCAATTAGTATATTAGTAATGCATCAACCAGCAAAAGTCTCATGCCTTATTTAACTGACGTGTTGAATGCCCCCAATTCCACCTGACTTTTATCCTACACCTTGACTTGACAAAATTCAGATGAAATAGTAATATCATCTGGCTTGCAGAAAAAAAGTGTAATTTGATTTAGGAAAATGATGGCATGGTGCCTACAGGTTCCATCTCAGCATTGTGCAGCACAGAAGGCCCTTAAACCCATTATATAACTTGCATGCAACATAAGTGAACTAGTTCCATGCGTTACAAAAGAGCATGCTTAACCATTGCCAATTGATTCAACAAATAAATGCCCGAGAAATAGATACCTTTGATCTAAATATGCTTCCTTGAAATGATGAAAATGTTCTCTACACTTGAGGGGCAATGCTCACATAGTTATTATACCTGTCAATAGCTACTTAAGAGCTAGATAAGAATGCTAGCATATAGAACATACATGTCTGCAACATAAAGTCTTTGGGCTCGTATTTTAAGCCAAATCATGGCTGCTGCTAGTCAATTGCCCTACAAAAAATAACTAGAAATTCAAGTGACAATTTCCTATCCCTCTCATCTTGTACCAAAACCACATTAGGGAGAATGGACCCCTTTAATAGTTCCAATGCTCTCATATTGACATAAAACATCCACTGGCCTCCTATAAGGTAACATTGTTCCTCACCTTGACAAGCTGACCTTACCAAGGGAGGAACAATACCAATGTCAAAAACAAAGCCATGTTTCTGGGTCCTGGTACACACACCATAGACCTGCCTCTGTTGGCTAGGCCTATGTGCCAAACTCTGCCTTAGGTACACATCCTACCAGTACCAGAGCACTAATGAGAGATATGATACTTTGGAAACTTGGGCTGAGGCTGCACTCCTACAGCTTCTTTATCCGTTTGGTCTAATAATCACAGATAGATAGGACAGCCAGGGACCGCATCCACGGCCCTGCATCTGTCTCAGTGCTAAACACCCAAAATGGATCAATTGATTCTCAACCGAATCACATGTTACAATAACACGCGGCGTAACAGAGGAAAGAGGATGACTGGGTCTCAATGCACCATGTGAGTTAGTAGTTTCCCAGTCAATAGATGATGAGATTTAAGTCGGTACATTTATTACAAATGCTGTGACAGCAATTGAATTAGAACCCGAGTTCCAGAACAGTTACTGGTGCTATTTATATAAAAAGCTCAAAAACATCTCATTTTCAGAAAATCACAGAAAAAAATACCAAAACAGCAGATTGATGATAGTTATATATATCTTGATTTCACTTATCCTGATCATTGAAAAAAACAAAGTTTCCCACTTGAGATTGGTGGTGCTTATGATGTCATATCCCTTCATATTTTTGTGCATGCTGACAAATGTGGCAATGTTACACATAGCAAAAAAGAGTTTAATCTCCAAAACATGAAAATGTGGTTCTCATGCAACCTATAGACCTATAGAGTTGGTGCCAGCATTAATCAGTCTGTACCTTTAGTTGCAGACCAACATTGCACGCAGGCCTGCTGATTGCTGGCATGGGTATCCACTTTGTATAACTCTTGACATGCACATGTCAATATGAACTTCATCTTGAACAAGCCCAATCATTATTTTCATAGGTCACTAATAACCTTTCCATTATGTTTTCCATCAGAGATTGATATTATAATAGTAATAACCCCTGGCAGTGTACATGAGCCTTTTCTCTAATGATAACAGTGCCTTTGGAAAAGCTGATTTTCATTTCAACAGGTTCAACATTCATATTGATATTTTGCCAATCACCAGTTCCCAAAATCTAATAAAAGAATAAAAGTTCTCTAACATTTCCTTCCTGCCAAACTAAAGCCCATATTCAACATGAACATGGCTTGATTATTAAGATTGACTTGCAACATGCACTTTGGCTTTTGATTTCATCCAACCCAACAACAAAAACGTTTTGACAACTTTGAATATTATGTGAATGTAAGTAATAGTATCAGGTAGCTTCCAATTGCTGTGCATCCATCACTGTTAACCTTGTAATTAGAAGCCTATCAAAGTACAAATAATTTACTTGAGCTTCACAACTAATTGAACTCCCACATACAGCTTTTAACTAAGCAAGCACTAATAACGGGTGATACGTGCCATGTAAGTAGTTGTATAGAAAACTAATTCATATTCTGATTGTTGTGCATCCATTGAAATTTATCTTGTAACTAGAAGCCCTTAAAAGTTAAGAAGAAGATTACACGTCATATTTGTAACTAAATTCCCTTGAGAAGACTTACAACTAATTGAACTCCTGCATACCAGATTTTAACTAAGCAGGCATTATAAGTGACCGAGCCTTCTAATTACATGGCTTATCATTTGTTTCAAATGTGACAGCATAAAAAATATGACAGCTCAAATGCATAAAACCCTCGAAATCTTAATTGAAATGTCATATCTGTAGCGGGGAAGATGATTCATTACAGAAGTTGAAATTGATCTTATAAAATTCAACAGTTAAGGACCAAGATTCTTTCATTACAGTTATAACTCTAATAATTTATTTTGGTTATTAGGCATTCTGTTCCCATTGTGATGAATAAATAAACTGAAATATTGTTCTCACATGACAGTATGTAGGGATAGAAAACAAACAATAACTCAAAGTTTTGGTAAGAGCAATATATAAGGTGCATTTTAACTGTCCCAGCCTGCTGTCATACCTGTGGTTCCTTTCTGTCAGAATTGTGCAGCTGCTATTGTATCCTTATTTAGGATGAGTCAATGTGAGATCAGTGACAGAACGATTAACATCTGAAGTAGGAGCAGTTAGTCACAGATTGAGAGAGCTTAATATGAAAATTTGTGGTGTATTTCCTTAGCACGTTTCAGAGGATAGAGGATTATCTAAATATCCATGAACTTGTGCATAGTTTATCCAAGCCAATATCACTGATTACAGACTACACATAATGCCCATTACATACACCACTTTGATTCGACTCACACTATGGTTAAGGTGCACTTTGGCCTGTATGATACGATTTGTGTTCCGTATCAATTTGTACAATGATGCAAATTACAGGTAGTCAATTTGAGCAGTTACTGAGTTCATGTTTCATATATGATATGTTGAATATTCAACGTATGACCATGGATAAAATATATCCCAATAAAATATAAACATTGACAGGTTGTACATCAACTACTCGGCAAGAAAGAAAGGTCCCCCTCCTCTCACTCAAATTAGGTGTGTGGTGGATCTTCTCGGGGGACCCTTTCCTATAAAAGGATCAAACATTAAAGTTTATACAATTTATTTGGTCAAGGGGTGGGAAAAGGGATATAGAACAACAATAGAATAGGCTTTTTGTATACAATACATAATTGACAATAAAATGAAATTACAGCTTAGGTATTTGTTCAGCTAGCCAGTCTCTTCTATCCCTCTTAAAAAGTAGGAAAGCGGGTATGAGCCTAACAGGTGGTGGGATTGTGTTCCAAATCATGGCACCATAATGTTCAACTGATCTATAGTATACATCACAATGGGAGGTGTGTCGATTTAGAATTGGTCCCTGGTGGGCTCTTGTGGGAATATCTCTATTCACAGTATACTCTCTATTTGAGGCCCGTTTGTACAGGAAATTTTGAAGGTGAGTAAGTCTTCTATCTTTAAATAGCGGGGTTTTGGCCTTGGCATGTACCTAGTTGGTGTCTGTTAGGTGATCCACTCTTAAACATATTTTCAGGCACCTTTTTTGTGAATATTGGAGATCATCTAATATATATTGAGCAGCAGAACAAAATAACTGGTCTCCATGATCAAAATAGGGTAGAACTTTTGAGGAATAGAATTTTAGGGCCATAGCTTTTGCCATACAGGGTCTCAAGTTTCCAAGAATCCAAGAATGTTTTGTGAGAGATGGTTTTCAGCTGATGTTTTACATGTAGATCATATTTAAGATGTGGATCTAATGTGACCCCAAGATACTTGTAAGACGGCACTACCATCAACTTCACTCCATCCAAGCACAAATTAAATTTAAGTCTGGTGAGTTTTTGCTTTGATGCCCTAAAGGCCATAATCTTTGTCTTACCAGTATTTACAGTCAATTTATTTTGGAGACACCACATTCCAAACATATCCAAACTGCTTTGTAATCTATCATACACATTTTCTATGATAGGATCTGAGTCATAAATTACAGTATCATCAGCATATAATTTAACCATAGATTTAGAGACACATTTTGGCAAATCGTTAACATACAGAAGAAAAAGCAACGGACCCAATATTGATCCCTGCGGGACACCGCAGACCACCCTCTCACTCTGGGAGCATATACTATTAGCTTTGGTGACCTGTGTTCGATCATGTAGATATCTAGAAATCCATTTCAGATTTCCATCTCTTATGCCATAGTTTTCTAATTTACTTTCAAGGATCAGGTGGTCTACGATGTCAAAGGCTTTGCTTAGATCAATAAACACAGCTAGGGTTGGTAGACCTACATTTAGGTTTCTGGCTATAACATCAGTAAAAGCTGCCAAAGTACCAATGGTAGACATGCCTGGACGAAATCCACCTTGATGCACAGTCAAAATTTGATGATGATCCAGGAAATTGAAGATATGTTTGTGAGAAATTTTTTCAATTAATTTACATGGTGTTGGGGTGCGGGCTATGGGTCTATAGTTTCCCACATGCCTTGGTTACCAGATTTAAAAATTGGGACAACACTGGCTTTTTTCCATGAGACAGGGACTGTGCTTGTTCTAAAAGAGCAATTAAACAATTGGGTGATTTTTTCAGGAATGTGTAGGAAGGCATCCTTCAGGACCATATTTGAAACATTTGGTATAGCAGATGATTTTCGAGTATTGATAAGTTTGACCACATCTTTCACTTCATTAATAGTACATCCAAAATCAAGAATAGATGGTTCAACCCTATTGTCATAGGGCTTCCATACATCATGCATATTTGAGGAAGCTTTTCTCCGATGCCAGCAAAGAAGGAATTTATGTAGGTAGCAATGTCACCATTGGGTACTGGGGTATTTATTGCCTCATTTAATAAATCAATAATTTGGTGCTTAGGGGCATCTGGGATTAATTTTTGAATTTTTCGCCAGAATTGTGTGTTATCATTTTCACAGGCTTTTAACTGTTTTTCCTTTTTGCAGATCTTGACATTCTATTTCCCTCTTTCTTGGCTTGGTCTGACCTTGCCCAATCCTCAGGTTTATTTGTTCTACGTGCCTTCACCAGTAGGTTATTTTCATCCCTTAAAACATTTATCAGGTGATCAGAAACCCATTCATCTCTTTCTTCCGGAATCTTAAAAGACTTGACCGGGCGCATGGTATCTAAAGAATCTCTCAGTACATCATGTATAATGTTCCATTTTGGCTCTGGGTCATTACTTTGATCATATGTGGACCAATCCTGCGCATTCAAATCATTGTGAATCTTATTACATCTATAATTTTTATACGATCTGCCAATAAACTCAACCTTAGGTTTTTTCAGTACCTACTTTTTCTTCATCATATAGACCGCAAGGTGATCAAATATGTTCAGATTTAATGTTCCAGAAAGTTGTATAAATTTGGCGTTTGTACAGATGACATCAATTCTTGTTTAGATTTACCAGTACATCTCGTATATTCTTTTATTATATTTCTTAAATGGAAATCTTTTAATATTTCAGTAAAATCTTTTACCCTATCATCAACTTTGGCTAAATTAATATTGATATCACCAGTTAAAATTAATTCTACTTTATCTCTATCTGGTATGGCTTTAACTGTATCCCTTAGCTTATTATTAAAGATAATTTTGGAACCTTGGGGCGGTCTATATGTGTTGATCAACACCAGAAGCTTATTGTTGCCCACAAGAGGGTAGCATTTCCTTCATAAGAGTTATCTATTAGACATATGGCACAGTTCAAGAGTAGTTTGAGTTTGAGGTTAATGAAAACATTAAAGCTAACAATAAGGAGGTTTGGAACATTCCTAAAAGTATTGGTCCCAAATCAGGACAGAATGACTGGGGTAAACGTTATGTGACATTTTGATGAAGGAGAAACCTTTATAAGGTATCATGTGTATCAAATTCAATGCCTCCTTTCTTCAAGCAACACACAAGCTTTCCAAGTAAGCCCTGAAGAGAAAGATGTTCATCATTCAAATTATACATTGTGATCCATTATCTGTAATTATTGAAGAGTTGCAATAAGATTAAAAAAGCACATCTAAGCATAGTGGAATGTGATCTTATTGTCCTTGATTAAGGCAACGCCTGTTTAATTGCTGCTTTGTTTCACTAGTGTCTTCTTTCTCACATGCTTTTAAGGCACAAATTTTATGCCTTCACAGAAACCTCAGATAACACAAACTCAACTTAATGTATTTGCAATGACAATGTCCATTGGCGGATGAGCTTTTAGAAATGATATTTGTCCTTTGTATTAATCAACGATGATTCATCTGACTCATCATATCCTGAAATGTTCATTTGTCAATAAGGTTGACACACCCAATACAAATATATGTGTTCCAGGTCAAGTGCTGACTATTCACACTGGATGCTGACCTGTGATCTTTGGGCTGAAGTACTAACCTTCCTGTAGGCTTCCTGTGACTGAGCTGACCACTCTGCATCTGTCACAGTTAGGATGTTCTTCAGACTGATGGTGGCTTTCATCAAAGTTTTAAGGGCTGTGAATGAGGTGAGGTAGTTATTTATAGGCTACTGACCTTTGTTTGTCTACTCCTTCATTTCAGCAGCAGCGTGCAGAGCTCACAGCCCCATTTTGAGGTCATTCACCTCTTGGTCATTTCTTTGCTGTATATCTGTGCTGTAAATATAAGTATTGCTATTATGAAGTATTCCTGGTCCACTAATGTAGTGTATGCCTCCGGGCAAAGCTTAGCCTTCACTAATATAACCCTGCCAAACCATAGACATGCTGAGGTCCCTGAGGTATTCCCTGAGACAAAACTACAAGCATTGCAGTACTTTAACCCCAAGACCTTCAGGTCGCAACTAACTAATCAGGCTGCTGTTACTGCAGCTACCAGAATCTCATTTAAATGATAACAGAAAAGATTAGATAATAAAATGATATGACAAATTATTTGGAAGTATTTTGGCCTACATCTTTTGACATGCTGAATTATTATTTTTTGTTTAGATTGCATCCGGAGATTTCTATGTCCATTAAGAGACTCTCATGATTTGATAAGATTTATGATTTCAATGCTTTCAAAATGGTGATTCCATCAAGGAGAAACAAATGGATATCCCTGATTGGTTTTGAATAGGGGAGGGGCAATATGACTTGAAATTACTCACATAGTATCTCTGTATCCTTTACTGTTTACCAGAGTTAATTCTGCTAAAAGGGTGCTTTCAAACTAAATACCAAAGTCCATTCACTGATAGAAACTGTGAGACAGCATTTCTGTTGTGTCAAAGGCAATGTCAGATGAATAACTGCTATTTTAACAGGTTTATATGAATATCAGGCTGGATGGACAGTAGTTCTAGGGGCCCTTACATGGGGGACCCACCCCTTTGTAGTTCTGGCTTTTTATCTCATTTCTACTTCAGACAATTTACTTCCTTAAAGTGAGTATATCCCATGTGTGGGACAAAAAATTAATTTCCCTAATAATGAGTCAGGATGTTCCCAAATATCATACTTAACTTCCTATCTACTCAATTCCCCCTCATTCCCACTGAGTTTCCCCAAATTTGATTTTATTTCCTAAAATATGGTCATTTTTGAATAAAATCGTGCACGATTTTAATGGCCCATGATAAAAACACTAGAAATGGCCATGGTTGGATCCTATGGGACCCACTTTCAGAGCTGCTACTGCCCATGGATACCATTTTAATGAACTCAAACCCATAAATAATACACTTTTACAATAATTGGAAGACATTTATGTAGGATTTAGAATTGGCCAAAAATCGGATATACCCACTTTAATATATAAGCACTTCAAGAATACTTGTCCTACTTTGAACAGCTCAAGGTTGACTGTCCTTGCAGACATACATACAACATGCTCCCTGCAACCTATCCCCCTGGGGCTTGATGCTTTTTTGCAAATTAGCCTATAACTCAACTTGAAGTCCATCCTTGCATGCACACAGGATAACTGTTGTCACATATATACTCCCCTTGGGGAGACACTTTAAGCGGCGGAGGAGTTCACTGCATCTACAGAAATTGAGTACCAAGCCACCCAAAAAGACTCTACATTCAAGTCACATCACAACCTTTAATCTACCAATTAGAGTTGAGTTCATTGCCCAGTAATGCCATAAATTAAGGTGTAGGTAGGAACAAAGAGTTCCTACTGAGCACTGCACCCGGTTCAATTAATACCCCTAGCCAGAGTCTGTGCAATCTGCAACTGTACCGAAAACCATTGTCAAACCTTTACAAGTTATCCCAGAGCTGCCACAATACAACAAAGAGCCTAAACATATACAGGGGAATAAGTATGAAGTATGAAAACCATGACAAAATGCAGAGTTTTAGCCTTCACATTGGAAGTTATTTTTGTGACATGTAACATGAGTTCATTGTGTAGTAATGTCTTGGAAGGAGCAGAGGAAACAGACTGTACACTGCACCTAACTCAATTTAAATAGTAAGAGCTGCTATACTAGAATAAAGAGGCTAATTAAAGAGAAGCAAACAAAATATGAAAATTATGACGGAAAGTTAGAGGATAGCTTTCACATTGGGAGCATTGGCATTGACCGTACCCCTACATTATACTAATACCATTGCCACCTGTCAGAAATCCTTTTCACACGTTTTCCATCACGTCTCTGAATAGTGCAGGAATACACACAGCATATGGCATTGTTATCTGGTCTGCAGCTTCATACCTTTCCTACCATTGCCAGTGGGCATGCTAAAAGCATAGCATTGTGTGATGGGAAGGCCTTCTTGTGGGAGGGTCAATTGAGCTCAGCACTTTGTAACAGGACAGTGTCACAAGATGGAAACTTCCAGGAAATGTATCCTGATCTAAGTGTCAACTGCGGGGGGCTGTTATAGAAAATAGCAATCAATTAATAGCATAAAAAGTTTTAAATTATTTTTATTTTTCAGGGGGCTGTTGCAGAAAAAAGAAATTTACTTAGGTTAGCACAGGTTTTTCCGTGAAGTTAATTACTATAAATTAGCATTTATTAAAGGCATAAGCATAAATTTGAAGATATTAGTTATACATTATTAAGTATTAGCTAATAATAGAGTAATTTGTAAAGTATCAAAGTAAGTTATCAAAAATCATTAAGCATTTATGCTTTAACACTATTTTTTCACACTGTTTGTCTGTAACAGCTGCCACAGGGTAGATAGTATAGAAGAACATTGTTTTACTTTTTATTGCACCTAGTGGTGGATTGTAACTACAATCAGCAGATTTGCCATGGCTAGACACTCTCATGATAATTCCAATTGCCTCCAGGTGAACCACTCTGTATGGTAATCAAGTAAAACCTGGGGCAGGTCTCACTACTTTCATGAACTCGCCATTTTGTTTATTTTAATGGGAAAATCGCGCACCTTTACCATTTGAAACCATAATCAAAACGAGGCCACTGCTCTAGAAAATGTAAACGCCCATTGTTTAACATTGCCAGCAAAGTTCCTGGGCCCTAAACAAATTATCTATGGCTCCCTAACCCGAATCAGACTGTGGGCGGGTAGATTTATGTTAGTTCTTGACATAATCAGTGGTTTCTACCTGCTTTCTGCTGACTGTCACAAGATATAGATCTCCGGAATCGCTATGGGCGATAAAAGGGGGCACTATCGCTCCGGTAAAAGTTTATTTCTATCAAAGTACTAAGTATTTCAATCAACTAAGGATGAATATCGAGCTATATCATCAATATGCCTCAATATTGATCAGAATTCCTACTGATATAATTGGATATTAGTACATCCAGTGGCTCTTTGTGAGGCTCAATTCAAAGTTCGCAGCAGTAGCCTCGGGAGAAAGCCGTGAGATTGGCAAAAGTATGTCAGTCAAAATAGATAACTTTTTGTATTAGGAACCAAACTTCAAAGAAAAAGGTTTTGTTGTATTGCATAGAGCAATATGTGAGATCTTCCTGGTGAAGTTATTTATTATGATTTTCATGGCAAAAACTAATATGCATATATATATGAGTATAATTCTTTTTAAAACACCCTTTTTCTGACACATGGTCAGAGACGGCACCTGGTCAGAGACGGCACCTGGTCAGAGACGGCACCCGGTCAGAGACAAAAACATTGGCCCAAGGTCGTGAGACACAGCCATAAGACTAAACCAAGCGCATGCTGGGAGATTAATATCTGTGCTACATATTTGCTTCAGGTGGGTTCTACAGGTTGGAATGCCTGATCTTGCTCAGACCTATTATGCAAAGCTCCCACACTTTATCCAGACCGGATATTTCTGGCTTGCTTTCTACATATATCTTGGAACCCAAAATCCCATAACCCCTACAGTCTGACAGGAGCCAGGACAGGTACTCAGTCCCATATATAGAGCAGAAGGGGATTAACAGTGATGTCGGGTGCCAAATTAAATTAGAAGGCTGACCACAGAGCAGAGTCTTGGGTACAAAGGTTCATGATTCAATTTGGCTAGCTCTAAAAAGAAGGCATTCCAACTGAAGGTTTCCCCTAGGTATTCTGTAATTCAATCATGTTGGCTTTGTTTATTATCCAAGTTTCCCAACCTATGTGGAAATGCCTGTGCTCTTTGTAGCCAGCTGTCTTTATACTCAGAAATACATCATATACCTTCCTAATCTAACAGCACTACAAGCTTCAAACTCCTTCCAAATACTTTTCCTGTAGGGACAATACCATTTTTAACGTTAGATTCATTTTTGCAAAACAGATGAGGACGGCAGGCTGCCTCAGGAATTAAATCAATATGTCTAATAACTAGGGTACACATTCAAGGATCTATTCTGAAGTCTTGACATGATCATGAGTGCAAAACAAGTGTGTAAACTGCCTGTGCTGCATTCATGTATTTTACTCACTAATGGTCCCATTGTAATACAGCAAAGGCTTATGTAATGAGCAGCTGGGTATGATGCGCTGACAGGATGTCAAAAGTTTTTGGGAGTAATCATTGTAACCACCTCATACAGGGCTCTGCTTTCTAGGGGTCTCATTAGGAGGCAGCTAACAGGTAATGTGACAGAGTTGCAGGAGCTGGCATTTGCTCAGTATGAATATTGTATAGCATATATATGTAGGTTCAAGGGTATTTTGCTTAGAACTGCCACATGATTTTGGACTGCAATGATAATAAGATGCATGCCACTTTCAAACTACAATAAATATTCAATGAATTTCAACAATTTCTGTTTCTATCCATGGATCTTATCTTTTACTTTTTTTCACTTGAGATAAAGTCATTTTTTATTCATTGTGATCTCTGCATCCTCTTTTCTTCATTGTTTTCTACTTCCCTTTAGGGAAGTAATTATTTGACTATTTCAGATGGTATAGTGCAATATTCCAGTAATACAAGTTCAATGCTTATGTATAGACTGTGCCCTACCCCTTTTTCCCAACTCTAAATCTGCCTCATGCTTCTCCTGGCCATGGGGTTGAGGTTGTAACCTTTCAATGTCAAACCCATTAAACTAATTACAACAGCTGTTCCACCACTTGTCTCCTGCTGTATTCACTAGGACCCATCTTCCATGACACCAGCACCTCAGTGCACACGTGTCACTAGCCATGGTGGAGTTCTGGTCCTGGTCAAACCGTCGTCATAATTTACTTTAAAATTCTGTTGGTTCTCACAATAATGCTCCTAATACTGCAACAACCTTAAATATTTTCATGTCATCTATTGCCCCTACTTTTGACACCCTATATCTTAACTTGGCATGATCCTGATGGATATGTAATGTCCATTAGCTTGTAGATCTATAGAGAACAAATAAGAGTCACTTTACTAAGGGGGTTCTCGTCTAACCTGTACCCCTGAGAGCTGTTGTCTGTGACAATTAGCATGCAACTTGAGCTGGAGTTCATTCTTGCTCTTGCATGCTTGCCTGCTGACTGCCAGCCTCGAGCTCTCCAGGCCCATCGCAGCCGTCAGGCTGTAATGGGCCTGGACAAATTTGTATCTAATAAGTGTAACCTACTTAGAAAATGATCCAGGATCCTGGATCATTTCTTAATGAGATAGCTCAACCACTGATTGGTTAGCCATGGTCACATGACCATGAATGAGCGTGTGTATGGCCTCATGGGTTCGAATCCCACCTTGGGAAAATGTAGGTTCGTTTTTTTTACATTATCTATTTGGCCTTTTTGAAGCATAAATACCCCAATGCTGGGATAGTAATAACACATATTAAATATTTGGATAGGGGAATTAGTGTAATAGAGGGCCATTGTACAAATATCAAAATTACTACCCATTGTGCCAAGGTGGGACTCGAACCCATGATGTCCACATTGATGATATCAATTATACCCAATACATAAGCATTCTCCCAGACTGTATACATACAGTCAGGGTCCGAGACTGGCTGACTGCTGGCAGGGGCACACTCTTACAGGCATATATCAATTAAGGTTGACTTACAACTGGCATTAAGGCTTTACAGTCCAGCCAACCCAACAACAAAAACATTTTGACCACTGTGAACAGGATCGGTGATAGTGTGCCATGTAACTGATTATATTGAAAACTTAGTTAACTTCTGATTCTTGTGCATCCATTGAAATTAATCTTCCAACTAGAAGCCCTTAAAAATTAAAAAGGATAATTTATTTATCTTTGGGATTGAATTCCCCTGAGAAGATTCATACCTTACTAATTGATTTGCCATATACAACCTTTTAACTAATCAGGGATTATTAGTGACAAAGCCTCCTTATTATGTAGCTTATTGGTTGCTTCAGAGAAATGTGATGGCATACAAAATGACACCTCACATTCATGAAGCACAAATGTCTTTATTGAAATATAAAACCGTTCATTTCCAACTCTTATCTGAGCTATTTCAGTTATTACTAAGACTACCCGTTCTTATTGTGAAGATTAAATGTCCACAAAAGTTATTTTCAAATCACAGTGTGCATGGATAGAAACAAACTACAACTTAGTGTTTTGGTTAGAGCAACATGAAAGTTGTGTATAAGACTTCCCATCCTGCCTTCATACCTGCATACTCTCTCCTGTCAGCTGGTTGCAGGTACTTGTTCATCCTTACTTGGGAAGTGGCAATGTTAGTTTTATAGACTACTTAATTCCAAGCAAAGCCTGATTCATGGTCCTATACTAAGGTCAGCCGGCCAGGACAGCATGATCATCTGGTCCCATTAAGCAATGTCAGCAAAGGAGTTAGTGCTCTTTTATATGACTGAAAGAAGCCTAATCTTACCCTGGCTTTTGGTCCATTGCTTCAGTCCGGAAATACATATCATACATTTCTGTATCTTTTAGAACTTTGATTAAATGCCAATAAGGTATGTAGAACTAGAGTGTTTTTTTTCGGACAGGCACTACATATTACATGTTTCATCAGTATAGAGGTACCTCTCCCACTTTAAACACTTCCAGGATTCCAGTCGCACCAGACCCCAATATACAAAAAGCTCCAGTGCAGCCTGTCTCCCTGTGGGTTGCTGCTTTTTGCCAATTAGCCCAGCCTGCACCTGAAGGCCATCCCTGCATGCACACAGGCTGTCAGGGTTTTCACTGTTGGGGTTCACTGCACCCACAAAACAGTTTGGAGAATGAAGCTTTAAATTGTTTTTCCCCAATATTAAGATTTACCTGAGAATGTTTCCTTTCAGGGCTTGAAAATGAGTCACCAGAAAATATTGTCAATGTTAAAACTTTTACTTCCTTGATTTCTCGGCCATCTTACTTTATTCTACGTTCAGGTCTTGTGACCATCGTAATTTTACCAATCAGGGTTGAGCTAATTATCTTATTGTGTTAAAGTGTTGGCTGGAGCAGAAGCTGCTGACTGCAAGCTGCCCCCAGCTCAAATATATAAGCATAAAACCTCACGTAGAAGCCGCGGCTAGTACGCGAGTCAGATCGGTGGTGCGGCTTATAGGATTGGCCCAGAGTCAGGGTGCGGCTTATACGCGAGTTTTTGCCACTATAATACAGTACTAAAATCGGCACATTCAGATCACCAGTGCGGCTTATAGGATCGGCCCAAACTCAGGGTGCGGCTTATATGCGAGTTAGGCTTATACGCAAGGTTTTACGGTAGGTAGAGTAGGTAGGTAAACCACCACAGTGTGATAAACTACTGTCCAGCCCTCACAAAGCTCATTTGTGATTTACGTAGCAACTACATAGAAACCCATGGCTAATGTTATTGTTCCTAGCCTAGTTTGAGAGATTTTTGTTTCACGGTAAAGTTTTGCTATCCACACATTTTGAGGTAGAGTATGTGTAAAGATACTAACTTTATCACAGACTATAACTGCTGTTTTAGCTGCAGTAATTTATCTAAAAATACAGCAAAAATTTGTCTTGACAATAAAAAAATATGACAAAAGTAACTGTTCACCAATTGAAGAATAAGCCTTAGGACAAAGGAAGACAAAGACATATTGTGAAAATTGCAGAGGGATAATTTGTATGACATTAAGGATGCCACTCAATAGCAACACTGAAACTTTGAAAGGTATGGTTGATAGCATGTCAAAACTGTTGTGCTGAAATTAATCTCATCACAACAAATACTCAATTGTCAGGCTGACTAATCACTCCATGTGTGAAGAAATTATCAACTCAGAATCACTAAGTGGATTCATCAAAACCTAATTTACTTCCCATAAGCTATCTATTATCTTATTAGGCATTTATTTTTTGCCTTCACATTATGCTGCTGAATGTTAGAGAAATGTGAGGGTGTATCTAATTCACAAAGTCTAAACATCTTTATCGAAACATGATATCCATAGCAATAGCAAATAAACAATTACATAAATTTAAACCTACAATGCTTCAGAGTTGAATAGCCCTTGTTCATGCCTGACCAATTTGAGAACTAACACAGCTGAGACTACAGACTGAGGGCCAGAGGATTTAGATTTTGTGTGCAGGTGTTTTGTGATATGATACTGCTTGTCCTGCATGAATTTTTGACATTTGCAATGAGGCAAATGAAGGTAAGACCTGCATAAACAGTGAGAAATCAGGTGAATTGTGATCGGAAGTCTTGCATGTGTATCATGTTATTGTAGCTTTATGTAATTAGTATCCCAATCCTACTTGTCCAGCCTATAGAATCTCTGACCTACATTTCCGTTTCATCTCAGGTTAAACTCTGTCAAACCTGGATCATTTTGACATCCATAAGGTATTTTTTAACAAAGTATGCCACAGATCATCTTTCTGAAGGGATCGGAACGCCCAGAGGATATCCTTCACTAATTGGGCTCCTATTACATTCAACCAGGATAAGCCTCATGGCAATTATAACTGACAATGTGAGATGTTAAATTCTGAACTGCATTCTGAACTGAATTTGGCCTACAGCTGGATCAGATGTGACACTGTAAATGGTAGAAAATCTGAATGAACATGACATGAATCATTGGTTCTATGCCTCAGCGAACTGATCAGTGTGTGCAATCACCGTACCTTGATATTGCATTGATCAATCTGAGTCACACTTAGCACAAAATGATATTTTGGCCACTTTTAAGCGCTACTTTATATAAGATTCTTAATTACAATAAAAAGAAAAAGGTTGCCAACCTCAGGCCCTCTTCTCATCATGATACCTGAATGGTTGTCGACCGAGCTGCCTAACAACATTTTATTAACGATGCATACCACAGGATTTAAGACAGAATATTATGGCAATCAGTTTTCTGATACGGAGTAATGGCTTTTCATGCTGGCCAAACATTAGCATTGTACTCATTTGCTAAACATCCCTAGAGCCACTAAAGGCATCATTTATGATGTCATACCAGGCTGCATACTTTGTGAAAAAGGACCTTTTAGGGCATTCTAGGACACATGTTGCTTCCTAACACTATTCTGATGGCGCTTAATTGTTATCAGAGTCCTCAAATACTGAAAGAGTATTTAAACCCATGCGCTAGAAAATAATTTAAAGACAAGATATTATTTAATAGTTTAAACTTAAAAAATATTTGAAAAATGGACAAAAATATAATGGACTTTGCCATATTTTATTTCAAAATAAACAGGATTCATTAATTATAAAGAATTAAAGCCTTGGAACCTTCAAGGAGTTATCAAATTATCAAAACAAGCCTTTCAATTCCGGTGCCTATTAAAAGCATTTTGTATTTGTTTGGGACTACATTTTATTATAGAAAGTTCCCTCAGAAAACTGAAGGGCAAATGACTTCAGACAGCATCAGATGATAATATATTTAGAACATCAGAGCATATTCTATGTGATACTGAACTGAAAGGTATATAGTATTCCGGCTGTTACCTATTTAAATCTTCAAGAGCAGCAAAGTAGTAGTTTATGCCATGTACTTACAGGCGACTGTAACAATTTGTCTTGTCAGGCCTGCGATAATGGTTAAAGAGGACCCTTTGGACTGTATCAACATTGGATTCCGGCCTGTATAGTCAACAGGGCAGCGTTAATGCATCGTGTACCCTTTGATCATTATTAAAAGTACCATTACAAAATAATTCATTAGAGCTTCATGCAGTCCTTAAAGGGTTCATACCGTCCCACCCTCTCAACCTCTGGTCTGCCATGTCTTGAGACGTTCAGGTGTCTCAGGTCACCAAGGGACCTCCACTAATGGACTCTGTCACAGATGTGTACCGTCGATCAGATGGACCCAACATGTTAGACTCAGCACCCTTCCTGCATGCAGTATGATGCCTTCTTGAGGCATCTTTAGTAATAGGACCTTCTTAACTCTAAAGTATAACTCTTGCCTTATAAGCATGCACTTTATGCAGATAACCTTAATGACTGTGTATTACTCTGCCACAATTCCAAAGGCAGCAGGCCCTTTACAGTACAGGCAACAATTTTCTCTCAAAGAATAGCCCATGATAAATCTTAAGCAATGTTCTGATATCAAATATTTTTAACTTTTTATATCTGACTTAAAACCTTTATCAAAAAGAGTGCTTCAAGGGTAGTAGTTGTGGTTGGCCATGGATTTCTTATTTAAAAATACTGGAATTTGATTAACCATGTCTGTGGGAGCTAATACTTTAATCAATCCTCATTAAAACAGATAACATTCACACAGATTATCTAGATAATCTCTGCTCGCTTGTTGATTTGGATATTCAATAACAGGATCTCTGATTGCTTACTGATTCAACAAAGATTGGTAGGAATTAGCATGGATTATTTTTGATAATTATTGTCATTGCAAGTGGAGACCGAGCAGGAATACCTAAAATCATCAACTGGTTTATCAGTGACACTTAGTTATCAATGGCATGTGGCTCTCTTCAATCAAAGGATCTCCAGAATCCACGAGTACACATGAAGAAAGAAGGTTGTCAAATGTTTTTCAGTTTCATCAACTAGGAAACAAACAAAACCACATGTCGTACAGCTAGGAGCCATATTCAGCAACCACCATTGTTGGTGCCCTTTGACACTGCTGTCAGGCAACAGAATGTTATTTCCTGTTTGTAAGAGCATTCTCGATCCAGCCCATATTGAAAACCGAAAAATATGTAAAAAGTTGAATAGAAGAGTCCTATTGTGTTACTAAGTTTCCTGAGCCTTTTGGGCATGCATAGGGTCTTTATACCTTAATCATCATGCTTTAGGATAAATAACCTTGTTTTACTGAGTAGAACGGTTTTGTTTCACATAACTTTCTTAACACATGCTCCCTTTTCCAGGTGAGTTGAGTTTTCACATCAGCTTCTACATTAACGAGGTCAGGTAATAGTTTACTAGAATACATTATGTAGATGAGCTTTTAATCAAATACTGTATTATATACTGTAGCATTTTTCGAAAGTACCTTCTCCCACAATTATATATATATATTCCCAAACTTCTTTAGGCAGCAGCGAAAATAGAAATGAAGGCCTGTGTAACTGTTTGCATGTCTCCTTTGTCCTTTAATCTTCACCAAATCATTTTCTCCATTACCCGCTTATACAGCGTGAAAGACAGATAGTCCCACTTCACTCTCCTTAACCTCCTTCTCAATAGTCCCATTACCAAGGTGCTTGGGCTTCAGTAAAGGCTGTATTGGGACCCTATTGGGTGCATTAATACCAGCACAGATGGCCCTGATGGTTGTATGGAGTACCAATGGTGGTCTGCTGTGCGGGTGGTTAGGGTGATTTGAGACAATGCTTGGGTTGGTTCCTTCATGCTGTTTGTCTCCAAAGCAACTACCACGTTGTTGGACAATGATAAAAGTTCTGAATCAGACAACGGCTAGCAAAGATGAGGTCTTAAGTAATGAAGGCTAAAGCAGGTACTTTAGATATTATCAGCTCAGAACTGTATTCACGTATGCTTTTCTTTAAGATCAAACAAAAATGTTTTTGTTTTACATTTCCAGGCTAAATGTGTGATAGCAAAGAGCCTGTTTAATTAGAACTTTTGAGGCATGAGGTAACTTTTATGAAGTGTCAATAAACAAATTATCAATCATGTTAACATTGGATTACATAGACTCAGCTAAATTGAATGTAAAAACTTGATGACCTTTTGGGAACTAATTACTATTACGCTTTATAATGTAAAGTTGATCTTGCAAAAAGGTCTAATGGTCCGGCTGGTTCACATATTTAAATAAAGGTTAATATGAAAAGTCAATATCCAATTAATTAGACTTGAGCTAACACAAGCATGACCTTTGGAGTATGAAGAATCAAAGGTGTTACATCATAGAAAACCATAAATTGACATAATCCTCTGACTTTTAGAGGGCAGTGACCCCTGGGGGGAGGGGGGGTATGTTAGGAAAAACATCAATGTAAGGACCTTAGTTAGGGCATTCAATGGTGGGATTCTCTCCAACACATATTTTAACATAGAACAGCAAAATTAGGGTACAGGACAATATAAAGTCAAATCACTTCATTAGAACTGAATACTCATCTTAATGTTGAACAAACTAGTCTTTGTGCATCATAATCACCCTTACAGCTGGTATATGCTGTCCTTGAAGCATTAGCCATCAGCCTACTGTCACACATATTTTAGGCCAGACTAACTGAATACTGACCAATGATCTGCAATCTGGCATACTTGGTCATTCCATCAGTCTTTACCCACTGTCTGTCATTAGAAGCATTTCCTGCATTTACACAAACTCAAACCCAATGTCTCTGTATTCAGACTAAAATTACAGGGCCCTCTTTGCTATTGAGTGATTAGAAGCAATGTTAGGACACATACTTCCCTGAGTACCAAGCCACCCAAATAGACTCTTCATTCAACATTTAATCTACCAATCAAAGTTGAGTTTACTGCCCAGTGATGCCTTCAATTAAGGTGTAGGTGGGAACAGAGAACACCTACTGAGTACTGCACCCAGCTCAATTTACATTATTACGCAGAGTCTGTTCAAACTGCAACTGCACCGGAAACCATTGTCAAACTCTCACAACTCTCAAAAACGTGTATGAAATAGGGAAATCAAGACAAAAAGTTAGATGTTAGTTTCACATTGGAAGCCCTCTTTGCTACATGTAACATGGGTTCATTGCCTAGTATTGTCTTCAATTAATGTCTAGGAAGCAGCAAAGAATACTGACTGCCCATTGCAATTAGCTCAAGTTAAATAATTAGAGCTGCAACATTAAAAAAAGAGGCTAAAAAAAGGGAACAAAGTATGAGAACTCTCATGGAAAGTTAGAGGATAGCTTTTACATGGGATGCTTTTCTCAAAAAATGTTGCATTGGCAATGTCCATACCCCACATCATACTTAGCACTAGTGCCACCTGTCAGTCTCTGAAAAGCACAGAATACGCATGAGCAGCATATGGTATTGTCATCTGGTCGGCAGCTTCATACCAGAGAGCCTTTCCTCCCAGTGGCTGTGCTAAAAGCAAAGCATTGTGTGTTGGTGAAGCCTCCTAGTGGGAGGGTCAAATGAGCCCAAATACTTTGTAACAGGAGAGTGTCACAAGATGGCGACTTCCAGCAAATTTCTCCTGATACAGAACAAAAGTATGCTATTGATTTGCTCAGATTAGCATATGTTTTTATGTTTAAAAAAGCATTAGCTTTAATGAGCATACTTTTTGAGGCATAAGCATAAATTTGAAGATATTAGCATAAATTATTAAGTATTTGCTAATATAAGTGTAATTTGTAATATGTTAAAGTAAATTATCAAGAATCGGTGAGAATTAGTGCTTTCACAATATTTTTTACGCTGTTTTTCTGGAACAGCCCTAAGATAGTAGATACTATAGAAGGATATTTATTGCCTTTTATTGCACCTAGTGATGGATTGTAATCACAATCAGAAAGTTTGCCATAAGCAGGCCATGCTAGACACTCTCATGATAACTCCAATTGCCTCCAGGTCAACTACTCTGTATGATAATCAAGGAAAACCTGGGGCAGGTCTATGATTGTTTTTTCTCACGTTGCGTCTCTGAATAACATACTTGTCACATTTAGGGACTTGTTTGTGAGAAAGTTGCTTCTTTGCAGTCATGGTTAAGTTATTTACCATTAAGGGGAGGGATATACTAGGATGAGGAAGGATACGCTTGGAAAATAACAGTCTGCCTTAGCATGTATGAGCCTGAGGCCTTATCCAGGTCTCTGACCTCTACCCTCAGGTCTAACGCTGGTTACAGCACCCAGAACACATGGTCTTTGATATCCACTGTCATCATGGGAGTCATCTTATACAAGCAGGGAGATAAAAAAAATTTGCCAAATAGCATCGATAGGGAGGTAATCATGTTGATATTCGGTCAGATAGTTATGGTAGCCCAGCATGGTCATGGTAGATGGCCATTCATGACAGTACAAATATAGCAAATGATATGAGTACTCCCTTTCGGAATGCAATCAATGGATCACCATACTGTTAAATCTGTTTCACTGAAAGAATCCAGAGGATTGATGACCTTCTGTTCACCTCAAATCCAACGAAGTATAAACTTTCACTGACTTTATTTACAGGCTTTTTTGTGACTTTCCTTAATTAAAATCTATAGATACCCTAAAAAGGTTTCCGGTAACACCTTGTAGATGCTTACGTACGGACTGCGGTATGGACTCCTTTAAGGGAGACTTTGAGCCATAGCAAGTCTCCTTTATGCCATAGTAAGTGCTCACATTGTATGGTGCCAGAGAGCCATATATCTATTCTATAATAAGCCTATCATAGTTTTTTAACATTTCCAAAGTTGATTATTGAGATATATTTGACATTGTAACTACGGTAAACCAATGATATTAATGCTGAAAATATATATATAAAAATTATGTCCGCACACTACATCAGACAGCACTTTTGAAGAAAGTAGATACGAGCCCAAGAGTGTATGCTATCTACTTGTCTCGCCTGTGTAAATTTGGTCAGAGATGGGGAGAGGAGACAAAGCATATGTGGCAAAAGAAATGTAAAGAGGAGGAAGCTATATCGTACAGAACCCCTAGCAGGACCAGGTGGCAGCAAATGTCATGTGTGTGAAATGTGGATAGATCAAATGTCAGAGCCATACTGTGTAGGATTGCTGCATGGCCTTACATGGAGAAGACAGGCAAGTTCCTTGCTGCAATTAAAGCTGTATCTGAGTCGTAGATGTTAATAAAAGCCAAGAGTGATCTGCATATAACACTGATATAGAAGTAAGGAACATGTCATCACACAAACTTCATGCAATGAAATATTGTCTCACTGTTCCAGTTCAAATTACAACTCATTCCAACCAATTTTACACTCCCATGTTATGCACACCTTGTGATATGTAACCCTGCCCTTTACAATCAGTGAAGCTGGATAATGTGGCTGTGAAATGTCAGGAAGCCATAAAAAAAACTCAGCAGCCAGCCATATCACCCTTTTGAATGAAAACCAAAACCACAGCATATTATGACATTGCAGTGTCCTCACCCTACACAGCAGTTAAACAAATCTAATCCGACCCCCATGTGTATCTGCGTTTATAAGCTAGTAACATCCGAAGTATGAGCCTCTATGTAACACTTTTTGATTAATTTATGTTCTATTTTTCATTTACTTATTAAGTCAGTCAAAATAGATAATTTGTTTTGTATTAGGAACCAAATTTGAAAGCAATAGGTTTTGTTGCATTGAACAGAGCAATATGTGAGATTTTCCTGGTAAAGTTATTTATCAATATTGTCCACGGCACAAACAAATATGCAAAATCTGGCTGCAGAGCCACTGTACTTACAAGCATCCCTCAAACATTGATGCAAAGCAAATGTGTGCTCGAGAAGGAACTTCTCAATTTTATATGAAAACAAGACTCCACAGACATTTACCGATAAGAGATTCATAGAATCAGCTCCAAGTATCCTTATGCATGGGAAACTTCTATCTATATACTAGATGTCTCCTGATAAGCTGGAAGACTTTCTCAAAGGCGCTGGGAAAGTTCTCAACTCTCAGGAGGAATGTTGATGCGGATATATTTTATGTACTGGTGCAGTAGCTTTGAGTCTTGAAATACTTTTATGTAAAATTATGTGTGTGAAGGAAGCAGATGGCGGAAATTTCTGCTGAATCAGTGCATTGAATCTGAGCAACATCTCAAAAACAGCTGTACCTTGAAAACTAACATGTCCGAATTAAACCCAGGGCCTTTGTTTACCTCTGTTCTGACAAAGATGATGTAGGTGGGTACAGTAACTACCAGCAGGTCTTAACTTGTGCGTTATAATTTGAAGTATCAATTCAAAAATAGGGATTTTAATAACTAATGGCATCCCATAACAGGTTGAAGCATCTGTACCTTTTCTGCCTCAGCCAGCAGCCTCTGAATCACTAGTGGCAATGTACCACTAATGAGCAATCAGTGATGCTACAGCAGCAGCGTTTTATGGGTGTCAAGGTGGTTGTAATCAGTGTTAAGTCATGAGACTGAGTTGCCATAAATACAAGAAGACAGGAGGGCGCTTTGGTGCCTGATATCCTAGTTATTGCTAGTCTGGTACTGTGTGGTGTATTGCCTGTCTACTGAGACACCACCCCATCTGTAAATGTAACCCTTATTAGTAACACTAGCAGCAGCATTGTATGAGTTACATGGGTGCTGTAATCAGGACTAGGTCATGATGCTGCATGTCTGATTTAATGTAGATGGCATAGATGTTAGCCATTTCATGCCCTAATTGACAGATTAGCTGGTGCTGTGTAATGTATGAGGCATTATAATAGATGAATGAATATATCCAAGGTATCCGAGAAAAACAAATATTCATTTTTGTAGGGTGGAAAGCAATGTGTATTACACAGGCCATTGTTAAGAGGGCCTCCTGTATTGACCACATAGTAACACAAACACAAAATCACACTAGCAGGCTACTCCATATTTGGTAGGGTGAACAGGTGTAATGGGTACTAACAGAGAGCACTGGGTTAGACAGAGATGAAACAATGCACTGTGCTATCATGAAACCAAAGGGTAGAGGCCTTCCATTGTAGTGAGATAAATTCTATTTTCTTTTGTCATATCTGTGCTATTTCCTTATGTGCATGATCTGGATGGATTTATATGTAACATGAACATCTTCTTTGCATTCATAAAGCATATCTGAATATCCATTGCTAATCTACATGAGCTTAATCGACTTATCACTATCTCTTATATATATACTTTCCTATATACCCCTCAGCCCAAAATCAGAAGTATACTAGGAAAACAAATAAGAAAAGGAGAATTTTGGTTAGCAATTATTAGTTGCAAGTGAATTACTTGGCAGATGTCTATCGCTTAAAAACCCAGAGAGGGAATAATGTTAATTACAGAGAAATTTAATGAGCAGGGCTTATCTACTACAACTCAAAGTTAATGGATATCATAGCAAGGTAGTCTAGTCATAGGTGATGATTGTTAATAGCTCTGGCGATCTTTGACATAGCAGTAGGCCACTATCATACATGATGCATATGATAGTTACATGTATCAACCTTCCATTCCAACCTATCCTTATCCAACAAAACATATTCACCATGAGATCTTGTATATAAGCCTAATTTGCCTACAGGTCTCCCTTAACTTGAAATTCCACATAGTTGATTCAGGGGGTTCAACAACTTCCTATTTAACCTCCTGGTCTTAATATGTATACAGACTTTTTTTAATATCAATTCTCCTTTATCTCACATCACCAACATGAAATACCAGATTTCTTTTAAATAATTAACGATGGTGATCTTTGAATCAAATAGTTTTCTTAGCAGCAGGGTGTCTAGCAAGTCCTGTACTTCTTTCAAATTGGGAAACCCACAGCTTCCTAGATATTGCCCAACTCAGATCCCATATCTCTTCCCCCAAGATGCCCTGCAGTGTAAAGTATTGGCCCCTAAGTAAACCTGTGTGGACCTAGGAAATGGCCATTCAGTGAAGGCAATATGGCATAAAGTAGAGCGTACTGTGAACCTATGAAATATCAGGGGAAGGAAAAAAAAATCAAAATTCCTTTTAGGAATTTGATGAGGGAGTTAAGTTTTAGGTTTCTTTTAGGAACTTTAAGATATAGGAGGAATGGAACGAAGTATGTATGCTTTTGTCTTTTCTACCCATAAAATGGTACAGGAATTCACAACATCTGAATATAATTTATATCTATGTATACATATTTAATGAATATATATATATATGCATGTATATATATTTTAAGTGAATATAATATATATATGTATACATATTTAATCCTTCTTCAAAAATATTACTGCTTCCTAGTCTAGCCCTATGACACTGCTATGCATACCAAGCCATTTACCAATTCTTTATTACGCTGGATTCGAGTCCAAGTATATGCTTGAAGAGTGATGCCTCTGCTACAGAGTGGTTGGGTCTACAGGTTGGAATGCATGGTTCTGGTCAGACCTATCCATTTTGCAAAACGCTCAGCACCTTTATCTAGAACGGATTTTGCTGACGTGCCGCTTGTAAATATCTTGTCTCGACACAGTCCATAACCACAGACATTTGATAAAGCTGCTCACAGACTCTAGAGTAGAATAAACACACACTGTGTCAAGATGTGATGTGAAGCTGCGTATAGAATATCTATAGACCTAAGAGTACTACATGTGCATATTGTTTGGAGTTTCAGATGGGGCCATTCTACATGCCAACTTATAGGAGATCCCAAAATTCTCTGTGCACATTGGCACCCTGTTTATCAAATGAACAGCACTTTGAAGTAAATAGTCCTTGATGCTGTCTGTGTTTCCTGAACCCTTAAAACCCCAAATCTCATTACCCCTATAGCGAGAGTCTGAGTGGAGCCAGGACAGGTACCCATATATAAAGCAGATGGGTTTTAAGCAGTGATGCCAGGTGCCAAAATGAATTTAAAGGCTGACCACAGAGCAGCATCTTGGGTACCAAGGTTCATGATTCAATTTGGCTAGCTCTGAAAGAAGGCATTCCAATTGAAGGTTTCCCCTAGGTATTCTGTAATTCAATCATGTTGGGTTTGCTTACTATCCAAGTTTCCCAACCTATGTGGAAATGCCTGTGTTCTTTGCAGCTAGCTGTCTTTGCACTCAGAAATACATCACCTACCTTCCAAATCAACACCACTATACCAGCTTTGATCTCCTTAATATCTTTCCTTTAGGGATAATACTATTGATAACTTGGAAGACCTTTTCCTAACGTTAGATCCATGGTGCCTTGGCAGTATAGGAAGGGAACTTGCACAGTAACAATCTTTGAAAGTGTTCTCAGTCCTTGGTCATAAATCTACCGACTTTTAAATCTGCTAAATTATTAAATCAACTTTGGCAAACACCTGCTGGGGCTAAGCAACAACACACACACCTCCCTGTGGAAGAACTAGGAACTAACCAAGCACCTGTTAAAGTAGCCTGGCGCACAAACTACACTGGTGGATACGCATATAAATGACTGCTTCTCTATATAGGTAATAAATCTACCAACTTTGCTCCTTAAAAGAAACTGCGGTCCTGGCTGCATTTCTTCAAAACAGATGAGGTTTGAGTAGACTGGCTTCTTTATGTCAAAGGGTACTTAATGTTACTGACTGTGGCTTCAAGGAAGACTTTTGTTCTGTTTTCTTTACTTTCTAAACTTTTTTCTGGCCCTTGTTCTTTCAGCTTAGGAACAGGATGATGTATGGTGGATTATTGAGTTGTCTGATTGATTGTTTGTCACAGGAAGTAACCTCTAGCTCTTTCCTTTATTTGTCAGGCCCCTCTGTAACTCTTATGATAGAAGCCTCTTCATCTCTTTGATTCAAAACCATGCATTTTATCACCATAATGCAAGAATGCAGTCTTTTTGAGCTCCCAGATTGCGTTTATGTATTGTATAGTTGCAGTGTATTTTACACTTTTTTAAATGACTGACCTGATACACAAAAACAACTGTTTACATAGATTCAGTTATTATCTTTATAAATGAAGATGTTGAAGGTTACAGTGTACAGCTAATGCATGGGCAACACTGTACAACTCTGAGCTTTTCAGCTGCATGGTAATGAATGATCCTGCATCGTGGATAATTCATGAGCTGCTAGAGGTCTTGGATCCATGTGGCTTTGTTCTGGCAGCTCAACCTGCTAACATCTGACATCCACAAGCACACTGCAGTGGGAAATGCCTGTGATGGATGAGCATAAACATAAAACATTGAATCAGATGTTATGAATCATCTGCCAAATGACAAAGGTTTTTACAAATATCATGACCATGTCAAAAGGAGAGAAATTGACAGACAGCACACGCATATGTATAGTGAATGATGCCATCTATCCAAAGACAATCCTCTCGTCAAACTGTGTTTTTTAAAATGGCAAGTAGTTTGTGATAAATGTTTGTGTTCTTACAATAGAATTAGTATCAAGGAATTCCTCAAAAGAACAAAACAACCAACCAAATGTACTATTATATTGATTACTTACATACTTTTGTTTTTTTAAAAGCTTTATCATTCTCAGAAGAGTAAACTCTACCAGGGCAAAGTTAAGCAGGAGTGCCAAGTTAGGAAAAATTTAGAGAGATAAACCCCTAGAATATGCAACACATGAAGATAGACATTCATATCAAAAGTAGGTTCTGCCTAATACTCAACAAGCACTAGGGGCCATAACTTCAGGCTAGAGTAGACATCCAGTTCACTTATGCCATATAACACGGAGTGGCATTGCTAAATTCTATAAACATGGCCTTTCATCTTTTGACATCAATGAAAACCTTGTTATGTCAAACTCTTGGCCTTTAACCTTATGTTGCACTGAAACTGGCACTCCCTTGCTAATAAAACTGAACTCGAGATTTCTCTCACCTTTCAGTACTCACAGAACGAGTCCAGATTTGGCCGTTGCAAGCTTATTGCTTTTTTTAATATCCTGAATGCTGGATCCCACCAGGGGCTTTTCTTCCAGACCTAGTTCTTTGAGGCAAGCAAGCTGCCTCAGGATATCAAATCTGTTTGTCAAATAACCTGGGTACACAGTTGTAGATCATTTCTGACATCCTGATATGATCATGAATACAAAACAAGTGTGTAACCCAGCAGTGTTGTATTGATGCATCATACTCACATAAGGTCACATTGTAATACAGCACAGTGCTGCAGAGTGGTCACAGCTCACGTAATGAGCAGCCTGAGGGATACCCTGAGCGGATAGCAAAAGGCTTAGAAAGAAATGACTATAACCACCTCATACTGGGCTCTGCTCCTCCTAGGGTCTAATTAGGAGGCAGCCAACAGGTAATGTGACAGAGGTACAGGAGGTGGCCTTTACTGAGCTTTAACATAGTACAACAGATATGTAAGTTCAAAGGACTGCCACACAACATAGAGTTGTAATGATAGGTAATAGGCATGGTCCTTTGCCAACCAAATCTGAGCTAGCTCTATAATATTGTCATATACAATGGATTTTGATTCTTTCTGTCTCTATTCAAAAAACTTTATTTTTGTTGTTGGATTTTAAGTTATTTTTATTCAATTGTGTTATGAAATAATGTCATCATCCTCTTTCCGTAATCTTTTTGTTTGCCACAAACTCTTTTGCCTCCTAATTCAGCATGTATTTGACTATGTCAGATGCAAAACTGCAAACATGAAAAGTTTAACACTTATGTCTTGACTTTGCCTAAGCCCTTCTGCTAACCACATGTTCTTCTGGGCATGGAACTGAGGTGAAAAGCTTTAAATGTCAACCCTATTAATCTAATTACAGCAGCCCATTTCCGTCTCCTGTCTCCTGCTGTCGTCACTACAACCCGTCCTCCTGCCTCCATGACACCAGCACCTTTATGCACTTGTTTTGCCTGCCATGATGGATCTCTCTTCTTCTACATATTTTACACATATCTGGTGTTAGTGCTGTATCTTTGTTTAGTATGGTCATATTCTTTGGATCTTGCATGATTTTTATCTGCTTTTTGTATTGTGACACCTTGAAGACCTGTTGCAGTGATTTGGCTTTCCACATAAAGCTGATGGTAGAATAGACCTTATTTTTGGCTCATGGCTTCAGTATTGAATATTTTAGTGAGAATGTGATGAATTTAATTAGTCCCTCAGCAATGATTTGTCTAGTTATTAATGCAGGCCTCATGTATCATGGCCTTGACCTGTTTGTGACGTTTTTCAAGCTTTCTCAGTGGGTCAAGTTACCAAATGTCCCTAGCACGATAAAATATGACAGAGATGGCTGCTCACAGCATCAAAAATGAGGCTGTGTTTTGATTGTTTGTATTTGTTTATTTTGACTGTCCATTACATAGGCGTATAGCCTGTATCATTGTATAAAACAGTATATATGGTTCTTACCGATCAACCTCAGCTCTTGTGGAAGACGGTGCTAGGCAAGGTCATTTACACCCTGTTGGAGCAGCATTCAGGGGGCAGGGGTTCCTGAAGGAGACTCATCATATAACATTTTCATTTTGGTCTGTAACTCCTTCAGCTCAGCTCTGCACTTTTTTAACTGATCCTTGACAATTTAGCCGCCAGTCTGTAACAAGAAGTATGCTGCAGAGTTATGTGAACAGAGGCATCTAAGTAATCAATTACAGTTCAGAAGCCAGATAGGAATTCCTTAGCAGATATTTCTCAAGTAATTATCTAGAGTATGTGAATAATTCTAATTACAGTAAAAGGTTTAATTAGCTCCTGTCACAGTGTATCGTTTTGGAACCAGCTATGAAGCAGCTGACAGGCATATAACGCTGCAAAGGGTACACCCAATCCCGTCACACCGTCCTGGTGACTCATATAGAAAGGGAATGCAGGAACTGGTGAAACTTATCTGAGTTATCCTGTCTCTTGTTTTTATTGCCACTACCAGTCAAGGGTATATTAGTGTCATGCATACTGTCCATTTTATCCGAAGCCTTAAACAGGAATGAAGTTTAAGCTCAAGGCTGATCATGGAGCTCACTATAAGGCAAGTTTCTCAGATACAAAAGGTGATGATTCAATTTGTATAACTCTTGAAAAGGTGTTCCAAGGGAAGGTTCCCCACTGGGAATCAGACATACTATTAAGCTTCCTAACTCCCTGTGTGTTTCCTCCAGCATGCTGTCTCTCTACAGGAGAGGCAGGTGCAGTGTTTATGATTCAATCATGGATGTTTTATAAGTAAGTTTTCTTCTTTTTAAATTGATATGATCCTTCTACAAGCTAACACCCCTGTTAATACATGCTGCCATTGTCAAGTGTTTTATACATGAGCCACTAAGTCAGTCAGGAACTTACCTGTGAAAGATCCCTTCTGAGAATTGATGATCTAACCTAAAGTTTGGCCATAGTAGATAGTGACTAACTGTTGCTACCTTCCAATCTATGAAAACCATGTTTAGTCCATTCCTTGAGTACGATAGTGCATAAACTAACGCAGTACACATGTAAAAGTGCAATGGCGCTTTTTAAAACTCCCCTGTTTGTTCTATAAATGTGTCAGAGTGTTTGGCCTAAAACATTATGTGGACACATAGGCTGAATGATGTGTTGATGAGCTCACAACTGTCTGTTATTTCTAACATTCAAATTTCAATTTTGAGAGGATTTCACAATGTTGTATGACAGAGGAGCACTAATGAACTGGCCTGTGATATTAGTTTATTCATCAGTAAGGAAGAAGAGGAAGGGAGGAAGTAACAACATCCGATAATTCATGTACATGTTACTTCAACAGGAGGCTCAGCATTACTTAAGGCTTCATTAGTTTTGATGATGCTGAAAGACAGTTATAAGACTGGCTGTATTTAGGCTAACTAAGATAACATCCTGTTGAAGACTGATGTTAGCGGAATACTTATTTGAGTTGGCAAGGGTGCAAAGTGTGTAATTCACAATTCCCTTTGCCATATGGATGCTTGGATTGAGCCTCTTTGTAAGTGTTGTATTCATGAAGCTCTGTTATTGAAACACTCGCAAACATGAACATAACACGTTTGTGTATAAGATCATTTAACCCTGTTTTAACTCTAATGGATGAGAGATTGTTCAGTGCACAAGTTGAAGCCCCATACAACAGCTTACCGAGCTGTCCAACACCGAAACTCCTAACACCTTGCATCCTTTCGGGTCCACATTGAATGCTCATGAACGATGCCCTTTTTCATTTTGCTTCATTAACTGACTGCTTTGGGAACGTATTATTGACCTACTGCAGATTTGTATACCGTATTGTGAAATATGACCCTTTGTTCTAGTCTAAAAATGCTTCAAAAAGGGGGGGGGTGCTTATTAGGGGAAGGGCACTTATTACGTCGAATACGGTACTCTCTTCTTTGTAACAATTGATAAACCTTATGTAGGCCTCTGAGCCAAAAAACTCTTTGACAATAAATGCTTGTAAGAAAGATGTTCTGATTGCAGAGATGTAAAAATGAAAAAAATAAATAAAAGCTTTGGGGCAACAGTTGGTAAGGAAGGGGAGCACAGATGGGCAGGCATGGTTGGACATTGGAAGTTTAGCGCACAGAGTGACATTGTGAGTATTGTGGTAGGGTTGGAAGGCACAAGAGTTGGTGGGTCGTAAGGTTGCTGTACATCCTAGATAACAACTAAGGTGTTTTCAAGGGTCATGATGGTGATTGAATCTGTGAGGTGAATGACGGCAAAAAGCATGCCCCTTCACTTTTGCCGAGGAAATGGTTATTTTAAGTCCTACACTACATAGACATAGTGTGATATGGACAGGCCTTTGATATATATGCTGTATGTCCAGCACAGTAGCGGGGAGGTCGCAGCTCTTGCAGCAGGGTGCTGCTGAGTCTCGGACCCACGGTTTTGTCAGTGGCAGACGGACACCCTACCTCCGAGCCACTTCCTAACTCCTGGAACAAGAGAGGCAGATTGGGGTCATATAGGTTAAGGACATACTAGGGAAAGGCTGAACCTATGCCAGAGGCACACTGTGATAAATAAGGCTGTGATCATCATTCCTCTGTGGAGTCTGACCACAATGGTGACAATAGGATCAATATCTAGTTTTCTTCTGTCGTTGTGTGAGCCTGACAGTATCTGTAGACTGGCACGTAGTAAGATGTATGGCATCAGGGGCACTGAGTTGAAATGGTTGTGCCTCACCTAATCAATGTGCTCTGAAATCACAAAACTAATGCTTCCTGTCAATGGAGAGAACTAACAAATATCTACGGCCACACTTTGTTCTTTATTTTTACATAGAAATGTACATTTTTCGAGACAAAATCATCAAGTATTGTTCACAGAAAAAATCATTTCTTAATTACATCTCACCAGTGGTTATGAGGAAGTCAGAAGTCGAATACTTCTTCCTGTTGCTATAATATGAGATGAATCTCCTAATGGAGGAAGGCACTGTAGTGCTATACAGATTGTACACCTAGGTTAAGATCAGGAGTCCAACTCACAGCTCTGCACCTCTGACTGTAATATTGTCTAGCTATTCATAAGTTTTCCCTCGTTTTTAATAACTCAAAGTGCAATCCATTTTTCTCTGTCATGACACATAACTGCAGTCCTGGTGTGTAACCCACTGCGCAGGTCTCTGCGCATACACCTTAGATGTATCAGAATAGTACCATATTGCATAGCTTGATACATATATGAGTTCCCCACATCATATAAAAAAATTAGGCGTATTCAACTAAAATTGAGCATTTTATGGGACTTTTGCTATTTGATATATTTGTAACTGATAATATTTTTCTATTTTTAACATGAATTAGTGTATTGGCATTATTTAGTGATGACTCGTCTATCCACTTCTCTAATTGATTCTTCACAATTCTGCTGACAGAGTATAAAGAGGAATGTGTCAGGAGATGAACAGGAGTGTCTCAGAAGCCAATTAACAGTAAAAACTCTCATGGGAATTCAGTGGCAGATATTTCTCAGTTAATTATCAAAGGTGTGCGAAAGATTTTAATTACAGAGAGAGGTTTATACAGCTACTGTCACTTCTCTTAGTGAGTTAGATAGTAAGGGATATTATGAACTGATGAAACGTATCTGTGTTAATCCCAGGGCCTTTTTACCTAATAAAAGCTGTACTTAAAATGAAAATGTTTGATGTATAAATTGGGTTGTCAATCATCAGTCATAATCTAAAGTAGATACAAAATGATAATGACACGGGCCCTTAGTGACCTGAAAAGTTAAAGGTCTATAATATGTGATATGTTATAGAAGACTAGTTGATTAAACTTGGGAAAATGATTCACATCTAGAAGAAAACTATCAACAAACTCATAATATGTATGTTACATGAAGATTTACATCAGGCATGACTGTAAGGCAGAACATTTAATCTTTGTTCCATCCAAAAGTGGGCTTCTCTTTTAATCTAGCCTAATGCACCTATTAATCAGAGGGGTCTTCTAGAAGGTATGTATGCCTTTCTTTCCTGACAATATGTGGTCTAAACCCAAATGTTGTATATAAAAGGGAAACCCCTACCCTTAAGCACAAAGTCATGTGTTGACCTCCCCTCCCACCCCTATTATGTCAAATTCCCCTGATGCCACATCTACACGAGTCCAACCAGTTTTTAAACAGACCCGAGGGGGAGTCAAGGGAGTTGTTAATATATGCATGGGGACAAGCTACATTAGTCATATGTATCAGTTATGCGATCAGTGGCTTTGAAAAACTTATATTTCATGGAAACTACGGGTACTTTTATGAGAGAAAATCTAAATCCATGGTAATTTTGTCCACAAGAACAGATTGGATAGCCCTAATCTGCCCCAAGAGGCAGGACATTTGTGCGCCATAAGGTAATCTAATGTAAATAATACGTATAAAAGCAAAAATCTTACAGAATGGGGTTTCAAAGCTTTTACAATATTTATGCATTATTTATTCATCATACATTTTTGCCGAAGAAATTGTGACTTTATTGCTCATAGAACATCAGCACTCTACAGCACTTTAGCTTTTAGTGTTGCAACCTATCCTTATCCAACAAAACATATGAACCATGAGATCTTGTATATAAGCCTAATTTGCATACAGGATTCCCTTAACTTAGGGAATTCCACCAAGATAAATTATCACATAACCAACATGAAATACCATATTTCCTTAAATAATTGTTTTATGACTGAGCATAAACAGGTAAATTTTGATCTTTGAATCAAACACTTTTTTTTTGCAGCAGGGTGTCTAGCAAGTCCTGTACCTCTGTCCAATAATCTTTCCACTGCTACCAAGATGCCCTGCAGTGTAAAATATGGCCTCTCAGTGAACCTGTGCAGACCTAGGATATAGCCCTTCAGTGATGGCAATAAAAGGCATAAGATAACTGTGAAGCTAAGAAATATCAGGGAAAGGAAAACATTTTGAAATTGCTTTTAGGAATTTGAGGAGGGAGTTAAGTTTGAGGTTTCTATAGGGAAAAAGACTTAGGGGGAATGGAAAGAAGTATGTATGCCTTTTCCTTTCCACCCATAAAATGGTACAGGAATTCACAACATGTTGATATAGTATATGTATATGTATTAAATCCTTCTTCAAAAATATATGTGGCGAGAATATATATAACTGCTTCCTAGTCTAGCCTTATAACACTGGCAAGCCATTTCTGAATTCCTTATTAAGCATGTGCTTTGAGATTGATTTGTTTGCTACAGAATGGTGGGTTCTACAGGTTGGAATGCATCCTACTGGTCAGACCTATCTATTTTGCAAAGCCACTGGCACTTTATCCAGACCGGATACTGCTGACTTGCTTTTTTCATACATCATCCTTGAATAGTCTCCAACCACAGACATTTGACGACAGACTCTGGTGCATAAACACACACTGTATGAAGATGTGGTGTGAAGCTGCTTAAAGACTATTCACAGACTCTTGAACACTACATGCACATATTGTATACTGTAAACTTCTTAATTTTTGCTCATAACAAATTTTCTTGCATTTCGCACACGTGCCTATGTGCGCAAAAATATGATGTGCACGAAAATTCTGCACAAAAAATTAGCTTTCCAATGATGTTTGGCACTCTATATTGCACTGCACTAGAGACTTAAATAATAAATCTTAAGCATGCTGGAAAAAATCGAGTCCTGAAAACTTTTATACTTAAAAAAAAAATACTACAAAAAAAATGGTCCTTTCTGCATTTCTTCAAAACTGATGAGGTTTTAGTAGACTGGCTACTTCATTACATTGACAGTTCTCCCTTACTAGTGGTATCAATACAGGACTGGTTTATAAATTAAGATCATCCCGGTTCATAAACATAAAGTTTACTGTGGGGGTAAAAAAGCAAAAAAGACTGGCTACTTCTTGTCAGAGGGTTGTTAATGTTACTGCCTGTGGCTTCATGAAAGACTTTTGTTCTGTTTTCTTTACTTCCTTGTTCTTTCAACTCAGGGACAGGATGCTGCATCATGGGATATTGAGGGGTCTGATTGATTGTTTGTCACAGGAAGTAACCTCTATCTTTTTACTTTGTCTGTCAGGCTCCTCTGTAATTCACATGATAGAAGCCTCTTTATCTCTTTGATTCAAAACCTTTTTCACTAATATTAGTGTATTTTTCAATTGTTTTCTGGTGAATTTAAGTGCATTTGATTTCATTTAGAGAAGAAAACTCCATGAAACCTTTGATTTTGATCAGGAATAAACATGTCTGGAAAACTATCCATCACTACTTATCCTCAAACATGAGATAAAACTAGAAGGGAGGAAGTCTGATCCCTAGCATTAAGGTTGGTCCATGTTGATGATGGTGAGAGGCAAACCTAGTATTATGACTATGGCTCAATTTACACATTTTAAGCAGAAAAAACTACAATACATTTGTATGTTAAGGGTAAATAGTGTGGTAATACGCCATGCATTTTATCACCATAATGCAAGAATGCAGTCTTTTTGAGCTGTATTGTACAGTTGCAATGGAGTTAACACTTTTCAAAATGATTGACCTGATACATAAAAACAACTGTTCACATAGATTCAGTTATTATTGTTATCAATGAAGATGATGACGGTTGCAGCTAATGCATGAGCAACACTGTAGGCTGTGTCTCACGACCTTGAGCCAATGTTTTTGTCTCTGACCGGGTGCCGTCTCTGACCGGGTGCCATCTCTGACCAGATGCCGTCTCTGACCAGGTGTAAGAAAAAATGTGTTCTAAAAAGAATCATACTCATATTTTTAAGGATTTGTAAAAACGTTATGGCGGTTGTTATATATTCATCATTATAATTGTAATTAGCCTTGCGCTATTGGTATTTTGATCTTATCAAGCCAAGCCAGTCAGAGACGGCAGCTGGTCAGAGAGGGCACCTGGTCAGAGACGGCACCCGGTCAGAGACAAAAACATTGGCTCAAGGTCGTGAGACACAGCCCTTACAACTCTGAGATTTTCAGCTGCATGGTAATGAATGATCCTGCATCAGGGATGATTCATCAGCTGCAGCAGGTCTTGGATCCATGTGGCTTTGTTCTGGCAGGTCAACCTGCAAACATCTGACATCCACAAGCACTCTGCTGTGGGAAATGCCTGTGATGGATGAGCATAAATGTAAAACATTGAATCAGATGTTATGAATCATCTGCCAAATGACTAAGGTTTTTACAAATATCATGACGGTGTCTAAAGGAGAGAAATTATCAGGCAGCACATGCACAATGTGGATGAAGTGATATGTCTTAAAACAATACCCCCATCAAACTGTGCTCCTTACATTGGCAGGTTGTTTGTGATTAATGCTTGTTTTCTTACATTTGAATTAGTCAATGAACTCCTCAATAGAACAGCATTGTAACAACCAACCAAATACACAACTATATCAGTCACTTATGTAGCATTTCTATGAAAAAGCTTGATCATTTTCCTAAGAGTAATATTCCTTGCACAAAGTTTGAGCAGGCCCATCAAGTTGAGGAAAAACTGGGAAGATAGACCTCTGAAATATGCAACTTATGAAGAGAGACATTGACATCAAAAGAGTCACGTTGCTCAATTCTATAAGCATTGGTTTTAATCTTTTGAGACCAATTAAAACCTGTTCTGCCATGTCTTGGCTGTTAATGCCTTTTTTGAAAAACTCCAGCAACTCCAGTACCTCCAGCAACTCATCTTGATATGTATTTCACCTTTTAGTACTGACAGAACTAGTCTAGACTTGGTGGATGGAAGCTTTCTGCGTTTTCCATATACTGAATGTCGGATGCCACCAGGTGCTTTTCTTCCATACCTAGTTCTTTGAGCATAGCATGCTGCCTCAGGATATCAAATTGATTTGTCTAATAACTATGTACATGGATGGAAACCAATTCTGAAATCTTGACATGATCATGAACACAAAACAAGTGTGTAACCCGCTGGTGCTGCATTCATGCAATATACTCACATAGGGTCACACTGTAACACAGCACAATGCAGTATTAGGTTATGGCTTACGTAATGAGCAGCTGGGAATGATATCCTAAGAGGATAGCAAAAGGCTTAGGGAGCAATCATTATAACCACCTCACACTGGGCTCTGCTCTTCTAGGAGGCAGCCAACAGGTAATGTGACAGAGGTACAGGAGGTGGCCTTTACTGTGCTATATGATATAGTACAACAGATATGTAAGTTGACAAGACTGCCACACAACACAGAGTCATAATGATAGGCAACAGGCATGGCACTTTACTAACCAAATCTGAACTAGCTCTATAATGTTGTTTGTCATATACAATGGATTTTGATTCTGTCTCTATTCAAGAAAGTATATTCTTGTTGTTAGAATTTACATCATTTTTATTCCATTGTGTTCTAAAATAATGTCATCATCTTTTTTTGGTAATCTTTTTCTATGTCATGAATATAATTTGCTCCCTCATTCAGCACATATTAATTATGTCAATATTCTTCGGACTATGCCCCCGCTCTTCTGCTAACCACATGTTCTTCTGGCCATGGGACTGAGGTTGAAAGCTTTAAATGTCAACCCTATTAATCTAATTACAGCAGCCCATTTCCGTCTCCCGTCTCCTGCTGTCGTCACTACAACCCTTCTTCCTGCCTCCATGACACCGGCACCTTAATGCACTTGTCACCAGCCATGGTGGATTTCTCTTCTTCTACACATATTATCTGTGTTTAGTATGGTCATATTCTTAGGATCTTGCATGATTTTTATCTGCTTTTTGTATTGTGACACCTTGAAGACCTGTTGCAGTGATCTGCCTTGCACCATAAAGCTGCTGGTGGAATAGTCTCTATCTTTGGCTCATGGCTTCAGTATTGAAACTTTAGTGAGAATGTGATGAATTTAATTAGTCCCCCAGCAATGATTTGTCCAATTATTAATGCAGGCCTCAAGTATCATGGCCTTGACCTTTTTGTGCCGTTTTTCAAGCTTTCCCAGTGGGTCAAGTTCCCAAATGTGCCTAGCATGGTAAAATATGACAGAGATAGCTGCTCACAGCATTAAAAGTGAGGCAGTGTTTTGTTTGCTTGTATACGTTTATTTTGGCCGTCCATTACATAGGCGTATAGCCTGTATTATTGTATAGAACAGTATATGTATATATATATATATATATATATATATATATATATATATATATATATATATATATGGTTCTTACCGATCAACCTCAGCTCTTGTGGAAGACGGTGCTCGGCAAGACCATTTACACCCTGTTGGAGCAGCATTCACGGGGCAGGAGTTCCTAAAGGAGATTCATCATATAACATTTTCATTTTGGTCTGTAATCACCTTGAGCTCAGCTTTGCACTTCTCAAGCTGATCCTTGACAATTTAGCCGGCAGTCTGTAACAAGAAGTATGCTGCAGAGTTATGTGAACAGAGGCATCTAAGTAATCAATTACAGTTCAGAAGTCTGATAGGAATTCCTTAGCAGATATTTCTCAAGTAATTATCTAAAGTATGTAAATGAGTTTATTAACAGTAAAAGGTTTAATTAGCTCCTGTCACAGTGTATTGTTTTGGAACCAGCTATGAAGCATCTGATAGGCATATAACGCTGCAGAGGCTACACCCAATCCTGTCACACCGTCCTGATGACTCAAATAGAAAGGCATTGCAGGAACTGGTGACACTTATCTGAGTCAATCTGTGTCTTCTTTTTATAGCAACTATCATTCAGGGGCTGTAAATATCAAAAATGGTTTGCAACTGGAAAACTTGAAAATAGGAACAGGGTATATTATTGTCATGCATAATGTAAAGTAGATTTGCATTATGTCCATTCCACCTGAAGCCTTAAAAAGTAATGAAAGGTAGCAAATTGAATTTAAGGGCTGACTATAGAGCTCACTATAGGGTGAGAGTTTCGGTTACAAAAGGTCATGATTCAATTTGTAACTGTAAAAGAGGGTGTTACAAGTGAAAGTTACCCACTGGGAATCAGACACACTCTCCAGCTTCCTAACTCCCTGTGTGTTCCCTACAGCATGCTGTCCTCTTCAGGAGAGGCAGGTGCAGTGTTAATGATTCAATCATGGATGTCTTATTAGTTAGTTTTCTTCTTTTTAAATCGATATGATCCTTCTACAAGCTGACGCCCCTGTTAATACATTCTGTCAAGTGTTTTATACACTAAGTCAGTCAGGAACTTACCTGTGAAAGATCCCTTCTGGGAATCTATGATCTAACCTAAAGTTTGGCCATAGTAGATAGTTACTAACTGTTGCTACCTTCTAATCTATGAAAACCATGTAAAGTCCTTTTCTTGAGTAAGATAGTGCATAAACTAACGCAGTACACATGTAAAAGTGCAATGCCGCTTTTTGAAACTCCCCCGTTTGTTCTATAAATGTGTCAGAGTCAAGTAAAGTTAGGCCTAAAACATTATGTGGACATTCAAATTTCAATTTTAAGAGGATTTCACACTGTTGTAGGACAGAGGAGCACTAATGAACTGGCCTGTGATATTAGTTTATTCATCGATAAGGAAGAAGAGGAAGGGAGGAAGTAACTTCATCCAATAATTCATGGACATGTTACTTCAACAGGAGGCTCAGCATTACTTAAGCCTTCATTAGTTTTAATGATGCTGAAAGGCAGTGATAAGACTGGCTGTATTTAGGCAAATTAAGATTACATCCTGTTGAAACCTGATGTTAGCGGAATACTTATTTGACTTGGCAAGGGTGAATAGTGTGTTCATCCACAGTTCCCTTTGCCATACGGATGCTTGGATTGAGTATCTTTGAGGCTACTCGTGAGAGTTGTATTTATGCATCATGCAGCTCTGATACCATTGAAACACTCCGGAAACATGAACATGAACACGTTTGTCTATAAGATCATTTAACCCTGTTTTAACTCTAATGGATGAGAGTGCAGTGCAGTGCACAGCTAATGGAGTTGAAGCCCCATACAACAGCTTACCAAGCTGTCCCACACTGAAACCCCTAACACCTTGCATTCTTTCGGGTCCACACTGAATGCTCATGAATGATGCCCTTTTCATTTTGCTTCATCAACTGACTGCTTTGAGAACATATTATTGACCTACTTCAGACTATAATTATCTTCCTTGTAACAATAGATAAACATTATGTAGGCCTCTGAGCTAATAAACTCGTTGACAATGAATGCTTGTAAGAGAGATGTTCTGATTACAGAGATGTTAAAACGAAAAAAAGAAATAACAGCTTTGGGGCAACAGTTGGTAAGGAAGGGGAGCACAGAGGGGCAGGCATGGGTGGACATTTAAAAGGTTAGCGGACAGAGTGGCAAAATTAGTATTGTGGTAGGGATGGGAGGTACAAGAGTTGGTTGGTCGTAAGGTTGCTGTACATCCTAGATAACAACTAAGGTATTTTCAAGGGTCATGATGGTGATTGAATCTGTGAGGAGAATGACGGCAAAAAGCATGCCCCTACACTTTTGCAGAGGCAATGGTTATTTTACGTCCTACACTACATAGACATAGTGTGATATGGACAGGCCTTTGATATATATGCTGTATGTCCAGCACAGCAGCGGGGAGGTTGCAGATATTGCGGCAGGGTGCTGCTAAGTCTCGGACCCATGGACACCCTACATCCGAGCCACTTCCCACGTCTAGGAACAAGAGAGGCAGATTGGGGTCATACAGGCTAAGGACATACTAGGGAAAGGCTGACCCTATGTCAGAGGCACACTGTGATAACTACGGCAGTGATCAACATTCCTCTGTGGAGTCGGACACACAATGGTAACAATTGGATCAATATCTAGTTTTTTTTCTGTCATTGTGTGAGCCTCGCAATATCTGTAGACTGGCACTTAATAGGATGTATGGCATCAGGGACTCTGAGATGAAATGGTTGTGCCGCACCCAATCAATGTGCTCCCAAGTCACAAAACGAATGCTTCCTCTCCGTGGAGAACTAACAAATTTCTACGGCCACACTTTGTGTTTTATAAATAAGTTCTGTACTTTTACATAGAAATATACATATTTTCAAACTAAAAGGTATTGTTCACAGCAAAAAATAAGGAAGATAATCTAGGCAGCTAGAGGTAGTCTGTTGGACATTTAGGCTACATCCTCCACCCCCGGTCAAGGGGTCAAGATCCACCCCCCCCCCCTTTTGGTTCTAAATTCTATGAGCACTGGCCCTTTGAACCATAGTAAAGTGCAAACTTTTTTGGGGGGCTAAAAACAGGTTAAATCATTTGAACAAAGAAAAAGAAATACAGCCTGGCAGTACCAGAATCATTTACTATACTGACAGAAGAGCCTTAGGCATAATGCAGCTTTGCTGCTGCAAACTGGTTATAGATTACATCATAAGTAGCTCGAAGTGATACCCTGAGCAGATTGCAAATTGCTCCATGGAACTCCTGGAATAGTCATTATAACCAGCTCATACCTGGCTCTGCTCCTCCGGCGGTCTAAATAGGATTCAGCCAGCAAGTAATGTGACAGAGTTACAGGAGGTGTCTTTATTCTTTGGTATCTTTCCAAACAGAATCTAAACTGAAACTAAAATGTTGTTTACTCTATTCAATGAATATCAACTCTTTCTGTAAATATTTATAGATCTTATATTTTTTCATTAGTGACTAATACATTTTTGTTTCGTTGTGATCTAAGTCATCATCCTCTTTTCATTAATCCTATTCTGATTCCGTCTAATTCTACTTATTTTGGCCCCTAACTGAGCAATTATTTGACATTTGCAGAGACAGGTATGATGAAATATTACAAAGTAAAAGGTTTAACAATTATGCATAGACTATGCGCTACCCAATTTAGCTATCCTTTAACCTGTTACATGTATGTTACTGCTGGCCATGGGACTGAGGTAAACAGTTGTAAATCTCAACCCCATTAATCTAACTACAGCAGCCTGTTTCCGCCACTCGTCTCCTGCCGTTGTCACTACAACCTGTCTTCCTGCCTCCATGACGGCAATACTACACATGCTACCTGCCATGATGGCTTTTCTTTCCTGTTCAAACCCCTCTACACACATAGGGTCAATACCCAGTTGTATTAGGATATTTTGGGGTTGAATATTATGGATACTATTTGATTCAGCAACATTTCTCAGTTCTCTTTTCCATTTATATTTACACTCTTGTTTTCCCAATGTAGCATCATTCAATACATAGCCATGACACTGAAGCAGCACACTGGCTACATTCCTATGAAGAACCGTTTAAGCCGGATTGACATCTCAGAAGAAGGTTCATTATACAGCACTTTAGTATTCATCTGTCATCTACTTCAGCTCAGGGACTCATCTCTGCACTTCTCTAATTGATTCTTCACAATTTTGCTGCCAGTGTATAACGAGAAATGTGCCAGAAGATTATACGAACAGGGGTGTCTCAGAAACCAATTAACAGTTAAAACTCTCATGAGAATTCCGTAGCAGATATTTCTCAGTTAATTATCAAAGGTATGCGAAAGATTTTAATTACAGAGAGAGGTTTATACAGCTACTGTCACTTCTCTAAGTGACTCATATAGTAAAGGATATTATGAACTGATGAAACGTATCTGTGTTAATCCCAGGGCCAGTTAATTATCAAAAGTGTGTGTAAGATTTAAATTACAGAGAGAGGTTTACACAGCTACTGTCACTTCTCTTATATAGTGAGGGATATTATGAACTGATGAAACGTATCTGTGGTAATCCCAGGGCCTTTTTACTTAATAAAAGCTGTACTTAAAATGAAAATGTTTGATGTATAAATTGGGTTGTCAATCATCAGTCATAATCCAAAGTAGATACAAAATGATAATGACACGGGCCCTTAGTGACCTGAAAAGTTAAAGATCTATATGTGATATGTTATAGAAGACTAGTTGATTAAACTTGGGAAAATGATTCACATCTAGAAGAAAACTATCAGCAAACTCAAAATATGTATGTTACATGAAGATTTACATCAGGCATGACTGTAAGGCAGAACATTTACTCTTTGTTCCATCCAAAAGTGGGCTTCTCTTTTAATCTAGTCTTATGCACCTATTAATCAGAGGGGTCTTCTAGAAGGTATGTATGCCTTTCTTTCCTGGCAATATGTGGTCTAAACCCCAATGTTGTATACATAAGGGAAACCCCTACCCTTAAGTACATAGTATACCTTGACCTCCGCTCCCACCCCTATTATGTCAAATTCCCCTGATGCCACATCTACACGAGTCAAACCAGTTTTTAAACACACCCAAGGGGGAGTCAAGGGAGTTATAAATATATGCATGGGGACAAGCTACATTAGTCATACATATCAATTATGCAATCAGTCGCTTTGAAAAACATATATTTCATGGAAACTACAGGTACTTTTATGGGGGGAAATCTAAATACATTGTAATTTTGTCCGTAAGAACAGATTGGATAGTCCTAATCTGCCCCAGGAGGCAGGACATGAGTGCGCTAATATATAATCCAATGTAAAAATAAGTATGGCAGCCAAATCATTATATGGAATGGGGTTTTCAAAGCTTTTACATTATTTATGCATCATTTATTCATCATACATTTTTGCAGTAGAATTATAGCAAAAGTTAGGTTCTTCATTGAGTGAGGTACACTAGGGACATTTATCAGTGCCTAACATGACTGCCAACGGCCGGATCTATGGGTCATTATGAAAGATTCCTTGTGCCAACAATGAAGCATGTGGCAGATGGTCAAAAGGAGGAGTAAAAGCCTAGTATAGAACAAAGGGTCAGTTTCTAGGGGAGTAAATAGTGGAATAATTCCTGGTCTTGACTCGCATACACAGAAAGAAGAAGTTGAATCACATGGGAGTGTGGACTCTAAAGTGACTCCCAATCATTAAGGAGTCTTAGAATAGGAGTCATTAGAGAGTTATTATAGGGTCCTGCTAATGTTAGGAAGTCCCTTCACAGTCCTTCGGGAGAGTTACCTCAGTGATCAAGTCAGTGGTTCTACTTCTTTTCTCTGTGTATTCAAGAACTAAGCACATCTGTACTTAAAAACATACATACCCTCACCATGCTTTGTGCCATGTGTGTTTAGTCTGGTCCATACCAGCCCTGTACCACTAGTGTGTTTGTACTGCAGCTCTACATACAGCAATGGTCAATGTATTGGTTGGTGTCTAGACAGTTATTTCCTCTCATATCCTAAAGTTTCTGGATTATTATTCCATGTGCGCAATCCATACAGCTATGATAACAAAGGCAAGTAATAGCCGCTAGTTAGGTGAATATCACAGCATGTCATACCCTGCTCTAGAGTCAGTTATACACTATGATCAGGATCTCCTCCTTAGAGCAACTGGTCATGGATACTACTGCAGAGGTCAGAAATCAGGATGGGGCTTATGATTGAATCAGGAAACTAACACCACAAAGCCATCATCAGGAAACATCAAACATTAGGGAGAACAAGGAACTAATTACCTCCAGTTATCCATTATTGAACAACAGAATGCACAGCATTAAGACAAGCTATATTTAGGGATTTTCAGAACTTTCTAATGTTGATGTAACTAGAACATTAACATAAACTATTAATGCTTGTCAAATTTCCCATCATATTAGAAAAACCCCCTTTTAGAATGTCCCCTTGTAACTTACTACATTGACATTGTCATATCAATCTACCTTTGTTGTAATTTGGGCTACTCAACTCAATGAACATAGCCAAAGAGACATTTTAAAGACTGTTACAAATGACACTCCATCATATTTGTACAGCATGATTCAAATTCATAATTCAGACCCTGAGTTTGTCAAAGTTTCCTACGAAGGAAGTGTCACTCCCTCACAGTACAACCATACTATAAAGCTATCTGTATTGTCATGAACCATGGTTCCTAACCCTAAATCTGCCTCATGTGTCTGCTGGCCATGGGGTTGAGGTTGTAACCTTTAAATGTCAAACCCATTAAACTAATTACAATAGCCGTTTCTACCACTTGTCTCCTGCTGTATTCACTCGAACTCATCTTCCATGACACCAGCACCTTAGTGTGCATGTGTCACTAGCCATGGTGGAGTTCTGGTCCTGGTCAAACCGTCGTCACAATTTACTTCAAAATTATTTTGTTTCTCACACCCTCAGGATATACTTCACCCAATAATTCTCCTAACACTGCAACAACCTAAAATATTTTCATATAATTTTTCGCCCCTACTTTGGACACCCTATATCTTAACTTGGCATGATCCTGATGAATATTTAATGTCCATTAGCTTGTAGATCTCTAGAGAACTAATATGAGTCACTTTACTAATGGGGTTCTCGTGCAACCTTTACCCCTGAGAGCTGTTGTCTGTGACAATTAGCATGCAACTTGAGCTAGAGTTCATCCTTACAGGCATATATCAATTAAGGTTGACTTGCAACAGGCATTTAGTATTTACAGTTAAGCCAACCCAACAACAAAAACATTTTGACCACTGTGAACAGGATCGGTAATAGTGTGCCATGTAACTGATTGTATTAAAAAATTATATAACTTCTGATTCTTGTGCATCCATTGAAATTAATCTTCCAACTAGAAGCTCTTAAAAATTAAAAAGAATAATTTATTTATCTTTGAGATTGAATTCCCCTGAGAAGAGTCATACCTAACTAACTGATTTGCCATATACAACCTTTAACTAATCAGGGATTTTTAGTGACAAAGCCTCCTAATTATGTAGCTTATTAATTGCTTCAGTGATGGCATACAAAATGACACCTGACATTTATGAAGCACAAATGTCTTTATTGAAAATATAAAACCTGTAGCGGTTGAGGATAATTCATTAAATTGAAATTGATCTTTGAAATCTTGAAAGTTTAACAGTTGATGTCCACAATTCTTTCAGTTCCAACTCTTATCTGAGCTTTTGCAGTTATTCATAAGACTTCCCATTCTTATTCTGAAGATTGTCCGCAAAAGTTATTTTCAAATCACAGTGTGCATGGATAGAAAAAAACTACAACTTAGTGTTTTGGTTAGAGCAACATGAAAGTTGTGTATAAGACTTCCCATCCTGCCGTCATAGCTGCATGCTCTCTCCTGTCAGCTTGGTGCAGGTACTTGTGCATCCCTACTCGGGAAGTGGCAATGTTAGTTTAATAGACTTTTTAATTCCAAGCAATGCCTGATTCATTGTCCCATACTAAGGTCACCTGGCCAGGACAGCATGATCATCTGGTCCCATTAAGCAATGTCAGCAAAGGAGTTAGTGCTGTTTTATATGACTGATAGAAGCCTAATCCTGCCCTGGCCTATGGCCCTCTGCTTCAGTCCGGAAATATATATCGTTCATTTCTTTTAGAACTTTGAAGAAATGCCAATACTGTATGTAGAACTAGAGTGTTTTTTAGGGTATAGGCACTACATATGACATGCTTCATCAGTATAGAAGTACTCCTCTCACTTTAAACATTTCCAGGATTCCAGTCGCACCAGACCTCAATGTACTAAAAGCTCCAGTGCAGCTCCCTGTGAGTTTGGAGAATAAAGCTTTAAAACCTTTTCCGCCATATTAAGATTTATGTGAGAATGTTTCCTTTCAGGGCTTAAAATTGAGTCATCAGAAAATATTCGCAAAGTTAAAAATCTTACCTCCTTGATTAGGCCATCTTACTTTATTCTACGTTCAGGTCTTGTGACCATCCCTAATCTACCAATCAGGGTTGAGCTTAATGCCTGCTCATGTGTTAACGTGTAGGCAGGAGCAGAAGCTGCTGACTGCAAGCTGCCCCCGCCTCAAATATATTAGGTAGAGTAGGTAGGTAAACAACCACAGTGTGGTAAACTACTGTCCAGCCCTCACAAAGCTCATTTGTGATCTACGTAGCAACTACATAGAAACCCATGGCTAATGTTATTGCTCCTACCCTAGTTTGAGAGATTTTTGTTTCACAGTGAAGTTTTGCTTTCCACACATTTTGAGGTAGAGTATGTGTACAGATAATAATTTTATCACAGACTATGACTGCTGTTTTAGCTGCAGTAATTTATCTAAAAATAAAGCAGAAATTAGTCTTGACCATAAACAAATATGACAAAAGTTACTGTTCACCAATTGAAGAAAAAGCCTTAAGACAAAGTAAGACAAAGACATATTGTGAAAATTGCAGAGGGATTATTTGTATGACATTAAAGATGCCACCCAATAGCAGAGCTATAACTCTGAAAGGTATGGTTGATAGCATGTCAAAACTGTTGTGCATCGGCTGAAATTAATCTCATCACAACAAATACTCAATTGTCAGGCTGAATAATCACTCCATGTGTGAAGAAATTATCCACTTAGAATCACTAAGTGAATTTATCAAAACCTAATTCACTTCCCACATGCAATCTGTTATCTTATAAGGCATCTATTTTTTGCCTTTAGATTATGCTGCTGAATGTGGGAGAAATGTGAGGGCGTATCTTATTCACAAAGTCTAAATGTCTTTATCGAAACATGATATCCATAGCAATAGCAAATAAACAATTACATAAATTTAAACCTACAATGCTTCAGAGTTGAATAGCCCTTGTTCATGCCTGACCAACTTGAGAACTAACACAGCTAAGACTACAGACTGAGGGCCAGAGGATTTAGATTTTGTGTGCAGGGGCTTTGTGATATGATACTGCTTGTCCTGCATGAATTTATTACATTTGCAATGAGGCAAATGGAGGTAAGACCTGCATAAACTGTGAAAAACTAGCTTGCTTTCAAAGTGGAGCTTTCACTCAAAGGCGGACTGACCTTTTTGTCCATGTACCAAGACTTTACTGGCTTCCCCTCACAGAGTTCAGACCTTTGTAAGGAAATACTTCAGATGGAGGATGACGTTGACTGAAACATCCAAAAGGTTGCTGCTCAGATCAGTTACCTTCTCTGCCATTTGACCAAGAATAAGACAGATCATCAACTCCTCAACTTGCTCCTACCATAAAATTGGTGAAATTGGATGTTAAGAATATATATGTTCATCAATTATGCAAGGTTTCTGCTTATAGTAACTAAAGATAAACCAGGAAAGACTTCTGACAACTCAACCTAACTTGAATGGTTTAATTTGACCTCAGAGTGAGAGTCGCTTGTCATCCTCTGCAACGCCCACTTATTAACCATTAGAAGAAGATGGCGTCACTTTACTCTCCCATTTCCACAGTATTTATTGGCTTTAGTTAGGCTCTGATATGACCCTTTTGGTTGCATTAGGAGTTGCGCAAAGGGGCATGCCAGGTGTATCGAGTAGTGCTTGTCGCTGTGCGTGTCTTCATAAGGGAGGTAATACACAGTCATTCAGTGCTGTCTTTGCCCTTTTGAATACCTGATAATGAGGTCAAAGTAATGGTATATACATGTACACAATTGCACTTAATAAGAGTATTTAGAAAAATTATATCTTAGAAACATGTCAATGAGTCAACTTGTACCTTGTGATCCAACATATGTTGTTTTGTGGCATTAGCATCAAACAGACATTTTCAACAAAAATTTCACATTCAACAACCTTGATCAAATACACACTTGATAAAAAGTTGCTGTGTATCCTTTGTATCTTACTTTCCTCCTCTTTCCAAGACTTTTTCCAGGACACCTCCCCTTTCAGCATTGGTAACAAGTAGATTATGAAAAATCTAAAATATGAATGGTTTTGATTAGAAGGACACCAAATTTGAAACTACAATCTTACTCCATCATACCTTTTATAATTGAGAATCAACATGCACACTTGTGACATATGACAAATGACAACAAGTAAGAAAAATACATTCATCAAACCGGCTAACATTTCAAGAACAAATTCATAGAATTTAATACTATGCAAATTATAGATCTATGCAAATAACATTACTATATTATGCTCCCACTTTGGGAGCAAAATACAACCTTCTGGGATGATGTGAAGTTGCAAAACAAAATAGTTGCTTTCTTTTAGTTACTGACCAGCACTTTGATCAGTACTATGCTGTACTTGAAGGGTGAACAAACTGTCCTACCATCACACCTGCAAGGCTCCCATGTCAGCTGATGACTGTTCTTACTGGATATAGACCTTAGCTTTTTGATCAGCCATACTGAATCCATCCGTCAGCGCTTACAAGTTTCCTGTCAATCAAATTGTGAATCCACTGACATAAGTCCATCAGATTGATTGAACATTTACAATGTTAAACCTAGGGGTAAATCCAGTCTGATCAGTTGGATTCACATGAGTGGATTCACCCTTTTAGTTGGCCACCGGGCCTCCCTCTTCTATCAGGAAGTACTATTGGCTGAAAGTACTACTCATCAGAAACTCTTTTTGGATGTGTCCGCGGGTAGGTAGTTATTAATAAATTAGTGACCTTTGTCTTTCCTCTCTGTCAGAAGTGGATAGATTGTCAGCTGAAATCTCTAATATGTAAGGTCAGTCACCTCTTCGCAATTCTATTGATACCATAAGTATCTCTGGCCTTTCAAAGTAGGGTAGGTCTATGAAGCTAGTTTTGCCTCATTCCTAATGAACGAGGAACATCTTGACATCCCTGAGGTATTCTAAGTAAAACCAAAGCTTGTGCTATAACCCAGCATGTACGGATGCAATACCCTTTAGGATATCCTTCACTAATTAGGCACCTATTACTGCGCAACCAGAAAAAAATCTCATGCCAATTATAGCTTGCAACATAATCCTTTGTAGTGAAGTTAAAGTGGCCTTCATCTTGATTTTTCATGATTGGGATGATAACATCTCATTTCCATGTCTTTAAACAAAGCTGTAGTTCTGTTATGAAATCTGCCATAGTTACACATGCATGCTACCAATCTCATGAGGATGGCCTTACATCTTGGTGGGTAACTTCTCCACTGTGACTGGAAGTCTTGCATGCAGGTCATGTAATTGTAGCTCTATGTAATTTTAACAAAGTATGCTACACATCACCTTTCTGAAGGGATGGGAATGCCCTGAGCATATCCTTCACTAATTGGGCTCCTATTACATCGCACCAGAAGGAGCCTCATGGCAATTATAACTGACAATGTGAGTTGTTAATTACCTGCATTCTGACCTGAATTTGGCCGACACCTGGATCATATGTGACACTGTAAATGGTAGAAAAATCTGAATGAACATGACATAAATCATTGATTCTATAGCTCAGCAAGCTGATTATTGTGTGCAATTGCCTTACCTCGATATTGCATTGATCAATCTAGTTCACACTGAGCACATACTATGATATTTTGGCCACTTTTAAGCGCTACTTCATCAAGATTCGTAATTACAAGGAAGAGAATAGGTGGCTTACCTCAGGCCCTCTTGTCATCATGATACCTGAATGTTTTTTGACTGAGCTGCGTATCTTTTATTGACAATGCATACCACAGGATTTGAGGCAATTATGGCAATCAGTTATGTGGTATGAAGCAACGGCTTTTCATGCTGGCCAAACATAAGCATTGTACTCATTTGCTAAACATCCCTAGAGCCACTAAAGGCATCAATCATGATGTCCAACCAGGCTGCATACTTTTTGAAAAAGGACCTTTTAGGGCATTCTAGGACACATGTTTGCTTCCTAACACTATTCTGATGACGCTTAATTGTAATCAAAGTCATCAAATACTGAAAGAGTAATAAAACCAATGCGCTGAAATAATTCAAAGACAAGATCCTTGAGAGTTTAAACTTAAAAAGTATTTGAAACATGAACGAAAAAATAATCAACTTTGATTCACCATAATCATTTTATTTAAAATATAAACAGGATTCACTAATTATGAAGATTTAAAGAGTTGGAACCTTCAAAGGAGATATCAATCTATCAAAACAAGCCTTTCAATTCCGGTGCCTGTGTATTTTGAATGTGTATGGAACTATATTTTATTACTGAAAGTTCCCTCAGAAAACTGAAGGGCAAATGACTTCAGACAGCATTAGATGATTATTTATTTAGAACATCAGAGCATATTCTATGTGATACTGAACTGAAAGGAATATAGCAATCCGTCTGTTACCTTTTAAAAGCTTCAAGAGCAGCAAAGTAGTAGTTTATGCCATATACTTACAGGCGACTGTCACAATTTGTCTTGTCAGGGCTGTGATAATGGCTAAAGAGGACCCTTTAGGACTATATCAACATGGGATTCCATCCTGTATAGTCAACAGGGCAGCGTTAGTGCATCATGTACCCTTTGATCATTATTAAAAGTACCATTACAAAATAATTCATAAGAGCTTCATGCAGTCCTTAAAGGGTTCATACCGTCCCACCCTCTCAACCTCTGGTCTGCCATGTCTTGAGACTTTAAGGTGTCTCAGGTCACCAAGGGACCTCCACTAATGGACTCTGTCACAGATGTGTACCGTGGATCAGATGGACCCAACATGTTAGACTCAACACCCTTCCTCTTGGCAGTTTGATGCCTTCTGGGATGGCTGCTATGAGGCATCTTTAGTAATAGGACCTTCTTAACTCTAAAGTATAACTCTTGCCTTATAAGCATGCACTTTATGCAGATATCATTAATGACTGTGTATTACTCTGCCACAATTCCAAAAGCAGCAGGCCCTTTACAGTTCAGGCAACAATGTTTTCTCAAAGAATAGCCTATGATAAATCTTTAGCGATTTTAAACTTTTTATATCTGACTTAAAACCTTTATCAAAAGTATCTGAGGGAACTAATACTTAAATCAATCCTTACCAAGACAGATAACATCCACACCAATTATCTAGATAATCTCTGCTCGCTTGTGGATTTGGATATTCAATAACAGGACCTCTGATTGCTTACTGATTCAACAAAGATTGGTAGGAATTAGCACGGATTATTTTTGATAATTATTGTCATTGCAATGTGGCTCTCTTCAATCAAAGGATCTCCAGAATCCACAAGTACACATGAAAAAAGAAGGGTGTCAAATGTTTTTCCGTTTTATCAACTAGGAAACAGACAAAACCACAATGTTGTACAGCCAGGAGCCATATTCAGCAACTACCATTGTTGGTGCCCTTTGACACTGCTGTCAGGCCTCACAATGTTATTTCCTGTCTGTAAGAGTATTCCTGATAGAGCCTATAATAAAAACTGAAAATATGTAAAAGTTGAATAGAAGAGTCCTGTTTTGTTACTAGGTCTCCTGCTTCAGGCCCTCAACAGCTAAATCACCAGTACAATATTTAGATATGATAAATAACCTTGTTTTACTGAGTAGAACAATTTTGTTTAACAAAAGACATGCTGACAAACTTTCTTATCACAAGTCCCCTTTTCCAAGTGAGCTAAGTTTGCTACATCTGCTTCTTCATTAACAAGGTCAGGCAAGAGTTTACCTCGAAAACATCATGAAAATGAGCTTTTCATCAAATATACTGTATTATTTACTGTAGCATCTTTCAAAAGTACATTCTCCCACAATTATATTCTCAAATCTCTTAAGGCAGCGGTGAAAATAGAAACCAAGGCATGTGTAACTGTTTGAGTGTCACCTTTGTCCGTTAATCTTCACCAAATCATTCTCTCCATTAATCGCTTATACACCGTAAGAGACAGATAGCCCCACTTCGATCTCCTTAACCTTCTTCTCAATAGTCCCATTACAAAGGTGCTTCCTCTTTAGTAAAGGCTGTAATGGGGCTTTATTGGGTGCATTAATACCAGTGTCGATGGCCGTGATGGTTGTATGGAATACCAATGGTGGTCTGCTGTGTCCTGAGGGGGGTGGTTAGGACCATTTGAGATAATGGTTGGGTTGGTTCCTTCATGCCGTTTGTCCACAAAGCAACTACAACGTCGTTGGAAAATGATAAATTGTATGTATCATACAACAGCTAGCAAAAATGAGGTATTAAGTAATGAAGGATAAAGCAGATACTTCAAATTATCATTATCTCAAAACTGTGTTCACTTATGCTTTTCTTTGAGATCAAAGAAAGAAGTTTTTGTTTCACATGTCCAGGGTAGACGTGTGATAGCAAGGAGTAACATGTCTGTTAAATTAGAACTGTTGAGGCACGATGCCAACTTTTAATAAAGTGTCAATGAACAAATTATCAATGATGTTAACATTGGATTACATAGACTCAGCTAAATTAAATGTAAAAACTTGATGACCTTTTGGGAATTAATTACTATTACGCTTTACAATGTAAAGTTGATCTTGCAAAAAGGTCTAATGGTCCGGCTGCTTTACATATTGTAATAAAGGTTATTATGAAAAGTCTGTTCGATATCCAATTAATTAGACTTGAGCTAAAACAAGTATGACCTTTGGAGTACGAAGAATGAAAGGTGTTAGATCAGATGAAAGCATAAAGTGACATAATCCTCTGACTTCCAGAGGGCAGTGACTCCTGGGGCATAACATCAATGTAAGGACACTAGCCCTTCTGACCTTAGTTAGAGACATACTTTGTCCTTCCTAATGCTGTCTGTCATTAGAAGCGGACCACCGGGTGTCTAGCATTGCTGAGGCCTATCATGATATCCTTGATCAGAGTGTTTAGAGGGTCCTGAGTCTGGGAGGTAGATATTTATGCATCAGGAACCTATTTTTCTTGCTTTTTTTAAGGTGGATCGCGGCCATTGCAGAACGGACTATTGCGCATCTTTCTGCGCATGTGGCTTAAATATGTCAGAATCATGCAACTTTTGATAGGGGTGTGCTCTGAATGATTTTCTACCCTCATGAAAAATTTCGGGCAATTTTGAGCAAAATTGAGCATTTTAGAGCACTATTTATTTTTGACATAATAATTATAGGCATTTTAGGCATTTTCTAACATTCTTCAGGAGCTTTTATTTATGAAGTAATAAATGGTATTTAAAAGGGCATAAAAGTGAATAGCTTGCTTAGATATATCCAAAGCTACATAAAGTATATGTGTTACTTTTCAGGTAAAATAGTGCTCCACAGGCGAATATTTATTATCCACCGAGGGGCTACATAAAGAAATCATTTTATATGCAGATTGTTGGGATATTACCCATAATGCAATGCTTCAAAGGTTCGATTTAGTCCGTTTTTACATTACTTTTTTACTTCAAAGGGCCAAAACCCTCAAATTATGCACGGCACCCCATATCAAAATTACTCTTATTCATCAGCAAATGATCCAAGCAATCTTTTGGGGAAGTTTAAGAAAATTCTGATGACTTTTGCTACTATTTTTCTTTGATTATGTAAGGAAATAATGAAAATTTATTCCAACTTTTCACCAAAAGATGATATTTTTTCCCAGAATGCTGATGGATAAACCTCCAAAAACATTTTTAGAATGAAGGTATATATCCTTGTGTTCATTGTGTGCTGTTTCAGAATCCTGGGGTTATCTTTTGATAGAAAATAAAATCATAGAAATCTTTACATAATTTGCGTTTTTTTTATGTAAAATTAAAATACTTTTATTTTTCAAAATTCCGTACTTTGAAAAATAGCTCGGCAACCCCTACTTTTCTTTTTGTTTTCTATTTTCAAATGATTCAGGGCACTCACAGAAAAAAAAATTGGGAAATTCTGATGACTTTGATTCAATGGGATGGACCCACCTTAAAATGTATTGTAGATTACTACCTAAACTTGCATGGTCAGTCGCCTTATGCTAACTTCTGTGTTTGCAATTTTGACAGTATGTTCAGTGAAATCATGGCTGCTGTTTGCCAACTGACCCATGGCAACTAAGTGGATATTCAATTGACAACATCCTATTCCTCACACCTTGTACCAAAACCATATTTGGGAGAAAAGCTCTGGCGTAGAGCACATTCTGAAAGTATACCCCTTTAATAGTTCCCATACTCTCCCAGTGTACATGAGCCTTTTGTCTAATGATAACAGTGCCTTTGGAAAAGCTGATGTTTTTCAACATCTCAACAGGTTCAACATTAATATTGATATTTTGCTAATCACCATGTTCCAAAGAATAGAATAAAAGTTCTCTGACATTTCCAGCCTGCCCAACTAAACCCCATATATTCAACATGAACACTACTTGATTATTAAGATTGACTGTAAGATTGATTGTATCAGGTTATAAGGTGATATTAGCCAATTGCTGTGCATCCATCACTGCTAGCCTTGTAACTAGAAGCCTTTCAAAGTCAGTACAGATACTTTACTTCATTCTCGTGAGACGTTAGGTTCATGACTAATTGATCTCCCTCATACCAGCTTTTAACTAAGCAGGCATTAATAACGGGTGATAAGTGTGCCATGTAACTGATTGTATTGAAAAATTAGTCAACTTCTGATTGTTGTGCATCCATTGAAATTTATCTTGTAACTAGAAGCCCTTAAAAGGTAAGAAGGATAATTTACTTCATATTTGAAACTAAATTCCCTTGAGAAGATTTACAATTAATTGAACTCCTACATACCAGCTTTTAACTAAGCAGGCATTATAAGTGACAGAGCCTCCTAATTACGTAGCTTATGATCTTTTTCAAATGTGACGGCATAAAAATATGACACCTCACATTAATAAAACCCTTGAAATATCTTAAATAAAATGTCATATCTGTAGTGGGGGAAGAGAATTCATTACAGAAGTTGAAATTGAAAAAATTAAATAATCAAAGTTTTGGTAGGTGAAGGTGAAAGGTGCATGTTAGCTTTCCCACCATGCAATTCCTTTCTGTCAAATCATTACAGCTACTATTATATCCTTACTTAGGATGGGTCAATGTGAGTTAAATGACAGAACCATTAACATTGGAAGCAGTAGCAGTTATCCACAGATTGATGGAGCTTAATATGAAAAAGTGTGCTTCATTCCCTAAGCACATTTCAGCGGATGGAGAATAACTGAATAGTCTTGAGGTTGTGCAAATTTCTAAGCCAATATTACAGATTGCAACTTACACCCTATGACCATGACAAACAACCCATTGATTTGACTCATATCATGGTTTAGGTTGACTTTCGACCGCATGATAAGATTTGTTTTCCGTATCAATTTGTGCACTTATGCAAATGCAAGTGCTATGCTTGCCTTCAAGAGGGTATTATTCCCTATATGGCACTCACTCAAAGGGCTTCTTCCATTTCTCTCCACGTAGAGAACGAGGTTACTGGGAAGATTAAAGGTGACCATGAGGAAGTTGAGACTATTCCTCAAAGTCTTGGCCAAACATCAGGACACAATAACTGAGGTAATCAAGGAGTGACAGTTAGAGTAATGTGACACCTTTACAAGGCGTCTTGTGTTACAAATTCAATGCTTCCTTTCTTCAAACAACACAAAAGCTTTAAAAGTAAGCTCTAAACAGAAAGATGAACATTATTCACTGTATAAAGTGTTTCCATTATCTGTTGCATTAAGATTTTTAAAAAACACAACACATCTAAGTACAGTGGAATGTGATCTCATTTTCTTTATTCAAGGAAACACTTCTTTAATTGCTGCTTTGTTTCACTGGTGTCTTCTGTATTACATGCCCCTCTTTCTAAGGCACAAATGTTATGCCTTGACAGAAACCTCATATAACACAGAATCAACCAAATGTATTTCTAATGACAATGTTTATGACAATATTCGTTTGTGGATGATCTTTTACAAACAAAAGTTCCCCCTGTGTATTAATTAACCATGATTCATCATATCCTAAAATGTGTATTTTTTGAGAGGATGTCCTTCTTTGGACTATTCATGAACTCTGTCCAAGTTTAGTTACCAATAAAGTCGATACAACCAATACAACTATACATTTTTCACACTGTTTCTCTCATATCCCATCATGTTGTGACAATCCTACATTAATCACTTCATTTCCAGGAGATGTCTCCCTAAGCATTGACAGTAGTTTAAGCAAGCACACTTTATTTTGTTTAGGAAATTGACTTGTGAGAGCATACACTTGCTGGAAAAAAAGTTATGAATGAAAGCAGCCTATCTTTAAACCATCTTCTGGTAAATGACTCCTACACACCTTTTACTAAAGGCAAGCAATGTTCTGCATTAAAGATGAGGGGAAGCAAAATGAGAAGAAAAATGGCCATGTAACAAACAAAAGCCTACATTGAAATTGAATGCTGATCCCTCTGTAGCAGATACTCAATTAGACAGCCTGCAAATATTCACAAAATCTGAGTTGATGCATCATGCTCATATTTTAAGGATTATTTTACAATCAATGTAAAAATATTCAAATACATTTACACAGGATTCCTTGGAGCAAGGAAAGAGGTCGTTTGAAAGTGTTTGAGCATGATGTACAATTCCAACACAATATATTGATGCAACCTGGGTTCATCATGCTGACAGAAGGGAGACACATTAAGCTACTACGCTGCTCTTGGAGGGTTACCCAGCTTGTCCCAGAGTCTTATCTGCAGGTGCTCCCATGTCACCTGGTGACTGTTCATACTGGATACTGACCTGTGATCTTTGAGCTGAAATACTTATTTCACACCAACCTTCCTGCAGGCTTCCTGTGGCTGAGCTGACCACTCTGCATCTGTCACAGTTAGGTCCTATAAGGATGTACTTCAGACTGATGGGGGCTTTCGTCAACGTCTTAGGGGCTGTAAATGAGGTGAGGTAGTTATTTATTGGTCACTGACCTTTGTTTTTCGTCTCCTTTATTTCAGCAGGAGTGTGTAGAGCTGACATCCCCATACTTTGAGGTTATTCACCTCTTGGCCACTCCTTTGCGGTATTAAATCTAAGTGTTGCTTTTATGAAGTATTCCTGGTCCACCAATGTAGTGTATGCCTCCAGCCAAAGCTTAGCCTTCACTAATATAACCCTGCTGAACCATAGACATGCTGAGGTCCCTGAGGTATTCCCTGAGACAAAACTACAAGCATTGCAGTACTTTAACTTGAATGCCTTCACATTACACTTCACCAATTAGGCTGCTGTTACTGCAGCAACCAGAATCTCATCTCAATGATATCTGACAAGATAAGATAATATAGGACAAATAATTTTGGTCTACATCCTGATTTGACATGGTGAATAGGTAATGTCCTCTAGATTGCATCTGAAGATTTAGTGTCAGTGTCCATTACGAGACTGTTACAGTATGATAAGATTTATGTTCACAATGGTGTTTGGGTTGGGGGAAATAATATTGATATGCCTGATTGATCCTTAATAGAGAAAGTGCACAATGACTTGAAATTAGTCAGACGGTATCTTTGCATCCTGTGCTGTTTACTAAACTTAATGCTGCTAAAAGAGTGCCAATCAAAGTTGAGTTTATTGCCCAGCAATGACTTAAACTGTGGTGTAGGTAGGAACAGAGAACACCTACTGAGTACTGCACCCAGCTCAATTTACATCATAAGCAATAGTTACAAGTTCTCCAATAGCTGCCAGAGTTAAGTTAAGTTGAGCTTTTTTTGTGACATGTTACATCGGTTAATTGCCTAGTAATGTCTTCACTTAAAGTCTAGGAAGGAGCAGAAAACATGGACTGTCCATGGCAGCTAGCCCAATCTAAATAATTAGAGCATAAGAAAAGTAAGAGACTAGAGAGAAGGAAACCAAGTATGATAATTATGACAGAAAGTTAGAGGATACTTTTTACATTGGATGCTTTCCTCATAACATGTTGCATTGACAATGACCATACCCCTACATTATACTTAGTACTAGTGCTACCTGTCAGAAAACCTATTTACACAGTCTTCCATATAGTCTCTGAATAGCGCAGGAATACACAGAGGTCTCATATGGCATTGTCATCTGGTCTGCAGCTTCATACTGGTGAGTCCGTCCTCCCATTGCCAGTGGCCATGCTAAAAGCAAAGCATTGTGTGATGGGGAAGCCTCCTATTTGGAGGGTCAAATGAAGGCACCACTTTGTAACAGGAGAGTGTCACAAGACGGCCACTTCCAGGAAATGTCTCCTGATCTGAGTGTCAATTGCAGGGGGCTGTTATAGGAAAGAGCAATAATTTAAACGCATACAAAGTGTTTGAAAAAATATTTTAACATTAGAAGGTGCCTCCAGATGGTAGATACTATACAAGAACATTGTTTTCCTTTTATTGCACTTAGTGATGATTTGTAATCACAATCAGAAAATTTGCCATGAGAAGGCCATTCTAGACACCATCAATAACTCCAATTGACTCCAGGTCAAACACTCTGTATGATAATCAAGGAATACCCTAGAATACATTGACTGATTCCTGGGGCAGGTCTATGATTGTTTTTTGTCACATTGCATCTATGAGTAACATACTCGTCATATTATGGACTTGTTTGTGAGAAAGTTGCTTTTTTGCAGTCATAGTTAATTTATTTCCCATTGAGGAGAGGGGTATACTAGGATAAGGAAGGATTTGCTCGGAAAATGACACTCTGCCTTAGCATGCACGGACCTGAGGCAAGCCCATACAGCAGGATCCGGGTCTCTGACCTCTACCCTCAGGTCTAACACTGGTTACAGCACCCAGAACACATGGTCTTTGATCTCCATTGTCATCATGGGAGTCATCTTATACGAGTGGGGAGATTAAGGATTTATACCAAATAGCATTGATAGTGAGGTAATCATGTTGATATTTGGTCAGAAAGTTATGGTAGCCGAGCATGGTCATGGTAGATGGCCATTCATGACAGTAAAAACATGGCAAATTACATGACCACTCCCTTTCAGAATGCAAACCAATGGTTCACCGTAATCTAAAATTTGTTTCACTCGAAGAATCCAGAGGATTGATGACCTTCTGTTCACCTCTGAAATTCAACGAAGTATAACCTGTCACTGACTTTATTTACAGGTAGAAACTATTATGTCCTTTGGTGACTTTCCTTAAATAAAATCTATAGATTCCCTTAAAAGGTTTCCAGTATTACCTGTTCTCAGACATCTTGTACATACTTACCCACGGACTGAGGTATGGACTCCTTTTAGGGAGAATCTTTGGTGCAATAGTGTGTCTCCTTTTTGCCATAGAAAGTGGTTACATTGTATGGTGCCAGAGAATCATGTATCTATCCTAAAATAAGCCTAGTATAGTTTCGAACGGTTTCAGAGTTGATAATTCATAAATTCTTAATATTGTAACTAAATCAATGACAGTTGAGTGAAAATATAAATAACAAATTATATCTGCACACTACATCAGACAGCGCTTTTAAAGATAGGAGATAAGAGACCAAGAGTGTATACATGCTATCTACTTGTCTTGCCTGTGTAAATTTGGTCAGAAATGGGGAGAGGAGACAAAGCATATGTGGTAAAAGAAATGTCAAGAGGAGGAAACTATATTGTACCGAACCCCCCAGCAGGACCAGGTGGCAGCAATCGTCATGTGTGTGAAATGTGGATACATCAAATGTCAGAGCCATATTGTGTAGGATTGATGCATGGCCTTACATGGAGAAGACAGGCAAGTTTCTTGCTGCAATTAAAGCTGTAATTTGAGTCGTAGATGTTAAAAATAGCCAAGAGTGATCTGCATATAACACTGATATAGAAGTAAGGAACATGTCATCATACAAAGTTCATGCTATAGAACATTGTCTCACTGTTTCAGTTCAAATTACAACTCATTCCAACCTATTTTACACTCCCATGTAATGCACACCTTGTGATATGTAACCCGGCCCTTTACAATCAGTGAAGCTAGATAATGTGGCTGTGAAATGTCAGGAAGCCATAAAAAAACTCAGCAGCCAGCCATATCACCCTTTGGAATGAAAACCCAAACCACAGCATATTATGACATTGCAGTCTCCTCACCCTACACAGCAGTTAAACAAATCTCATCCGACCCCTGTGTGTATCTGCGTTTATAAGCTAGTAGCATCAGAAGTATGAGCCTCTAAGTAACACTTATTGATTAATATATGTTCTATTCTTTATTTACTTCAGTCAAGATAATTGTTTTGTATGAGGAACCACACTTGAGAGCAATAGGTTTAGTTGCATTGGACAGAGCAATACGTGAGATCTTCGCGGTTAACTTATTCATCAATTTTGTCCATGGCTAAAAACATATATGCAAAATCTGTTTTGCAGAGCCACTGTAATCCCTCAAACATTGATGTAAAGGGTCTGTGTGCTTGAGAAGGAACTTCTCAATGTTATATGAAAACGAGACTCCACAGACATTAACTGATAAGAGATTCATAGAATCAGCTCAGAGTATCCTCATGCATGGGAAACTTTTATCTATAAACAAGATGTCTCCTAATAAGCTAGGAGACTTTCTCAAACATTCTTGGAAAGTTCTCAACTCTCAAGAGGAATATAAATGCGGATAGATATTGAATTTTGGTGCATGAAAAAAAATGATGGCGGGAATGTCTGCTCTATTCTGTGCATCAAATCTGAGCTACATCTTAAAGACAGCCATACCTGTTAACAACTAAAACTGCCTTCGCACTAGCTCCTGGTGTGAATAACATCTGCTATTCACACGAGGAACGGCGAGACAGGCGACACAGACAAGAGTATGGTGAGAGAGACGACATGAACCAGAGTATGGTGAGAGAGGCGACATGGTGAGAGAGGTGACATGGGCGAGGATTATTAAATATAACATATTTGCTATACTGATCAGCAAGTGCCTCTTTGGTGTAGTGGTGAGAGTGTTTGCCTCCCACAAGTTCGATTCTTGTAATGGGATTATTTTTGTGAAGTGAAGATGAGAGAGGTGATGTGACAATGAGAGAGGCGAGGTGGCAATGAGAGAGGCGACGTGATGATGAGAGAGGCACTTTGGTGATGAGAGAGGTGACGTGACGATGAGAGAGGCTATGAGAGGCTACATAATAATATCTACCCCAACCAGTCATAGTTTAACAGCTATCGAGAGCACGTAGATTCCCTCCCCCCTTTGAATTAATTATAGTAACCACTACAGTAACGGGGGTATAGATGTAGGGGGGTGTTCCCCATGTCACATGTTGATTATAAGAAATGCCCATGTCCCATGTCACTAAGGAAAAAGCCATGTCGCTTAGGTTGCTGTGTCGCATGTCAATTTTAAGAAATGGCCATGAAGCCGTGTCGAAGTTAGGGGTGGACCCCTATAATAATAACCCCCCCCCCCACCTGCAGAAGAGGAGGGGTTGTAGATTTTGCGCCTCTCTCATCACCTCTCATCATATCCTTGTGTGGTCGCCTCTCTCATCATATCCTTGTGTGGTTGCCTCTCTCATTGTATCCTCTAGTGGTCCCCTCTCTCGCCATCGCCTCTCTCCATGTCTCCTCGTGCGAATAGCGGCCTTTATTCGCACGAGCTCCTAATGCGGATATCATCAGCCAAATTAAATGGATGGTCTTTGTTTACCTTTGCTATGACAAAGATTATGCATGTAGCTGGGTACAGTAACTAGCAGCAGGTCTTAAACTGTGGGTTATGATTTAAAGGCAAAAATATTTATAAGTATAAATTCTGAAATAGGGATTTCAGGAACTAATGGCAGATTGAAGCAAGTGTGCCATATCTGCCTCAGCCAGCAGCCTCAGACTCACTATTGGCAGTGTACCACTAATGAGCAATCAGTGATGCTACAGCAGCAGCGTTTTATGCGTGTCAAGGTGGTTGTAATCAGTGTTAAGGCATGAGACTGTGCAGCCATAAATACAAGAAGACAGGACGGGGCTTTGGTGCCTGTTATCCTAGCTACAGATCTGTAATTGTAACCCTAATCAGTAACACTGGCAGCAGCACTGTACGACCGTAATGGCCAGTCTGCGGCAGAGTAGTCTCTGCGCGGCTCAAGTCTCCAACGTAGCCTTCACTCTCCAGCAGAGGTTTGGTATTGACTAACTATCGGTGGCAGCCATTATCCACTGGTGGATATTGGAGAGTGATGGAGAGCTGAACCTCACAGAGATATAATTCAGTCCCACGGGTGGAGGCATCTAGCATCAATATCTCTCGATAGATTGCGTCATGGCTGCAGTGATCAGAACTCTGCCTGTCTGATAAACGTAGACAGGATATGTGTACGATTGTTTCATGCCCGAGCCCCCCTTACTGCCCAACTCAGATCTCATATACCAAAGGTGCCCTGCAGTGTAGGAAAAGGCCCCTAAGTGAACCTGTAAAGACCTAGGAAATAGGCGTTCAGTTATTCAATAAGAGGAATGACGTGGGGTAAACTGTGGACCTAGGAAATGTCGGGGGGAAAAAATACTGCCAGATTGATTTTGGGATTTTGACGACGGAAAGAACTTTGAGGTTTTATATTGGGAAAGAGAACTTTCAGATATGGCAAGAAAGGGAAGAAGTATGCCATGTGAGATTGCTCCTATGAGAAGGTACAGGAAAAGACTCAATCACCATATGTGTATATAAATATAAATGTAATCACTGCAGAAATAGTTGCGGTGTGAGTATGTCACTGCTTCCTAGCCTAGACCTGTGATACAACTGTGCATACCAAGTCATCTCCCAATTCTTTATGGAGCCAGATATAAGTCTAAACCAAGTGCATGCTGGGAGATTGATATATTTGCTACATATTTGCACCGGGTGGATTCTACAGGTTGGAATGGCTAGTCCTGGCCAGGCCTATCTATTTTGCAATGGCCCCTACACTTTATCTAGACGGGATATTGCTAGCTTGCTTTTCACATACATCTTTCTTGAATCATCCCAAACCACAGACATTTGATGAAGCTGCTCTGGGGTGGAAAAAACACACCCTGTATTAAGATGTGAGGTGCAGCTGCTTATAAACTACTTGGAGACTCCAGAGTACTACATGCACATACTGTATGGAGTTTGAGATGCAGCTATTCTGCACGCCATCTTTTGGAGATCCCAAAGTCTTTGTACACATGAGCACCCTGTTTATCAAATGAGCAGCACCTAGAAGTAGATAGTCCTTGATGCTGTCTGTGTTACCTGAACTCTTTAAAACCCAAATCTCATTACCCCTACAGCAAGAATCTGAGTTGAGCCAGGACAGGTACCAACATATAGAGCAGATAGGTTTTAAGCAGTGATGCCAGGTGCCAAATTGAATTTAAAGGTTGACCACAGAGCAGCATCTTGGGTACCAAGGTTCATGATTCAATTTGGCTAGCTCTGAAAGAAGGCATTCCAACTGAAGGTTTCCCCTAGGTATTCTGTAATTCAATCATGTTGGGTTTGCTTGCTATCCATGTTCCCCAACCTCTGTGGAAATTCCTGTGCTCTTTGCAGCCAGCTGTCTTTGCACTCGGGAATACTTCACCTACCTTCCCAATCAAACAGCACTATACAAGCTTCGATCTCCCTAATATTTTTCCTTTAGGGATAATACTATTGATAATTTGGAAAACCTTTTCCTAACATTAGATTCACAGTGCCTTGGCGGTGTAGGAAGGGAACTTGCACAGCAACAATCTTTGAAAGTGTTCTCAGTGCTTGGTCATAAATCTACCTACTTTTAAATCTGCTAAATTATTAAATCAACTATGGCAAACACCTGCAGCGGCTAAGCAACAACACACACACCTCCCTGTGGAAGAACTAGGAACTAACCAAGCACCTGTTATTGTAGCCAGGCGCACAAACTACACTGGTGGATACGCACATAAATGACTGCTTCTCTATATAGGTAATAAATCTACCAACTTCGCTCCTTAAAAGAAATTGCGGTCCTGGCTGCATTTCTTCAAAACAGTTGAGGTGTGAGTAGACTGGCTTCTTTATGTCAAAGAGTACTTAATGTTACTGCCTGTGGCTTCAAGGAAGATGTTTGTACTGTTTTCTTTACTTCCTACACTTTTTTCTGCCCCTTGTTCTTTCAACTTAGGAACAAGATACTACATTGTGGGATATTGAGTGGTCTGATTGATTACTTGTCACAGGAAGTAACCTTTATCTTTTTTCTTTGTCTGTCAGGGTCCTCTGTACTTTACATGATAGAAGATTTTTTTTTTCTCTTTGATTCAAAACGTTTTTCACTCATTTTTGTGTTTTTTTCAATTATTTTCTGGTGTGTTTCAGTGCTTTTGATTTCATTTAGAGAAGAAAACTCCATAAAACTAATGATTTTGATCAGGAATAAACATGTCTGGAAAACTATCCATCACTACTTATACTCAAACATGAGACAGAACAGGAAGGTAGGAAGTCCAATCCGTCTATATCAAGCAGCAGGATCCTTAGCATTAGGCTTGGTCCATGTTGATGATGGTGAGAGTCAAATCTAGTATTATCACTATGGCTCAATTTACATATCTTAAGGACTTAGATGCAGAAAATACTACAAAAGATTTGTCCATTTAGGCTGAATTGTGTAGTAATACACCATGCATTTTATCACCATAATGCAAGAATGCAGTCTTTTTGAGCTGCCAGGGGTGCGTTCATGTATTGTATAGTTGCAATGTAGTTAACACATTTTAAAATGACTGACCTGATACAAAAAAACAACTATTTACATAGATTCAGTTATTATTTTTATAAATGAAGATGATGAGGGTTGCAATGTACAGCCAGTGCATGGGCAACACTGTACAACTCTGAGCTTTTCAGCTGCATGGTAATGAATGATCCTGCACCATGGAAGATTCATCAGCTGCTCCAGGTCTTGGATCCATGTGGTTTTGTTCTGGCAGCTCAACCTGCAAACATCTGACATCCACAAGCACACTGTAGTGGGAAATGCCTGTGATGGATGAGCATAAACATAACAAGAATTGCGGTTGTTGCCGCGTAAAAAAATGGCAACAACCGCAATTCTTGCATTCGAAGAAACATAATGTCTACATGGTTGGTATGTTTGAAGGGAACCCATTCAAGACACCAAAAAAGCAGGCCCAGTGAAAAAAAAACGTTATGCAACATTTAATAACATTATATAACGTTAAATAGCGTTTCTCTAAGGCTCCTTACTATGGCATAACGTTATATGAAATTCTGTAACATTATTTTGACTTAAAATAACGTTTTTTTGTTAGCTGGGGGGCCAGGAAGGGGTTATCAGGGGGAAGGATGATATTACCTCAAATATGGCATTTCCTATGAATTCCTTGGGTCCATGTTAGGGGGTAAGGAAATGTGTGTTGCTAGGCAGATAAACAATTACAATATATCTTGCTAGGCAACCAGCTGGATTAGCAACAAACTAATAGAACCATTGAATTCCTTGGGTCCATATTGGGGGGGTAGGTTTGATTATAATCAACCTCAGGACCATGGAAATGTGTGCTGCTAGGCCGATAAACAATTACAACAGCCATTGCTAGGCAACCAGCTGTATTAGCAACAAACAGATAGAACCATTTTATTTCCATTTGAGGGGGGGTAGGTATGATTATAATCAACTTCAGGACCATGGAAATGTGTGTTGATAGACAGATAAACAATTAGAATAGCCGTTGCTAGGCAACCAGCTGTATTAGTAACAAACCAATAGAACCATTGAATAACCTGCGTCCATATTAGGGGGGGTAGGTATGATTATAATCAACTTCAGGACCATTAAAATGTGTGTTGCTAGGCAGATCAACAATTAGAATAGCCGTTGCTAGGCAACCAGCTGTATTAGCAACAAACCGATAGAACCATTAAATTCCCTGCGTCCATATTAGGGGGGGTAGGTATGATTATAATCAACTTCAGGACCATGGAAATGTGTGTTGCTAGGCAAATCAACAATTAGAATAGCCGTTGCTAGGCAACCAGCTGTATTAGCAACAAACCAATAGAACCATTAAATTCCTTGCATCCATATTAGGGGGGGAGGTATGATTATAATCAACTTCAGGACCATGGAAATGTGTGTTGCTAAGCAGATCAACAATTTGAATAGACGTTGCTAGGCAACCAGCTGTATTAGCAACAAACAGATAGAACCATTGAATTCCTTGCATCTATATTAGGGGGGGTAGGTATGATTATAATCAACTTCAGGACCATGGAAATGTGTGTTGCTAGGCAGATCAACAATTAGAATAGCGGTTGCTAGGCAACCAGCTGTATTAGCAACAAACCGATAGAACCATTGAATTTCTTGCCTCCATATTAGGGGGGGTAGGTATGATTATAATCAACTTCAGGACCATGGAAATGTGTGTTGCTAGGCAGATCAACAATTTGAATAGCTGTTGCTAGGCAACCAGCTGTATTAGCAACAAACCAATAGAACCATTGAATTCTTTGCGTCCATTTTAGGGGGGTAGGTATGATTATGATCAACTTCAGGACCATGGAAATGTGTGTTGCTAGGCAGATAAACAATTAGAATAGCCGTTGCTAGGCAACCAGCTGTATTAGCAACAAACCGATAGAACCATTGAATTCCCTGCGTCCATATTAGGGGGGGTAGGTATGATTATAATCAACCTCAGGAACTATCAATGGTTGATTTATATTATTGTTATCACATAGCATAAATTTGTGTTGTGACACCTTATTCCAAGATGGCGGCACAATCCAAGATGGCGGTGCCCGTTATGACTGCTGGCAAACTGCAAACATCATATACCTCGTTCTGGTAGTGCCTGGCGGCACCACCAGGTGGCTACGCCACCACTTCGGCATAAAAAAATTGGATCAGATGTTATGAATCATCTGCCAAATGACAAACGTTTTTACAAATATCATGACCATGTCAAAAGGAGAGAAATTATCAGGCAGCACACGCACAACTTGGATGAAGCCATCTGTCCAAAGACAATCCTCTCGTCAAACTGTGTTTTTTTTAAATGGCAAGTAGTTTGTGATAAATGCTTGTGTTTCTTACATTAGAATTAGTATAAAGGAATTCCTCAAAAGAACAAAACAACCAACCAAATGTACTATCATATTGATTACTTACATAATTTTTTTCAAAGCCTTATCATTTTCAGAAGAGTAAACTCTCCCAGGGCAAAGTTAAGCAGGAGTGCCAAGTTAGGAAAAATTTAGAGAGATAAACTCCTAAAATATGCAACACAAGAAGATATACATTCATATCAAAAGTAGGGTCTGCCTAATACTCAACAAGCACTGAGGGCCGTAACTTCAGGCTAGAGTACACATACAGTTCATTTATGTCATATTACATGGAGTGGCATTGCTAAATTCTATAAACATGGCCTTTCATTTTTTGATATCAATGAAAACCTTGTTATGTCAAACTCTTGGCCTTTAACCTTATGTTGCACTGAAACTGGCACTCCCTTGCTAATAAAACTGAACTTGAGATTTCTCTCACCTTTCAGTACTCACAGAACTAGTCCAGATTTGGCCGTTGCAAGCTTATTGCTTTTTCAATATCCTGAACGCAGGATGCCACCAGGGGCTTTTCTTCCAGACCTAGTTCTTTTAGGCAAGCAATTTGCCTCAGGATATCAAATCTGTTTGTCAAATAATCTGGGTACACAGTTGTGGATCAATTCTGACATCCTGACATGATCATGCAGGCAAAACAAGCGTCAAACCCGGTCACATTGTAATACAGCACAATGCTGCAGAATGGTTACGGCTTACGTAATGAGCAGCCTGAGGGATACCCTGAGAGGATTGCAGAAGGTTTTAGGAACAACCATATAACCACCTCATACTGGGCTCTGCTCCTCTAGGAGGCAGCCAACAGGTAATGTGACAGAGTGACAGGAGGTGGCCTTTACTGTGCTATATGATACAGTCCAACACATATGTAAGTTGAAAGGACTGCCACACAACATAGAGTTGTAATGATAGGTAACAGGCATGGCCCTTTGCAAACCAAATCTGAACTAGCTCTATAATGTTGTTTGTCATATACAATGGATTTTGATTCTTTCTGTCTCTATTCAAGAATCTGTATTTTTGTTGTAAGAGTTTAAGTCATTTTTAGAATAATAGAAAGTTTTACACTTATGTCTGGACTTTGCCTAAGCCCTTTAGCTAACCACATGTTCTGCTGGATATAGGTCTAAGGTTGAAAGCTATAAATGTCAACCCCATTCATCTAACTACAGCAGTCCATTTCCACCTCTCTAACAGTCGTCACTACAACCCAACTTCCTGCCTCCATGACACCAGCACCTCAGTGCACTTGTGTCACCAGCCATGGTGGATTTCTGATCTTGGACAGCGCTGCTGTTGCTGCTGTATATGCATATAATGGGGTCAGCTTCTTTGCAGTTTGCATAGAAACAACTATAGGGTTTTTGGTTTTAACTTCTTTTCTCATGACCAAGTGGGAAGGCCCTCTGAATATACTTTAGCAATAAGGCTCCTAATACTGCAACAACCACAATGTATTTTATATAATTTATTACTGATAATGCAAGATGTTGAATTCCCATAATTTTGACAGAATTTCCCCTACATCTTCACTTGGCATGATCTTGATGAGTATGTAATGTCCACTAGTTTTTACTAAGGCGGTTCTCATGCAACCTATACCCCTGAGAGCAGTTGTCTGTGACAATTAGCATGCAACTTGAGCTGAAGGCCAACCTTGCATGCTTTCTTGCTGTTTGCTGGCATGGGTGCACACTTTGATTTTACAGGCACAGGTCAATTAAGGTTGACTTGCCACAGGCATTAAGGCTTTACAGTCCGGCTAACAAAAATATGTTGACCACTGTGAGCTGGATCGGTGATAGTATGCCATGTAACTGATTGTATTGAAAACTTAGTTAACTCCTGATTATTGAAATTGATCTTGTAACTAGAAACCCTTAAAAGTTAAGAAGGATAAATATCTTGAAACTAAATTGTAGATAAGTCACCTATGTCCATCCCAATATTTTATTAATTAGAGCTTGATATTGAATGGTCGATAACCCTTGTCAGTGAACCTGAGCGTTTTGTCTTGGAAAAAAACGATGCCATTGAAAAAGCTGATGTTATTCAACATGTCAACAGTCTTAACAGTAATATTGATATTTTGCTGATCACCAGCTTCCAAAGAATTGGAAGAATCCTCTGACATTTCCATCCTCCCCAACTAAACCCCATTTTCGGGACCTCTGATTAGCCAGTATTCCATGAATATAAGATGCCCTAATCTACCAGTCAGGTAGAAGCTGATGAATCTGCATCTTTCAAGATGTAGCTACTGAAGAAACCCTAATGGAGAGATCATTGTCAAGAAGGGGTGAGAATTCTCTGTTTGTGACAGGCAAATGGTAAACAATGCTTTGTGTTCTCAATGTTTTCAATATGGTGATTCTTTCAAAGAAAATAATAAGGATATGACTGATTGGCAAAATAAAGAATGCTTTGAATGGTTAAAATAGCATATTTGCATACCTTTATATTACTAAATTGCTTCTAAAAGAGGTCCTTTAAGCGAAAATGCAGGTGTTAATGCACTGATGAAAACTGCTTTACAGCACTCCTGTTGTGGCAAAGGAAATGTCAGAAGTAATATAAGTACTCTTTTATTTGACATTTAATCAGGTTTATATGCATGTCAGGATGTTGAGAGAGCAGTTTCAAGAGCCTACATATGGAGGATTCCTCTTACTCTTTGTTTTTGCTGTCACCTCACTTCTACTTCAGAAATTGTACTTCCTTACTGTAAATGCTTTGAAAATGCCTGTCCTACTTTGAATAGCTGACGGCATACAGTCCCTGCAGACATCAATATCCAATGTGCTTCCATGCAACCTATCGCCCTGCAGGCTGATACTTTTTGCAAATTAGCCTATATTAGTTATAACTTAACTTGAAGTCCATCTTACCATGCCAGAAAGATGAATGTTGTCACATATAGTCTTATTGGGGAGTGACCCTAAAGGCGCACTGAGCCCACAACGTCACTTGCATACTAAAAACAGCAGAGTTAGGTCCTTAACTTAGTGTGCCTTTAAGTCACAGAGGGGTTTGCTGCATCTCCAAAAACTTAAACCAGATCTCTGTATGAAGATTCAAATGACGAAGTGTCATTAGAAAGTACTGGCAATGTTAGGACACATACTTCCCTGAGTACCAAGACATCCAATTAGACTCTACATTCAAGTCACATCACAACCTTTAATCTACCAATCAGAGTTGAGCTTATTGCCCGGTAATGTCCTAAATTGTCCATTGCACCCAGATCAATTTACATCATTAGCAAGAGTCTGATCAAACTACAGCTGTATGGAAGGCTATTGTCAAACATTCACAAGTTACCCCAGAGCTGCATACTACAACAAAGAGACTGAATATTTTAAGGGTAAACAAAGTGTATAAAGCATGGAAATCATGACAAAAAGTTAGGTGTTAACCTTCACATTGGAAGCTTTCTTTCTGACATGTAACATGGATTCATTGCCTAGTAATGTCTTCAATTAAGCAGAGAACACTGACTGTCCGCTGAAGTTAGCTCAATTTAGATACTTAGAGCTGCCATACTAAAACAAATAGGCTAAAAAGAAGGAAACAAAGTATGACAATTAGGACGGAAAGCTACAGGATATCTTCTACATGGGGAGCTTTTTTCATAACATGTTGTATTGGCAATTTCTATACCCCTACATCATACTTAGTATTAGTGCCACCTGTCAGAAAACCTATCCACACAGTCTTCCATCTAGTCTCTGAATAGCGCAGGAATACACAAAAGTCTCATATGGCATTGTCATCTGGTCTGCAGCTTCATACTGGTGAGCCCGTCCTCCCATTGCTAGTGGCCATGCTAAAAGCAAAGCATTGTGTGATGGGGAAGCCTCCTATTGGGAGGGTCAAATGAAGGCACCACTTTGTAACAGGTGAGTGTCACAAGATGGCAACTTCCAGGAAATGTCTCCTGATCTAAATGTCAACTGCAGGGGGCTGTTATAGAAACCAGCAATCATTTAAACGCATACAAAGTGTTTGAAAAAATATTTTAACATTAGAAGGTGCCTCCAGATGGTAGATGATATACAAGAACATTGTTTTCCTTTTAATGCACCTAGTGATGATTTGTAATCACAATCAGAAAATTTGCCATGAGAAGGCAATTCTAGACACCGTCATGATAACTCCAATTGACTCCAGGTCAAACACTCTGTATGATAATCAAGGAATACCCTAGAATACATTGATTGATTCCTGGGGCAGGTCTATGATTGTTTTTTGTCACATTGCATCTCTGAATAACATCCTCGTCACATTATGGACTTGTTTGTGAGAAAGTTGCTTCTTTGCAGTCATAGTTAATTTATTTCCCATTGAGGGGAGGGGTATACTAGGATAAGGAAGGATTTGCTTGGAAAATGACACTCTGCCTTAGCATGTATGGGCCTGAGGCAAGCCAAGACCCGGGTCTCTGACCTCTACCCTCAGGTCTGACACTGGTTACAGCACACAGAACACATGGTCTTTGATCTCCACTGTCATCATGGGAGTCATCTTATACAAGTGGGGAGATGAAAGATTTCTGCAAAATAGCATTGATATTGAGATAATCATGTTGATATTTGGTCAGATAGTTATGGTGGCCTAGCATGGTCATGGTAGATGGCCATTTATGACAGTAAAAATGTAGCAAATGACATGAGTACTCCCTTTCCGAATGCAATCAATGGATCACCATACTCTCAAAATCTGTTTCACTGAAAGAATCCAGAGGATTGATGACTTTCTGTTCACCTCTGAAATTCAACGGAGTATAAACTGTCACTGACTTTTTTTACAGGTAGAAACTATTTTGTCCTTTGGTGACTTTCCTCAAATAAAATCTATACATTCCCTAAAAAGGTTTCCAGTATTACCTGTTCTCAGACATCTTGTACATGCTTACCCATGGACTGAGGTATAGACCCCTTTTAGGGAGATTTTTTGAGCAATGGTGTGTCTCTTTTTTGCCATAGAAAGTGGTTACATTGTATGGTGCCAGAGAATCATGTATCTATCCTATAATAAGCCAAGTATAGTTTTGAACAGTTTCAGAGTTGATAATTGATATATTCTTAATATTGTAACTAAACCAATGACATTTTAGTGAAAATGTAAATAACAAATTATATCTGCACACTAGGACCTACATCAGACAGCGCTTTTAAAGATAGGAGATAAGAGCCCAAGAGTGTATGCTATCTACTTGTCTTGCCTGTGTAAATTTGGTCAGAAATGGGGAGAGGAGACAAAGCATATGTGGTAAAAGAAATGTCAAGTGGAGGAAGCTATATCGTACATAACAGGACTAGGTGGCAACAATCGTCATGTGTGTGAAATGTGGATACATCAAATGTCAGAGCCATATTGTGTAGGATTGCTGCATGGCCTTACATGGAGAAGACAGGCAACTTTCTTGCTGCAATTAAAGCTGTAATTTGAGTCGTAGATGTTAATAATTGCCAAGAGTGATCTGCATATAACACTGATATAGAAATAAGATACATGTCGTCACACAAACTTCATGCAAAGGAATATTGTCTCACTGTTCCAGTTCAAATTACAACTCATTCCAACTAATTTTACACTCCCATGTAATGCACACCTTGTGATATGTAACCCAGCTGAAGCTGGATAATGTGGCTGTGAAATGTCAGGAAGCCATAAAAAAAACTCAGCAGCCAGCTTATCACCCTTTGGAATGAACACCAAAACCAGAGCATATTATGACATTGCAGTGTCCTCACCCTACACAGCAGTTAAACAAATCTCTTCCAACCCCCATGTGTATCTGCGTTTATAAGGTAGTAGCATCAGAAGTATGAGCCTCTATGTAACACTTATTGATTAATATATGTTCAATTTTTTATTTACTTCACCAAAGATAATTGTTTTGTATGAGGAACCACACTTGAAATGTTCTATTTTTCATTTACTTATTAAGTCAGTCAAAAAAGATTATTTGTTTTGTATTAGGAACCAAACTTAAAAGCAATAGGTTTTGTTGCATTGGACAGAGCAATATGTGAGATCTTCCTGGTAAAGTTATTTATCAATATTGTCCATGGCAAAAAAAAAGAAGCAAAATCTGTCTGCAGAGCCACTGTACTTACAAGCATCCCTCAAACATTGATGCAAAGAGTCTGTGTGCTTGAGAAGGAAGTTCTCTATTTTATATAAAATGAGACTCCAAAGACATTAACTGATGAGAGATTCATAGAATCAGCTCAGAGTATCCTTATGCATGGGAAACTTTTATCTATATAGAAAATGTCTCCTAATGAGCTAGAAGACTTTCTCAAACATTCTTGTAAAGTTCTCAACTCTCAAGAGGACTATAAATGCAGATCTATATTGAATTTTGGTGCGTGAAAAAAAAAGATGGCAGGAATGTCTGCTCAATTCTGTGCATCAAGTCTGAGCTACATCTTAAAGACAGCCAAACCTGTTGACAACTAAAACCACCAGCGATATTCGCAGGAGCTCCCAGTGTGAATAACATCCGCTATGCACACAAGGAACGGCGAGAGAGGCGACATGGTGAGAGAGGCGACATGGTGGGAGAGGCGACACGTTGAGAGAGGCGACATGGACCAGAGTATGGTGACAGAGGCGACATGGTGAGAGAGGCGACATAGGCAAGGATTATTAAATATAACACATTTCCTATACTCATCAGCAAGTGCCGCTATGGTGTAGTGGTGAGAGTTTCTGCCTCCCACATGGACGGCCAAGGTTCGATTCTTGTAATGGGACTATTTTTGTGACGTGACGATGAGACAGGCGATGTGACAATGATAGAGGTGACGTGATGATGAGAGAGACGACGTGGTGATGAGAGAGGTGACGTGACGATGAGAGGCTACATAATAATATCTACCCCAACCAGTCATAGTTTAACAGCTATCGAGAGCACGTAGAATCCCTCCCCCCTCTGAGTTAATTATAGTAACCACTACAGTAACAGGAGTATAGATGTAGGGGGGATCCCCATGTCACATGTCAATTATGAGAAATGCCCATGTCCCATGTCACTAAGGAAAAAGCCATGTCGCGTAGTTTGCTGTGTCGCATATCAATTTTAAGAAATGGCCATGACGCCGTGTTGAAGTTAGGGGTCCACCCCTATAATAACCCCCCCACCTGCAGAAGAGTAGGGGTAGTAGATTTTGTGCCTCTCTTATCACCTCTCATCATATCCTTGTGTGGTCGCCTCTCTCATTGCATCCTTGTGTGGTCGCCTCTCTCATTGCATCCTTGTGTGGTCGCCTCTCTCATTGTATCCTTGTGTGGTCGCCTCTCTCGCCGTCGCCTCTCTTCATGTCTCATTGTGCGGATATCATCGGCCGAATTAAAAGGATTGTCTTTATTTACCTTTGTTATGACCAAGATTATGCATGTAGCTGGGTACAGTAACTAGCAGCAGGTCTTGAACTGTGGGTTATGATTTAAAGGCAAAAATATAAGTATAAATTCTGAAATAGGGATTTCAGGAACTAATGGCAGATTGAAGCAAGTGTGCCATTTCTGCCTCAGCCAGCAGCCTCAGACTCACTAGTGGCAGTGTAGCACTAATGAGCAATCAGTGATGCTACAGCAGCAGCGTTTTATGGGTGTCAAGGTGGTTGTAATCAGTGTTAAGTCATGAGACTGCAGCCATAAATACAAGAAGACAGGAGGGGGCTTTGGTGCCTGATATCCTTGTTACAGATAGTCTGGTACAGTGTGGTGTATTGCCTGTCTACTGAGACACCATCTCATCTGTAAGTGTAACCCTAATCAGTAACACTGGCAGCAGCATTGCATGAGTTACATGGGTGCTATAATCAGGACTAGGCCACGATGCTGCATGTCTGATTTAATGTAGACGGCATAGATGTTAGCCTTTACATACCCTAGTTGACAGATTAGGTAGTGCTGTGTAATGTATGAGGTATTATAATAGATGGATGGATATATCCAAGGTATCTGAGAAAACAAATATTCATTAGTGTAGGGTGGAAAGCAATGTGTATTACACAGGCCATTGTTAAGAGGGCTTCCTGTATTGACCACATAGTAACACACACACAAAATCACACTGGCCGGCTACTCCATATCTGGTAGGGTGAACAGGTGCAATGGTGACCAACAGAGAGCACTGGGTTAGACAGAGATGAAACAATGCACCCTGCTATCATGAAACCAAAGGGTAGAGGCCTTCCACTGTACTGAGATATATTCTATTTTCTTTTTGTCAAATCTGTGCTTTTTCCTTATGTGCATGATCTGGATGGATTTATATGTAACATAAAAATCTTCTTTGCATTCATAAAACATATCTGAATATCCACTGCTAATCGACATGAGCTTAATTCACTCTCTCACACTAATATATATACTTTCCTATATACCCCTCAGCCCAAAACCAGAGGTATACTAGGAAAACAAGAAAGAAAAGGAGCATCTCAGAAAGCAATTTTAAATTGCAGGTGTGATATGAATTATTTGGTAGATGTCTCTCACTAAAAAAACCAAGAGAGTAAATAATGTAAATTACAAATAAATTTGATGAGCAGGGCTTATCTACTACAACTCAAGGTTAATGGATACAATAGCAAGGTAGTCTAGTCACAGGTGATGATTGCTAATAGCTTGGGCAATCTTTGACATAGCAGTAGGCCACTATCATACATGATGCATATGATAGTTACATGTATCAACCTGCCACTCCAACCTATCTTTATCCAACAAAACATATTCACCATGAGATCTTGTATATAAGCCTAATTTGCCTACAGGTCTCCCTTAACTTTAAATTCCACATAGTTGATTCAGGGGGTTCGACAACTTTGATTTTAACCTCCGTGTCTTAATATGTATACAGACTTTTTTTAATATCAATTCTCCTTTATCTCACATCACCAACATGAAATACCAGATTTCTTTTAAATAATTGTTTCATGACTGAGTATGAACAGGTACATTAACAATGGTGATCTTTGAATCACATAGTTTTCTTAGCAGCAGGGTGTCTAGCAAGTCCTGTACTTCTTTCAAATTGGGAAACCCCCAGCTTCCTAGATATTACCCAACTCAGATCCCATATCTCTTCCCCCAAGATGCCCTACAGTGTACAGTATGGCCCCCTAAGTTAACCTGTAGAGACCTAGGAAATGGCCATTCAGTGAAGGTAATATAAGGCATAAAGTAGGGCGAACTGTGAACCTATGAAATATCAGGGAAAGGGAAAAAATTCACAATTGCTTTGAGGAATTTGATGAGAGAGTTAAGTTTTAGGTTTCTATAGGGAACTTTAAGATATAGGAGGAATTGAACGAAGTATGTATGCCTTTTTCCTTTCCACCCATGAAATGGTACAGGAATTCACAACATGTAAATATAAAATATATATATACATATTCATATTTAATGAATATAATATATATATGCATATATATATATATTTAGTGAATATAATATATATACGTATCCATATTCAATCCTTCTTCAAAAATATTACTGCTTCCTAGTCTAGCCCTATGACACTACTATGCATACCAAGCCATTTACCAATTCTTTATTAAGCTGGATTCGAGTCCAAGTATATGCTTGAAGAGTGATGCCTCTGCTACAGAGTGGTTGGTTCTACAGGTTGGTATGCATGGCTCTGGTCAGACCCATCCATTTTGCAAAACGCCCAGGACCTTTATCCAGACCGGATTTTGCTGACGTGCCCGCTGTACACATCTTGTCTGGACACAGTCCCCAACCACAGACATTTGATAAAGCTGCTCATCTACTCTAGAGTAGAATAAACACACACTGTGTCAAGATGTGATGTGAAGCTGCATATGGAATATTTATAGACCTAAGAGTACTACATGTGCATATTGTATGGAGTTTCAGATGGGGCTATTCTACATGCCATCTTATAGGAGATCCCAAAATTCTCTGTACACATGAGCACACTGGTTATCAAATCAGCAGCACATTGAAGTAGATAGTCCTTGATGCTGTCTGTGTTCCCTCAACTCTTGAAAATCCAAATCTCATTACCCCAACAACGATAGTCTGAGTGGAGCCAGGACAGGTACCCATATATAGAGCAAATGGGTTTTAAGCAGTGATGCTTGGTGCCAAAAGGAATTTAAAGGCTGACCACAGAGCACCATCTTGGGTACCAAGGTTCATGATTCAATTTGGCTAGCTCTGAAAGAAGGCATTCCAATTGAAGGTTTCCCTTAGGTATTCTGTAATTCAATCATGTTGGGTTTGCTTACTATCAAAGTTCCCCAACCTCTGTGGAAATGCCTGTGCTCTTTGCAGCTAGCTGTCTTTGCACTCAGAAATATATCACTTACCTTCCCAATCAAACAGCACTATACAAACTTCGATATCATTAATATTTTTCATTTAGGGATAATACTATTGAAAACTTGGAAAACCTTTTCCTAACGTTAGATTCACAGTGGCTCTGCAGTGTAGGAAGGGAACTTGCACAGCAACAATCCTTGAAAGTGTTCTCAGTCTTTGGTAATAAATCTACCGACTTTCAAATCTGCTAAATTATTAAATCAACTTTGGCAAACACCTGCGGCGGCTAAGCAACAACACACACACCTCCCTGTGGAAGAACTAGGAACTAACCAAGCACCTGTTAATGTAGCCAGGTGCACAAACTACACTCTGGTGGATACGCATATAAATGACTGCTTCTCTATAAAGGTAATAAATCTACCAACTTCCCTCTTAAAAGAAATTGTGGTCCTGGCTGCATTTCCCTTAAAACAGATGAGGTTTAATTAGACTGGCTTCTTCATGTCAAAGGGTACTTAATGTCCTGTGGCTTCGAGGAGGATGTTTGTTCCGTTTTTTTTACGTCCTACACCTTTTTCTGGTCTTGTTCTTTCAACTTAGGGACAGGATGCTGCATTGTGGGATATTAAGTGGTCTGATTGATTGTTTGTCGCAGGAAGTAACCTTTATCTTTTTCCTTTGGCTATCAGGCTCCTCTGTAATTCACATGATAGAAGCCTTTTTTATCTCTTTGATTCAATACCTTTTTCACTCATATTCGTGTTTTTTTCAATTGTATTCTGGTTAATTTAAGTGCTATTTATTTCATTTGGAGAATAAAACTCCATGAAACAAATGATCTTGATCAGGAATGAACATGTCTGTAAAACTATCCATCACTACTTATCCTCAAACATGAGATAGAACTAGAAGGGAGGAGGTCTGATCAGTCCGTTTTAAGCAGCAGGATCCTTAGCATTAAGGTTGGTCCATGTTGATGATGCTGAGAGGCAAACCTAGTATTATGACTATGGCCCAATTTACACATTTTTAGAACTAGGATGCAGAAAATACTACAAAACGTTTGTCCGTTTAGGCTGAATAGTGTGGTAATACGCGATGCATTTAATCACCATAATGCAAGAATGAAGTCTTTTTGAGCTGCCAGAGGTGCATTTATGTATTGTATAGTTGCAGTGTAGTTTATACTTTTTTAAATGACTGACCTGATACATAAAAACAACTGTTTACATAGATTCAGTTATTACCTTAATAAATGAAGATGATGAAGGTTGCAGTGTACAGCTACTGCATGGGCAACACTGTACAGCTCTGAGCTGTTCAACTGCATGGTGATGAATGATCCTGCACCATGGATGATTCATCAGCTGCTTCAGGTCTTGGATCCATGTGGCTTTGTTCTGGCAGCTCAACCTGCAAACATCTGACATCCACAAGCACACTGTAGTGGTAAAAGCTTGTGATGGATGAGCATAAACATAAAAAATTGGATCAGATGTTATGAATCATCTGCCAAATGACAAACGTTTTTACAAATATCATGACCATGTCAAAAGGAGAGAAATTGTCAGGCAGCACATGCACAAAGTGAACGATGCCATCTATCCAAAGACAATCCTCTCGTCAAACTGTGTTTTTTAAAATGGCAAGTAGTTTGTGATTAATGCTTGTGTTCTTACATTAGAGTTAGTATCAAGGAATTCCTCAAAAGAACAAAACAACCAACCAAATGTACTATCATATTGATTACTCACATAATTTTTTTCAAAGCCTTATCATTTTTAGAAGAGTAAACTCTCCCAGGGCAAAGTTAAGCAGGAGTGCCAAGTTAGGAAAAATTTAGAGAGATAAACCCCCAAAAAATGCAACACATGAAGAAAGACATTCATATCAAAAGTAGGGTCAGCCTAATACTCAACAAGCACAGGGGCCATAATCTCAGGCTGGAGTACACATCTAGTTCACTTATGTCGTATAGTATAGAGTGGCATTGCTAAATTCTATGAATATGGCTTTTCATCGGTTGAGATCAATCAAAACCTTGTTATGTCAAACTCTTGGCTGTTAACCTTATGTTGCACTGAAACTTGCACTCCCTTGCTAATAAAACTCAACTCGAGATTTCTCTCACCTTTCAGTACTCACAGAACTAGTCCAGATTTGGCCGTTGCAAGCTTATTGCTTTTTAATTTCCTGAATGCTGGATGCCACCAGGGGCTTTTCTTCCAGACCTAGTTCTTTTAGGCAAGCAATTTGCCTCAGGATATCAAATCTGTTTGTCAAATAATCTGGGTACACAGTTTTGGATCATTTCTGACATCCTGACATGATCATGCAGGCAAAACAAGTGTCAATCCTGCCAGCAAAGCATTCATACATTATACTCACATAAGGTCACATTGTAATACAGCACAATGCTGCAGAATGGTCAGGGCTTACATAATAAGCAGCCTGAGGGATACCCTGAGCGGATAATGCAAGGCTCAGGGAACAATCATTATAACCACCTCATACCTGGCTCTGCTCCTCTAGGGGTCTAATTAAGAGGCAGCCAACAGGTAATGTGACAGAGTTACAGGAGGTGGCATTTACTGCATGTGCTTTGATATAGTAGAACAGATATGTAAGTTGAAAGGACTAACATACAACATAGAGTTGTAATGATAGGTAACAGGCATGGCCTTTTCGCCAACCAAATTGTCATATACAATGGATTTTGATTATTTCTGTCTCTATTCAAGAAATTTTTTTTTGTTGCTGGAGTTTAAGTAATCTTTATTCAATTGTGTTATGAAATAATGTCATCATCCTCTTTCAGTAATCCTTTCGTTTGCCATGAACTTTTTTCCTCCCTAATTCAGCACTTATTTGACTATGTCAGGTGCAAAATTGCAAACATAAAAAGTTTAACACTTATGTCTGGACTGTGCCTAAGCCCCTCTGCTAACCACATGTCCTTCTGGGCATGGGACTGAGGTTGAAAGCTATAAATGTCAACCCTATTAATCTAATTACAGCAGCCCATTTCCGTCTCCTGTCTCCTGGGGCCTGTTTCTTAACCCATATTTGATAGAACGGTATTTTTTGGTGTTTCTAAAGGTGATATATTAGTAATTATGCTATACCTGTGCTATATTTGTCTTCGTTCTACTAATAGAACTCGTTTTCACTAATACAATGATTTCGTAACATGTTGCTTAACCTCTTTTTGGCGTTACACTAGCGTTATATTAAGGCCGTTAATATATTGTTTAGCCTGTTTTAGTATAGCTGTTTAGGACCATGTCGAGGGGTGGGCATAAACTATTGGTCAATAAAAAAGAAATTTCTACAGATCTCTTGTACATGTATACAGGATATGTGAAAAAAAAATTGGACAAAAAATATTTATATTGCAGTACTTATATACCTAATAAGACGCAATTTGGACTTAGACATTTTAGCGATATATTAAAATGTTGATCGCTGTATTAAGGTTTCGAGTAATATTAATTATTATTGTTGTGCTATGCGATTATTTTCATTACTTGTGGGGGCTTACATACTAAGCTATGTGCATTTTAAACCCTTCATTCTGCAATGGTATCACACAGAAGCTCTATTAATGTTTCTAGTTATATTAATTATTATTGTTGTTGTATGTGGTATTTATCATTGCTGGTGGGCTGAGAAACACAGTTTTCATCGTTCTATTAAGATCCTGATCGCCTTGTTAATTTTTCGCGTTATATTATTATTATTGTTGTTGTATGTGGTATTTATCATTGCTGGTGGGGCCTTACTGACTGATCTGTAAGTTAGTACTATGGAGGAGAGATGGCGCCACACACATCAGGGAGATTTTCTGCTGCTACACACCTAGATGGCAGCACCGTTCTGCGCCTACAGCTATTCTTGCACTGGGGAACCCCCTCTGTCTAACGGGGATTCCACACTATACTCTGTCTCTAATCTTTCTTAGTATATCGGTAGCACTAATATAGCTTAATATATTGAATGGTAATATAGCTAGAAATGTCCTAATATAACTACTTTGAAGGTAACCAACAGCCGAAAAATTGGCAATTCTGTTTCATAAGTCGTTATACTAATATTTCTATTAAAATAACAAAATTTGAAATATTAATTTTTCGGCTTTTGCAACAGGCTACTTTTCGTTACCTCTTGTTATATTATCTCCGATCTATTAAGACATGAATATAACGGTCTAAGAAACACTTGTTAAGAAACAGGCCCCTGCTGTCGTCACTACAACCCGTCTTCCTGCCTCCCTGACACCAGCACCTTTATGCACTTGTTTTGCCTGCCATGGTGGATCTCTCTTCTTCTACATATTTTACACATATCTGTTGTTAGTGCTATATCTGTGTTTAGTATGGTCATATTCTTTGGATCTTGCATGCATTTTGTCTGCTATTTGTATCGTGACACCTTGAAGACTTGTTGCAATGATCTGCCGTTCCACATAAAGCAGATGGTAGAATAGACCTTATTTTTGGCTCATGGCTTCAGTATTGAATATATTATGGTGAGAATGTGATAAATTTAATAAGTCCCTTAGCAATGATTTGTCTAGTTATTAATGCAGACCTCAAGTATCATGGCCTTGACCTGTTTCTGCTGTTTTTGAAGCTTTCCCAGTGGGTCAAGTTACCAAATGTCCCTAGCATGATAACATATGACGGAGATAGCTGCTCACAGCATTAAAAAGGAGGCTGTGTTTTGTTTGTTTGTATTTGTTTATTTTGACTCTCCACTACATAGGTGTATAGCCTGTATCATTGTATAAAACAGTATATATATATGGTTCTTACCGATCAACCTCAGCTCTTTTGGAAGACGGTGCTCAGCAAGGCTTTTTACACCCTTGGAGCAGCATTCACGGGGCAGGCGTTCCTGAAGGAGATTCATCATATAACATTTTCATTTTGGTCTGTAACTCCTTCAGCTCAGCTCTGCACTTCTCTAACTGATCCCTAACAATTTAGCCGGCAGTCTGCAACAAGAACTATGCTGGAGAGGTATGTGAACAGAGGCATCTAATACATCAATTACAGTTCAGAAGTCTGATAGGAATTCCTTAGCAGATATTTCTCAAGTAATTATCTAGAGTATGTAAATGATTTTAATTACAGTAAAAGGTTTAATTAGCTCCTGTCACAGTGTATCGTTTTTGAACCAGCTGTGAAGCAGCTGACAGGCATATAACGCTGCAAATGCTACACCTAATCCTGTCACACTGTCCTGATGACTCAGATAGAAAGGCATAGCAGGAACTGGTGAAACTTATCTGAGTTATCCTGTCTCTTGTTTTTATAGCCACTACCATTCAAGGGTATATTAGTGTCATGCATACTGTCCATTTCATCCGAAGCCTTAAACAGGAAGGAAGTTCAAGCTAAAGGCTGATCATGGAGCTCACTATAAGGCAATGTTCTCAGATACAAAAGGTGGTGATGACTCAATTTGTATAACTCTTGAAAAGGTGTTCCGAGGGGAGGTTCCCCACTGGGAATCAGACACACTATTAAGCTTCCTAACTCCCTGTGTGTTCCCTACAACATGCTGTCTCTGTACAGGAGAGGCAGGTGCAGTGTTTATGATTCAATTATGGATGTCTAATAAGTTAGTTTTCTTCTTTTTAAATTGATATGATCCTTCTACAAGCTAACGACCCTATTAATACATGATGCCATTGTCAAGTGTTTTATACATGAGCCACTAAGTCAGTCAGGAACTTACCTGTGAAAGATCCCTTCTGGGAATCTATGATCTAACCTAAAGTTTGGCCATAGTAGAAAGTGACTAACTGTTGCTACCTTCTAATCTATGAAAACTATGTAAAGTCCTTTTCTTGATTAAGATACTAGTAGTGCATAAACTAACGCAGTACACATGTAAAAGTGCAATGCCGCTTTTTGAAACTCACCCGTTTGTTCTATAAATGTGTCAGAATCAAGTATAGTTAGGCCTAAAACATTATGTGGACACATAGGCTGAATGAGCTCACAACTGTCCGTTATTTCTAACATTCAAATTTCAATTTTAAGAGGATCTCACACAGTTGTAGGACAGAGGAGCACTAATGAACTGGCCTGTGATATTAGTTTATTCATCAATAAGGAAGAAGAGGAAGGGAGGAAGTAACAACATCCAATAATTCATGTACATGTTACTTCAACAGGAGGCTCAGCATTACTTAAGGCTTCATTAGTTTTGATGATGCTGAAAGGCAGTGATAAGACTGGCTGTATTTAGGCAAATTAAGATAACATCCTGTTGAAACCTGATGTTAGCGGAATACTTATTTGAGTTGGCAAGGGTGCATAGTGTGTTCATCCACAATTCCCTTTGCCATATGGATGCTTGGATTGAACTACTCATGAGTGTTTTATGCATCATGCAGCCCTGATATCATTGAAACACTCAGGAAACATGAACATGAACACTTTTGCGTATGAGATCATTTAACCCTGTTATAACTATAACGGATGAGAGTGCAGTGCAGTGCACAGCTAATGGATATGCAGCCCCATACAACAGCTTACCAAGCTGTCCCACACTGAAGCCCCTAACAACTTGCATGCTTTCGGGTCCACACTGAATGCTCATGAATGATGCCCTTTTCATTTTGCTTCATCAACTGACTGCTTTGAGAACATATTATTGACCTACTTCAGACTTGTATAATTATCTTCTTTGTAACAATTGATAAACATTATGTAGGCCTCTGAGCTAATAAACTCGTTGACAATGAATGCTTGTAAGAGAGATGTTCTGATTACAGAGATGTTAAAACGAAAAAAATAAATAACAGCTTTGGGGCAACAGTTGGTAAGGAAGGGGAGCACAGAGGAGCAGGCATGGGTGGACATTGAAAGGTTAGCGGACAGAGTGGCAAAATTAGTATTGTGGTAGGGATGGAAGGTACAAGAGTTGGTTGGTCGTAAGGTTGCTGTACATCCTAGATAACAACTAAGGTATTTTCAAGGGTCATGATGGTGATTGAATCTGTGAGGTGAATGACGGCAAAAAGCATGCCCCTACACTTTTGCAGAGGCAATGGTTATTTTACATCCTACACTACATAGACATAGTGTGATATGGACAGGCCTTTGATATATATGCTGTATGTCCAGCACAGCAGCGGGGAGGTTGCAGATATTGCGGCAGGGTGCTGCTAAGTCTTGGACCCATGGTTTTGTCAGAGGCAGACGGACACCCTACATCCGAGCCACTTCCCACGTCTAGGAACAAGAGAGGCAGATTGGGGTCATACAGGCTAAGGACATACTAGGGAAAGGCTGAACCTATGCCAGATACACACTGTGATAACTATGGCAGTGATCAACATTCCTCTGTGGAGTCGGACCCACAATGGTAACAATAAGATCAATATCTAGTTTTTTTTCTGTCATTGTGTGAGCCTCGCAATATCTGTAGACTGGCACTTAATAGGATGTATGGCATCAGGGACTCTGAGATGAAATGGTTGTGCCGCACCCAATCAATGTGCTCCCAAGTCACAAAACGAATGCTTCCTCTCCATGGAGAACTAACAAATTTCTACGGCCACACTTTGTGTTTTATAAATAAGTTCTGTACTTTTACATAGAAATATACATTTTTTCAAACAAAATCATCAGGTATTGTTCACAGCAAAAAATAAGGAAGATAATCTAGGCAGCTAGAGGTAGTCTGTTGGACATTTAGGCTACACCCTCCACCCCCGGTCAAGGGGTCAAGATCCACCCCGCCCCCTTTGGGTTCTAAATTCTATGAGCACTGGCCCTTTGAACCATAGTAAAGTGCAAGCTTTTTTGGGGGGCTAAAAACAGCTTAAATCAACAGAATCATTTGAACAAAGAAAAAAAATACAGCCTGGCAGTACCAGAATCATTTACTATACCGACAGAAGAGCCTTAGGCATAATGCAGCTTTGCTGCTGCAAACTGGTTATAGATCTAGATTACATCATAAGTAGCTCGAAGTGATACCCTGAGCAGATTGCAAATTGCTTCATGGAACTCCTGGAATAGTCATTATAACCAGCTCATACCTGGCTCTGCTCCTCCGGCAGTCTAAATAGGATTCAGCCAGCAAGTAATGTGACAGAGTTACAGGAGGTGTCTTTATTCTTTGGTATCTTTCCAAACAGAATCTAAACTGAAACTTAAATGTTGTTTACTCTATTCAATAAATATCAACTCTTTCTGTAAATATTTATAGATCTTATATTTTTTCATTAGTGACTAATACATTTTTCTTTCGTTGTGATCTAAGTCATCATCCTCTTCTCATTAATCCTATTCTGATTCCGTCTAATTCTACTTATTTTGGCCCCTAACTGAGCAATTATTTGACATTTGCAGAGACAGGTATGATGAAATATTACAAAGTAAAAGGTTTAACAATTATGCATAGACTATGCGCTACCCAATTTAGCTATCCTTCAACCTGTTACATGTATGTTACTGCTGGCCATGGGACTGAGGTAAACAGTTGTAAATCTCAACCCCATTAATCTAACTACAGCAGCCTGTTTCCGCCTCTCGTCTCCTGCCGTTGTCACTACAACCTGTCTTCCTGCCTCCATGACGGCAATACTACACATGCTACCTGCCATGATGGGTTTCCGTTCCTGTTCAAACCCCTCTACACACATAGGGTCAATACCCAGTTGTATTAGGATATTTTGGGGTTGAATATTATGGATACTATTTGATTCAGCAACATTTCTCAGTTCTCTCTTCCATTTATATTTACCTTGTTGTTTTTTCCAATGTAGTATCATTCAATACGTAGCCATGACACTGAAGCAGCATACTGGCTGCATTCCTATGAACAACCGTTCAAGCCGGATCCACATCTCAGAAGAAGGCTCATTATACAGCACTTTAGTATTCATCTGTAATCTCCTTCAGCTCAGGGACTCATCTCTGCACTTCTCTAATTGATTCTTCACAATTTTGCTGCCAGTGTATAACGAGAAATGTGCCAGAAGATTATACGAACAGGGGTGTCTCAGAGACCAATTAACAGTTAAAACTCTCATGAGAATTCCTCAGCAGATATTTCTTGGTCAATTATCAAAAGTGTGCGACAGATTGTAATTACAGAGAGACGTTTACACAGCTACTGTCACTTCTCTAAGTGACTCATATAGTAAGGGATATTATGAACTGATGAAACGTATCTGTGTTAATCCCAGGGCCTTTTACCTAATAAAAGCTGTATTTAAAAAGAAAATGTTTGATGTATAAATTGGGTTGTCAATCATCAGTCATGATCTAAAGTAGATGCAAAATGATAATGACACTGGCCCTCAGTGACCTGAAAAGTTATAGATCTATATGTGATATGTTATAGAAGACTAGTTGATTAAACTTGGGAAAATGATTCACATCTAGAAGAAAACTATCAACAAACTCATAATATGTATGTTACATCAAGATTTACATCAGGCATGACTGTAAGGCAGAACATCTACTCTTTGTTCCATCCAAAAGTGGGCTTCTCTTTTAATCTAGCCTAATGCACCTATTAATCAGAGGGGTCTTCTAGAAGGTATGTATGCCTTTCTTTCCTGACAATATGTGGTCTAAACCCAAATGTTGTATGTATAAGTGAAACCCCTACCCTTAAGCATAAAGTCATGTGTTGACCTCCGCTCCCACCCCTATTATGTCAAATTCCCCTGATGCCACATCTACATAAATCCAACCAGTTTTTAAACAGACCTGAGGGGGAGTCAAGGGAGTTGTTGATATATGCATGGGGACAAGCTACATTAGTCATATGTATCAGTTATGCGATCAGTGGCTTTGAAAAACATATATTTCATGGAAACTACAGGTACTTTTTTGAGAGAAAATCTTAATCCATGGTAATTTTGTCCACAAGAACAGATTGGATAGCCCTTATCTGCCCCAAGAGGCAGGACATGTGTGCGCCATAATGTAATCTAATGCAAATAATACGTATGAAAGCCAAATCTTACAGAATGGGGTTTCAAAGTTTTCACATTATTTATGCATCATTTATTCATCATACATTTTTGCCGAAGAAATTCTGACTTTATTGCTCATAGAACATTAGCACTCTACAGCACTTTAGCTTTCATGAAAAAGACTAAATAGTGTATCATATCCTTGATGTTTTGATACAAACTACTGATGACTTATCTTATTCTATCTTCAAAGAGTTTCACCATATATAGATAAAAAGGACTTTTGCAACTCTAGTCATGAGTAATAAGGAACATTCAAATGAGTTTCCTGCTTAAATGTACTTGTTGCAAAAGTGAACAAAACCCTTTAAATTTCAAATGCATTTCACACTGTTCTAGGACAGAGGAACATAAATGAAAAGGTGCATAAGATTAGAATATTCATTATTAATAATTCTAATGAGGAAGAACAGGAAGGCAGTAAGTAACTACATCCCATTGCATGCAGACAATAGGATGCTCAGATTTACTTAAGGCTTCATTAGTTTTAATTATGCTGAGCGGCACAGGCAGAATGGCTGTATTCAGGGGGATTGAGAATGCCTATGTTAGCAGAATACTTACCTGTTAAGATTTGCTGAGTGTGTTAAAAAACATTTTTTTGTCACCATGATATGTAAACTGCGTGTTGGTGGCCTGCCAGCAAGTATGACCAGGGCCCTAATGAATAAATGTTACAACATTTAACCTGCAAGGAATATAAATGATCTTCAAACTTTGTGCTGGTGACATTGGTAGTTAGAATTTCAAGTTGTAATTTATATCTACGTGTGACTTGATCTGCAAACTTTTCCCGTTCATGTCACACAGACCTTAAAAGCAGAAAATCAGGAAATTCTATGTAGGATCCATTTCTATCAGTCTCAGCCATATTAGCAGCAGGGTGTGTGAGACATATGCAGTAACACAAAACCTCTGCAGCTGTGGCATTGTTCAAAAGCAATCTCCCGTTGGGAAAGGACAGCCATGGTTGAGGGAGGTTGGAACATGTAAGTGAGGCTGCACAGAGGGATAGGCATCTGTGGCCAATGAAAGGATGACAGGTGGAGAGGCATAGTGAGTACTGTGTTAGGGACTGGAGGCACAAGGGAGGCAGATGGGGTCATATAGGTATGGACATACTGAACAAGGCTGAATAAATAACAAAGGCATTTAGTTGGTGATCGACATTCTTCTCTGGAGTCAAACTACAATTAGATCACTCAGGGTTTTTTGTCAGATAAGGGAGTACCGTAAAACCCCGCCTTTAAGACGGATTTTATTTGGGATTTATTTTTCCTACAAGACAGATTTTTTTTCCCAAGATTAGGGGGTCGTCTTAAAGGTGGGGTTTTTAGACATTGGATTATAGTGAAAACAATTTTAAAAGTATTTTTGTACAAGACAGATTTTTTTCCTAAAGTGGGGGGTCGTCTTAAAGGTGGGGTCGTCTTAAAGGTGGGGTTTTAACGGAAGTCATTTTTTAACAACAGAGAGGGTATGTGGATTTTGGGGGGGACCTTACAAAGTTGGAGCGCTTGAAGGGGAGGGACCAACAAAATGTGGACCCTCTTGAGGGGGGAACAAACAAGAGTGCACTCCTTTTAAGAGAAAAAGACGCAGGATACAAAAGGTTAATGGGGCCGGCTGCACTTAATTTCAAAGTGCCTGAGGGGGACCGAACCCCCCCCCCCCTACTGTTAACAAATGACTACTCCGTAAGGCCTCGTGAGCCCCAACATAATTAAAGACTGGCACCAACAAGAAGGTATGGTAGCAAGCATGCTGAGATGAAATGGTTGTGCCAAATCCAATCAATTCAGGCCATGCAGAACCCCCAAAACAAAACTGAGGATTCGTCTCACTTAGAAGAAAGCCCAACATATGATGGGTGCTGAGTGATGAAGCCCCTGGTGTTAACTATGTCACTGTGAGGTGGTCATCGAACCGTGATTCAGATTGTACTCCAATTGTTGACAGCAGAATATTGCACAACCAGCTTAGGCTCGTCATGGAGTCACGTACACTAGGGACATTCATCAGTGTCTAAAATGACTGCCAACAGCCTGATCTATGAGTGATTATAGAGATATCATGTGCCGACGAAGAAGCATGTGGCAGACGGTAAAAAGGAGGAGTAAAGGCCCAGTATAGAACAAACGGTCAGTTTCTAAGACATTGAATAATGGAGTAATTACTGGTCTCAACTCACATACACAGAAAGAAGTAGTCGAATCATATTGGAGTGTGGACTCTAAAGTGACTCCCAATCATTAAGGAGTCTTAGAATAGGAGTCATTATAGAGATATTATAGAGTCCTGCTAATGTTAGGAAGTCACTTTAGATTCCTTCGGGTGAGTTACCTTAGTGATCAAGTCACAGTGATTCTACTTCTTTTCTCAGTGTATCCAAGAACCGAGCACACCTGTACTTAAAGACATACATACCCTCCCCATCCTTTGTGCCATGTGTGTTTAGTCTGGTCCATACTAGGCCTATACCACTAATGTGTTTGTACTGCAGCTTTAGATACAGCATTGGTCAATGTATTGGTTGGTGTCTAGACAGTTATTTCCTCTCATATCCTAAATGTTTCTGAATTGTTTTTCTATGTGTGCAATCCATGTAGCTATGATAGCAAAGGCAAGCAATAGCCACTACGTTAGTAGGTATAACAGCATGTTGCACCCTACTCAAGGGAGATACTATTCATCAGAACAAAATTGTCCTTTTGTGAATAAGTTTTTTCTTCATGTATAATTGGGGAGTTCATGGAATAAACTTTTTTGAGACACAATTCAGTTATACAAAAGGTTGGTTACCTGACGTTAAACATTGATATCAAGCTTCTTTCAGGCCCTAATGCATAGTTTGTGCCCCATGGTTCATGCAGCCCTCTTTGTCCGGTTACTATCATGAAGGGTAGTAACAGGAGAATTGGCAACACAGAAGGGTCAGGTCGTGAAATCAAATTAGTTCTACATAAAAAAAAGGAGGATGAAACAGTTAGGCATAATACTGTTGTTAAACATATAGAGATTTCCTCAGGGTAGGATGTTACACTTTATCTTTTAAGCATAGCTAATATTTTTTAAAGTAATCAACTAAACTTTATAGATACAATTGTTTTCATCAGGGAATTTAAACCTCGAATTTCATTATGAGAAAAGGTATTCGTTATATAAATATTGTAGCAGAATACTCAGTTTTGAAAAGGTTCAATCGACTACCCGTACACCATTGAACACAGGCCGACCTGAGTCACTGTCCACTTTTACTGTACTTCCTACATATTCCTATTCGGCCAAAATGATCATCCCTAGGTCATAAAGAATATAAGAGTCTCTTGCCATAGGTATTTAATTCAGTAGTGACTTATAATTCTTTTCATATCAACTACATGACATATTAGAGGAGAGGAGATAGCCCCCATAAAGAATTCTAGGCATTAAAGGTTCGGCTCCTTACATTGAACTCACAAAATGGTCACCAACTACTGGGATCCGTGAATGTGCAGATAAGGATTATCACCACAAAACTATCTAGGCTTGGGGCTTCTTTTATATGCAGCTTTTCACATTTGTCAAGATATTTCTCCCGAACATGGGTATTCAGAAATTACCATTCCTTGCATATCAAGGACTATCTTGGATTTCATTACCCAACTCTTAGTCAACTGATGTACTATCGGATGTTATCCCTGGTTGGGTTTCTGTTAGTTGGATGATGTTGACTGGTATTTATGGGGTAAATAATAACTCTGCTGTTGGGGTCAGCCAGGTCAGGGTCTGGTTTTAACCAATCAGGACTCAGCTGGGTGGTCTGTGTCGACCCAGGCTTCCCCAGCTCAGATAGCTCGTCACACTACATGCTGCTGCCATCCGACCCTGTGCCCTGACCGCACATATGAACTGACAGAAGAACCTATTTGATGAGGGATCAACAGCAGAAAAAGTTATTTAAAGTACTTGTCAAGAGAAAACATTTCTCAAGAGAAATAGTGACTGATTTTAAATGGGTTATCTGAAATATGATACAATGTATGTGATGTCTGGTGCAGGTGATTAAGTATGTCGATGTTTAACAGTAGTAGCAGTGACGTCACGGCACCATGGCGGGAAGGCTGGTACTACCTCCCGGGGATCAATACCAGTACTAACTAGTTAGTCCAAGCTGTAATTTCCTTTATCCCTCAAAACCTATATACTAGTCTCAGAAACCAATCTGAAATGAAATACCAACTTGCTTTTTTCTAAGACCAGTACATAGGTTTTGAGGGATAAAGACAAGTGTGTGAAGATCGGTTTCTGAGACCAGTAAACATGTGGCACAATCTCCCAACTTATGTTGTTTCTTGATATATGTGAGAAACCATCCTAAATATTCAGGACGTTTTTCTTTGTGTATTGGCCCAATATTTTCAATTTTCTAGTCCTCCAAATGCCACCCAAAAAACTATAAGCATCAAAAACACTAAATATGACATGTTTTAAATGTCTCCCATGTCTACTCAGGCAGTAACAGCCTATCCCTAATATCATTTTATATTGGGCCTTTGGTATAGTCGTTGATTCATGATGATTTCACTACATATGTACCTCTTTTTTTCTCCACTGTCATTTAAATGTGTTTTGTCAGCAAAATGATCAAAAGTCCTCTCAAGTTGATACCTCTATATAGTAAATCAATAAAATCCACCAAGTATGGATTGTGTCCCAGATTGTGAGGTAAGTCTTGGGTCTTCTGCTAGAAAAAAGAAATTTAGAAAAAAATCCAATAATCTTGCCTTCAGGAGCATATGTTTTTTGGCATACATATTTTCCATCATGAAGTCACCCGGAATATTCGTCACAGAGTCAGCAGCCACCCTGATGAAAATTCAAACCTTTATAGAATTATTGATACCCAATATATTTAAGCTATCTCTGGTTTTCCTGTGTCCTACCCACCCTCTCAAATGATCTAATACAGAAATCCACCATTTTTATGCTCATTTATATATAAGAAATTATTTCCATCACGGAGTCACCACAGTGACTCCATGACGTAAATTACGTTAACAGGGGTACTTTAGGCCTATACCGTGCCAACTAGGTCTAACCAGATATCATGATGCTTCACATTTCTTAAATAGTGCTGCAGCAGGGCAGACCGCAGTAGGTGAACACCCATCACCAAAATATACTAAGCAACACCCTATATCACTGGAAAGCTATGGTTTTGAGGATTATGGATATGGCGGGTGTAAAAAAAAATATTGGGAGGGTTTTTGTCAAGGTCAAGGTCAAAGGTCAAGGTCACAGAAAATAGAAAATGTTGCTATATTTCAATAAATTGTGAATATGTCAGGAAATATAATAGCTATTCTTTTGATTTTTGGGGTCAATGTAGGCCCCATATAGGTTAATTAAATTTTCAAAAAATATTTGACCTTGAAGTAGGTCAAGGTCACCAAAAGTAGGTCAAATCGGCTAAAAATGAGGGTTTTTAGTTGAAACACTTCATTCAGGGTTATCCCAAAGCAACAATTTTGGGTCTAGAGTGCTGGAAATCGGTATGTGGGGGCACAGGGACATAGGGAATAGACATTCCAGATTTCATAAGAAAATTCATAATTTCTCCAGAGATATCCTAGGGTCAACCCCAAACTATATAGAGGTCATGAGTGAAAATTCATGTGTTGGACATCCTAGGGTATAATAGGGGGGCAAGGTGGGCATAATGTCCATATTCAAATTTAGGTTGAGTGAAATTCTATACTACTTTGAGGGTAGGTACCCCCTAATTTGGGTGTGCTGATTTCAGATCTAGTGGCAGTAGAATGATACAGGTGTTGGAACAAGGTCAAAAACAAGGTCAAAGGTCAAGGTCACCCCTACAAAGGCTCAAGTCAGAAAATATACTTATAATGGCAGTACTCATTTAATAAATGTAGCACAGCTTTGATATTATGTGCCATGTTAGAACTATATAGGGGCAACATGCATAAAAAAGTTACATGCTCTTTGCCAAGGTCAAGGTGATTTTTCTCAAGGTCAAACATGGAAGAATTGGCAAATATGCCATACAAACCATCATTCAAATTTCCCGTACTATCAGGAATACCATCGAGATAAAATGTTGCTATTTTTTAATCAATTGTGAATATTTTAGGAAATGTAGTAGCTATTCTTTTGATTTTTGGGGTCAGTAAAGGCCTCATATAGGTTATTAGATTTCCAAGAAATATTTGACCTATAAGTAGGTCAAGGTCACCAAAAATAGGGCAAAATGGCAAAAGAATGTGGGTTTTCTGGGGAAACACCTCATTCAGGGTTGTCCCTAAGTGACAATTCTTGTTCTAGAGTGCTAGGAATTGGTATTTGAGGGGACAGGGACATAGGGAATAGACACCCGAGATGTCATGAGAGAATTTATAATTTCTCCAGAAATATTGTAGGGTCAACTTGAAAATAAATAGAGGTCATGATCAAAATTCATACTTTGGACATTTTTTGGTTTGATTTTAGGAATTTGAATCTGGTGTGTAGTCATACAGGTGTTGGAACGAGGTCAAATTATGTGGTCAGAAGGTCAAAGTCACCCCAAAAGTAAGTCAAATCATATAAGATAAACATGTGCCTCTACATGGGTACCCTCAATTTTGACTGTGTCGCCATGTCAATTTTTAGCAGAAGGGTTGTGTCATTGTGTCGATTTTTAGGTACATAAGAACTTAGAGAAAAATCCCTGTGGGTCAATTTTTATCCCTAATCTTCCTGTGTCTGTCGATTTTTAAAATTGCCTAAAAGGGCCGTGTCACTGTGTCGCCCCGTGTCAACTTTTACCTATGTAGAGATGTTCACATAATGCTTAAATTTGTGTGAAATATCAAATATTACCATGGGAACAGTAAGCAAGTAAGCAAAGTCAAATATCATTATTAAACCAGATCAAATCAGAAAGATTCTTGCATGGGGCAGTCTCCATTTAATATTACCAGCATATGTATACCATTTGTGACCCGTTTTAACAAAATGGGTCGGAAGTCGCATAGTAAAAATGTGATATTGCAATATCAGTGTGCAGCTCATCAAGAGCGTTCATTTGGTATGTGACATGTAGTATATTGGCCAGTTTTGACCCTTTGGCAATATTTTTGATACATTTTTGTTGAATTTTTTGAAAATTAATCAAAATGAGATAATTAACATTTATATTAGATATTAACTATATTATACAATACAATTCTAAATCCTGCGGCCACCATTTTGAGAATAATGGGAGTTGAAATCTGGTATTTATTTCATGGTGAATACGATCTATCAAGGTTAAAGCTATGGGAGTGCCGTATGCGAGTGAGGTGTGCAATAACCCTCTGCCGTATTGCACGCTGTTGTCGTATTGCACGTTCCCAAGGGACACGGGGGGTCGCTATGGGGTCACTATGGGGTCGCCATGGGGTCGCTATGCTGCCGAGGGTCACGTGATATGCGCGAAATTCAAAATGGCGGCCGACGGACGTAAACAAACACCGAGGAAGTAAGCAAACATCGTGGAAGTAATCAAACATAGAATGAATAGCTATTTTAGATTGGAATTCCATGAAATAAATACAGAGCGTCACTTAAAAGTGCCCTCTTCAGTGGTTACTGCACTCGAGGCCCCTGTCCTGTACTGCACTAGGCCTACGGCCAGCGTGCAGTACGGGACAGGGGCCTCTTGTGCAGTAACCACTGACTCGGTCACTTTAGCGTGCCGCTCTGTCTATGTACCTTATTATTTCATAAGATAACTATTCAGATGTTAGAAAAATGCCAAAACTCATTTTTCAAAAGTCAACTTTTTTCTACCCTATACTACTTAAAGAGGCCATATCTAGGCTCTTGAAAGTGCGACTTCCGACCCATTTCGTTAAAACGGGTCACATTTTGTGTCATGATAGAACTATATGGAACAGTCATTTCCCAAGATCAAATGTGGAAAAACTGACAAAAAATAATTTAGACCATCCTTAGATTGTCTACTCATTGGAATGCCACCTCTAATTTGACTTTTCGAGTATACAAGATGCGGACATAGCTTATGGCCAATATTGTTTGAATTTGTCAAAGATATGTAACATTGCCATGGTAACAGTCTCCCATTCACCAAGGTCAAATATGAATATTAAACTAGACCAAATTAGAAAGATTCCTCATATAGGGCAGTCTCCAGATGAATAGATAGCACAGGTTTGGTATTTTGTGTTTCAACAGAAACATATTCTGTCTAGCATAAGACTTTTTATTTCTAGGTGATTCTGACATATCTAGGAAAAATATTGATTTCGCATTTGGTGAGAAATATGTAATATTGCATTGGCAATAGCCAGCCATTCACCAAGGTCAAATATAATGCTCAAACCAGAACAGTGTTGAAACTAGAATGAGGGGGTTTCTCCCCATGATGTTCAGTCCATATACCTGTAATTTTAAGTTCAATCAGAAAATGAAATTTGCTAATATCTTACCATTATTTGCTAAAAATGATTAACCTATATAGTTTGCTATGTGTATGTGAATGAGCTTGGATAATAGTGTTGTATTTCTTGAGCCATAAGGATTTAAATGACAAAATACAGCAGAAATAAGGTATATTTATAAATATGTGGACTCCTTCCCCTCCCCCCCCCCTCCCTCACCACCCCACCTGTATTAGATACAGCAACTTTCCCTATGGGCAAAACTATACCCCACTATAGCCCACCAAGTGTACTAGAAGCTTGTAATATAATTATGTATGCGGACGATGTTTTCTTCCATACGACCTCTGTAAATGTGCATAGAGCCGCTCATAAGGTACAACATGATTCTACCAGAATATATGACTGGTTTTGTAAAAGTGGCCTAGTCATACACACCTTTCAGCCCCCAACCCCAACAGCCGAGGATAGACGGGGAAAGAGAGAGTCAGGAAAAGGACATGTATAAGAGGATAGGCATGGAAAGGGAGATGAGGGGAGCAGGAACATACTGTAATACCTGTCCCTTCTTTCCGCATCTTTTCTCCTGCCTATCCATATTTAACAAATCCCTCTTTCTGGCCATTGATACAATACTGACCACCTACCTATCTGTCCCCTTGAAGCTCTTTGTCTGTCTCTCTCTCCCCTCTCTAACCACTTACAAATTCCTGCACCTACCCTTCTCTCTCCCTATCTCTTTCCTTCTATTATTTCAATCCCCTACATATATATAGGGGAAATATACTTAGCCCCGGCTCTTCCGTCTGCCATTCAACCTAACTGTCTCCTTGTCCTTTCTTATTCTCTGCATATCCCTGGCTTACCCCTTCCCTACTTATACTGCCGCAGTATTAGTAATACCTATACTCTCTGGCATACTCCCTGACCTATCATTCTCTGCCCCTTCCCTGAATAGCCAATGTCTAGTTTATCAATCTCCATACTTATGAATACATCTCTCTGCTCTTGCATGCCCCTATCTTATTTCCTGCCAATCCTTCTCGCTGCCTATCCCACTGCTCATACATGCCTATCACTGGCCATACCTCTTACTCTTCTGCCTATTACTCCTTCTGACCAATCTCTCCCCTGCCTATACCCATACCTCTCTCTCTCCCTGTCTCTTCATTCCACTGCCTACCAGGAGATGAATAGGAAATGAAGAACGATAGACAGGGACAGGTGGGAAAGGGAAAGGAGACACAATGACAGAGCTGGTTTATAGGAGAATAGGTAGGGGAAGTGAGAATCAGGGAGGGGAAGAAGGGAAGGTAGGCGCTTGAATGGGAAGGGACAAATGGGCCCCCAGGTAAAAAAATACCATGGTTTTCACCATGGTAAAGCGTAGTTAATTTACCCTGGTTATTTGACCAAACCATGGTATATTTACAACAGTATGCCATGATACTTACCATATTTTACTATGTTAATTACTAGGGTATACAATGATCTCAACTATGCTGAAATTAATGTTTTACTATGATTTACCACTATATACTATGATATACCGTGGTCAATATCTGAATATACCATGATATCAATACCATGGTTTGGTCAAATAACCAGGGTACATTTACCATGCTTAACTATGGTAAAATACTATGATCAACTATGGTAGAAATACCATGGTTTAGCCAAAATACTGTGGTATATCTACCATGGTTTACTATGGTGAATACCATGATATACTATTCTATTTTTTACCCTAGGGCTAGGTATGTAAATGGATGGTCATCAAGAGGGATAAGTAAGCAGTGGAATAGGCAGTGAGAGGGAAAGATACTGAGTAGGGTCTATGTAGGGGAATGGAGTCTGAGGGATAGGTATGGGATAGGCAGGGAGGATAGATGCAGGGAGAGGGACAAGTATGGGCATAGGCATTGGCAGAGGGAGGCATTGGTCAGGATGAGAGTATTATTATTGTTCATTTTTACATGTTTGACCTTGACCTTGGCCAAAGTTATGTAAACTTTTCATGGCTGTTAATCCCATCATCGTAGTTCTATTACTTTGTTTATCTTGTTTAAAATTCATATTTGACTGATAAATGGTAGGCTGTCAACATTGTTTAATGGGGCCAATATATGTGTTATTACTTGGACAAACTGGTTTACCCATCCTGGGTTTGGATCCTCTTTGTCCAGGGCTATCAGGGGGATCCCAGATGGATCAGCTGAGCTCTAGCTCAGATTTATCCCATATTAGTACACACTGTAAGAATGTACAATCAATGGTAATTTCTGGAGGAAAATCAGATGTCAGTATGTTTTGAAATAGTATTTTAACACATATGGGCTCCTACTGGCAGCACTGGGAAAAAAGGACTAAAGCCTGGATATGGGCCCTCAGCTATGCCAGTATCATGTAAACTTGAAAGGTTAAATTGGAGATGGCAAATATGGTCTTAATGACTTTTTTTGTTAATTTGTCTCTGTTTGACCCAGAGAATATGATGTTGACCTTGCCAAAGGTCATGTAGCAATTCTTGAGGCCCTCAACTTCATGAAGACCCATCATGATGTAGAATAGGGTCTGCTATTCTAGGTTGGATATAGGATGATTACGTAATAGCTATTATATAAGCAAAACATAATTAATATTGTTGTTATTCTTAATATTGGTGTTGGATATTAATTATGATACAATTATAAATGGATGCTGTCACATAATAGTAGCAGGGGTAAGGACAGGTGTAGTGTTACCTGTCGGTCTCCTTATCTAGATTATGACTGACCCAGATTGTACAACTGTACCATACTGATTATACTGCTACTATGCTAATGAATAGTAATGAGGGAACCTGTGCTGGCTTGGCCCACAGCTGATAATAAACAGTTATTAATTTGGATTCAATCAGAACAGACGTCTGTGTTATTCCTTCCCATATGAGACTATCTAACCCTCTTAGTTTTATAATAATACAGAATACCAAACTCATGATATAGGAATTAACCAAGCACTGCCCCATATTAGGACTTTTTTTTATTTAATCAGGTGTGAATATTATATTTGACCTTGGTGAATGACTATAGTCGATGCCATGGCTGGCCGAGCATCGACTATAGTCGACATAACTCTATGGGAATCAGCAAAGGCTCTGCCCAGGGAAAGTTCCTGTGAAAAGGTCTGGCCCCCATCACCAGCAAATACTTTTTTTGGTCGGCCTTAAAGGGTTAAGCTATCTCAGCATCATGTAAGCATTCAAAAATCATGTCTCGATGGTATTCCAAATAGTACAAGGTACGTGACACATTGTATATATGGCATATTTGCCAATTCTTCCATGTTTGACCTTGTTAAAAATGACCTTGACCTTGGCAAAGAGCATGTAACTTTTTTATGCATGTTGCCCCTATATAGTTCTAACATGGCACATAATATCAAAGCTGTGCTACATTTATTAAATGAGTACTGCCATTACAAGTATATTTTCTGACTTGAGCCTTTGTAGGGGTGACCTTGACCTTTGACCTTGTTTTTGACCTTGTTCCAACACCTGTATCATTCTACACCCAGCAGATTTGAAATCAGCACACCCAAATTAGGGGGTACCAACCCTCAAAGTAGTATAGAATTTCACTCAACCTAAATTTGATTATGGACATTATGCCCACCTTGCCCCCCTAATATACCCTAGGATGTCCAACACATGAATTTTCACTCATGACCTCTATATAGTTTGGGGTTGACCCTAGGATATCTCTGGAGAAATTATGAATTTTCTTATGAAATCTGGAATGTCTATTCCCTATGTCCCTGTGCCCCCACATACCGATTTCCAGCACTCTATACCCAAAATTGTTGCTTTGGGACAACCCTGAATGAAGTGTTTCAACTAAAAACCCTCATTTTTAGCCAATTTGACCTACTTTTGGTGACCTTGACCTACTTCAAGGTCAAATATTTTTTGAAAATTTAATTAACCTATATGGGGCCTACATTGACCCCAAAAATCAAAAGAATAGCTATTATATTTCCTGAAATATTCACAATTTATTGAAATATAGCAACATTTTCTATTTTCTGTGACCTTGACCTTTGACCTTGACCTTGACAAAAACCCTCCCAATATTTTTTTTTACACCCGCCATATCCATTATCCTCAAAACCATAGCTTTCCAGTGATATAGGGTGTTGCTTAGTATATTTTGGTGATGGGTGTCGCCAGAAATAATGATCTGAGCTTCCTGGTGCTGCAGCACTAAAAGTACACATGATCATGACATTGTAGAGCGATTAGAGCAATGGGACCATTTTGAGGAAACTAGTGTAAAGCCGAGAGTATGTAGTTGAAATTTTCATATTTGATAAATGTCTAAAATTCACCGGGCTGTATCTCAAAAGCCTTTTCTCAGAGGATATCCATTCTTTATATGCATCAAGGTATATGTTGTCCCAGCTTGTAAACAAAATCATTAGTTGCTGTAATGTATCAAACACACTTGGTACATAATCATGGATTTTTCGTCACTGAGTCACCTAAAAAATGGACAATAAACTTCGCAAGACCATAAAAACTATTTGTCGGTTCCATTCAGAAAGACTTATCAACAACTTTATTGAAAAGTCACCCTTTCTTGCTGCATTGGTCTATTACCATTGGTTTGTTTAAATACATACATGATTGCATATATACATAATAAAACATTTAGTTTTACTTTGTATGAAATCTTTATCACATAAACCATGCTTGCATACTTCTATAACATCCATTTTGTTTTTCAGGTGAGTCGAGTTTTGGCACATCTAAATAGATCTGCAAGGGCAGGTATGAGTTTTATGAAAATAATACAAACACTTTCCTTTAGCCGTCAAAGCCAGCCACATACAATCAGTTTTATGTCACTTTTTTTAACTAGTGTAATCAAAATTAAAATGTCTGAGGAAAGCCAGATAAGAATGATGCTGTATTTAACAGGCATGTCTTCAACAAACAGTTGGTGTGATTATGTGCTTAGCTATGTCTTTTTTTTGAGTGACCTGACCAATGAGGGTACATTCAAGCAACAATATCCTATACCCTACTTTAGCCTAGAGTTAAGACTGGCTCTAGGTGTACTAGTAGCTTCAGTGTACTGTGAGCTCACTTTGTACCAAACTTAGCTTCCTATCCCCTGCCTATTGATACATATCATGCACTAGCTTTGACCAGAGAAATAGCATTTTGTTTGTTTTACAACATCATCCTTAGTCCAGAATACCACCATTATGAAGAAATTTGCTATTTTTTTTACCTTCCTCTGTGTACCATGTGTCAAACTCCCCTACTACTAATGGGGGAGCTTGGGGCTGATATGATACACTTGGGCGCTGTCCCAGTCCTAACCACCTTTATCCCTTTATCCTAAAACTAGTAAAACTATACTGACTCTCGATTAAGCTTATGTATGCAATTGGTATACATCTACAGTTAGATAATGATGTTATTTCAGGAAATTACTGCATCTTGCATTTGATATGGGAGAATTAATGCCTCAAATCTTTTCAAGTAATAATTTCAACTTTATTCACAAGAAGTGGAGTCTTGTAACAGCGAATTTTCCTTCTCGGTCCTCATGATATACAAGTAGTTTGACATTAATAACATGTGATTAGACATAATCTTCATCATATGAATGTGGAAATGCATTATTTTGTACTTTACATATAAACAGAGGGACCTTTATCATGTATAGTCCGTGAAATAAATTTAATGATTGCAGCGGTCAGTAAACTGTTGCTTGCTACAACCATTATATAGCTGTCTAAGCATCTAAGTTGGCCATCAGGTGCTTAACTTTATGGCATATTTTTCTGCACAACTTAAGTCCCAGGAACATATTAACACCACACAGTTATTTTGATAGGTCAATCTATATCCAATGTCAAGTGATATACAGCATGAAATGGTATTCCCTTGCTTCATCATAATGCAAGTGTTAGGTTGAGAATATGAAGGAACTCTATAACATATATCATATTGACCACCAGCTATTACTTGTAGTAGCCAATATACAATTGGAATTGTCCATACATGTATATACTCCTAATTGATAGTTGATATCTTTCAGACTCATTTATACAGTTGTGAGTGTCTGCTCCGATTAATGCTTTTTTAGTATGTATACACATTAGGCACACTACTACCATGCGTTCATCAATGACCCGCATTTTAATATTATGGTCAATGGATGAGTTTTAGTAATCATTATAAATACTTTCAATATTACAAAAAACAACTGAAACCTTTCACTGGTGCAATAGTCATGACCAGCAAAAAATATGGTTCCTTACACAAGAGCAAAACGAGTTTCTGATAATGATAAGTGATCCGATATTTGACATCCACTATTAAGTCCTCTGTCACTTAGACCATAGGTAGCAAGGTGTTTTGTGACAGCTTGCAAGAACTCTGTCCCTAACCAGTGCGCCTGCTCGTCGCGGATTTGTTCGTCAGAAGGCAGCTGAAGGGTTGTATTCCAAAGTTTAATTGTTCTGACGTTACCAGACACCTGGTGCCAGTGGTGGAGGTCTTCAAGGCTTATACCACCATGCTGTATGCTGACTCTACTGCCTGGGAAGTCTGATTTACTCATGTTGCTCAAACTTTCAAGCAGTTCCTTCAAAGGGCTGCTGCCTCTCGGAAGATATACTGATATGTCCCTAGTAATCAAGAAGATTTCACAGACATGTTTGAGTGCCATGTCCCATGCACCACATTTCCAGTGGTCTTCAGGAGGGACACCCCATTCTGGAGGTGTGTCGTTCAGGTTGATAGTCAGGTAGCCGACAGTCATCCTGTCAGCGCCATACTTCCTCAGCTGAAGGATGCAATTGGATATATCCGGAGGACTCCAGGCTCGAATTTTCTGGTCTTCATTGCTCACCTGCACCCAACGTGTGCTGTCACTGGGGTAAAACCTGGATTGTAAGCAGATGAAAGCGCAGTTTTAACAAATAGTGCCTACTACAAACGAGCTAAATGTTTGAGTAGCTAATTAGTAATCTTTATAAACATAATTGTATCACATTGTTTAGAGATTGGATATAATGTCTCTCTTGAAAAATTTTGATTGCGTGAAGTAACTTTTTTAATGTGTTCATATGTTGTACTGCGCACATATGCCCCGATGCTTAATGGGTACCCATATCCCTGCCAACTTTTTTTTTTACTTGATATTGGTCATTTATCTGTTCCCCAAATTGATTTCATCGGATAGCATTGATGAAAATATGCATATGTATTCATACGAAGGGGGTCATAAACTAGGGTACAGACAACGGTCATGGGCAAAACATATTTAGGACCCTACAAGGTCACTTAGAAGGATCCCACAAGGTCAATGATAATGTCAAATCATGGGTTTAAAAATATGGTAAATTTTTTAATTCATGAATTCTTTTTTCTGTTTTTGTTTTTTTTCCTGCTTTTTTGGGTTACAATACATGTCAACAGCAAAGACCTCACAACATAGGCGCAATGGATATATATAGATATAGGTACATATATAGGTATAGGTATATATATATATATATTTATATATATATATATGCATATATATATATATATGTATATATATATATATATATATATATATATATATATCAGTAGGTATTATTTGGATATTTACTCATGACAGGGCAGCATTTGGAGGTAGGTGTTTTGTGCGATGAAGGTCTGTAGACTGGTGGCACAGCAATCGGACAGCAGATCCAGGATAGTATCACTCACAAAAGTAACAGGCAGCATGGCAGCAAGGACAATAGATTCTGCTTTGAATCCAAAGTATTTCGTGACCCATCTTTTCGATATTTTGTTTCGCGTAGTAAGTTCTGTTAAAAGATCAAAAGTAGCATTAAGTTTTTCCCACGTGACTGTGACAGCCTTTTCGTCCAGGGGATAGTCACTTTGGAGTAGCAGGACACCTGGGGCTACCAGCACGAAGTTGATACCCAACTGCAGGGTTTGCAGGTTGGAGACAAAGTTGTACCATTCCTTTGTCCATGGTCCATGAAGATTTTCCTTCTTTAGTTCGACCTGAGCCTCTAGTAACAGAAGGAGACGGGTCATCCCAAGAAGAAGAGGTACAGATTCTTCTCCTCCATATTCTGCTAGTATGCCAAACAGTAGCTTCTGGAGGTTTTTAAGAATGTTCTTCGAACAAATTTTGAGAATGATTGTATTTCTCCTGGCTTCAGATAGAGTTGTGATGGCCCTGGCAGCGAAAAATTCATTCAGAACCTCATGTCCAAATGCATAGTCTGTTACTCTCTTAGCAGTCCAGTCCATCCTCTTCTGTCTCCTAAAAAAACACAAGTAAGGAGATTCTGAAACTTTGAACCTTTGGAGATCAACTTCTGTGAAGTATCGCTTTTCTGTAAGAAATCCATGTAGGCAGAGGTTGTAAAATTGAGAACGTTCTTCTGGGCTCACATCATTTCCTTTTGTCTCTCTCATGATAAAGAAGTTTTCCATTGTTCTCAGTAGTTGCACAGGCTGGAGGACATTTTTGTCATTTAAATCAAGCAATCCCTCTACGGCCAAGGCGCTCAAAAGATGTATTCGCAACGGGTTAGATAGGGTGGCCCTCATCTTTTCTTGATGGTGGTATAGATATTCTACCACTGGGTGTAGCTTGTCTGCCTGCAATGTTCTACAGTGTATAGAGATGTACTTGTCAGCGTATTCTACCCCTTGAAGGGGTAAGAAGCCTGTTATTCTCAGGAGTCTGTCAAAGATGGATTTATCCATTCTTGATAGTCCTTTCCTTGCTGAGACTAACACCTGAGGTCCTCCTTCTCGGTGTATCTTACTGATGAAGGCTGTCAGTGCCTCTAATGTCTTTGCATTCATGATTTCATCTATGCCATCAAATGCGAGGGCTGATTTGAACCACTTTGTGTATTTTCCTGATTGTAGTTCTTTCATAATAGCATTTCTCATTTCTTGGGGGCAACACATGGCATTCTCTACTGAATCCCATATATCAGATGATAACGATCTTGCAGGGATGTAGATTGCTAGCATCTGGTCTGACAACTGACCTTTGCCATCAGTTTCGTCAAGGCACTTTAGCAGTTGCAGACTGCAGTGGTGCGTGAAGCATCTGTTGAAGGTTGATTTACCAGTTCCTGGGTCACCTACTAGTAGGACAGTGTTTGGCTGATCATCTTCCTCAAATGGCTTCATGATGTTTGCCATCTCAATCATTCCTGAAAGTCTAGAAATAGTTGAGAATTGTTTACCAGCATCACAATCTATGAAAGACTATTTTCTCATTTAGCCATGCCCATGAAGTCTACAATTTGCATATTTGAAGTTCAACATGAACCAAGGTTAGATAATGTTGAAACTAATAATTGTATATTATTAGAGATTGTCTATCAAAAGTAGGGTGTCTTCCACTTATTATAGACCATATATCTTGGTGCTGAGGTAGGGTCTTTACAACCTGCATGCTTGAATCAAATGGTTGTTGACATTTTTCTATTATCCTAACAAAGTAAGGTTCATTACACTGGTGCCGTGACCAGTTGATATTAGTTAGGTTGGCCAAATTACATATTCTGTTGGTGGCCTCCCCTAATATGGCTAGACAGGAAGATACAGAGTCATCCCAAGTCAAAGAAGAAGGACCTGACATACTCTTCCTCATTGAGGGCATGTTTCGTACTTTCAGGTAGACAAAAGGTTCAGCTGAGAAGATGAGTTGAAGGTATGGTTGTGTCCACTTTTGGAATAGGGGGTTTGGCAGCAAAGGCTTCAACCCAAAGAATGTTTGTACAGAGGAGAGCTCGAAAACATCATCCACCAAACGTTGCAATGGAATGATCGTGAACGAAAAGTTGGTCCAAAACCCAAAGAAGATGAGAGAGGAGTTCCATCAGATATATACTCTGATCAGAATATGATGATTCAAGGCTATGGCATCTACAAACAAGTAGTTGCCCCTGTGAACTTTTTGTTTGGTTCCGAAAAGAAGGGTTCTTTTGAATAAGCTTAAAAGATAAGTAAACCAGGTCAACTGGTGGATTAAAAAGAGGAAGCTCATCTGATTCTCAGTGGAGTACTATGGCTACAGGAACCTTCCTTTTCAGATTCAAATCCGCTTGATCTGCTGGATTGAACAAAACAGTCTGCTATGGAACCACTGTTGAAAGTGATTTCAGGTGCTGGAAATGACTCTACAGGGGGCTTATTACGTCGAATACAGTAATTATTTTTGTCTATGCATTCTTTATTGGCACAGTTTGTTTGCAAGTCCGATGACCTATCTAAAGTCAAAACCACTTCGAGGGATGAAGGAAGTCACCAGCATAGAAGATTCTGATGCTTACAAGATTGCCACTACACATTGGGGTAGTAAGGCTAATGATGAGAAGGTGATTGACGGTTCAAAGGCTGCCATATCCAGGTCAAAGACCCCAACTGGACGATCATAAAAATTGACAGCCGTAAAGCCAGCTGAAAGGAATGTGGCTGGTAGTAAGAGACAACCTGAGCCAAAAGTGGCTGGTACGTCCAAGCGTTTAGACTCTCCAAAAAACTGAGAGGTCCTTCTAAGGATGATATGCTGAGGAAACTTCAGAAGATTCCACTAAGCCAACTAACAGGGCAAAAAACCAGCAATCGGATTGTGCCATGAAATAGAAGTCAATGTTAGAGGCCAATTGTTAGACAGACAAGCAACCAGGAGTACACATATAAATATACCATATTTCGGCTATTTTTGTCATTCAATCAATATACTTAAGAAAATAAAAGACTGTTGTACAAATGCACTCACGTATACCTTTCTTACTGTATTGTTAAACTGTATAAAGGTTACACATTTTCAGCAAATTGATGTTAGCAAATTGGAATTTCTGGTTAAAGATTATGTATATAAACTCAAAATATACAGGAGAAAACCCCCTCATTCTACTTTCCCCCTAAATAGTATGAATGATAGTTTTTCTCAAACCTGAGAATAGCATATATCAATAGCATTTAATGTAGGAAAAAGCTCTGTTTATCCCACAGTTAATTGAACAGGCATGCTATATTCTAACTCATAATTAGGCAAATGATTGTAACAAGATGTGGGATTGAGGAAATATGTCAGAATGTTGAACCTGTTGTAGTCCTCTACGAAAGGGCCATTTTCCACGTAGCACGGGACAACGTTGTAAATGTCATCGTCAGGATCTTCATGTTTGAAATCAAATACACGGGCCTTCAGAATGTTCTTCTTGCAGTATGTACAATGGACTGTCAGGCCTAATGAAAAAAGTAAAACAAAAATATGTGAATGATACGTTTCCCTTCATTATATGTTATATGAGTTATGAGGCCGAAGATATATTGGCAAGTTGGGCTCCATGCACAAATAGAATTGGGAATTGGGTTCAAGTTCGAAAGGTGTTCATTGTGCTTTTTTCGATAGTGATTAAGCAAACTCAGACTTTGCAATACAAATACAAAAGAGCATGAATCGAGAAAAAGCAGATTATATAGCTATTTATCAAAGTTCAGTGTAAATTCCTTTTGAATTTGAATTTTATTCCTGCTGCTGGTTCTTACCCATGTAGACACACCTTACCCTAAAAAGCACTCTCAGTGCTTTTCTACGAGCTTGGTCTCAGAGACACAAGAATTTTATTGATCTTGTTTTAGCCAAATGTTTGTCATGTCTTCACAATATATTTATCATGTGTTTTTGCAACATACATGTTTACTCATTTTACAAAGATTTAAAAAAAAAATTTATTCTTTGCCAATTTGTTTGAATTGTCACATGTTTGTCATGTGTTTGTCAACTGTCCATCATCTGCACTTCAAACTCATTGTCATGGCGTTATGATGTCATCTTATAATATTTTTAAAGATTTTTTTCAACAAGTGTTTTTATCAGAGTTTTTTCTTCAAAGCCATGTTTCTGTCAAGTCGCTCTTGAAGTCTGACATATTCATGATTGTTTGTTTACTATTGTAATATCATAGATCAATATTAAAGCAAACGCATTGTATGACTACTTATTTTAAAGATAAATGAAAGAATGCGACAGAAATAACCACTATGCTCTATATTCTTTATCTGAACCCTGACAAGTCGTCCATGATTATATTTAAGGAAATATACTGTATGTGTATAGGGAACACATAACTTATTACTTTTGCTTCTGCAACTAATCAATTTGTATTTGCGTTGTATGGAATGACTGCCTACCATTTCTTAGAGCCTCTGGACATGAACTTTTCTTTTGTTGACGCACTGTGGATTGACCTGCTTCTGCATCTACTGATGGTGTTGCTGAAGGGGTTGAAAGAGTTGATGGAAATGGTGAGTCCTCTTCTGGATCAGAATCAGGTGGGGAAGGTCCCTCGTAATGTTCAGGGTTGAGCCCGATGTGGCTGACCATGTGCTGCTGGTGAGTGAGGCTGCAGGCTCTGAGGAAGGCGTGCAGCCTCCAGCACGGCCCACACTCCACGTGGTCAAGCAGCTGCTCCACCGTCTGCTGACGGGTCGGCTGCTGTAAGAGCATTACACCCTTTATCAAAGCTCAGATCTGACCATGGAAAAATCTATTCTGACATCTTTATCTGGTGTCTTGAAAATAAATTTTCACTTAACACCAAGAAGACAATACCTTAGAATGATGCTAGACAATAAGTTAAACTTAAGAAAAACATAAAGGTAATTTAGAAAATATGACAGAAAAATCTGTTGTCTATGCCCTTAAAACAATGATTCTCAGGGTTACAGATTATAGGGAAATTAGCTAATTTGTTGACAAAAAACTCATATCTACTGAAATTGAAAAATGCCATCAATAAAGGGATGAGAACAGTACTATGCCATAGAGGTACTAACTAAACAAAGAAACTAATGAAAGTTGCAAAGTATTTTGATGATGGAGGGGAACAACATATCTCCAACTTAGTCCTATGTAAATATGAATCTGATTGACAAAAGAGTGATTTGAACCAGGGCCCACGATGATAGGCTTCTTATATTAGCGTCACATCGTTAAAAGATAAGCCTACAGGAAAAGTCTTGAATATATGTTTGCAATGACAACACCAGCCCGTTGGAAGTTTTTTCCAAACTATTTGATAACAATGATAATTGAAATTTATCTGGTAGAATTATTCATACGGATAATTGTGTGATTTTCTCCTCCTCAATCTCCTTGTCAAGAACGCCATCGTTTTTTCAGATAAGGCCACAGGTGAATTGCTTCTGTATTTAATGTCGAGATTCACAGCGCACGCCCCTTAGCTTGATGTGCCATGTTAACTATCCACTAGAGTCAATATTAGCTCCTCCTATGTCCTAATGAAGGCTTTGATTAATTTCTACACATTTATGACACAGAATATGTGTCCCAATCATAACTATTGGTGAGTCATGAGAAGCTTCTATCATGCAGCAATAGTTCACTGAATGACCAGACACCATGTTATCCATCAATTACCATTTTATCACCAATTGACATGGAGCACTAGTTGCATGTCAACCTTTACTTTACATTCCTCGAAATTCTCAGGATCTGGCAATCATCTATACATTATCCTTTCCCAACTCAAGCAGGTTTAGCTTGTTATTAGATTAAAGAGGCTCAGATTAAAAGTTTAGTGCTTATCAACAACTGTGTTGTTCAATATCCTGTGATGGACCCGAGGAATGTACATATGGTATTCACCTCTATGAGATCTAACATAGCACTATTCTGTGGAGAGTTTAACCTCGTTGAAGGTGTCTGCTATCAAATTGACCGTGTTAAATATGTACACCATGTTTGATGTTGACTACCTATCTGAGTATGCCTTATCATGTGTAAACCTGATCTGTTATCAACTAGAGCAGGCCATGTACAGGTAGCGTCTTATCTTACATACAGGTGTGATCCTCTGACGTAGCCCAGGTAAAAGGCCTACAGACACACCACTCCCCAATTCTCGATACATGTGCTGCAATATATTGATGAAGCATATTAAAGTCAATTTGACCTTTTCATGTAGACTGTTCTTGATCACTAACTGTCACTACTGCTGCCATCTGATGATGGAACATTGGCAGGATAAAGTACTTATCTGCATTATGCTGTGACACACCCTGGGGGTTGACATACACCAGGGATGACTTCAACGGCCTGTTTTCTGGCTTGCACTATAGATCAAACCCATTGTCCTGAGTGTCTATACCATGGATGGATCTTTGATTCTGCGTCTTTCTTCAATCCGTTGCATTGAGTTAACTTTGGTCAAGGCTCCGTAACCTTTGTGTTAGTCCATTTACTGTGTGTGATATAATGTGTGTTGAGGTCGGATGATCGTGTGATAACTTTGGCGGACCTTGTATATAGATTAAGTAAATTGTCTTATCAATATACTACATCTTGACCTATCCCCCTCTACCAAAGCGCAGGAAACACTTTGAGATTAGGTTCGGTAGGCAATAAGCCAAGAAAAGGTGGAGATGCGATTTAGCAATTTATGGTTACAGTATATTCAATAATTGGTGAATGACAATAATATGTTTTCGGGGATTTTTGATCATTTAAGCAGGACATCTCTGAGAGAACCTGCCTGTTAGGTCTCAGCAACTTATGGCCAGGTATATATAATAAACATATGAGGCTAACATGTCATCCAGCTTAATTTCAGAAAAAAAGGAACAATTGCCATATTAGAATCAAGAAGTATGTATTTCCCCTCCCCTGTATCCCTATTTGGTCTACAGATTTTGCAGATTTGTACTTAATGATGTAAATTTGTATTATTTTAGAAAATAAGTCTTTATTACAGACTTTGCTCGCCTTATTAGCATGTTAATCAGGAGCTATATTTTAGACCTTCAATTGGTATCGAATTGGTGAGACACAGCCTAGTGAGTATTGTCATGAGGATGAGAGGTACAGGAGAGAGGTCATTTAGGCAATAAAAATATGAGGAGAAGGCTGTATCTAAGTAGCCTATAGGACATTCTGATAATCAAGGCACTTTACAACAAACCTTTATTAGGTCAGGGAAATCCTACCTTAAATTCCTTGCCGTAAGAATAGAGGGTGAGGGGGTTTCTTCCCTTGTTTTCAGGTTGATGTACATATAAACTTGAGTTCAACTAGAAAATTTAATTTTCTAATATCTTACCAATTTTTACAAAAATTGGTTAAGCTATATACAGGTACACAGTATCACAGGGTAGCTACATGTGAATGGGCTTGTATAATAGTCTTATATTTATTGAGATATAATGATTTACATCACAACAAATAGCTGAAATAAGGTATGTTTAAATGTTGACTCCTACCCCCCTTGGCCCCTTCCTCACCAACCCACCTGTATTAGACCCAGCACTGGGAAATCTCCCCTTGGAGGTGCAGGTCGGGGGTGGCCCTTATCTCTCCCGGCGGCCCTTATCTCAGTAGAGGAGGTCAACTAGAGGGCTGTCTTGAGTATGGGAGGATCTCCCCTTGCTGGTAAAATACCCCATGTGGGTTAATATAGGTGTACAGAAAGTCCCGGAATGTCCAGGCCTGTTTATAAGGGTGAATCGACTGAGGCAAATCTGTCTGATTTGATGAACGTTCACAATTTTAAACCTGTAGTCTTTGTACAATTTAGTAGTAACTTATCATTTTCTTCATATCTACCACATGACATATTATTATAAGCAAATATCCATTAACATGTTGACAGCACTTTCAATGCCCGTGGTGGTACAGAGGTCAGAAAGTTCTATTGGCAGGAACTAGACACTAAGCTTACATATAATACTGTGGATCAACAAGGGAAAAGGGACCTCCCTGCGGGATTTTTAGTACCAACTTTGGCCACCAGGGGGCCCTATATAGCCCGAAAAGACCAAAAAATAGTAAAAACTTATCTATACTACTTTTTTATGTAGAATATGATAGGCAACATTAGAAGATTCTATCTTTGGTGAAACATTCCATATTTGGAAGGGAAAAGAACGTTTTTGGGCGTAAATTTGTGTTTTTGCACATGTTGGTTGCCATGGAAACATGATTTTCATTCTAAATTGAAAAATTGAAAAATTGAAAAATTTGATTGATAGAAGGCTCCACAACGATTTTTATGCTAAAAACAGAATGTGAATACCAATTTTAGATCAAAAACTATGGCCAAATGTTTGAAAAAGTTTGTATATTTGGTAATTAACATAATTATGCTAATTAGATAGGAATATCTCTTAAACAAAGTAAGATAGAGCTTATTAGCATTTAAGATAGGACAGTGGCCACATATATTCAGAGAGCCAGTACTCAAAAACTAGAAATGGTACATGATAATAAAAGATATCACTGGAAAGCTAATGACATTATGAAAGATTAGATCCTGAAAGAACCTGTCTTTATCACTATGGGTTACAAGAACCTTTAAAATGCCCTGATTTCTCCGAGAAAATTAATAAGGAATTAATAAAATCCTTGATTTGGTAGGTAAGGTGCGAAGGCTGGAGTTTAATTGATACAGTGAATTAAACCAATATCGTAATGCTCCTAAAAGAGGGATTAGAGGTTAAAGACAGTTAAAAGAGGGTAAAACTCAGGATAAGATAAATGGATTTAAAATGTGTTGTAACTGTACTCACTACAAAGCCAAATACTACAGTTAAGAATGGACAAAGATAGGAAGGGCAAACTAGAGAATGTCATATCAAAGTTGTATATGTCATGGCACCAGAAGTAATCATAGTTTGAACTGAATAATGCAGCAGTCAGGTTTAACCTTTGGAATGATCTCCTGCTGCCACGAACATGCTGAATTATGTTACAACGATATAGAGTAGCTTAACCCTTTAGAACTGCATAATGCTTTAATACTGCATGACACTGCTTGATGCTTTAATGCCTTAGGTCGTCATGATGCATGAATGCAGCCCTGGTGAGTAACTCACTAGCACTGCACTCAAGCGTCATGCCAACCCCATGGGGTTAAGACACCCCTGAAAAGGTTGGCTTGATGCACCAATGCAGCGCGGGCGAGCAAATGTCATATTTTAGCAACAACTGTCCTTAAAGTTAAAGGGGTAGGTGCGTCAACATCAAGATACACTTTGCTGTATTGCATGTCATAGTGCATATACTAATGTAAAACTAATGACTCCCTGCAAACTCATCAGGACATGTTCACCATGATATGATCATGCACACTTGGACACACGCTCCCATGTGACTGCATTGGTACATTGATGCAGTGATGCATTGATTCACCTTAAACTACCCTCAGCACTTTATTAGCTGTACAGTACATTTTTGGCACAGTCTGCATTTTCAACTTAGCTAAGTACTAAGCGTCAAGACACACACAGACAGTAGGGGGACATACAATCAGGAATAAGCTAAGACATGTTCTAGTGTTTGCCAGACAGATTTATGTGCATCTATGAATTATGATACAGCTGAATATATGTGATGTACAAGATCTAAGAAGGTATATGTTAGATAAATACTGTATCAAAAGAGTCAAGAATAGAATCAACTCCATAACCCTTTTCTATAGAGCCTCACCTCAGTCACAGGCTTTAACCACCTCGAGCTCTGTGCCAGAACAACATTGCTGGTACCAAAGGTTGACGGAGAAAGTAGTTCCTGCACACTTGGTGCTGTCATGTTAAAAAAGTGTGGATTGGTAATATACAGGGGAAGTGACGCGGTCATGACCCCTTAGATATCAGCGATATTGCCTGGACATGTCCGAGGACACATTGGGGCCAGCTTGCATCAGTCATTGTGCACTCTCCCTGTACTCCCAACCTCAGTCAGTCATGTTTAACCTTTGGAATGATCTCCTGCTGCCATGAACATGCTGAATCACGTTACGACGATATAGAGTAGCTCTACCCTTTAAAACTGCATGAGGCTTTAAAACTGCATGATACTGCATGATGTTTTAAAGTCTTAGGGTGTCATGATCCATGAATGCAGAACTGGCGAGTAACTCACCAGTACTGCATTCAAGCATCATGCTGACCCCATGGGGTTGAGAAACCTCCCAAGGGTGGGCATGATGCACAAATGTAGCACTGGTGAGCAAATGTCTATTGACATTGATCCTTAAAGTAAAAAGGTTAAGTGCCTCAACATCAACATACACTTTGCTGTATTGCATGTCATAGTGCAACTACTAATGTAAAACTAATGACTCCCCACAAACATATCAGGACATGTTGACCATAATATGATCATGCACACTTAGGTACATTGATACAGTGAACATGAATTCACCTTGAACTGCGCTCACCACTTTATTTGCTGTACAGTATATTGGTATTAAAGTTCAGCTTTTCAACTTAGCTAAGTACTAAACGTCAAGACACACACAGACAGTAGGGGGACATACAATCAGGAATAAGCTAAGACATGTCATAGTGTTTGGCAAACAGATTCATGTGCATCTATGAGTTATGATACAGCTGTGTATATGTGATGTACAACGTCTGAAAAGAATATATGTTAGATAAATACTGCATCAGAATACTCAGTTTTGAAAAAAGTCATTTAACTCCATGTGAACCCTTTTGGACAGAGCCCACCCTTAGTAAGTGTGGAAGTAAATCTGTACTTCCTGGCCACTTTTACCTGTTCAGCCAGAATGATCACCCAGAGGTCATAAAAAATTTAAAAAGTTTTTTGGTTTTGGTATGATTTAGTAGTAACTTATCATTTTCTTCATATCAACTACCTGACATGCCCTCATAAAATATTCTGGGGATCAACAGTTCTGCTCCATAGATAGGGGCCACATAAAATACCTACCATAGAATGGTCCCCATCTCCATGTGTGCTGCCAGGGTTCCCCTACAGTGAGGACTACGGCTGACTGAGCTCCCTGAATGTACAGAAAAAGATTTACTTCCACAGTGCTCTATAGGCTTGGGGCTTCTTTCACATGCAGCTTTTCACATTTGACAGAGCACTTCTCCTGACCATGGGTATTCAATCTTGCAATTCCCTTTGCTCCTCCAGGACTTTATTGGCTTTTACTCTTTTTTTATTATTGTTCTATGTTGTGCTTAAGTATGTGCACATTCTTATTAGTGCCTAGTGTGCACATGCTTGTGCAATTTTTTGGCAAATTGAACACCATATATGTGTCCACAGTACAACAAGGAAAGTGTACAATATCACTCAGTCGTCGACCAGTATTTTGTGAAGGATTCCCATGCTGTGCCACTGATGTAGTTCTTCTACTAAAGTAGAAAAGGGAAATGGTGTAATTATAATGGTCTCCATCATACTCATCCTGGATTGCTATGATTGGCAACAACATGGCTTCATCTTTGTGGTATACAGACAGTTCACCTGTCTCTGCAGGCAAAGTGCCAACCTTAGGGAGTGGTAATTTTTTAACAACAGGGGGGGTTGGTGGATTTGGGGGGGGGGACCAAAACAATTTGGACCCCTCTTGTGGGGGGGACCAAAAAAATTGCACCCCTTTTTAGCGAAAAGGCCAGTGAGTTACTAAAGCTCAAAGGGGTCGACCGCGCTCAATTTCAACTTGCCTGAGGGGGAGACCAAACAAATTTCGACCCCTCCCGTAGGGGGGACCCAAAAATTTTTGACCCGCTTGCGCAAAAATCCACCAACCTGCCTCTGTTGTTAAAAAAGTGATCACTCCCTTAGCCTACCGCTCATGTCCTCCCGTACCACTAATGAGGGAGCTAGGGCTGATATACATGTTATTAACCTTTACGGAATTGGATCTGGACTTTGCACTCCTCTTTTAGGCTTCCTTTCACAGAGTAGACCACCGGATATCTATCATGGCCCCAGACTATCAATACATACTGCAGCTAGGGCCTTGTGAAAATGAATAGAGGAATCAGTGATCAGGGCTTCCTAAAGAGTCTATATGTTAACCCTTTATGGACAGATGTCCCTAAAAGATGACATATGTTGTCATGATGCACCATTGCAGTCCCGTCAAGTAACTCACCCCTGCTGCTAGGTCACCCCTGCAGACAGGCAGGAATGGTGTTGAGAGGTTTTAGAGGAGGAAGCTGATTGGGTAGTACATCCATCCTTAAAGGGTTAAGTTGGACCAGTCAGCAGTTATACTGCATGTGTCTAACCTGATATACGTTGTGGTGCTTCCATACCCATACTCTTTACCTCTGTTCTAAATAGTAAGTATATATGGAAGGGATTGATTTCAATATTGAAAGTATTACTTTGACTGTGTAATTAGACAAAACAGACTCGGTCTAGTATAGGATAAAAGAATTACTCTCTGACATTGTGGCTGCTAATAATCACAGTCCTTATGTCTTGGAGTTGACCATCCTAGACGGATTCACTATGTTGGAGTTGAAGATTCCATCAACGACAGGCTAAACCTCATTTACTGCCCCTCCCAGTGCTTACTTCTTTGTATTTTGATCTCAAAGCACAGTTAAGGGTCACATCAAACTCTAAAGTGACTTATCCAAAACCTAGGAAATACCTGCAAGGCAGTATTAGTAAACACAGAGGAATATCAATATCAGAAAAGTTTAAATGGTAAAATTCAAAAGTCATTTGTAATAAACCACAGAAGGGTGGCAGCTAACAACACCTGATGGTATTAGCATTAGGAGTATCTGAGACAAGGTATGCAATTGCTTTAGGCTGGTGTCATGTAAGGCATGTAAAAAAAAATGTTGTGTTGTCCTGTCTACCATCGTCCAGAAAACCCTATCATATTGAATATCTAGCATAACATGAAACAGCTGTAAAACTGTCAGAAATAAATCAGGAACCATTCGCAGAACTCCGGGAAAGTGCAGATAATACCAGGGAGTAAATCCTGATCTGCAATTCAGGGAGCGCAGTCAGCCATGGCTCCATCTTTGGTTGAGCTACATTATACCCTAACAATTGATGGTGGCATGAAAGGTAAGACAGATAGCCAGTAAGAATCAAATGCTGTCCTACTCCCCTCTTTCAGGAATTCTCAGCATACAAAGACACCAAACCCAAAGAGGTTAACCCTTAGGTCACATATTTCGTTAGTGCTGAATGGCGTTTAGTTGCAACATGCCTGAATGCAGCCCTGGTGAGAAACTTATCAGGGCTACATTCCTTGTTATAAGGTATCAAGATGCATACAACCTTTAGAATAAGTGCAGTGAAGGTGATCACACTGAGATACGCATTATACAAGGCTTTTAGCCCTTTAAGGATGCATGTCGCTAAACAATGTCATATAACTCGGAGCTGCATTCATGCATCATGATGACCAAGGGCAGAATGCATTTAGGTATCATGCCATCCTTAAAGGGTTGAGATAAGAAATACCCAGCAAAAACTCAAAAAAAATATTCAGGACCCTTCAGTCTTTCGGACTCATACTATATATATCCCTTGATTCTTAATTATGAGGTGTTGAAATGTTCTACATGTTTTTGTCTAGACTGCAAACACTGCGTCGCTCACCTTACTCTGTTAGCTGTACTTCATTGTATTTGAAAACATGTCCCTAACATCCCTTATAGACTTAGAACCTACCATGTGATATTATGAAGACCTTAACAGCTTGTTATTGGTATTGTTTAATTTTTGTTCAAACCAACTGCAGATGGTGCAAAGAACAATGTGAATAGACCTGTCAGAAGTGTCAGGAAAAATCTTTTAGATGAAAGATGAACCACAAGGTCAACCTGACATCCTGTCAACAGAATTATGTTGTATAGTGGACAGCACTCAGCAACACCCACCAGCGGATGTCAGCAGGTAAATGGTGGATCGTGTTACAAAGTGGTGGGAGAGGGATGGGTTTTAAGACCTGATAATATGCCTATCCTGTTACAGCCTTCAACAGAGGGTGCTTTCATGAGCCTAGAGGTGACACACCTATCCTGTTACTGCCATCCACAGAAGGTCGTTTTAAAAGCACGGACGTGACACCAAGAGCAGCAGCCAATCATTTTTCTTTGCACTAGGTTCTTTGGCATAATTTGGCCACTACGCTGTCAAGGATATCTGAAGAGAACTTTTCAATGAAAACTGTTGTTGAGATCCTTTTGAACTGAGCAATGAGCAGGAACTTGTAAAAGGGATTCTCAGAAGGATGTCCATTGCAGACATCAACCTTTATAATGTATGTAAGTACTGCCACACAACATAGAGACTAGGCTCTGTTATTCAATGGGGTCTCATTAGGAGGCAGCTGACAAGTAATGTGACAGAGTTACAGGAGGTGGCATTTGCTGTCCTTTGATATAGTACAGCTCACAAATAGATTCTTACATTTGCCGTTAGAGTTACAATGTCGGATTATTCTGATAAGTAACAGAAATAGCATTTTGCAGACTGAGTCTGAAGTTATGCTAAAATGTTGTTTTAACCTGATTTCAACTCTATTTCCATACTCATGAATCTTATTTTCTTTATATTAGAGATTGAGTAGTTCTTATTCTATTTTTTTGTAATATGGATAGAATTCATGGTCCTCTTCCAATAATGCTCTTCAATGTCTTTAACATATTATACTTCTCTTTTAATCATTTGGTGAAATATTTCGGATGCAGCTATGATGCAATATGGAAGAAAAAAAAAGTTAAAACTTTAAACGTCTAGCCTATGCCCTGCCCCTTTTGCTGACCCTGAATCTGCCTCATGTTCTGCTGGGCATGGAACTGATGCTGAAAGTTGTAAATGCCAATCCCAATAATCTAATTACAGCCGCCAGGTCTCCACCTCCAGTCTCCTGCCATTGTCACTATTACCTGTCGTCCTGCCTCCATGACAGCAGTACCTTAGTGCACTTCTGTTACCAGCCACAATGGCTTCCTGCTCCTAGTCAACCCTTCTACACACCAGCCAAACAGGACCGCTCTACCATCCAAGTAATGGTTGAAACACAAGTGATTCTCCTGTATGGCCAACAAAGGCAACACCCGGTACTCCCAAGCAATATTACTCAAAACCTTGCCCTGTAACTGCAGTGTACTTAGTGTATTCTTATGAAAAGTTCTGTAGACCTGAGAGACATCTCTGAATGAGGCTCATCATACAATATCTTAATATTTATCTGTAATCTACTTCAGCTAGACACACATGTTGAGTATCTCCTCTAATTGATTCTCCACCATTTTCCTGCCAGTCTGATATGAGCAGTATTCTTGAAGATTATTTCAATAGAAGTGTCTTAGAAACCATTGCTAATTAAAAGTCTGATAGGAATTGCTTAGCAGATTTTTCTCAACTCATCATCAAGAGTGTGTGAATGATTTTAATAAAAGAGAAAGGTTTAATTAACTGCTGTCACTCTATCCTTGTGACTGCTATATTAAGGATGATTCTGACAAATTAGTGGTGGAACTCTCTGGAGATGTTCAGAACCATTAGAAATTCACTAACCTGGTCGATGTTCTCAGAATCTTTAGAAACTCACTGATTTAGGACAGATGATGCACGAGAACACAAAGTAACTTCAACCAATTATTCAGACTTTAACAGGTAGAGGCTCAGCTTTGCTTAAGGCTTTATTAGTTCTGATAATGCTGAGAGGCAAAGACAGTAATAAGGTAGATGCACCTGGAGTCAGACACATACCTTGAGACGGATACTTGATGTTGTTGTTCATTAAAGCATTTTAAGCACTTTTTTACAGGTAAATTCAAGTGTTATTCTTTCCAAACAATGAACGACAAATGACGCTGTCTATCTGAGGGTATGTGTCTGACAAATGGTTTATCTACTCTAAGACTGGCTATATTTGGGCAGATTAAGAATAGATCTTACCTAATGCTGATGTAAGTATAGAATTAGTGTAGGGATGTCTTTATGTACTCACTGTGATCCTTATGTTGGCTTGATAATAGTTACTCTTCATAATAGAATAAGCTTATGTATGCTTTTGGTATTCATCTGCAGCGGGAATCTAAAACATAGCATCATTGCAATGTCTATGAAAATTAAGTCAAATGCCATTCTTTCAGTCGCTGTCTAGGGAAAATTTGAAACTGTGATCCTTGGCCTTTCCTAAAATTAACCTAACTTAATTTGGGGAAAGGAAATCCCCCCTGACGAATTATGCATGCATTTATTGAAATTCTTGAATGTGATCATTCCAGGTGGAAAACAAATTATTAGCTTTTATCAATTCCCAAATGTCAGTTTTAACATTTGACCTCACCAATTGGAATCTGTGATGCAAGGAACGCTGCAATAACGCTTAAAGCCGATGGATCTCCTGAGAGGAGTAAAACAAATTATGATGGAGTTTCAGACAATTTGTGAAAGAAAATTTTCGGTCCCAACTACCTTTAATTGGGGCATAGAACATATCTTACAAGTATATTGTAGATCATAGTGCCACAAAAATAACAGTTAGCGACGGAACATCACTTACTTTCAACTGCATAAGGGGTATTTCTGCTTTGAAAATGGTATTTGTCTCTATATAATTTGACCTCACCATAACATTCACATGACATAATTGAACACAAAGCCTTTTAAATTATTTCTTAAAGCTTGTGCTATAACCCAGCCTGTACGGATGCAATACCCTTCAGGATATCCTTCACTAATTAGGCACCTATCACGGCGCAACCAGAAAAATCTCGTGCCAATTATAGCTTGCAACATAATCCTTTGTAGTGAAATTAAAGTGGCCTACATCTTGATTTTACATGATTGGGAGGAAAACCTATTTTGGTATAGCTTGCAGGGAGACATTCCATTTATATGTCTTAAAAAAAACCTGTATTTCTGTTATGAAATCTGCCACAGTTACACATGCATGCTACCAATCTCATGACAATGGCCTGAAGATCTGGTGTTACATCTTGGTAGGTAACTTCTCCACTGTGATCGAAAGTCTTGCATGCAGGTCATGTAATTTTAGCTTTATGTAATCAGTATCCTGAGCCTACTTGTCCAGCCTACAGAATCCCTGACCCACATTTTCACTACATGTCAGGTTAAATTGTGTCAAACCTGGTACATTTTTGACATCCATAAGATATTTTCAACAAACGCCCTGAGGATATCCTTCACTAATTTGGTCCCTAATACATCTTACAAGAAGAAGCCTCATGACAATGTGAGATGTTTAATATCTGCATTCTGAACTGAATCTGGCTGACATCTGGATCAAATATGACACTGTAAAAGGTAGAAAATCTGAATGAACATGAAATGAATCATTGATTCTATGCCTCAGCGAACCGATCATTGTGTGCAATCACCTTACCTTGATATTGCATTGATCAATCTGGGTCACACTGAGCACATACTATGATATTTTGGCCATTTTTAAGCGCTACTTCATTAAGATTTGTAATTACAAGGAAAGGAATAGGTGGCTAACCTCAGGTCCTCTTGTCATCATGATACCTGAATCGTTGTTGACTGAGCTGCCTATCTTTTATTGACAATGCCTACCACAGGATTTAAGGCAATTATGGCAATCAGTTTTGTGGTATGAAGTAATGGCTTTTCATACTGGCCAAACATTAGCATTGTACTCATTTACTTAACGTACCATGAAACGACTGGTGATGTCCAACCAGGCTGCATAATTTTTGAAAAAGCACCTTTTAGGGCATTCTAGGACACATCTTTGCTTCCTAACACTATTCTGATGACGCTTAATTGTTATCAAAGTCATCAAATACTGAAAGAGTAATTAAACCCATGCGCCGAAATAATTCAAAGACAAGATCTTACTTGAGAGTTTAAACTCAAAAAGTATTTGAAACATGAACCAAAATATAGTTGACTTTGATTCACCATAATTATTTAATTTAAAAAAATGAACAGGATTCATTAATTATGAAGATTTACCTTCACAGGAGATATCAATTTATCAAAACAAGCCTTTCAATTCTGGTGCCTATTAAAAGTATTTTGTATGGGTATGGAACTATATTTTATTACAGAAAGTTCCCTCAGAAAACTGAATGGCAAATGACTTCAGACAGCGTCTGATGATTATTTATTTAGAACATCAGAGCATATACTATGTGATGCTGAACTGAAAGGTATATAGCAATCCGTCTGTTACCTTTTAAAAGCTTCAAGAGCAGCAAAGTAGTAATTTATGCCATGTACTTACAGGCGGCTGTCGCAATTTGTCTTGTCAGGGCTGCGGTAATGGTTAAAGAGGACCCTTTAGGACTGTATCATGCTGTATAGTCAAGAGGGCAGCGTTTATGCATCATGTACCCTTTTATCATTATTAAAAGTACCATTACAAAATAATTTATTAGAGCTTCATGCAGTCCTTAAAGGGTTCACACAGTCCCACCCTCTCAACCTCTGGTGTGTCATGTCTTGAGACCTTCAGGTGTCTCACGTCACCAAGGGACCTCCACTAATGGACTCTGTCACAGATGTGTACTGTGGATCAGATGGACCCAACATGTTAGACTTTACACCCTTCCTGCAGGCAGTATGATCTCTTCTTGAGGCATCTTTAGTAATGAGACCTTCTTAACTCTAAAGTATAACTCTTGCCTTATAAGCATGCACTTTATGCAGATATTCTTAATGACTGTGTATTACTCTGCCACAATTCAAAAAGCAGCAGGCCCTTTACAGTACAGGCAACACATTTTCTCAAAGAATAGCCTATGATACATCTTAAGCAATGTTCTGATATCAAATATGTTTAACTTTTTATATCTGACTTAAAACCTTTATCAAAAAGAGTGCCTTCAAGGGTAGTGGTTGTGGTTGGCCATGGATTTCTTATTTAAAATTACTGGAATTTGATTAACCATGTATGTGGGAACTAATACTTTAATCAATCCTCATTAAAAGAGATAACATCCGCACAGATTATCTAGATAATCTCTGCTCCCTTGTTGATTTGGATATTCAATAACAGGACCTCTGATTGCTTACTGATTCAACAAAGATTGGTAGGAATTAGCATGGATTATTTTTGATAATTATTGTCATTGCAAGTGGAGACTGAGCAGGAATACCTAAAATCATCAACTGGTTTATCAGTGACACTTAGTTATCAATGGCATGTAGCTCTCTTCAATCAAAGGATCTCAAAAATCCACGAGTACACATGAAGAAAGAAGGTTGTCAAATGTTGTTAGGATTTATGAACTAAGAAACAGACAAAACCATATGTTGTAGAGCCCGGAGCTACATTCAGCCACCACCATTGATGGTCCCCTTTGACACTGCTGTCAGGCTACATCATTTTATTTCCTGTGTGTAAGAGCATTCCTGATGCAGCCTATAATGAAAACAGAAAGCATGTAGAAGTTGAATAGAAGAGTCCATTGGTAGGTTAATCACCAGTTCAACATTTAGACATGGCAAATCACCTTGTTTGTCTAAGTACAAACGTTTTGTTATGCAGAAACTATACCGACAAACTTTTTAACACATGTTCCTTTTTCCAGGTGAGTTGAGTTTGCCACATATGCTTCTTCATAAATAAGGTCAGGTAAGAGTTTACCATGAATACATTATGTAAATTAATCAAATATACTGTATTATATTTATATTTACTGTAGCATTTTTTGAAAGTACCTTCTTCCACAATTATATATATATTCCAAAATCTCCTAAGGCAGCGGTGAAAATAGAAACCAAGACCTGTGTAACTGTTTGAATGTCTCTCCTGCCCTTTGATCTTCACCAAATCATTCTCTGCATTATCTGCGTATACACCGTGAGAGACAGATAGCCCCACTTCACTCTCCTTAACCTTCTTCTCAATAGTCCCTTTACAAAGGTGCTTCTGCTTCAGTAAAGGCTGTAATGGGGCCTTATTGGGTGCATTACAGGGGCGTGGCAAGCAGTTTCAAGGTAGGGGGGACTGAGGGGTATTTTGACCCTTTTTGACCCCTTTTTACTTGACCATTTTGGTTTGACCTTTTTGGGTGTCGGTCAAAAGTGGGGGGGACTTTTTGTCCCCCCCGTCCCCCCCGGTTGCCACGCCCCTGCATTAATACCAGTGCAGATGGCCGTGATGGTTGTATGGTCTGCTGTGTCCTGAAGGGGGTGGTTAGGACCATTTGAGATAATGGTTGGGTTGGTTCCTTCATGCTGTTTGTCCACAAAGCAGCTACAACATTGTTGGAAAAGAATAAATTGTATGTATCATACAGCGGCTAGCAAAAATGAGGTCTTAAGTAATGAAGGATAAAGCAGACACTTCAAGTTATCATTATCTCAAAACTGTGCTTTTCAAAGTGCAAAGTTATGCTTTTCTTTGAGATCAAACAAAGATGTTTTTGTTTCACATGTCCAGGGTAGACGTGTGATAGCAAGGAGTAACATGTCTGTTTAATTAGAACTTTTGAGGCATGATGCCAACTTTTCATGAAGTGTCAATGAACAAATTATCAATCATGTTAACATTGGATTACATGTATGTATAGACTCAGCTAGATTAAATGTAAAAACTTGATGACCTTTTGGGAATTAAGTACTATTATGCTTTACAATGTAAAATTGATCTTGCAAAAAGGTCTAACGGTCCGGTGCTTTACATATTTAAATAAAGGTTAATATGAAAAGTCTGTTCAATATCCAATTAATTAGACTTGAGCTAAAACAAGTATGACCTTTGGAGTACGAAGAATGAAAGGTGTTAGATCAGATGAAAGCATAAAGTGACATAACCCTCTGACTTCCAGAGGGCAGTGACTTCTGGGGCCTATTGGAAAAAACGTCAATGTAAGGACACTAGCCCTTATGACCTTGGTAAGAGAAATACTTTGTCCTTCCTAAAGCTGTCTGTCATTAGAACCGGACCTCTAGGTGTCTGGCATTGCTGAGGTTTATCATGATATCCTTGATCAGAGTGTTTAGAGGGTCCTGAGTTGGGGAGGTAGTTATTTATGCATCAGGAACCTTTTTTCTTGCTTTTTTTAAAACATATTGTAGATTACTACCTCAACTTGCGAGGTCAGTTGCCTTATGTTAACTTCTGTGTTTGCAATTTTGACAGTATGTTCAGCGAAATCATGGCTGCTGTTTGCCAACTGACCCATGACAACTAAGTAGATATTCAATTGACAATATCCTATTCCTCACACCTTGTACCAAAAACATATTTGGGAGAAAAGGTTTGGCTTAGAGCACATTCTGAAAGTATACCCCTTACATAGTTCCCATGCTCTCCTATTGACATAAATGTCCACTAGCCTCTTATAAGGTATCATTATTGCTAGCCTTGACTAGCTGACATTACCAAGTGAGGAACAATACCAATGTCAAAAACATGGCCATGTTTCTGGGTCCTGGTACACACACCATAGACCTGCCTCTGTAGGCCATGTTCCAACCTCTGTCTTGGGCACACGTCCCACCAAGGCACTAATCAGGGATATGATAGCCTGGGAACTTGGGCTGAGGCCGCACTTTTGCAGCTTCCTTATCCCTTTGGTCCAATAACACAGATAGATAGGACAGCCTTCGACCACATCCACAGCCCTCTTTCTGTCACAGTGCTTAACACCCCAAATGGATTCATTAATTTCTTTACCGAAACACATGCTACAATAACACATGGCATATCAGGGGAACGAGGATGACTGGGTGTTTATGCACCACGTGAGTTTGTAGTTTTCCCGCCTATAGATGATGAGATATTACTTGGTTTTGTCATTTAATATAAATGCTGTGACAGCAAATGAATTAGAACCCCATTTCGAGGACAGTTACTGGTGCTAGTTATACAGAAAGCTCAGAACCGTTTCATTTTCAGAAAATCATGCAATAACGTGGCAAGGTTGCACCTAGCAAAACACAGCTCAATATACAAAACATGAAAATATGGGTAAATAGTGTAACCTCTGTTGACCTCAGTGTACCAAAGGGGATCTCGTGCAACCTATAGACCTATAGAGTTGCTGCCAGTGACAATCAGTTTATGCCTTTATGTGCAGGCCAACATTGCGTGCAGGCCTGCTGATTGCTGGCATGGTTACCCACTTTGTCTAACTCTTGACATGCACATGTCAATATGAACTTCATCTTGAACAAGCCCAATCATTATTTACATAGGTCACTAATAACCTTTCCATTATGTTTTCAATGAGAACTTGATATTGAAATAGTAATAACCCCTGGCAGTGTACCTGAGCCTTTTGTCTAATAATAACAGTGCCTTTGGAAAAGCTGATGTTTTTCAACAATTCAACAGGTTCAACATTAATATTGATATTTTGCTAATCACCATTTTCCAAAGAATAGAATAAAAGTTCTCTGACATTTGCAGCCTGCCCAACTAAACCCCATATATTCAACATGAACACTACTTGATTATTAAGATTGACTTGCAACATGCATTTAGGCTTTTGATTTCATCCAACCCAACAACAAAAACATGTTATTTTTTGACAACTTTGAATATGTGAATGTCACTGATTGTATCAGGTTATAAGGTAGTATTAGCCAATTGCTGTGCATCCATCACTGTTAACGTTGTAACTAAAAGCCTTTCAAAGTCAGCACAGATAATTTACTTCATTCTCTTGAGAAGATAGGTTCATGACTAATTGATCTCCCACATACCAGCTTTCAACTAAGCAGGCTTTAATAACGGGTTATATGTGCGCCATGTAACTGGTTGTATTGAAGACTCAGTTAACTTCTGATTGTTGTTCATCCATTGAAATTTATCTTGTAACTAGAAGCCCTTAAAAGTTAAGAAGGATAATTTACTTCATATTTGAAACTAAATTCCCTTGAGAAGATTTACAATTAATTGAACTCCTACATACCAGCTTTTAACTAAGCAGGCATTATAAGTGACAGATCCTCCTAATTACGTAGCTTATTATCTTTTTCAAATGTGACGGCATTAAAAATGACGTCTCACAATCGTAAAACCCTTGAAATATCTGAATTAAAATGTCATATCTGTAGGGGGGGAAGAGAATTCATTACAGAAGTAGAAATTGAAAAAAATTGAATAATCAAAGTTTTGGTAAGAGTGAAAAGTGCATGTTAGCTTTCCCACCATGCAATTCCTTTCTGTTAAATCTTTACAGCTACTATTATATCCTTACTTAGCATGGGTCAATGTGAGTTTAACGACAGTCATTAGCCAGAGTCACAAGTTCTCCCAGAGCTGCCAGAGTTAAGTTAAGTTGAGCTTTCTTTGTGACATGTTACATCGGTTAATTGCCTAGTAATGTCTTCACTTAAAGTCTAGGAAGGAGCAGAGAACATTGACCGTCCACAGCAGCTAGCTCAATCTAAATAATTAGAACATACTAAAATAAAGAGTCTAGAGAGAAGGAAACAAAGTATGATAATTATGATGGAAAGTTAGAGGATACTTTTTACATTGGATGCTTTCCTCATAACATGTTACATTGACAATGACCATACCCCTACATCATACTTAGTACTAGTGCCACCTGTCAGAAAACCTATTCACACAGTCTTCCATCTAGTCTCTGAATAGCGCAGGAATACACAGAAGTGGCATTGTCATCTGGTCTGCAGCTTCATACTGGTGAACCCGTCCTCCCATTGTAAGTGACCATGCTAAAAGCAAAGCATTGTGTGATGGGGAAGCCTCCTATTGGGAGGGTCAAATGAAGGCACCACTTTGTAACAGGAGAGTGTCACAAGATGGCCACTTCCAGGAAATGTCTCCTGATCTAAGTGTCAACTGCAGGGGGCTGTTATAGAAAACAGCAATAATTTAAACGCAAACAAAGTGTTTAAAAAAAAATTACATTAGGGGGTGTTAAAGATAACAAAATATGCTTTTGATTTACTTGGGATAGCACAGATTTTCTACGTTTGAAAAACATTACCCTAAATGAGCATAAATTTGAAGATATTAGCAAGTATTTGCTAATATTAGGTTAATGTGTAAATATTAAAGTAAATTATCAAGAATCATTGAGCATTAGTGCTTTCACAATATTTTTCATGCTGTATTTCTGTAACAGCCCCCAGATGGTAGGCACTATAGAAGAACATTGTTTTTCCTTTTATTGCACCTAGTGATAATTTGTAATCATAATCAGAAAATTCGCCATGAGAAGGCCATTCTAGACACAGTCATGATAACTCCAATTGGCTCCAGGTCAAACACTCTGTATGATAATCAAGGAATACCCTAGAATAAATTGATTGATTCCTGGGGCAGGTCTATGATTGTTTTTTGTCACATTGCGTCTCTGAATAACACACTCGTCACATTATGGACTTGTTTGTGAGAAAGTTGCTTCTTTGCTGTCATGGTTAAGTTATTTACCATTCAGGGGAGGGATATACTAGGATAAGGAAGGATTTGCTTGGAAAATGACACTCTGCCTTAGCATGCACGGACCTGAGGCAAGCCAAGACCCGGGTCTCTGAGCTCTACCCTCAGGTCTAACACTGGTTAGAGCACCCAGAACACATGGTCTTTGATCTTCACTGTCATCATGGGAGTCATCTTAAACAAGTGGGGAGATAAACGATTTTGGCCAAATAGCATTGATAGCGAGGTAATCATGTTGATATTTGGTCAGATAGTTATTGAAGCCTAGCATGGTCATGGTAGATGGCCATTTATGACAGTAAAAACATAGAAAATAACATGACCACTCCCTTTCAGAATGCAATCAATGGATCACCGCAATCTAAAATCTGTTTCACAGAAAGAATCCACAGGATTGATGACCTTCTGTTCACCTCTGGGATTCAATGAAGTATAAACTGTCACTGACTTAATTTACAGGAAGAAATTATTATTTCCTTTGGTGATTTTCCTTAAATAAAATCTATAGATTCCCTAAAAAGGTTTCCAGTATTACCTGTTCTCAGACATCTTGTACATGCTTACCCACTGACTGAGGTATGGACTCCTTTTAGGGAGAATTTTTTGAGCAATGGTGTGTCTTGTTTTTGCCATAGAAAGTGGTTACATCGTATGGTGCCAGAGAATCATGTATCTATCCAATAATAAGCCGAGTATAGTTTTGAACAGTTTCAGAGTTGATAATTGATATATTCTTAATATTGTAACTAAACCAATGACATGTAAGTGAAAATATAAATAACAAATTATATCTGCACACTACATCAGACAGCGCGTTTAAAAATAGGAGATAAGAGTGTATGCTATTTACTTGTCTTGTCTGTGTAAATTTGGTCAGAAATGGGGAGAGAAAACAAAGCATATGTGGTAAAAGAAATGTCAAGAGGAGGAAGCTATACCGTACATAACCCCCCAGCAGGGCCAGGTGGCAGCAATCGTCATGTGAGTGAAATGTGGATATATTAAATGTCAGAGCCATATTGTGTAGGATTGCTGCATGGCCTTACATGGAGAAGAATGATGAGTTTCTTGCTGCAATTAAAGCTGTAATTTGAGTCGTAGATACTGTAGTTGGTCTCTTACTACGTATGTAACACTTGAGTACAAAAACCAGACAAGGTAAATTAGACTTTAATATACGGCGACTTTATTGTAAAGGTAACTCTTGGGTATTATAGTACAAGTATAACCAGCGGATATACAAGATCAGAACAGATATATCATACAGTGGGGCAACCCTATAGCATAGAGTTAAGCCCGTGAGCACAGGGTGGTCATGTCACGACAGTCCCAAACCTGACTGCCTTCCAATGGAGAAGTAGCCGTCTTATATACAGCGCTGCATAGCCACGTGACCGTACTAGCAGCGCCACCTGTTAGGTTTAGTTATGTAAAATGCTTATGTAACAACTACCGACGGTAACCGAAGGTGGTACCGGTACACTACCGTATAGATAACCGAACTAGAGGAGTCGGTGTATGTAACGAACCGACGACACTAGTTAGATGAATAAAACAGTTATTAAACACAATAGAACCGTGTTGTCTTACCTCATACAACATACAATAGATATACAACAATAACAGTTAGACTTTATAGTCAACCCGTTACACTACCCCCCTTAAGAATGTAGGAAGGGTTGGTTTTATAATAATAATACCTCTTGGATACATTATATACCACGTATATCTATTTATCAACAAGTAACATTTCTACTCATAGTAACAACAGGCATACATACATGAACAACCAGGTTAACATGTATATAACAGTTTATATCAACAATATAGTCTTTGGTATCAAACCATAGTCCCGTAGGCACATGATATAAAAACTGTCCAACTGATAGTCCTAGACTAGTATCAGTTAAAAGTAAAGGCACCAAATAACCACCTTGGAAACTCAACACATCACCTACTACATTCAGCAATGGTGCGAATCCGTGTGGAGTTAGTGTCCTTATATATAAATAATAGAACTATAATAGCTCTCACTTCCTTTGGCGAAGAAAAGTTTATATATAAAAATCAATAGTAGCGTATCCTAAATAAGGTGGGATAGATCGCCATCCTTATTAGGGGCGGTACTCCAGTACCTAGCAGTTTATGGTGGTAGAGATGGATAGAGTCCAGTACCGGTATAGTACTTCCATCTCTTGTGAAATATAAATATAAAAAGGTAGGTCCGTGCCTCCCTATAAATAATTATCACAGGAGGATGATCCATATAATAGTTCATAGGTCACAATAGTAGAATGTGACCACAGGATCAGGAGCCCTGGACAGTAGTAGAGAACCGACGGTTGTGGCTTAGTAGTAAACCACGGTTGAAGACATCAGGCTGCTTCCAGTGTGGTGGCAGTAGAGACTAGGTTAAGTCACGACAGCACCGTCGGTCTGCTTCGGTTGTCCAGGGGCGTGTAGCTGCGTCGATGGTTTAGTTTTACCTCCGAGGGGCGGAACAGTGCACCCCAGAGGGCCTGACAGGGGACCATCCTTAGGTGTCCATAGGGACACCGCCGGATGGCTTTCCTTCCCCATCAGGACTTCCTCCAGGAGGGGCCTCCGTGGTGTAAACCACAGCAGCCTCCACCTGGAGAGGAAGGGCTCCACCTGGAGCTACCGAGAGGGTACTCGGCGCCGCAGTAGGCTCCCCGCCACTGACCACCCGGGTAGAGTGTGCCATGAAAGAGAATGGCATCTCATACCTAGGTGGGTGTACTGACAGTACCGGGGTCACAGGAGGAGCAGGCCTTGCGGCAAGCCCCAACCTGGACTGGAGATCTGGAAAACCAGTTCTCTCCCACTCTGTCAGCTTTAGCCCGAACTGTCGGAAGAACTTGGCGTCACAAGTTGTCAACCTTGATTCAAGCTGATCGATCGTAGCCCTCCAGAGGGCATGATCTTGATCCAGATTCGCCTCACGCTCGGCAAGGACTCTGGTGCGTTCAGCAACCCAAGCTTTCCCTTCCCGGATAGCCTGTTCTCTGAGCAACTTGTACTGCTCAAAGTAGGACTTCTCCAAGAAAGAAACCTGAAACTGGAGTAGCTTACTTGCGTTTTCAGCCATTTTAGCCCTGTAGCACTCAAATCCGGGGACTAGAGTGTCAGAGAATCCAGTGTCATAAGCAGGACCGTCTCCAGGCAACACAGGTAACCCTGCTAGCCCTTCGTCAACAGCCCTGTGCTCAGGTACTGGAGTCACCTCGTCATCCCTTGTGGGGTCAGAGGTTGCTCCGTGCTGGGGTGGAGCAGTCGGCTGGGCTGACGCCCCATCCGGCTGTTGTACCTCTACCTGTTCAGCGTCACTGACAGGTGAGATACTCTCCTGTGGAGCTGAAGCTTTCTTTTGCTTCTGGCTCCACTTGTACTGCTTGACATAGTCAGCAGCAACCTGACCCGCCTGCTCGTCACCCAAAGAGTTCTGAACAATAGCCAGTGCATCACCCAGTTTCTGTCTCTCCTGCCTGGGCAGTTGATCAGCAACCGGGGGCAATGCAACCGAAGATACCGTGACGGTACCGACGGTTTGGCTACGGTCGACCTCAGATGTTACCGTGGCGGTGGCGACACGTTTCTTCGCAGGTTCACTGCGGGAACGGTCACGCCCACCTTTGGTATCATCTTTGGATGACTGGCGGCCCCTTTTCAGATCTTTCTTCTTAGGAGGGGTATCCTTTCTGACAGTGGGCATCGGAGTTTCTGTATCTGGCCCGAGATCGGTTTGTTCGCACTTGGCGCCCTTACACAATCTCTCCCAGTCAGCTTCCGAGAGGTAATTCCACTGTTTAAGTTTGTTGGTTCGCCACTTATACTGTAGATTTCCTACACGTTTGTGGCACCCCCAAACCTTCAGTGCAGCCTCAACTCCACGACTAATAGTGCGCTTGTGAACGCCCTTATTGTCGCAAAGATGCCTTACCAAACCAGCCCTCCGTTGGCAACGGAATAGCTCCCCGTCACTGTACTCAGGGCAGGAAGTAGAGGTACTCCCACTCACACAGTACAAGTAGGGACGCACATTCATGTGCTTCTCTACTAAATGACGGGCAAACTTGAACAGGTTCGGCCACCGTTTTGCGGCTGTCGAAGCCCCTTGCAGGCGCTGACAGCGAACATACGGGCAGGGATCCCCTGGCACGTAGTTCTTCCAAGCATATTTCAGCTTGGGGCGGCATGACCTGTGGATGTTAGGTTTATTCCCTTCCAACACTGCCCTGAGGTACACGAGGTACCAGTCAATGGGGTGGGAATCACCTGTCAACCAGTCTTCGTCATCCGAACCCTCGGTCGTGTGAGGTGCAGGAAGAGCCATTTTGCCATTTTCCTGAACTAAGTCAGAAAGGCTCAGGTTCTTCCGGTCATCATCACGGAGACACAGGTTCAGACGAACATGCGCTGCCTTGGCGCGGAGGCGGCGATTGGCCCTGCTCTCTGCGACAGACCATCCCTCGGCTTCCGCCTTGGACAGTCTATCAGCAACAGCTTTGAGCCTTTCTGCCTCAGTCGGTGCGACCTCTTCGGTAGCAGGAGTTTCAGGGGAAGATGCAATCCTCCTCTTACGCTTCCGCTTCCGTTTGGTCTTGACACGAACCGTGGACCCGTCTGATGAATCACCATCAGGGACCGTCGGTTCTTTTGCCACTACACCGGCGGGTTTCGGAGAAGATCCCCCAGCAGGGTTCTCCTCCTGGTTGGTATTACTACCACCCAGACCAGGTTCTGTTTTCGGAACAACATCACCCGACCCCTCAGGGTTAGGTTCTGCTGGTACCGAAGCCGAGCCTTGACCGACGGTTGGAGCACCGGTAGTGTCCATTTCCGTGTCAGACTCGAGAACTCGGTCTTCCCCGTCGGAGGCCTCAGCCTTCTCCGGGGCCGTGCATTTGCCATCTACACGGGCTGCCATACTGTTAGCTCAGGCGTAGGTGAACCTCACGGTTCACTCACCCGAGCCTTTAGTAGCACAGCAAGTAAACAATAGTGTAGGTACTGCCGGGCAGACCTAGGCACCACTGATCAACACGTTACCCTACGGGCAAACGTGCTGATATGAAGAAGCCTGGCTGCCTGTGGGGCTTATATACCCCACCCGTCCCCCGTGACCCCGCCCCTTGACCGGCTTCTCAGCCAATCAGGGGTCGCGTCTCCAAGACGCGCCGAGGTGACCCAATTTCTCACGGCTCATTTGGCGGGAGAAATCGATCAGGTGACGCGGGCAGCGCCCTTCCCACGCCTGGCATATCCGACGGTGGGAACTCTCACTGTTGTTTACAATTTTCGTGGCGGAGCCACCGGAAAACCCGGGAATGATATACCGGCGTTAGAGGACATACACAGCAGCGTGTTACTAAGCAATATGTGGTCAAAACTAATCCCATACTTAGAATTAATCGGCAAAGCCAGCCACCCGCCCTGGACACGTGCTTTTCTACCTCCAACGGATAACCACACCGGATAACCCGTCTCTTCTCGTTGTGTTTTGGTGATCGAGTACCGGGCCAATGACCACCGGCCCAGTACGGAACTGTCCATGGAAATTTAATCAAGCCAGCAGCTAAATGTCGTCAACAAGGTAAGAAAAAAATGTTTACACAATTTTATCTCGCTCTCTGACACGTGTGCTCCTCCGTAGACCTTGTACCGGTATGTCCAGCAATGATGACACCGGAGGTATCACCTTGCTTTGTTTACCGGTGTCTACGGTTAGTCCTTTACGCACAGCTGACCCTTTTTTACGAGGCCTACCGCGCTTGGGCTTGGTAACACACGACTGTGGTTCAATCGGTAATTTCCTAGGACGACCCCTTCGGCGCGCTACCGTCGGTACCGACGGTATGACCGTTGGTCCTGCCTTCGGTATCTTCGGTAGCGTAGGGTCGGTTGGTGCTGGTACTCGACCAGCACCGAGGGAATCTTCACCGTCATCTATATATGGAACTCCATACCAAGGTCGGAGTCTAGCCACATGTGATTTAGTGAGAGTCCCTTTTTGCAACCGTATTACTACAGTAGTTTCACTCACCACCATAGTAACCGTATGCGGACCATCCCAGGAGTACAGGGTCTTGACTTTGGAATTTGGTGTGCTAAATCTCGCGACCTTATCGACCTTGAATTGGCGGAGTTTAAGGCCCGTGTCATAGCCCACCTTCTGCAAACTAGCAGATTTTTCCAAGTTGTCCCTTACTACTCCATAGGACTCGCGTAATGATTGTCGAAGTGATTCAACAAACATCACTGTGCAGGGTTGCTCGAGCTGGTGTCCCTGCACTCCATAGACCATGTCACTAGGCATGACTATGTCTTCACCCATTACGAGCATATTAGGCGTACAGCCCGTCGACGCATGTTCGGTAGCATTGTAAGCATGGGAGATATAGCGAGCGTGCTCATCCCAATCATCCCGGTGCTCATTAACCATTGTCGTGAGACATTGGATCAACGTCCGATTGAAACGTTCCACCATACCATCCGATTGAGGTCGGTAGGGGTTCGTATGCGTCTTGCAGATGTGTATTTTACTACATAGTTCTGCCCACAGTCGAGATTCAAACTCACGACCCTGGTCGGAGTGAAGCATTAAAGGATCTCCCCACGTGAGGATCCAATTCTCGAAAAGTGCTTCTGCGCAGGTAACAGCCGTATGATTTACCATCGGATATACTTGGACATACTTGGTATAGTAGTCCTGTACCACCATCATACAGGTATTCCCACGGGGGGTCGTGTTGAAACCACTAATGATATCAACAGCGATCCGGGCAAATCGAACACCGAATAGCTCTTGACTTAGAGGTAGTTTACCAATACCAGGTCCAGGCTTTGATAAACAGCATTGGGGACATTGTTTCACCCAACGCCGTATGTCCAAAGTCATACCAGGCCAGTAATATCTACTCTTAATCTTTGCCTCAGTCCGTTGTCTGCCAAAGTGTGCTGAAGTTCGGTGGCCATGACAGTAATTGAGCAACTGTAGTCTGAGTGACAAAGGCACTACAGACTGAGCTGTTCTCTTCCTGCCAGGTTGCACCCTCCAGCGGCACAATACACTGTTCCGTATAAAAAGATTATCCCACTGAGCTAACAGTTGTCTAACTTCTTTACATTCCAGCGAAAGTGCGGGGCGAACAGGCTTGGACAGGCCCAACAACTTCAAGGAGTACACCCTCGAAATAGCCGGATCCGCAAGCTGCTCATCCTTCAAGTGATTTAACGTCCAGTTAGGAACTTTCGCACCCACAGACGCAATCACTGCATTGTGAGACCCACAGTCTCGGCAATCTACACGGTGACAGTTCCGGATAGGATAGCGGGACAAGCTGTCCGCATTCACATGATCTACTCCACTCCTGTGTATGATATGCTCATTTGTCATGCCAAACTCAGAGAGGTGGTTCAACCATCTACCCATCATCCCCTCAGCGTCCTTGAAGTTAAGGAGCCACTGCAGAGATGAATGATCCGTCCGTACGAGATAATTCCCACCATATAGGAAATGTCTGTACTTTTTTGTGTAAACCACCACTGCCAAGAGTTCACGCTTGGTTGTGCAGTACTTACGTTGTGTTTTGCTTAGACTGTTGGACGAAAATGCCAGCGGCACTTCTCGCCCATCCTGGATCTGCGACAAGGCAGCACCAATACTTGTATTAGAAGCATCAGTGTCCAAGATGAACTTACCAACAGGTGCAGGGTAGTGCAAAACAGGTGTTTCTAAGAAGAGTCTCTTTAACTCACTGAAAGACTGTTCTGCGGCTGGAGACCAGACTATCTTAGCCTTAGCCTTCTTCTCTCCAATCATCAGCTCTTGTAAGGGAGCTGCGACTCTCGAGAATCCAGGTATAAAATCTCTGTAGTATGAACAAAACCCGATGAAAGAGCGTATCTCCTTTGTGTCCATCGGACGAGGCCAGTTCTGTACCACTTCGATCTTATGAGGATCAGCCATGATGCCATGTTCAGAAACAATTCTACCTAGGTATTCAACTGATTTCCTAAAAAGCTTGCACTTTGAAGGTTTCAATTTCAGACCATATGATAAGATGCGTTTCAGCACAGCTTGGAGGTTCTGTAGAGTTTCCTCCACAGAACCACCGAAGACGATGATGTCGTCCAAGTATACTAGGCACTTCTTCCAAAGTAAACCCCGTAACATGGTTTCCATCATTGCCTCGAAGGTTGCCGGGGCATTGCATAGCCCAAATGGCATGACGTTGAACTCAAATAGTCCCATATGGGTAGAAAATGTGGTTTTTTCTCGGTCCCGGGGGTCCATGCCGATCTGCCAATAACCAGATTGTAAATCTAGTGTACAGAACCATTTCGCCCCACCCAGAGATTCCACACATTCATCTATCCGAGGTAGAGGATATGCATTCTTCCTAGTGAGTCCGTTCAACTTCCTATAGTCGATGCAAAATCGACAGGAACCATCCTTCTTGGTGACCATCACCACAGGACTTGACCATGGACTCTCACTAGGTTGAATCACATCTTCATCCAACATCTTTTCTACCTCAGCCTCCATAGCACTTTTTTTAGCCATGGGTAACCGACGGTAGGGGATTCTACTGGGAAGCGCGTCCCCAGTGTCAACCCGGTGTTGTACCGTATTGGTACGCCCTAGAGGATCTCCTGGTTGCGCAAAGGCGTCAGATAACTCCGACAGCTCATGTGCCACCATTTCGCTCTCTAGGGTTGTGAGGTGTGACTCACACAACAGAGACCTTAAATGTTTCGGTAGGTTGGATTTAGCTAGAGCCTCTTCGTGGGAAGAGTCTCCCGCCACCATACCTACTTCCACAAAGTCCGTAGTTAGTGAGTCTACCCCATATGCTCGCGTAGTATTACCAATAGGCGTCCCTTTTCGTAGAGTGATTTCTCTACTACTCGAGTTACAAATCGGTATCACCCCCCAACGAGCGTTGGCCAGGTAAGTATGATAGCCAGCAAGACCTAACTCAAAGAGCTTTTGATCTTCTGGTTCAAACATTCCCGGCCGTTTGGCCTGCACTCCCACGCAGCTGACTAGGACATCGGATACATGTCCTGCTGCCAACTTTGTGTCTTGTGCCACTGACGCCACAGAAGAACCATTCCTTAAAACGCACTGTACAGATTGTTTATAAGGATGTTTAATCTGAAGTCGGCCTGTTGCGGTGTTCATTGTTACCCCGTAAAGAGCAGCAAAGTCCATCCCCAGTATGCCATCATCAGTGATGTCGGTGATGGTTGGACATATCCAGTATGTCTTGCCATCGACCAACATAGGTTTTACAGTTCTGCCATAAGTCTGCATACTATCTCCCGTAGCAGTCTGAGCCTTTACTCCCAGTAGCGGAGCTTCGGGCTGGTTGCAAAGACGGGCCATGAATTTACGATCGACCAAGGTGTGAGATGCACCCGTGTCGACCAAAAATTCACCACGCGTCCCGGAAATAACCAGACTCAGGTACCAACGCTGTCCCTGTAAAGGGACACACTCAGAGGTCAGCATCGGGCTTCCCCCTCCATCCATAGCAACCCCTTTTGTCAGGAGATAATCCCAACACGGGTCGCTCGGGGAGTCTTGAATCACACTGCTCTGGGCAATTGATTCTAACCAAGACTCCTCTAAGCCAGCGACTACAGAATCCTCCGGATTCCGTTCGTCCTTGCCAGCCCCGCCTTGCCAGACGCTTACAGGTTGTACAGACCCTTCTGCCTCTGCGCGGCCTTGGTTCATGGAAGAGTTAACACCGTCTACTAATCCCTTACAGGCATGGCTAACTGTGGGGGCGCCATCCTTGCCAAGAGGATGGGCCCCATTCAGTTTTCCGTCTCCTTTTCGATTTTAGCAGCGACGGGTGCAGGGGCTTTGCATTCGCTAGCCCAATGACCCATCTTTTGACAGCGTCTACATGGCTGAAGTTTCGTGTCCTTTTTCTTCTTTTTCCTTCTCTTTCCATATCCAGAATCAGAAGTGGACGCAGAGCTCTTTTCTAAGTGCTTCCGCAACAAACCCTCAATCATCTTTTCCATGTCCCTGTCAGGCATTACTGCCGCCACCTCCTCGGAGGCGGGCTGTTTTTTCTTAGGTGGTTTTGTGGCGGCCTCTACCACCTGAGCTCCTTTCAGGGCTACAGATGGAGCTGCCGACACTCCTCCACTAGGAAAAACAGCCTGTTTGGTGTCATACACATCTGCATGGTCAAAAAGGTCAGCTAGAGATAAGTCCGGCTGCCATTTCTCCCGCAGATATGCCTGGAGATTGGTGTCTCTGACTCCATTGACAAACCTGGAGGTTAACTCCTGGATGACAGTGGGGGTGTCAGGTCTACATCCCTGATAACACTCGGATATCAGTTCTTGTAGAGCAAATCCGTAGGATCTCAGATGCTCGTCCTTGCGTTGGACACGTTTGAGCAGCTGAGTCCTTGGGTCATGCTCACCAATCTTCCCAATCGCCCATTCAGCTGTTTCTTCAAGTGAGCTCAATGTCTTGATCTTCACTCTCTCGAACGCCAAAAGGGCTGGTTCACCTGGCCCGTTGCAGAGTGCCTGCTTCAGAGAAACCAGCGCTTGCTGATTGTTCCAGCGATTGCTCTCCACAATAGCCTTGAACCGAACTTTGTACTTTCTCCAGGGTGGCGACCCTGTGAAAGGCGGAATATCGATGGCCTTTTGACGGGCTGCATCAGGATGTTTGATCTCCCCAAAGTTGAAAGGAGCATACCGTTCATCCAGTTCATCGATGTCCCGCGGGACGATGTCTGTCCCCAGCTTCTCAATAGCCGGGTTCCGGTCGTACTTAGCCCGCTGGACAGGAGTTAAGCCCTGTCTAGCTCTGGGTTTCGGTACTGGAACTGAGACCATGGTCTGCTGTTGGTTCAACATCGTTGAACCAGTAGATGGGTGGGTGTACCCTGGAGGTGTTGCCGTGCCTCCAAAGGCGCCTCCACAGACTGGAGTCTGTAGATAGCTAGCCCCCATCTGAGGTGTCATACCTGCTACCGTGGTGTGTACTAGCGGCGGGACACTTGAAGGTGTCACTGTCGTGTACACATTGGGTACGGGTACGACTGGAGATACCACCGTGGTAGGTGGTGGTACTTGCTCCGACTTCGTCTTCAGGTCATGATTGACTTGTCTTAGGCTTGCGAGGTCTTGTCTGGCTAAGTGGAGCTGCATGCTCAAATCCTTTCCCAAGGAAGTTAAGCTTGCAACCTCACATTCGCCAGACACCCTCTGGTGCAAAAGTTTGTCAACCTCCACCTTGTGGGAAGCCATCTCGTTCTGGAGTTCCAGCAGGAACCTTTTCTTCTCATCAACCTCCCTTAGGAATAACTTCCTAGTTTGATTGATGGAAGCAAGTTCCTTCCGGGCTTCCGCGAGCTCATGCAACTCAGTTTTCCTGGTGGGAATACCCATGGCAGCTAGTAGGTCCCCATCCAGTGGTAAACTGGATGGCTCATCTACTGCTGGTGGATACTCCTTACCAGGAGCTTCTGTTGCCACATTAGTCTTCTTTGATAGCCCGCCACCCCCCATACCGTTCGGTGTAGGAGTGGCACCATCAGTGAAAACCGACGTGTCTGGATCCAATGAAGGATCTGCTACCGTCGGTGTAGAACCGAAGGCAGCTGGGCCGAGAGTTTTAGGCTCTCTACCCGGTATTTTCTGACCCTCAGGACAGAAAAGATTCGTGGAAAGGGAGTCCAACGATCTCCTGGAGCTTATATCAAAGGGTCCCGGGATTGGAGATTGCTCCCCATCCTCTCCTCTGGTAAAGGCTTCCACAATAGGATCACCTATTGCTTCTTGGGAGAGGTCGTCACCGGGCACCTCCAAGGTTGCCCGGCTCTCCCCCCTATTGGATTTGCCTGTGAAGAAGCGTACATTCTGTACGGCTTCTTCACGTTCCTCAGCAGGGGTTTTAGTCCTGCCGCTGAACGAGCTGACAAAATCGTATAGGTAATCCATATACTGTAAGTCTATTTAATGCTTCAGTAAAGGCTGTAATGGGACCCTATTTGGTGCATTAATACCAGCACAGATGGCCGTGATGGTTGTACTGAGTACTAATGATCTGCTGTGCCCTATGTAGGGTGTCTAGGACCATTTCAGACAAAGCTCGGGTTGGTTCCGTCATGCTGTTTGTCGCCAAAGCAACTACCACGTTGTTGGACAATGATAAAAGTTCTGAATCATACAACGGCTAGCAAAGATGAGGTCTTAAGTAATGAAGGCTAAAGCAGGTACTTTAAATATTATCAGCTCGGAACTGTGTTCACTTATGCTTTTCTTTAAGATCAAACATAGATGTTTTTGTTTCACATGTCCAGGCTAAACATGTGATAGCAAAGAGTCTGTTTAATTAGAACTTTTTAGGCATGATGCAACTTTTTTGAAGTGTCAATAAACAAATTATCAATCATAGACTCAGCTAAATTGAATGTAAAAACTTGATGACCTTAATTACTATTAGGCTTTATAGTGTAAAGTTGATCTTGCAAAAAGGTCTAATGGTCCGGCTGGTTTACATATTTAAATAAAGGTTCATATGAAAAGTCAATATCAAATTAATTAGACTTGAGCTAACACGAGCATGACCTTTGGAGTATGAAGAATCAAAGGTGTTACATCATAGAAAACCATAAAGTGACATAATCCTCTGACTTTCAGAGGGCAGTGACTCCTTGGGGGGGGGGGGGGGGGGTACGTTGGGAAAAAACATCAATGTAAGGACACAAGCCCTTTAGACCTTAGTAAGGGCATTGAATGGTGGGATTCTCTCCAACACATATTTTAACATAGAACAGCAAAATTAGGGTACAGGAAAATATAAAAGTCAAATCACTTCGTTAGAACTGAATACTCATCTTAATGTTGAACAAACTAGTCTTTGTGCATCATAATCACCCCTAGAGCTGGTATATGCTGTCCTTAAAGCATTAGCAACCAGCCTACTGTCACACATATGTTAGGCCAGACTACCTGAATACTGACCAATGATCTGCAATCTGGCATACTTGGTCATCTCATCAGTCTTTACCCACTGTCTGTCATTAGAAGCATTTCCTGCATTTACACAAACTCAAACCCAATGTTTCTGTATTAAGACTAAAATTTCAGGGCTTTCTTTGCTATTGAGTGATTAGAAAGTACTAGCAATGTTAGGACACATACTTCCCTAAGTACCAAGCCACCCAAATAGACTCTTCATTCAAGTCACATCACAACATTTAATCTTGAGTCGAGTTTACTGCCCAGTGATGCCTTCAATTAAGGTGTAGGTAGGAACAGAGAACACCTACTAGGCACTACTAACCCAGCTCAATTTACATCATTAACCAGAGTCTGTTCAAACTGCAACTGCACTGGAAACCATTGTCAAACCTTCACAACTTATCCCAGAGCTGCTGAAATACAAAAAGGAGCCTAAATGTCTAAAGGAAAAACATGTATGAAATAGGGAAATCAAGACAAAAAGTTAAATGTTAGTTTCACATTCGAAGCTTTCTTTGTGACATGTGACATTGGTTCATTGCCTAGCATTGACTTCAATCAAAGTCTAGGAAGCAGCAAAGAACACTGACTGCCCATTGCACTTAGCTCAATTTAAATAATTAGAGCTGCCAAACTAAAGGAAAGAGGCTAAAATGAAGAAAACAAAGTATTGAAATTATGATGGAAAGTTAGAGGATAACTTTTACATAGGAAGTTTTCTTCACATAACATGTTGCATTGGCAATGTCCACACCCCTACATCACACTTAGCACTAGTGCCACCAGTCAGAAAACCTATACACACATTTTTACATTGAGTCTCTGAATAGTGCAGGAATACCCACAGCATATGGCATTGTCATCTGGACTGCAGCTTTATACCAGAGAGCCTTTCTTCCCATTGCAAGTGGCCACACTAACAGCAAAGCATTGTGTGACGTGAAAGCCTCTTGTTGGGAGGCTCAAATAAGCTCAGCACATTGCAACAGGAGAGCGTCACAAGATGGCGACTTCCATGAAATTCTCCCTAACTGAAGTGTGAAATGAGGGTGCCTTTTCAGAAAACAGCAAAAATTTTATTGCTTAAAAAAGTGTTACAAAGTGATTAGTTGACATTATTTTCAAGGGGGGTGTTAAAGAATATTAAATGTATGCTATTGATTTACTTGGGTAAGCGCAGGTTTTTACATGAAAATAATTACCATAAATTAGCATAAATTTCGAGGCATGAGCATAAAATTTGAAGATGTTGGCAGAAGTTATTAAGTTTTTGCTTTTAGTAGCGTAATTTGTAAAGTATTTAAGTAAATTCTCAAAAATCTCTGAGTCTTAGTGCTTTTACACTATTTTTTAGCCAGTTTTTCTGTAAAAGCCCTTGGATTGTAGATACTATAGAAGAACACTGTTTTTCCTTTTATTGTACCTAGTAGTGGATTGTAATTACAATCAGAAAAGTTGCCATGACCAGGCCATGCTAAACACTCTCATGATAACTCCAATTGCCTCCAGGTCAACTACTCTGTATGATAATCAAGGCATACCATAGAATACATTGATTGATTCCAGGGGCAAATCTATGATTAAGTTATTTCCCATTAAGGGGAGGGATATACTAGGATAAGGAAGGATTTGCAAGGAAAATGACACTCTGCTTTAGCATGTATGGGCCTGAGGCAAGCCCGTACAGCGGGATCCGGTCTCTGACCTCTACCCTCAGGTCTAACACTAGTAACAGCACCCAGAATAGTAGGGAATCGAATTTGGATCCTCCAAGTTCTAGAGGCATTTCTGAGTAAAGTTTTGCAAGTGTTTTTTTCTAGACCTATTTTTTCTGTAGATTCTGAAAAATTAACTTGCGGAACTGAGAATTGTGTTTTTTAGGGGGGAAAGAACCCCCAAAATGCAATTTTTTGACAAAAACATTATTTTCCTCCTAGAATTAAAATTTCTTCTCATGTACCATGAAGTAATAATTAACATGAAAGGTATGATCATCATTCATCAGTAAATAGTGTTGTTGTGGTTGCCATGGATACCTGCTTACCAACAAAACAAATCTTTTTGGTTAATACTTATATTTATACATCCATAGTATACACATAACAGGCAGTAATTAACTTCTTTATACTTGTTTGTGAAACCAGCTGCACTTGCACTGATCATAGTGACCTCCACCTAGAAAATGACACATTTGATGCATTGCTATATATCAATAATAATAAGCTTTTATCATCAGTACTCTGCCAGAATCTCTGTGTTTTTACTGCTTACCCCTTACATGTCATCTGTTGATAATGGGTTATAATCCATCATATTTCACCCTCCTTGCTTCATTGTCCTCACTTATGAACATTGTGGCAAGGAGAAGAGGCAGTTCCAGTGTGGCAATTGCTTGTACACTGGAACCCTGCCTTTGGACACCCACACTGATAATTCCTGCATCCAGTCCTACACTGGCAAGCGACTAGAGATAGGCAAGCCTGTGGAATTGCGTCCTTTGTCATTAGCAGAGGTAACAGGTTGGTGTCTTCCATCTTCCATCCCATGCATGTAGGATCTGGTATGTTGGGTTTTAGGATGTGTGCCAAGTTTCATATCAGACTCTGGTAATGCACACGCATGAGATGTAAGTTCAGTGCATCTGATGTTGGAGGCAGAGCTTCTGTTTTCTTACAATGTCCAAACAAAAGAGCCCTTACATTGTCCACTGATTCTGCATGTGGCACCCTAAAGATGTGGCAAACAAACTTCTGTGCTCATTTCAACACATCCTCAGACAGGGGATTTTTATCCTTTCCAATGGCATCAAGGAGGTTATCATGTTGATGAACACATCAAATGTAGTTTGCTTGGAATGATGAGAATGATGTTGAGTCTGAGCCTGTCAATGCATGGACTGCAGGAAGTGAAGTATGGGAGCCTTCAGGCATGTTTCTGAAACTTTCATGTATGGGAATAAACTTTGGATTCTTACCAGTTCCTGCTTGTAGCCACAGGTCTTCACAATCAATGTGCTCATAGTGGGCAAGCAGGAGAGCCAGTATGTCAGTGTCCCTTGCCTGTATGACTATTGTGTTGGAGGAGCAGTTGATGGCATGTGATATGATACGTGTGTCTGCCTCCTCATGATCACCTTTCAAGCCAGATGTGTCTAATGGGAGGAACAGTTTACTTCTGCACCATCCTCCGAATTGGCATTTTGCTGTTCTTCCGTTGCTTCCTTGTTTCAGCCTTGATGCTTTTGTCTCTGCATTGATCACCCACCAAATCAATCCTCTTATAGTTTTCTCAAATTCTTAGGATGGTGTTGACAAATATGTTTGCCAGGTCCCCGAAAATCTTTGCTCCTTTGGGTTTGCCCAATGCATGAATTGTTACCCAAACATCTATAATGATGGTTGAATCATTTGTTGTGTGAATCGAAGTTGGGCAAGCAATGTCTTTAGTCAGACTTCGTATGAGGAGTGATTTATCACCACTCCTCAACCTTCCATTTGCTTTCTCAAGAGAGGAACGGCCATTAGCTCATGCTCCAAGATCTTGTCCAAATTCACAGCTCTTCAGCAGCAAATGAACTCTTTGCATTACATTTCTGTCAGCTTTCAGAACAACAGTTTCCCCTTAAAATTGCTTTTGCAGTCTAAAATTCAACCTTTTAGAGATTTGCGAATGTCATTTGATTGTTCCGCTTGATTGGGCTGTGGAATTTTTCCGATTTCTCAATGAATCTCTCCACAACAAAGTGCTCTAGTTGATCCTGTCCTTTTAGAAGAGCTGATGCTAATGAATCCTAAATCGCAGGTGTTGTCAGATCTTTGTTTGCAATGTTATGGAGTAGCTCTGTTTGTGTGAATACCTCCATGCTCTTCAGTTGTTGTAGGAGATTTTCCTCATCATCATTGTCTCTTTTCTTGCTCTTTGGGAGGCTCTCATTAAGGAGGATTTCATTGTCTTTGGCGATCTCCTGACCAATGTGTGATCGTAGAGTATAGGACAATGCCCATCTGTTCAATGCAGTTCTTGTCCTTATAATTCCCACAATACATCCCTCACTCTTTCCTATCCTATTCAACCATTCCTGGCCATGGTCTGCATCCTAGCTAGTTCTTACCTTGTGTACCTTTAAAATGGTGAAGATATTGGAGATCCTGGAAGCAGGCTTCCTGATACTTGCAGTGCACAAGAGTCCTGGTCATTGTCGTATATATGTACAGTCACCTCCCTCTATGAGGACCATGAAGGGGGTATTGGCTAGTGAGACCCTTTGATGGGAGTATAGTGCGTTATGCCCTTTTGGGATGAGATGCATGGATGTGAACCTGCTGTGTTAATCATTGGGGCTACATTCATGCCTGATGAACCAACACAGTATGGCGAATTATTCATCACCAGTGCTGCATTGATGCATCATGACAACAATTGAATGTGTTACTTGAAGCATCATATGATCCTTCTATGGTTAAAGAGAAATTTAGATATATATAGATGGTTACATCAGTTTATTTAACACAAAAAGAGTCTTAGGTTTTGATTGTAACCATGGTTACCATGGTTACCACAATGGTAATTCATGAAGATGCCTCTCTATCAGACCTTTCATTTAAGGAATTCCCTGACCAGATATGGTAATAAAGAGCCCTTTCGGAAAATGAAATGTGGATTTTTGTCAGAAATCTATGTTTTGGGGGGGGGGTTTTGACCCCCTTATATGAATTTCTCAGTTCCGCAAGTATTTTTTCTGTTATCTACATGAAAAAGTGGTCCTAGAAAAATGGCTTGCGGAACTTTACTCAGAAATGCCTCTAGAAAGTTTTAGGACGACATTTATCTGATTCAATTCCCTACTAGAACACAATGTCTTTGATCTCCATTGTCATCATGGGAGTCATCTTATACAAGCAGGGAGATGAAAGATTTCTGCCAAATAGCATTGATAGTGAGGTAATCATGTTGATATTTGGTCAGATAGTTATGGTGGCCTAGCATGGTCATGGTAGATGGCCATTTATGACAGTAAAAATGTAGCAAATGACATGAGTACTCCCTTTCAGAATGCAATCAATGGATCACCATACTCTCAAATCTGTTTCACTGAAAAACTCCAGAGGTTTGATGACCTTCTGTTCACCTCTGAAATTCAACGAAGTATAAACTGTCACTGACTTTTTTTACAGGTAGAAACTATCATGTCCTTTGGTGACTTACCCTAAATAAAATCTATAGATTCCCTAACAAAGGTTTTCAGTATTACCTGTTCTCAGACATCTTGTACATGCTTACCCATGGACTGAGGTATGGACTCCTTTTAGGGAGAAGTTTTTGAGCAATGGTGTGTCTCGTTTTTGCCATAGGAAGTGGTTACATTGTATGGTGCCTGAGAATCATATATCTATCCTATACTAAGCCTATCATAGTTTTGAACAGTTTCAGAGTTGATAATTGATATAATCTTAATATTGTAACTAAACCAATGACATTTTAGTGAAAATATGGATAACAAATTATATCTGCACACTACATCAGACAGCACTTTTAAAGATAGTAGATAAGAGACCAAGAGTGTATGCTAACTACTTGTCTTGCCTGTGTAAATTTGGTCAGAAATGGGGAGAGGAGACTAAGCATATGTGGTAAAAGAAATGTCAAGAGGAGGAAGCTATATCGTACATAACCCCCGTGCAGGACCAGGTGGCAGCAACCGTCATGTGTGTGAAATGTGGATAGATCAAATGTCAGAGCCATATTGTGTAGGATTGCTGCACGGCCTTACATGGAGAAGACGGATGAGTTTCTTGCTGCAATTAAAGCTGTGATTTGAGTCGTAGATGTTAATAATAGCAAAGGGTGATCTGCATATAACACTGATATAGAAGTAAGGAACATGTCATCAAACAAACTTCATGCAACGGAATATTGTCTCACTGTTCCAGTTCAAATTACAACTCATTCCAACCAATTTGACACTCCAATGTAATGCACACCTTGTGATATGTATCCCGGCCCTTTACATTCAGTGAAGCTTGATAAAGTGGCTGTGAAATGTCAGGAAGCCATAAAAAAGAACTCAGCAGCCAGCCATATCACCCTTTGGAATGAAAACCAAAACCACAGCATATTATGACATTGCAGTGTCCTCACCCTACACAGCAGTTAAACAAATCTCATCCAACCCCATGTGTATCTGCATCTATAAGCTAGTAGCATCCGAAGTATGAGCCTCAATGTAACACTTTTTGATTAATATATGTTCCATTTTTAATTTACTTATTGAGTCAGTCAAAAAAGATAATTTGTTTTGTATTTAGGAACCAAACTTAAAAGCAATAGGTTTTGTTGCATTGGACAGAGCAATATGTGAGATCTTCCCGGTAAAGTTATTTATCAATATTGTCCATGGCAAAAAACAAATATGCAAAATCTGTCTGCAGAGCCACTGTACTTACAAGCATCCCTCAACATTGATGCAAAGCGTATGTGTGCTTGAGAAGGAACTTCTCAATTTTACATGAAAACAAGACTCCACAGACATTTATCGATAAGAGATCGATAGAATCAGCTCCAAGTATCCTTATGCATGGGAAACTTCTATCTATATACAAGATGTCTCCAAGTAAGCTAGAAGACTTTCTCAAAGATGCTGGGAAAGTTCCCAACTCTCAGGAGGAATGTTGTGCTGATATATTTTATGTACTGGTGCAGTAGCATTGAGTCTTGAAATGCTTTTATGTAAAATTATATGTGTGAAGGAAGCAGATGGCAGGAATGTCTGCTGAATCTGTTCATCTAATCTGAGCAACATCTCAAAAACAGCTGTACCTTGAAAACTAACATGTCGGAATCAAACTCAGGGCCTTTGTTTACCTCTGTTCTGACAAAGATGATGTAGGTGGGTACAGTAACTACTAGCAGGTCTTAAACTGTGGGTTATAATTTGAAGTATCATTTCAAAAATAGGGATTTCAATAACTAATGGCACCCCATAACAGGTTGAAGCATCTGTACTCTTTCTGCCTCAGCCAGCAGCCTCAGACTCACTAGTGGCAGTGAACCACTAATGAGCAATCAGTGATGCTACAGCAGCAGCGTTTTATGGGTGTCAAGGTGGTTGTAATCAGTATTAAGTCATGAGACTGAGCGGCCATAAATACAAGAAGACAGGAGGGGGCTTGGTGAGCTGATATCCTAGTCACAGATAGTATGGTACGGTGTGGTGTATTGCCTGTCTACAAGAAGCCACCACATCTGTAATTGTAACCCTAATCAGTAACACTGGCAGCATCATTGTACGACCGTCATGGCTGCAGTGATCAGAACTGTGTCATGACTCTGCCTGTCTGATAAACGTGGACAGGATATGTGTACGATTGTTTCATGCCCGAGCCTCCCTTACTGCTCAACTCAGATCTCATACACCAAAGGTACCCTGCAGTGTAGGAAAAGGCCTTAAAGTGAACCTCGGCAGACCTAGGAAATAGGCGTTCAGTTATTCAATATGAGGAATAAAGTGGGGTAAACTGTGAACTTAGGAAATGTAGGGGCAAAAAATACTGCCAGATTGATTTCGGGAATTTGACGAGGGAAAGAACTTTGAGGTTTTGTATTGGGAAAGAGAACTTTCAGATATGGCAAGAAAGGGAAGAAGTATGCCATGTGAGATTGCTCCTATGAAAAGGTACAGGAAAAGACTCTCAATCACCATATGTGTATATAAATATAAATTTAATCACTGCAGAAATAAATGGGGTGTGAGTATGTCACTGCTTCCTAGCCTAGACCTGTGATACAACTGTGCATTCCAAGTCATCTCCCAATTCTTTTTGGAGCTAGATATAAGTCTAAACCAAGTGCATGCTGGGAGATTGATATATTTGCTACATATATGCACCAGGTGAGTTCTACAGGTTGGAATGGCTAGTCCTGGCCAGACCTATCTATTTTACAATGGCCCCCACACTTTATCTAGACGGGATATTGCTAGCTTGCTTTTCACATACATCTTTCTTGAATCGTCCCAAACCACAGACATTTGATGAAGCTGCTCTGGGGTGGAAAAAACACACCCTGTATTAATATGTGAGGTGAAGCTGCTTATAAACTACTTGGAGACTGCAGAGTACTACATGCACATACTGTATGGAGTTTGAGATGCAGCTATTCTGCACGCCATCTTTTGGAGATCCCAAAGTCTTTGTACACATGAGCACCCTGTTTATCAAATGAGCAGCACCTTGAAGTAGATAGTCCTTAATGCTGTCTGTGTTACCTGAACTCTTTAAAACCCAAATCTCATTACCCCTACAGCAAGAGTCTGAGTGGAGCCAGGACAGGTACCCATATATAGAGCAGATGGGTTTTAAGCAGTGATGCCAGGTGCCAAAATGAATTTAAAGGTTGACCACAGAGCAGCATCTTGGGTACCAAGGTTCATGATTCAATTTGGCTAGCTCTGAAAGAAGGCATTCCAATTGAAGGTTTCCCCTAGGTATTCTGTAATTCAATCATGTTGGGTTTGCTTACTATCCAAGTTTCCCAACCTATGTGGAAATGCCTGTGTTCTTTGCAGCTAGCTGTCTTTGCACTCAGAAATACATCACCTACCTTCCAAATCAACACCACTATACCAGCTTTGATCTCCTTAATATTTTTCCTTTAGGGATAATACTATTGATAACTTGGAAAACCTTTTCCTAACATTAGATCCATGGTGCCTTGGCAGTATAGGAAGGGAACTTGCACAGTAACAATCTTTGAAAGTGTTCTCAATCCTTGGTCATAAATCTACCGACTTTTAAATCTGCTAAATTATTAAATCAACTTTGGCAAACACCTGCGGCGGCTAAGCAACAACACACACACCTCCCTGTGGAAGAACTAGGAACTAACCAAGCACCTGTTAATGTAGCCAGCCTAGACTCCGGTGGATACGCATATAAAAGACTGTTTCTCTATATAGGTAATAAATCTAGCAACTTTGCTCCTTAAAAGACATTGCGGTCCTGGCTGCATTTCTTCAAAACAGATGAGGTGTGAGTAGACTGGCTACTTCATGTCAGAGGGTACTTAATGTTACTGCCTGTGGCTTCAAGGAAGATTTTTGTTCGGTTTTCTTTACTTCCTACACATCTTTCTGCCCCTTGTTCCTTCAGCTTAGGGACAGGATGCTGTATTGAGGAATATGGAGTGGTCTGATTGATTGTTTGTCACAGGAAGTAACCTTTATCCTTTACTTTGTCTCTCAGGCTCCTCTGTACTTTACATGCTAGAAGCTAGTTTTTTTCTCTCTGATTCAAAACGTTTTTCACTCATTTTCGTGGTTTTTTCAATTGTTTTCTGGTGAATTTAAGTGCTATTGATTTTATTTAGAGAAGAAAACTCCATTAAACAAATGATATTGATCAGGAATAAACATATCTGTAAAACTACCCATCACTACTTATCCTTAAACATGAGATAGAACTGGAAGTAGGAAGTCCGATCCGTCCATATCAAGCAGCAGGATCCTTAGCACTAAGGCTTGGTCCATGTTGATGATGCTAAGAGGCAAACCTAGTATTATGACTATGGCCAAATTTCTCACATTTCTAGAACTAAGATGCACAAAATACTACAAAACATTTGTCCGTTTAGGCTGAATAGTCTGGTAATACGCCATGCATTTTATCACCATAATGCAAGAATGCAGTCTTTTTGAGCTGCCAGGGGTGCATTCATGTATTGTATAGTTGCAATGGAGTTTACACTTTTTAAAATGACTGACCTGATACATAAAAACAACTGTTTACATAGATTCAGTTATCATTTTTATAAATGAAGATTATGAAGGTTGCAGTGTACAGCTAATGCATGGGCAACACTGTACAACTCCGAGCTTTTTAACTGCATGGTGATGAATGATCCTGCATCAGGGATGATTTATCAGCTGCAGCAGGTCTTGGATCCATGTGGCTTTGTTCTGGCAGCTCAACCTGCAAACATCTGACATCCACGAGCACTCTGCTGTGGGAAATGCCTGTGATGGATGAGCATAAACATAAAACATTGAATCAGATGTTATGAATCATCTGCCAAATGACAAAGGTTTTTACAAATATCATGACCATGTCAAAAGGAGAGAAATTGACAGACAGCACACGCATATGTATAGTGAATGATGCCATCTATCCAAAGACAATCCTCTCGTCAAACTGTGTTTTTTAAAATGGCAAGTAGTTTGTGATAAATGTTTGTGTTCTTACAATAGAATTAGTATCAAGGAATTCCTCAAAAGAACAAAACAACCAACCAAATGTACTATTATATTGATTACTTACATAGTTTGTTTTTCTTAAAAGCTTTATCATTCTTAGAAGAGTAAACTCTCCCAGGGCAAAGTTAAGCAGGAGTACCAAGTTAGGAAAAAAATAGAGAGATAAACCCCTAGAATATGCAACACATGAAGATAGACATTCATATCAAAAGTAGGGTTTGCCTAATACTCAACAAGCACTGGGGTTACTGGGGGCCATAACTTCAGGCTAGGGTACACCTCCAGTTTACTTATGTCATATAACATGGAGTGGCATTGCTAAATTCTATAAACATGGCCTTTCATCTTTTGACAACAATGAAAACTCTGGGCTGTTAACCTTATGTTGCACTAAAACTGGCACTCCCTTGCTAATAAAACTCAACTTGAGATTTCTCTCACCTTTCAGTACTCACAGAACGAGTCCTGACTTGGTGGGGGAAAGCTTTCTGCTTTTTCCATATCCTGAACGCAGGATGCCACCAGGGGCTTCTCTTCCAGACCTAGTTCTTTGAGGCAAGCAAGCTGCCTCAGGATATCAAATCTGTTTGTCAAATAATCTGGGTACACAGCTGTAGATCAATTCTGACATGCTGATATGATCACGAATACAAAACAAGTGTGCAAGATGCCAGTACTTTATCATGCATTATACTCACATAAGGTCACATTGTTATACAGCACAATGCTGCAGAGTGGTTATGGCTTACGTAATGAGCAGCCTGAGGGATACCCTGAGAGGATTGCAAAAGGCTCAGGGAGTAATCATTATAACCACCTCATACTGAGCTCTGCTCCTCCAGGGGTCTAATTAGGAGGCAGCCAACAGGTAATGTAACAGAGTTACAGGAGGTGGCATTTGCTGTCCTTTGATATAGTACAACAATATATAAGTTGAAAGGACTGCCACACAACATAGAGTTGTAACAATAGGTAACAGGCATGGCCTTTTCGCCAACCAAATTGTCATATAGAATGGATTTTGATTCTTTCTGTCTCTATTCAAGAAAGTTTATTTTTGTTGTTGGAGTTAACGTTTTTGTTCAATTGTGTTATAAATTAATGTCATCATCCTCCTTCAGTAATCTTTTCGTTTAAACTTTTTTCTTCCCTAATTCAGCATGTATTTGACTATATCAGGTGCAAAATTGCAAACATAAAAAGTTTAACAGTTATGTCTGGACTGTGCTTAAGCCCTTTTGCTAACCACATGTCCGGCTGGCGATGTGACTGAGGCTGAAAGCTATAAATGTCAACCCCATTAATCTAATTACAGCCGCCTGTTTCCGCCTCTTGTCTCCTTTTGTCGTCACTACAACCCGTCTTCCTGCCTCCATGACACCAGCACCTTTATGCACTTGTGTCACCAACCATGGTGGATTTCTCTTCTTCTACACACTTTACACATATCTGTTGTTGATGCTGTATCTGTATTTAGTATGGTCATATTCTTTGGATCTTGCATGAATTTTGTCTGCTATTTGTATCGCGACACCTTGAAAAACTGTTGCAGTGATCTGCCTTTCACCATAAAGCTGCTGGTGGAATAGTTTATATTTTTGGCTCATGGCTTCAGTATTGAAGATTTAGTGAGAATGTGATAAACTTAATTAGTCCCTTAGCAATGATTTGTCCAATTCTTAATGCAGGCCTCATGGTCTTGACCTTTTTGTGCAGTTGTTCAAGCTTTCCCAGAGGGTCAAAATTCCCAAATGTGCCTAGCATGATTAAATATGACAGAGAAAGTTGCTCACAGCATTAAAAGTAAGGCAGTGCTTTGTTTGTTTGTATATATGTTTATTTTGACTGTCCAACACATAGGCGTATAGCCAGTATTATTGTTTAGAACAGTATATGAATATATATAAATATATAAGTATATATATATATATATATATATATATGGTTCTTACCGATCAACCTGAGCCCTTGTTGAAGACGGTGATCGGCAAGGCCATTTACACCCTGTTGGAGCAGCATTCAGGGGGCGGACGTTCCTGAAGGAGACTCATCATATAACCTTTTCATTTTGGTCTGTAATTTCCCTCAGCTCAGCTCTGCACTTCTCAAACTGATCCTTGACAATTTAGCCGCCAAGAAATATGCTGGAGTTTAACAAGAAATTTGCTGGAGAGTTAGGTGAAAAGAGGCATCTAAGAAATTAATTACAGTTCAGAAGTCTGATAGGAATTCCTTAGCAGATATTTCTCAAGTACCCTATTCGACCTAATAAGTACCCTCCCCCTAATAAGCGCCCCCCCCCCCTTTTTTTTCAGATTTTTACAATTTTTCTCAATGTTCCTTCGATTTTGTTACTGTTTTTCCAACATTAATGTGACATGGTGCACTTCATACCTATGCAGTTTTAATGTGAAATCAAATGTGAAGGGATTGGGGTGATTAAAGCCATGTAGAAGCCACTGAGAAGAGCCAGTAGGGGGCGCTTATTAAAATGAATTTTTGAGGCCGTTTTTTACACTCAAAATAATATTTTTAGCGCCCAGGGCGCTTATTACGTCGAATATGGTAATTATCTAGAGTATGTGAATGATTTTAATTATAGTAAAAAGGTTTAATTACCTCCAGTCACACCGTCCCACTAAGTCATATTGTAAGGGATTCCAGGAACTGGTGAAACTTATCTGAGTCAATCTGTGTCTTGTTCTTATAGCCGCTATCATTTTACCTAATAAAAACAGTTTGCGAAAAACAGTTTTCTTCTTTTTAAATTGACATGATCCTTCTAAAAGCTAACGCCCCTGTTAATACATGCTGCCATTGTCAAGTGTTTTATACACAATAGCCCCTTTTAAACTTTTCTTATGTGAACAAAAGTAGTGTAGAGTTTTGGGTCGCAGAGAAGACAACTCGGAAGGTTCTTCAAATTTCTGGATGCAAAAGAGAGGTTTATTTATCGTTCCTATACAGTCAAGCTAAATACGGTTCCATTCGGTGGGAGACCCTCTCAGGTCTGTCCACTACCTTGGCCACTCGGCCTTATATATCCACCCCAAACCCGATCGTAGCCCCCTCTCACTGTCACTCGCGCCTTCTATATATAGGCCCAGAACCAATACAATCCGGCGACTTACATAACATCAATCCGAATGGGATTCGAGTCCCCTACACTAGCAACATTAAAAATAGTTAAATGTCCGCTTGAAGGTTTAAGCGATAAAGATGGTGGCTTTTGATCCTCCCGCCATGTTCTGGCCAGGATGCAATAGTTGGCCAACATGAGGGACACTCTGGAGGGATGCAGGGGAGACGAAGGAAATGGGTACACAACAAAAGCCACCAAGTCAGTCAGGGACTTACCTGTGAAAGATCCCTTCTGGGAATATATGATCCAGCCTAATATTCGGCCATTGTAGATTGACTAACTGTTACTACCCTCTAATCTTTGAAAAACATGTAAGGTCTGTTTGTTGAGTAAGATATTGCAGGAGCTAATGCAGTACACATGTAAAAGTGCAATGCCGTTTTTTGAAACTCTCATGTTTTTCTATAAATGCATCAGTCAAGTATAGCTGTCTTTCTACTACAGGTGGTGGGCAATACAAGTTACTGCTCTAAGCCCTATCCAGGCCCAAAACCTTATGTGGACACATAGGCTGAATCATGTGTTGATGAGCTTTCATTTATATTTCTAACACACATATTTCTATTTAAAGAGGGGTTCACACAGTTCTAGGACAGGGGAACATAAATGAACGGGCCTGTAAGATTGGGATATCCATCATTAATAACCAACATTAGATAGAACAGGAAGGGAGGAAGTAACTACATCCAATAATTCATGTACTTGTTACTTCAACAGGAGGCTCAGCATTACTTGAGGCTTCATTAGTTTTGATGATGCTGAAAGGCAGTTATAAGACTGGCTGTATTTAGGCTAATTAAGATTACATCCTGTTGAAACCTGATGTTAGCGGAATACTTATTTGAGTTGGCAAGGCTGCATAGTGTGTTCATCCACAATTTACCTTTGCCATATGGATGCTCGGGTGGAGCATCATTGAGGCCACTCGTGAGTGTTGTATTTATGCATCATGCAGCTCTGATATCAGTGAAACACTCTGGAAACATGAACATGAACACCTTTGTGTATAAGATCATTTAACCCTGTTTTAACTCTTTTACCGGATGAGAGTGCAGTGCAGTGCACAGCTAATGCAGTTGAAGCCCCATACAACAACTTACCAAGCTGTCCCACACCGAAACCCCTAACACCTTGCATCCTTCCGGGTCCACATTAAATGCACATGAATGATGCCCTTTTCATTTTGCTTCATCAACTGACTGCTTTGAGAACGTATTATTAACCTACTGCAGATTTGTATACTGTATTCAAAGTAATAAGCGCCCAGGGCGCTTATAAAATTATTCTTGTGACGTTTTTAGTACTTATGAGTTTAAATTTCACCGAAATTGTGAAATATGACCCTTTGTTCTAGTCTAAAAATGCTTCAAAAAGGGGGGGGGGCACTTATTACGTTGAATACGGCACTCTCTTCTTTGTAACAATTGATAAACCTTATGTAGGCCCTTGAGCCAATGAACTCTTTGACAATAGATGCTTGTAAGAAAGATGTTCTGATTGCAGAGATGTAAAAATGAAAAAAAAAAACAGCTTTGGGGCAACAGTTGGTAGGGAGGGGAGCACAGAGGGGCAGGCATGGGTGGACATTGAAAGTTTAGCGGACAGAGTGGCATTGTGAGTATTGTGGTAGGGATGGGAGGCACAAGAGTTGGTTGGTCGTACGGTTGCTGTACATCCTAGATAACAACTAAGGTGTTTTCAAGGGTCATGATGGTGATTGAATCTGTGAGGTGAATGATGGCAAAAAGCATGCCCCTACACTTTTGCAGGGGAAATGGTTATTTTAAGTCCTACACTACATAGACATAGTGTGATGTGGACAGGCCTTTGATATGCTGTATGTCTACAACAGCAGGGGGAGGGTGCAGGACACTGCGTGTGCCAGATGAATGCCCTACCTCTGAGCCACTTCCCACCCCTAGGAACAGGAGAGGCAGATTGGGGTCATATAGGCTAAGGACATACACGGGAAAGGCTGAACCTATGCAACAGGCATAACATGATAGCTAAGACCTTCTAAGGAGTCTGACCACAATGGTAACAATAGGGTCAATATCTAGTTTTCTTCTGTCATTGTGTGAGCCGCACAGTATCTGTAGACTCCACTGACTCTCCCACTGTTGATAAAATATCACCGCTCCCTTATTCCGCTACAGAAAAAGGAGCCTGAGCCTCTGAGATAAATGAACATCCTCTGCGAGTTTTATGTCATAAATTATGTGCAGGAAGATAATCTAGGCAGCTAGAGGTAGTCTGTTGGATATTTAGGATACATCCCTCCCCCCCCCGTCAAGGGGTCGAAATTTCAGCATTGGCCCTTTGAACGATACTAAAGAGCAAGCTTTTCTTTGGTTAAAAAAACAGATTAAATCAACAGAGTCATTTGAACAAAGAAAACAAGTATGGCATGGCAATACAAGAATCATTCACTATGCTGACAGAGGAGCTTTAGGCATAATACAGCTTTGCTGCTGCAAAATGGTTACAGCTTACATCATAAGTAGCTTGAAGTGATACCCTGAGCTGACTGCAACTCCTGGAATAATCATTATAACCACCTCACATTGAGCTCTGCTCCCCTAGGGGTCTAATTAGGGGGCAGCCAACAGTTGATGTGACAGAGTTACAGGAGCTGCATTAATTCTATGGTATCTTTCCTAACATAATCTAAACTAAAACTAAAATGTTGTTTGCCCTTTTCAATGGATATCAACTCTTTCTGTTTCCTGTTTTTAGATCTTATATATTTTTTCATCAGAGATTGATACATTTTTGTTTCCCTGTGATCTAAATCATCATCCTCTTGTCATTACATATTTTGGCCCCTAATTGAGCAATTATTTAACTTTTACAGAGGCAGGTATGATGCAATGTTGGAAAGGAAAAATGCTTAAAAATTGTGCATGGACTATGCGCTACCCAATTTAGCTATCCTTTAACCTGTTACATGTTTGTTATTGTTAAGACATTGTGATCTAAGTCATCATCCTCTTTTTCATTAATCCTCTTCTAAATCAGTCTAATTCTTCTTATTTTGATGTTTTTGCAATGTAGTATCATTCAAAACTTAGCTATGACACTGAAGCAGCATACTGGCTACATTCCCATGAAGAACCGTTTAAGCCGGATCGACATCTCAGAAGGCGATTCATTATACAGCACTTTACTATTCATCTGTAATCTACTTCAGCTCAGGGACTCATCTCTGCACTTCTCTAATTGATTCTTCACAATTTTGCTGCCAGTGTATAACGAGAAATGTGCCAGAGGATTATACGAACAGGGGTGTCTCAGAAACCAATTAACAGTTAAAACTCTCATGAGAATTCCTCAGCAGATATTTCTTGGTCAATTATCAAAAGTGTGCGACAGATTTTTATTACAGAGAGAGGTTTACACAGCTACTGTCACTTCTCTAAGTGACTCATATGGTAAGGGATATTATGAACTGATGAAACGTATCTATGTTAATCCCAGGGCCTTTTACCTAATAAAAGCTGTATTTAAAAAGAAAATGTTTGATGTATAAATTGGGTTATCAATCATCAGTCATGATCTAAAGTAGATGCAAAATGATAATGACACGGGCCCTCAGTGACCTGAAAAGTTATAGATCTATATGTGATATTTTATAGAAGACTAGTTGATTAAACTTGATCACATCTATAAGAAAACTATCAACAAACTCATAATGTTGTATATATAAGGGAAACCCCTACCCTTAAGCATAAAGTCATGTGTTGACCTCCGCTCCCACCCCTATTATGTCAAATTCCCCTGATGCCACATCTACATGAATCCAACCAGTTTTTAAACAGACCTGAGGGGGAGTCAAGGGAGCTGTTGATATATGCATGGGGACAAGCTACATTAGTCATATATATCAGTTATGCGATCAGTGGCTTTGAAAAACATATATTTCATGGAAACTACGGGTACTTTTTTGAGAGAAAATCTAAATCCATGGTAATTTTGTCCACAAGAACAGATTGGATAGCCCTAATCTGCCCCAAGAGGCAGGACATGTGTGCGCCATAATGTAATCTAATGCAAATAATACGTATGAAAGCCAAATCTTACAGAATGGGGTTTCAAAGTTTTCACATTATTTATGCATCATTTATTCATCATACATTTTTGCCGAAGAAATTCTGACTTTATTGCTCATAGAACATTAGCACTCTACAGCACTTTAGCTTTCATGAAAAAGACTAAATAGTGTATCATATCCTTGATGTTTTGATACAAACTACTGATGACTTATCTTATTCTATCTTCAAAGAGTTTCACCATATATAGATAAAAAGGACTTTTGCAACTCTAGTCATGAGTAATAAGGAACATTCAAATGAGTTTCCTGCTAAAATGTACTTGTTGCAAAAGTGAACAAAACCCTTTAAATTTCAAATGCATTTCACACTGTTCTAGGACAGAGGAACATAAATGAAAAGGTGCATAAGATTAGAATATTCATTATTAATAATTTTAATGAGGAAGAACAGGAAGGCAGTAAGTAACTACATCCCATTGTATGCAGACAACAGGATGCTCAGATTTACATAAGGCTTCATTAGTTTTAATTATGCTGAGCGGCACAGGCAGAATGGCTGTATTCAGGCGGATTGAGAATGCTGATGTTAGCAGAATACTTACCTGTTAAGATTTGCTGAGTGTGTTGAAAAACTTTTTTTTGTCACCATGATATGTAAACTGCGTGTTGGTGGCCTGCTAGCAAGTATAACCAGGGCCCTAATGAATAAATGGTACAACATTTAACCTGCAAGGAATATAAATGATCTTCAAACTTTGTGCTGGTGACATTGGTAGTTTGAATTTCAAGTTGTAATTTATATCTACGTGTGACTTGATCTGCAAACTTTTCCCGTTCATGTCACACAGACCTTAAGAGCAGAAAATCAGGAATTTCTATGTAGGATCCATTTCTATCAGTCTCAGCCATATAAGCAGCAGGGTGTGTGAGACATATGCAGTAACACAAAACCTATGTAGCTGTGGCATTGTTCGAAAGCAATCTCCCGTTGGGAAAGGACAGCCATGGTTGAGGGAGGTTGGAACATGTAAGGGAGGCTGCACAGAGGGATAGACATCGATAGGCAATGAGAGGATGACAGTTGGAAAGACATAGTGAGTATTGTGTTAGGGAAAAGAGGAACAAGAGAGGCAGATTGGGGTCAGATAGGTATGGACGTACTGAACAAGGCTGAATAAATAACAAAGGCATTTTGCTGGTGATCAACATTCTTCTCTGCAGTCAAACTACAATGAGATCACTCAGGTGTCAGATAAGGGAGAAGTCAATTTTTTAACAACAGAGAGGGTATGTGGATTTGGGGGGGGGGACCTAACAAAGTTGGAGCGCTTGAAGGGGAGGGACCCTAAAAATGTGGACCCCCTTTGAGGGGGGGGAAAAACAAGATTGCACCCCTTTTAAGAAAAAAGATGCAGGATACAATAGCGTAATGGGGCCGGCTGCACTTAATTTCAAAGTGCCTGAGAGGGACCGACCCCCCCAACTGTTAAGAAATGACCACTCCGTAAGGCCTTGTGAGCCCCAACATAATTAAAGACTGGCACCAACAAGAAGGTATGGTAGCAAGCATGCTGAGATGAAAGGGTTGTACCAAATCCAATAAATTCAGGCCATGCAGAACCCACAAAACTACACTGAGAATTCGTCTCATTCAGAAGAAAGCCAAAAACATGATGGGTGCCAAGTGATGAAGCCCCTAGTGTTAACAATGTCACTGTGAGGTGGTTATATAACCGTGATTCATATTGTACATAGTGAGGTACACTAGGGACATTCATCAGTGCCTCATATGACTGCCAACGGCAGGATCTATGGGTCATTATGAGAGATTCCTTGTGCCAACAATGAAGCATGTGGCAGATGGTCAAAAGGAGGAGTAAAAGCCCAGTATAGAACAAAGGGTCAGTTTTTAAGGCATTAAATAATGGAGTGATTCCTGGTCTTAACTTACATACACAGAAAGAAGTTGTCGAATCAAGCTGACTCCAAAGTGGGTGTCTGGACTCTAAAGTGGTTCCTAATCATTAAGGAGTCTTAGAATAGGAGTCGTCATAGAGATATTATGGAGTCCTGCTAATGTTAGGAAGTCACTTAAGAGTCCTTTGGGAGAGTTACCTCAGTGAACAAGTCACAGTGATTCTACTTCTCTTCTCTGTGTATCCAAGAACCCTGCACACCTGTACTTAAAAACATACATACCCTCACCATGCTTTGTGCCATGTGTGTTTAGTCTGGTCCATACCAGTCCTGTACCACTAATGTGTTTGTACTGCAGCTCTACATACAGCAATGGTCAATGTATTGGTTGATGTCTAGACAGTTATTTCCTCTCATATCCTAAATGTTTCTGGATTGTTATTCTATGTGTGCAATCCATGTAGCTATGTAAGGCAAGTAATAGCCACTAGTTTGGTGAGTATTAGAGTATGTTGCACCCTGCTATAGAGTCATTTATGGCCCAAACTTCTGAGTTATGCAGTTTTGGCTATTTCTGGCCCTTTTCAGCCTTATACCCCTACAGAATAACAACCTTTGCATCAATTTTTCAAATTTGGGCATATGTGAGAAAACATCCTATACTTTTAGGAATTTTCTTTTTTTTGGATATCATTCCAAAAATTTTCATTTTCTGGCCCTTCAAAGCCCTAAAAACTCCTAAAAGCGTCAAAAAGGCTAAAAATGAAATGGTTTACATGTCTCCTATGTCTACTGAGGAAACAAGAGCCCATCCCAAATATCATTTTCTGTAAGGCCTATGGTATAGTCAATTGATTCATGAGGCTTTCACTTGATATGTACCTTTTTTTTTCTCCACAGCCATATAAGTGTGTATTGTCAGCAAAATGTTCAAAAGTCCCTTTATTTTGATACCCCTATAGAATAAATATAGTAGATCCAAACAGTATCCCTTATACCCTAAATTGTCAGATAACTATTATATCTTTTGCCAGAAAAAAGACATTTTGAAAAAAATCCATTATTCCAGCCTGCAGGACCAAATATGTGTTGTGATACATATTTTGGTCCTGGAGTCACCCTCTTATTTCGGTCCCGGAGTCACTCGCCTTGCTGATAATGCTAAGACCCACACAGAATTGTTAAAATCCAATATATTTTAGTTATCTTGAGTACCCCTGCTTCCAATCAACCCCCTCTAATGCTCTCAACCAGAAATCTGATGATTCCACTAATATAACCTACATTTATACAATGTTATATTTTGGACCGAAATAAGGTGAAATAGCAAATTTTGAGGCCAGTACTGTGCCAAGTAGGTTCAACAAGGGATTCTAACAGTACAAATTTTCTAAAGTATATACCATCAGGACATTGTAGAGTTATTTTGACAATAAATTGAACCATTTTGAATGAACTAGGGTGAAGTTGAGAGCATGTTGTTGAAATTTTCATCTTTTGATAAATCTTCAAAATTCATCGAGCTGTATCTCAAAAACCATTTTCACCGTGATATGATCGTACACACTTGGACACATGCTCACATGTAACTTCATTAATACATTCATGCAGTGAATCATTAATTCACATTGAACTACGCTCAGCATTTTATTCGCTGCACAGTACATTTTTGGCACAGTTCACATTGTCAATTTAGCTAAGTACCGAGCATCAAGGCACATACGGACAGTACTTGAAGCCAGCAATACGCTACGCCATGTTTAAGTGATTGGCAGACAGATTCGTATGTATCTGTAATTTATGATAAAGCTGAGTACATGGGAGTACATGGGATGTACAACATCTGAAAAAAAGATCAGTTTACATGAAACCTGCAAAACCCGCTATTGCTGGCAAGAAGCCTTCTGTTTATGCGGAAAGATGGCTACTGCAGGTCCAGATGGCTGGATGTATCCTAGAGATTCTTGGCTTCATGCTAGTTTTCGTATTTTAATTTGAAGTATCATTAAGGTTTCTTCAACATGAAACAGTAATGTTCTTTAGTAATTAACATATTAAAAATAGGGGAACCCTATTCATTGCCATTGCCGACACAACCACTTAGTTTTAATTGTATTTTCAAATAGCAATAACCAATATCTGGGCCGAAAAAAATTGAGCCAGGCCTGCAAAGAAAAAAAAAAGTTCTGCCTGGTGAAAAGGTTTCCGTTGCTGAAGGGGGTGACAATTTTCCACTCCCCTCCCTTTGAACTATACTAACGCTAGGGCTTTTTGCTAAAATGGGACATAATTTTTTTGCACACCCATCCTTAGCAGGGGTCGAAACTTTTAATGCTCGCCACCCTCAGGAGGTGTAACAAAATCTGTACACCCTCAAACCCTTTACACCCTGTAGCTTACAAATCAACACTCCCTTAGCACCAACCCTGGCCACTACAAGTTGTCGTCTTGGAGTCCTTAGGCCTTGACCTGTACTAGTACGATCCTACAGATCGCATCCAAACTCATGACGCTGGGTTTGCCTTGATACCATTCCTAGCTAACAAAAAAACGTTATTTACGTCAAAATAGCGTTTTAAAAGTTCATATAACGTTATGCCATAGTAAGGAGCTTCAGAGAAACGTTATTTAACGTTATATAACGTAATAAACTGTTCTATAACGTTTTTTGTTTACTGGGTTGCCCCTCAATCACCTACAATTACCTAGTCACATCTCACCACACTCAAAGGTGCATACTTGAATAGAGGGGTCACAGGTTGGAGGGAAGGGTATTCTGTTTGCCAAGCTCCTCCCCCCTACAGCCTACAAGTATTGTCAATATTATCTAGAGGACACTACTCTGCGGCTATATGATGCCACTATAAGTTTGTGCTCTTGGCATTTACAACACAGAGCTTCTCCATCAATTTCCCTGCGTGAAGGAGTTCAGGGTTACTTCAGGATTCCCATGCTGTGTACCTGAGTAATTCTTTCTACTAGCATCGAAAAGGAAAATAGCCTAATAATTATTGTCTTCATCATACTCATACCGGAAAGCCATCATTGGCAACAACATGGCTCAGCTTTTGTGTCTTGGTACACAAGCCATTCACCTGTCTCTACAGACAAAGTGCCAACCTAAGCCTAAGGCTCATGTCGTCCCCTACCACTAATGAAGGAGCTGGGGCTGATATGTATGGTTGATACAGTATTGAAAGGTCTCTATGAGGTACATCTTTGTAAAATGCTAGTTTTGAACGGTAAAAATGACTCAGTGTTTTTTCATGTTGCTGATATTGCTATAAGCTTTGACGGTTAGCTTCTGCAAGGATATACAGCTTACTAACCTTTAAGGTTTTGGATCTGGACTTTGTAATCCTCTCACAGAGTAGACCACCAGATATCTATCATGGCCCCAGACTATCCGCACAGACTTCAGATGGATGTCAGCTAGGGCCTTTGAGAAATGGATGGAGAAATCAGTGATCAGAGCTTTCAAACGGGAGTAGCATGCCAGTGCTGTATTCAAGCATAGTGCCAAACGTAAGTGGTTAAGGCAAGTTACCCCCCAGGGCCGCATTGGAGGATCACAACAATAAATTCCTCTTTTAGCGACATCCATCCTTAAAGGGTAAAGAGACGTAGCTAAACCAGGACCAACTTCTTCCTCTTTCGTCTGAGGGAGAGTAGGATTAGCCAAGAGTTTCTCAGAATGATCAAATCAATATTTGTTGTATATAACATCTTAGTAAGATATTGTAGAGTTTGTCTATGAGAAGTAATTAGCAATAAGGACTCAAACTCCAGAATTCTTTGTAGGATGTGAAAAAGGTTTTCTTTTTTCAATCAACCTGTACCAAGCACTGACCACATTTTTCTCTGGTGACTGGACTCCACTTTAACAACATGAAACCATTACATTAGTTGTTTTTATGAGACATGACAGCTACCAAGATGTAGTTAATGTTCATGCCACAAAAGGGCCCAGGGCCATAGCAGGATATGGCACTCTGTGGCCACAGCAGTAATACAGGCCTGGGGGGCACACCACTGGGTGGCAGCAATGTGTGAGGGATTAGCCAGGATGGGTCACGTCGCTTCTGGGGATCAGCGTAGCACCCTCATGGTCATGAGATTCATCCTCCAAGTTTTGCTATGTCCACTTGAAATAAAGGGCATTTGGAGCTATGTCCCTTTCTGTCAACAATCCAAACCATTTTAACCTTAGAGCAATGCAGACAGGCTAGAATAATATTGAGGTATTTAAGAGGAGGAACCTGATTGTGTAGGGCCGTCCCTGCAGACATCAATTTACAAAATGCTCACATGCAACCTATTCCCCTGCGGTTTGATGCTTTTTGCCAATTAGCCTATAACTTAACTTGAAGTCCATCCTTGGCTGCACGCAGGATGACTGTTGTTACATATACTCCCCTTGGGGAGACACTTGAAGCCGCGGAGGAGTTCACTGCATCTACAGAAACTGAGTACCAAGCCACCGCAAAAAGACTCTACATTCAAGTCACATCACAACCTTTAATCTTCCAATCAGAGTTGAGTATATAGCCCAGTATTGCCTTAAATTAAGGTGTAGGTAGGAACAAAGAACACCTACCTTCAATTTACATCAGCCAGGGTCTGTTCAAACTACATCTGTCAAACCTTCACAACTTATCCCAGAGTTGCCATACTACCACGAAGAGCTTAAATATCTAAAGTGAAAACATCTATGAAGTATGAAACGCATGACAAAAAGTTAAGTTAAGTTAAGCTTTCTTTGTGACATATAACATGGTTTGATTGCCAAGTAATGTCTTTAATTAAAGTCAAGTAGGGAGCAGAGCACACTGACTATCTACTGCACCTAGCCCAATTTAAACCATTAGAGCTGCCATACATCATACTTAGCACCTCTGTCACACAGATTTCAATCTAGCCCTGGAATACACAGAAGCTGCATACTGGAGAGCCTTTCCTCCCATTGCCAGCGGGCATGCTAAAAGCAAAGCTTTGTGTGATGGGAAAGCCTCCTAGTGGGAGGGTCAAATGAGCCAGAGTACTTTGTAACAGGAGAGTGTCACAAGATGGAGACTTCCAGGAAATATCTCCTGATCTAAGTGTCAACTGCAGATGGTAGTTACTATAGAAGAGTTTTTCTTTTTCCTTTTATTACTAGCAGCTAATGATTGAGTGTGAGTCACCTTCAGAAAGTTGCTATGAGCAGGCCATGCTAGACACTCTCATGATAACTCCAATTGCCTCCAGGTCAAATACTCTGTGTGATAATCAAGGAATACCCTAAAATATATTGATTGATTGCTGGGGCAGGTCTATGATTTTTTTTGTCACATTGTGTCTCTGGATGACATACTTGTCACATTTAGCGACTTATTGGTGAGAAAGTTGTTTTCGCAGTCAAGGTTACATTATTTTCCGTACGGGGAGGCATATTGTTGGATTAGGAAGGATATGCTTTGAAAAGTACACTCGCCTTAGGCCAAGTAAAAAAAATGTTTGTTTCAGGTAAATTGGGATGCAACTATAGGGTCAGTCAGTCAGATTTTTTTTTACACTTGCCGTGCTGCATTCCTTTTTTCAAAATATGTAGTTATGATGAAAATAGTAGCCAGCCTCTCTGTAAACAAAAAATTGGCCAAAAAAAGTAAAAGTTCAAACTTTTCTACAAAATTGCATGTAGGGTCAGCCCTGTATTGATATGGTCGGTTGGGTTTTGGCCTTAGCATGCACAGACCTGAGGCAAGCTGATACAGCAGGATCCCGTCTCTGACCTCTACCCTCAGGTCTAACACTGGTTACAGCACCCTGAACACATGGTCTTTGATCTCCACTGTCACCATGGGAGTCATCTTATACAAGCAGGGAGATAAAAGATTTCTGCCAAATAGCTTTGATAGTAAGGTAATCAAGTTGATAGTTATGGTGACATAGCAAATTACATGACCACTCCCTATAGATCTATAGATTCCCTAAAAAGGTTTCCGGTAACACCTTGTAGATGCTTACCTACCGACTGCGGTATGGACTCCTTTAAGGAAGACTTGTTTGAGCCATAGCAAGTCTCCTTAATGCCATAGTAATTGCTCACATTGTATGGTGCCACAGAATCATATATTTATTCTATAATAAGCCTATTATAGTTTTTTTACATTTTCAGAGTTGATTATTGAGATATATTTTGTAACTACGGTAAACCAATGATATTAATAGTGAAAATATTTATAACAAATTATGTCCGCCCACTACATCAGCACTTTTGAAGAAAGTAGATAAGAGCCCAACAGTGTACGCTATCTACTTGTCTTGCCTGTGTTCATTTGGTCAGAAATGTGGAGAGGAGACAAAGCATATCCCAGTGGGCACAAAACTCAGTTCAATGTTGAATAAATGTTGCATCAACATTGAATCAACATGGTCAACCAGTTTCAATGTTGATTCAATGTTCTGTGCCCACTGGGATGTGGTAAAAAAAATGTCAAAATGAGGAAGCTATATCGTACAGAACCCCCCAGCAGGACTAGGTGGCAGCAATCGTCATGTGTGTGAAATGTGGATATATCAAATGTCAGAGCCATATTGTGTAGGATTGCTGCAAAGCCTTACATGGAGAAGACAGGCAAGTTTCTTGCTGCAATTAAAGCTGTATTTGTGTCGTAGATGTTAATAATAGCCAACAGTGATCTGCATATAACACTGATATAGAAGTAAGGAACATATCATCACACTAACTTCATGCAATGGAATATTGTCTCACTGTTCCAGTTCAAATTACAACTCATTCCAACTTTACACTCCCATGTAATGCACACCCTGTGATATGTACCCCTGCCCTTCACAATCAGTGAAGCTGGATAATGTGGTTGTGAAATGTCACGAAGCAATAAAAAAAACTCAGCAGCCAGCCATATCACCCTTTGGAATAAAATCCAAAACCACAGCATATTATGACATTGCAGTGTCCTCACCCTACACAGCAGTTAAACAAATCTCATCCAACCCCCATGTGTATCTGCTTTTCTAAGCTAGTAACATCCGAAGTATGAGCCTAAGTCAGTCAAAATAGATAATTTGTTTTGTATTAGGAACCAAACTTGAAAGCAATAGGTTTTGTTGCATTGGACAGAGCAATATGTGAGATCTTCCTGGTAAAGTTATTTATCAATATTGTCAATGGCAAAAACAAATATGCAAAATCTGTCTGCAGAGCCACTGTACTTACAAGCATTCTTCAAACATTGATGCAAAGGGTCTGTGTGCTTGAGAAGGAAGTTCTCAATTTTATGTGAAAATGAGACTCCACAGACATTTACTGATAAGGGATTCATAGAACCAGCTCAGAGTATCCTTATGCATGGGAAACTTTTATCTATATACAAGATGTCTCCTAATAAACTAGAAGACTTTCTCAAATATTCTTGGAAAGTTTTCAACTCTCAAGAGGAATATAAATGCGGAACTATATTGAATTTTGGTGCGTGAAAAAAAATAATGGCAGTAATGTCTGCTCAATTATGTGCATCAAATCTGAGGTACATCTTAAAGACAGCATACCTGTTGACAACTAAAACCGCCAGCGATAATCACACGAGCACCTCATGTGAATAACATCCGCTATTCACACGAGGAATAGCGAGAGAGGCGACATGGTAAGAGAGGCAACACTTACCAGAGTATGGTGAGAGAGGCAACATGGTGAGAGAGGCGACATAGGCGAGGATTATTAAATATAACATATTTCCTAAACTCATCAGCAAGTGCCGCTATGGGGTAGTGGTGAGAGTGTCTGCCTCCCACATGGACGGCCAAGGTTCGATTCTTGTAATGGGACTATTTTTGTGACGTGACAATGAGAGAGGAGATGTGACGATGATAGAGGTGACGTGATGATGAGAGAGACGACGTGGTGATGAGAGAGGTGACGTGATGATGAGAGGCTACATAATAATATCTACCCCAACCAGTCAAAGTTTAACAGCTATCGAGAGCACGTAGAATCCCTCCCCCCTTTGAGTTAATTATAGTAACCACTACATTAACAGGGGGTATAGATGTAGGGGGGGTCCCCATGTCACATGTCGATTATGAGAAATGCCCATGTCCCATGTCACTAAGGAAAAAGCCATGTCGCGTAGTTTGCTGTGTCGCATATCAATTTTAAGAAATAGCCATGACGCCGTGTTGAAGTTAGGGGTCCACCCCTATAATAACCCCCCCCCACCTGCAGAAAAGGAGGGGTAATGAGCAATCAGTGATGCTACAGCAGCAGCATTTTATCGGTGTCAAGGTGGTTGTAATCAGTGTTAAGGCATGAGACTGTGCAGCCATAAATACATGCAGACAGGAGGGGGCTTGGTTACCTGATATCCTAGTTACAGATAGTCTGGTACTGTGTGGTGCATTGCCTGTCTACAAGAAGCCACCAAATATGTTAGTGTAACCCTAATCAGTAACATTGGCAGCATCATTGTACAACCGTCATGGCTGCAGTGATCAGAACTGTGTCATGACTCTGCCTGTCTGATAAACGTGGACAGGATATGTGTACGATTGTTTCATGCCCGAGCCCCCCTTACTGCCCAACTCAGATTTCATATACCAAAGGTGCCCTGCAGTGTAGGAAAAGGCCCCTAAGTGACCCTGGGCAGACCTAGGAAACAGGCGTTCAGTTATTCAATAAGAGGAATAAAGTGGGGTGAACTGTGAACCTAGGAAATGTCGGCGGAACAAATACTGCCAGATTGATTTCGGGAATTTGATGAGGGAAAGAACTTTGACGGCCAAGGTTCGATTCTTGTAATGGGATCATTTTTGATGATGAGAGAGGCGACGTGGTGATGATAGAGGTGACGTGACAATGAAAGAGGCTTTGTGACAATGAGAGGCTACATAATAATATTTGCCCCAACCAGTCATAGTTTATCAGCTATGTAGAGCACATAGAATCCCTCCCCACTTTGAATTAATTATAGTATTGTATTGTAATTTCATTTATTTATCCTGGCAGAATGTTGGCCTAGGAGACCGTATTATACATACACCAGCATTTTCCGATGAGCGGAGGTAATAAAGGGCAAGTAAGCCCTATTAATTGAAAAATAGTAAGGAGACACTCATTTAGGAGTATATCCCTTCTATGTATACCTTACCTAACCATTTTTTATAAAAGTTTATTAGGATTTTGTACTACTAATGGTGTTTCACCATGACTAGGTTAATATACTTGTGTCCTAACATAGGATTTCTCCTTAGAGGAGAAGAAGAGAGGGATAGGACCCAAGTTAGGTAATAACTTGGGTAGGGTAAGAGAAATGTACAGTATCATAGATTTCATGAGAAGATATATATCTCCAGTTAAAGTTAACCGGAGATAGAATTAAATATCCTATATATGTGGATGTGTTTCATGAGAAACACACACCCATATATGGATGTATGTATGCAAGGGCTAAATTAAATTATGGTTATTATATCTTTACTTCAGGTGGAGTGTGCTGGGGGGGGTGCGCGCAAAAGGAACCTTATGTCCAGGGGGGGGGGGGGGGGGGGTACTCATCGCTGTAGCCTTGGGATGTCAGGGAAGGCCATAATTTTTACATTATAAATATCATCATTCCACTGCCTGAATTGCTTTTCTTCTTGAATAGCTCTTGTTTCTATCTCAAAAGAATTCCATCTTGTTGCTAGCCTGTACTCTAAGCTTTTCCTGTAAACAGGATTTAATGACCTGGTGACCTTTAATAACCTTTCATCATGAGCACGCGTTCTGATGGGTCTCCTATCAATGAGATTAATGTTTAATGATTGGATGAATGATTTATGAGATAAGTGATATTGCCTCCTATCTTCCATATAATTTAATTTGGCAACCTTGAGAAGTTTTTCTGTATTTATTGTCCCTCTATGACTAAGTGCAGTCCTTAAAGCTTTGTTTATGGCAGTTTGTATCTTGGAAATATGAGTTTTGTTAGCAGTCATATAGATGATGTCCCCATAGTCTGTTACAGGGAGGATCATTGTTTTAAGGACATCAACTGCTGCTTTCTCTGTCATATTTTTCCTTGAATGCCTGAACAAATATGTTTTATAATCTACATTTTTCTCAAGGATATCAATATGTTTGTTAAAGTTTAACTTATTATCTAGCGTCATTCCAAGGTATTTGTATGTAGGGGCAAAGTCTACTAGGTCACCATTAATTTTAAGGGCTGGTTTAATCCAAGTATTGTCCAAAGTTTTAGTCGAAAAATTCATTGCTTTTGTTTTTTTAGTATTTAATGAGAGTTTGTTATCTAGACACCATTTTGATATTTTTTCTAAGTCCTGATTTATTTTTCTTTCCGTGGTATTGTCTGATGGGGAGTGTCTGATGTATATTACAGTGTCGTCAGCATAATGTTGACAGTCTAAGTGACTTAAGGAAAAATTCATATCATTAATATAAAGTAGAAATAGTAGGGGTCCTAATACAGATCCTTGGGGGACGCCACATGTTAGTATACATTCATTTGAGATAATACCATTAGCCTTGGTTGATTGCTTTCTATTTGTTAAATAGTCAGTGATCAGTGCTATAGCACTTTGATCAAATCCCATTTTTTCAGTCTTTTTTGCTAGAATTTTGTGGTCTAAAGTATCAAATGCCTTTTTGAAATCTAAAAATATGGCTGTTGTACATTGGTCTACATTCAATCCTTGGTAAATCCTATTTGTTAATTTAGTGAGACTGTCTAGTGTGCTTCTATTTGGCCTAAAACCATCTTGGTTTTCATTCAAAAGATTTTCATGATTAAGGTACGTTATAATTTGTTTGTGAATTATTTTTTCTGTTATTTTAGATGGCAAAGGCAATATGGATATTGGACGGAGATTACTAACATTTGAGGCATCACCTCCCTTAGGGAGGGGAGAGACAAGAGCCACTTTCCATTTGTTTGGAAATGTACAGGACTTAATGACTAAATTAACTATATGTGTAACTAAGTAGGGGACTGCTAACATAGCATCTTTAAGTGCCCTGGTCGAAATGTGTTCAACCCCTGAGGATTTGTCTACTTTCAGTTTTTTAATTAATGGAATTATTTCTTCTGGGGTGCTAACCTGAAAACTAAAATTACTATTTGCTTCCTCACCCTGGAAGGTCCAAGGGGAGTTCATATTTCTAGCTAAATTAGACCCTATTTCTGCAAAAAAAGAATTTATATAGTCCGCTGTGTCATTATCTGGAATAGGGGTATTATCTAATTGATTGACTAAGTTAAACTTAATATTTCTAGGCTTGGGATTAACAAGTTCATTTATTGCTTTCCAATAATCTTTTGGCTCCTTCTTATTATTGTTAAACTTTTCCTGGAAATATCCCTGTTTTGCCTCTCTACAGGCTTCTCTTGCTAACCCTTGAAGATAATCAGAGATTCTGCCGTCATCAATGTTTTGTGTCCTTCTATATTTATTTATAGCATAATTTTTATCCTTAATTAATGTTAAGATGTGGCGGTCCAACCAGGGTTTCATTTTTTGCTTAAAGTTGAAGTTTTTTATAGGGCAGGTAATATCCAATAGGAAACTTAGCTGAGTGATATAAATGTCCCATGCTTTTTCCGGGCATTGACAATTTAACATCTCATCCCAATTGGAGTTTTTTATGCCCATTGTGAAGCTATATGTATCATAATTCATGTAGCTCCTTCCAGTGAAGGCTAACCTTTCAATGGGTACATGTACATGTTCCCTCGTCATGTAGATGAGTTCATGGTCACTAAGTCCTGGGGTGATAATACCATTAGCTTTGACATGAGGTGAGTTAGTAAATATAAGATCAATGGTTGTGGGTTCCCCATTTGGGTTAAAATGTGTATTCCCTTTAATTAATTGCCTAAGGCCCAGTGTTGTCATATTTTGTTTTAATTTTTTCCCATCACCCGCGTTAGTGAATTTATAGTTTATGTTAAAGTCTCCCAGCATAATAATTTCATTATTTTGGTAGTGCCTAAAGAAGTGATTTAATTTATTATTGAGAATTTCCAGAGCCACGTTGACTTTGCCTGAAGGTGGTCTATATATGTTAAAGATGGATAGCTTTTTATTATTCCCTTTTTTAATTGTAAATACTTGCATCTCTAAGTCTTCTACACTCACACTATAATCTTCTGAAATGTTTAATCCTATAGTAATATCATCCCTTATATAGGCCATTAATCCTCCACATTTCTTATCAACTTGCCTGTCCAACCTTATAAGGTTGTATCCTTCTATATATAGATGATTGTCTGGAACCTTATCCTTAAGCCAAGTCTCCGAGATTGTTAGGCAATCAATAGATTTATCTCTCATAAATGTAGTAAAATCATCAAAAGTTTCTTCTGAGAAAATACTCCTAATGTTTAGATGGCAGACATGTTGGCCTCCTGACCCCGATAGGCTAAGAGAAGAGATCCTGGTCCCCTACCCATTTGGACTGGCTCCTAACGCACTCCCCTGACCCCAGCACACCCTCCCATATACTTAAGACATAATCCAGGGCTTTGCTTCTGGAGCTACCTGGGGGGGGGTTAAATTTTGGACAAGATTTCATAATCTAGGGGAAGGGGGGGGACGGAAGTGGGGGGGGGGGGGCACTCTATACGGTAAATAATGTAAGGGATTTCCTACCGTATTCCATGTGAAAATACTTGCTCAATTTTGAATAGACACAGCAATCTGGATCATGGGAGAGAGCCTCGTCAGCAATTAGGAGATTGATTGCATGAAAAGAGAATAATATAGATATAGTAACAGAGGCATAGAGAGGCAGTTTATAGTGACAATCATTTACAAATGTAAGTAACCACTACAGTAATGGGGGTATAGATGTAGGGGGGTCCCCATGTCACACGTCGATTCTAAGAAATGCCCATGTCCCATGTCACTAAGGAAAAGGCCATGTCACTTAAGTTGCTGTGTCGCATGTCAATTTTAAGAAATGGCCATGACTCCGTGGTAAAGTTAGGGGTCGACCCCTATAATGACCCCCCCTGCAGAAAAGGAGGGGTAGTAGATTTTGCGCCTCTCTCATCACTTCTCATCATATCCTCGTGTGGTCGCCTCTCTCATTGTATCATCGTGTGGTCGCCTCTCTCGCCGTCGCCTCTCCCCATGTCTCCTTGTGCGAATAACGGCCGTTCCTCGTGCGGATATCATCGGCCGAATTAAATGGATGGTCTTTGTTTACCTTTGCTATGACAAAGATTATGCATGTAGCTGGGTGCAGTAACTAGCAGCAGGTCTTAAACTGTGGGTTATGATTTAAAGGCAAAAATATAAGTATAAATTCTGAAGTAGGGATTTCAGGAACTACACTGCAAAAAAGGTGTTTAATGATACACACCAGATTATCTAAACGGCGTTTAGATCCTCAACACCTATCATATCTAAACACATGTATCTAAACGGCATCAGATTCTAAACACTTTTTCTACAAGTTACACATTCATTTCCTAAACACCTTAACACTTTGTCTGCTAGTGTTTAGACGTTTAGGGTTTACACGCTCACTATCGATATGTGTTCAGTTTTAATCATGTACTTAGCACAGGTGTTTACATATAAAAACTGCAAGTGTTCAGTACATACATGTATACTGTTTTGCGTATAGACAGTCAGAATGTGTATGGGGGTCGGGGGTCGGGAGTATGTTTTGAGTGACTGGGTGACAGAGGATATGTTGCGTAGCATGGCAATTCCGACATGGGTAATCAGAATGATAATATGTATGGGCCCTTGATGGAGGGGGGGGGGGGGTGCTCTATGTCCCATGTCGCCATATCAATTTTATGATATTCACCATATCCCATGTCACTATCTATTTTTTCCTCCTGTCCAAGTGGCTTGAATAAGCGCACCAATGCTTATAGATTTAGATGATTTTTTTAGGGCCAGTATAAATGACACTGCATTTATACACAAGACCTGCCCTTATTCAATACAGAAATGGCCTAAATTCACATATCAATACCCTTGTTTACCCTGGGCCAATTCAAGGCCTGCGCTTATAGATCTGATGCCCCTGCACTTCAGGCCCTGGTAATATTTTTCCAAATAACACATAATGATTCATATTTCAATACAAAAGCTTTTTAAATGGTGTTAATCATGGATGCCGTTCCAACAATAATGACAGCAAGCATTTGTCTAGCTTAGACTAGAGGTCGAGTAGTAGAGACTCCTACACCCTGCCGAACTTGCTATACACTCCTCAAGCCTAAGTCAGTGTTAGCAGAGATAACCTCCCTGGTGTACGTGTGCGGCTGTACCACCTGTGCCTGTGGCATGAAACGCTCTCACTGGTTTGCAAACTGTTCTCAATTACACCTTCAGATGTGTCACCAACCGCTCACCTTCAGTCATGCACGACCTAGACCGAAACTTGGACGCCGTGTTAACAGCTTTTCTTTTGGCAGGAAACACTCATGACTCCCGACCCCCCCCCCCTCCCCAACCACCAGCGGTGCAGATTAACTAGGAAATCAAGTATTAGCACACAGCTATCACACCTCCCACCTGGTTTCCCACCTACCAACGAATGCATTCCACACTCTGCCCGACCTAAATGGCTTTTGCCGTGGCATCTATGTTAGTAGAAGTCTAACACTACCAGCTAGTCATGGGCATAGTTCATTTGACTCCAAGACATTTAGCTACACACACGGACACACCTGGCTATACATGGATAGATGCACAAGGAGATATTACGTTATTACATACCACTACTAGGTCTAGGAAGCTCCTAGCATTAGGCCTCATATTGTGCCTAGGATAGTAGTATGCCTAGGATTCTGCACATTGAATAAGTGAAAGGATAAGGTAGGTTCATATCATATTCTCATTAATTTTAATTTTAATTTGTCCATTCTTGTATTTAGCTACGATATATATCGGTAATAGCTGCATAGTAAATAGAAGTTGTAGCCTATAATGTAGGCGGGAAAAGGCCAAGAAGAAGTATGAAGTCACGTGATACCTATCCTCCAATCAGGTCCAATCAAATCCAAAAAGAGGCTAGGTTTGAAATAGACTTAAAATGGTGGTTATTGAAAGCGCCGTGGCATGAGATTGGTGCCTTATTTTGGTTTCAAAATAGGGGTTTCTTGTGAGTATTCATTTAATGCTGTAAGGAAATTCTAGCATAGTGTTCTATGTATCAGCGTAGCCGAGTAGGTAATCCTTTCTCCTGGTGTATGAGAGACAGTATTTAACGATTGATCGGGGTATTGAGTGTCTGTATAAAACCGTTACACATGCTCAAACATCTAGATGCATATCGATGGGAGGAGGGGGGTAATGGTTCTGCATTCTACACAGAAAAACAATCACTTAATCGTAATTTATATAGATAAAAGAGAGACTACCTGACGAATGTAATGCGTTCATTTTGATTTGATACCAACATTGAAAACTATTTTCTTCATTTCAGCCACGACTCCTGTACACACAAAATGGGCAACATAGTCAAAGAAAGAGGAGGGACCAGGAAAGCACTGGAACGTGTATACATTCATGTATACCGTTATGGTTACACATGTATCTCAAAATATTATATCAGATATTATGTCATTCCATTAAACGCCCATTTTAGACTGGTTTTAAAGTACACGCAAGATTTATGTGTAAACGGCTGTGCAGTAATTAACCAGTGCAGTAGATTAGTATTAGATGAAGGTATATTTGATTTAAATAATCAAACTATAAGAATAAATTGTGCAGAAATATGTTCCATTGTGTATTACATTGAATTACTGACTTATTAAATTATGATCATTATTAAATCTGATAAATATTTTCATTACTGATTTATTTTATTTTAATTCCATCTCTTTTATTTTTTGCACAGGCATCCTATATTTTGCTAGAGGACGACAGATGATCCACGTGAACCTGTCCCGATAACGGACTTGCGGACATCACAACCCACATCAACCCATCCCCACAAATGTCAAGACATAACTCACTGCTCTCTGTCCTAACTCACCTCTCTAATGCAGCTGTATAACTCCCTCTATAACTTGTAGCAAATTGTCACTTCTAGTTGTTCATATGATAAACAGAATTTCTCATTGTGAGAATTAGAATATGGGCATGGTTATTCATTTTCATAGCATATTGATCTTGATCCACGAACAGCAGTACCATTGTCAGTAAAACAGATAAACATGCCACACATGTTGTCCTGGCCCTTCTCATGTCTTTCCTACTCGCCTATTCTTTTCCTAATGTCACCCACTCCTCTCATATCATGTCCACCCCATCATCATCATCATGCTGCATCTACTACCTCGAGGTCGCCTCTGTTCCCCTACTCTCGCCCCCACTGTGCTCACTTCACTCCCCGGACCCCTCATGTCATTCCCAATCCCTTTTTGTCACACCATTTCCCTCATGTCGCCACCACTGCCCTCATGTCATCCTAACTCACATCACCTGGTCCAAACTCACCTCGCTCAGTTATAAATCTTCTCCCTCCCCATAACTGTGAAATTGGATAGTCTATGCATCTAGGTATCTTCTTTGTGTCTAAAACAATCTTCTTTAAGTTCAGAAGAACATTGTACTTGTCATAACTTAAGGTCAATTAAAATGTACAGATTTTAGACCTCAAATTCTGTTCTCACTCTGCTCCCTCCGACCAAACTCACAATCCTCTGCCGTAACTCATTTCCTCTGTCCTTACCTACCTCACCTATGAATTAAATTGTTTGTGCGCGGATTTCTAGTTCGAGGAAATGTAGATTTGGCCGCTTCTGTTACACATGTTTCCATTGCAGATTGTCCAGATGGAGGAAAATAAAATGGTGAAAACAAATGATGAAAATAAAGTTGAATAAACGATATATCCCATATTGCATTCTAAAATAAAATTGATAAACACACAGTTGAACTAAACACTCCTAAAAGATACACAGACCAGTATTTAAACACTTCATGAAGCTAAACGCTATATAACTACACACTTCCTAAGCTAAACACTATGTATCTAAACACTTGCAATGTGCCAAACACTTTATATCTAAACACTAGCTAAAGCTAAACGCTATATAGCTAAACGCTTCCCGAACTAAACACTTTCTAAAACTAAATACTTATTACCTAAACATGTTTAAAGTTAAACGTGTTTAGCACAAAAAAGCGTTTAGAAATGTGGGACAAGAAAGTGTTTAACTAAGTGTTCAGAACCTAAACACTGGCGTTCAGGATCTAAACGCTGGTTTTACAGTGTAGTGGCAGATTGAAGCAAGTGTGCCTTTTCTGCCTCAGCCAGCAGCCTCAGACTTACTTTTGGCAGTGTACCACTAATGAGCAATCAGTGATGCTACAGCAGCAGCATTTTATGGGTGTCAAGGTGGTTGTAATCAGTGTTAAGTCATGAGACTGTGCAGCCATAAATACAAGAAGACAGGACGGGGCTTGGTTACCTGATATCCTAGTCACAGATAGTCTGATATAGTGTGATGAATTGTCTGTCTACAAGAAACCACCACATCTGTAATTGTAACCCTAATCAGTAACACTGGCAGCAGCACTGTACGATAGTCATGGCTGCAGTGATTAGAACTGTGTCATGACTCTGCCTGTCTGATAAACATAGACATGATATGTGCACAATTGTTTCATGCCCGAGCCTCCTGTACTGCCCAACTCAGATCTCATATACCAAAGGTGCCCTGCAGTGTAGATAAAGGCCCCTAAGTGAACCTGGGCAGACCTAGGAAATAGGCGTTCGGTTATTCAATATGAGGAATAAAGTGGGGTAAACTGTGATCCTAGGAAATGTCGGGGGAAAAATACTGCCAGATTAATTTTGGGAATTTGACGAGGGAAAGAATTTTGAGGTTTTATATTGGGAAAGAGAACTTTTAAATATGGCAAGAAAGGGAAAAAGTATACCATGTGAGATTGCTCCTATGAAAAGGTACAGGAAAAGACTCTCAATCACCATATGTGTATATAAATATTAATGTTATCACTGCAGAAATAATTGTGGTGTGAGTATGTCACTGCTTCCTAGCCTAGACCTGTGATACAACTGTGCATACCAAGTCATCTCCCGATTCTTTATGGAGCTAGATATGAGTCTAAACCAAGTGCATGCTGGGAGATTGATATATTTGCTACATATTTGCACCAACTGGGTTCTACAGGTTGGAATGGCTAGTCCTGGTCAGACCTTTCTATTTTGCAATGGCCCCCACACTTTATCTAGACCAGATATTGCTAGCTTGCTTTTCACATACATCTTTCCTGAATCGTCCCAAACCACGGACATTTGATGAAGCTGCTCTGGTGTGGAATAAACACACACTGTATTGAGATGTGAGGTGAAGCTGCTTATAAACTACTTGGAGACTCTAGAGTACTACATGCACATACTGTATGGAGATGCAGCTATTCTGCACGCCATCTTTTGGAGATCCCAAAGGTCTTTGTACACATGAGCACACTGGTTATCAAATCAGCAGCACATTGAAGTAGATAGTCCTTGATGCTGTCTGTATTACCTGAACTCTTTAAAACCCAAATCTCATTACCCCTACAGAGAGAGTCTGAGTGGAGCCAGGACAGGTACCCATATATAGAGCAGATGGGTTTTAAGCAGTGATGCAAGGTGCCAAAATGCATTTAAAGGCTGACCACAGAGCAGCATCTTGGGTACCAAGGTTCATGATTCAATTTGGCTAGCTCTGAAAGAAGGCATTACCATTGAAGGATTCCCCTGGGTATTCTGCAATTCAATCATGTTGGGTTTGCTTACTATCCAAGTTCCCCAATCTCTGTGACAATGCCTGTGCTCTTTGCAGCTAGCTGTCTTTGCACTCAGAAATACATCACCTAGCTTACCAATCAAACAGCACTATACAAGCTTCGATCTCCTTACTATTTTTCCTTTAGGGATAATACTATTGATAACTTGAAAAACCTTTTCCTAACCTTAGATTCACAATGCCTTGGCAGCGTAGGAAGCGAACTTGCACAGCAAAATCCTTGAAAGTGTTCTCAGTCTTTGGTCATAAATCTACCGACTTTTAAATCTGCTAAATTATTAAATCGACTTTGGCAAACACCTGCGGCGGCTAAGCAACAACACACACACCTCCCTGTGGAAGAACTAGGAACTAACCAAGCACCTGTTAATGTAGCCAGGCGCACAAACTACACTCTGGTTGATAAGCATATAAATGACTGCTTCTTTATATAGTTTATAAATGATATTGATCAGGAATAAACATGTCGGTAAAACTACCCATCACAACGCCATGCATTTTATCACCAAAATGCAAGAATGCAGCCTTTTTGAGCCGCCAGGTGTGCGTTTATGTATTGTATAGTTGCAATGTAGTTTACACTTTTTAAAATGACTGACCTGATACATAAAAACAACTGTGTACATGGATTCAGTTACTATCTTTATAAATGAAGATGATGAAGGTTGCAGTGCACAGCTAATGCATGGCAACACTGTACAACTCTGAGATTTTCAGCTGCATGGTAATGAATGATCCTGCACCATGGATGATTCATCAGCTGCAGCAGGTCTTGGATCCATGTGGCTTTGTTCTGGCAGCTCAATCTGCAAACATCTGACATCCACAAGTACACTGCAGTGGGAAACGCCTGTGATGGATGAACATGTTGGAAACAAATTGAAAAGAGAATCAGATGTTATGAATCATCTGCCAAATCACATGACCATGTCAAAAGGAGAGAAATTGTCGGACAGCACACACACATAGTGAATGATGCCATCTATCCAAAGACAATTCTCTCGTCAAACTGTGTTTTTTTAAATGGCAAGTAGTTTGTGATAAATGCTTGTATTCTTACATTAGAATTAGTATCAAGGAATTCCTCAAAAGAACAAAACAACCAACCAAATGTACTATTATATTGATTACTTACATAAAAAATCTTTTTTTAAAGCCTTGTCATTCTCAGAAGAGGAAACTCTCCCAGGGCAAAGTTAAGCAGGAGTGCCAAGTAAAGAAAAATTTAGAGAGATAAACCCCTAGAATATGCAACACATGAAGATAGACATTCATATCAAAAGTAAGCTCTGTCTAGTACTCAACAAGCACAGGGGCCATAACCTCAGGCTAGAGTACACATATCCAGTTCACTTATGTATATAGTACAGAGTGGCATTGCTAAATTCTATAAACATGGTGTTTCATCTTTTGAGATCAATCAAAACCATGTTATGTCACACACTTGGCTGTTAACCTTATGTTACACTGAAACTGGCACTCCCTTGGTAATAAAACTCAACTCAAGATTTCTCTCACCTTTCAGTACTCACAGAACTAGTCCAGATTTGGCCGATGCAAGCTTATTGCTTTTTTCAATATCCTGAATGCTGGATGCCACCAGGGGCTTTTCTTCCAGACCTAGTTCTTTGAGGTAAGCAGGCTGCCTTAGGATATGAAATGTGTTAAACAACCTTGGTACACAGTTGAGGATCAATTCTGACATCCTGACAAGATCATGAAGGCAAAACAAGTGTTAAACCCGCCAGCACTGCATTCATGCATTATACTCACATAAGGTCACATTGTGATACAGCACAATGCTGCAGAATGGTTACGGCTTATGTAATGAGCAGCCTGAGGGATACCCTGAGCGGATAGCATTTGTCTGTTTAGTTTGAATAGTGTGGTGATATGCCATGCATTTCATCACCATAATGCAAGAATTCAGTCCTTTTGAGCTGCAAAGGGTGATTTTATGTATTGTACAGTTGCAATGGAGTTAACACTTTCGAAAATGATTGACCTGATATATAAAAACAACTGTTTACATGGATTCAGTTATTATCTATATAAATGAAGATGATGAAAGTTGCAGTGTACAGGTAATGCATGGGCAACATCGTACAAATTATGAGCTTTTTAACTGCATGGTGATGAATGATTCTGCATCATGGATGATTCATCAGCCCAGCAGGTCCTGGCGTTGTGTGGCTTTGTTCAGGGAGCTCAACCTGCAAACATCAGACATCCATAAGCACACCGCAATGTGAAATGTCTGTGATGGATGAGCATAAATGTAAAAAAATTAGATCAGATGTTATGAATCATCTGCCAAATGACAAACGTTTTTACAAATATCATGACCATGTCAAAAGGAGAGAAATTATCAGGCAGCACATGCACAAAGTGGATGATGCTATCTGTCCAAAGACAATCCTCTCGGCAAACTGTGCTCCTTAAAATGGCAAGTAGTTTGTGATAAATGCTTGTGTTCTTACAATATAATTAGTATCAAGGAATTCCTCAAAAGAACAAAACAACCAACCAAATGTACTATCATATTGATTACTCACATAATTTTTTTCAAAGCCTTATCATTTTCAGAAGAGTAAACTTTCCCAGGGCAAAGTTAAGCAGGAGTGCCAAGTTAGGAAAAGTTTAGAGAGATAAACCCCCAAAAGATGCAACACATGAAGATAGACATTCATATCAAAAGTAGGGTCAGCCTAATACTCAACAAGCACAGGGGCCATAACCTCAGGCTAGAGTACACATCTATACTAGTTCACTTATGTCATATAGTATAGAGTGGCATTGCTAAATTCTATAAACATGGCCTTTCATCTTTTGACATCAATGAAAACCTTGTTATGTCAAACTCTTGGCCTTTAACCTTATGTTGCGCTGAAACTTGCACTCCCTTGCTAATAAAACTGAACTCGAGATTTCTCTCACCTTTCAGTACTCACAGAACTAGTCCTGATTTGGCCGATGCAAGCTTATTGCTTTTTCCATATCCTGAATGCTGGATCCCACCAGGGGCTTCTCTTCCAGACCTAGTTCTTTGAGGCAAGCAGGCTGCCTCAGGATATCAAATCTGTTTGTCAAATAATCTGGGTATACAGTTGTGGATCAATTCTGACATCCTGACATGATCATGCAGGCAAAACAAGTGTCAATCCCGCCAGCACTGACTGCATTCATACATTATACTCACATAAGGTCACATTGTAATACAGCACAATGCTGCAGAGTGGTTACGGCTTACGTAACGAGCAGCCTGGGGGATACCCAAAGAGGATAGCAAAAGGCTTAGGGTACAATCATTATAACCACCTCATACTGGTTTCTTCTCCTCTAGGGGTCTAATTAGGAGGCAGCCAACAGGTAATGTGACAGATTTACAGGAGGTGGACTTTGCTGTGCTTTGATATAGTACAACAATATGTAAGTTGAAAGGACTGCCACACAACATAGAGTTGTAATGATAGGTAACAGGCATGGCCTTTTCGCCAACCAGATTGTCATATACAAGGGATTTTGATTCTTTCTGTCTCTATTCAAGAAAGTGTACTTTTGTTGTTGGAGTTAAAGTTTTTGTTCAATTGTGTTATAAATTAATGTCATCATCCTCCTTCAGTAATCTTTTCGTTTGCCATTAAACTTTTTTCCTACCTAATTCAGCATGTATTGGACTATATCAGATGCAAAATTGCAAACATAAAAAGTGTAACGCTTATGTCTGGACTGTGCCTAAGCCCTTTTGCTAACCACATGTCCAGCTGGCGATGTGACTGAGGCTGAAAGCTATAAATGTCAACCCCATTAATCTAATTACAGCCGCCTGTTTCCGCCCCTTGTCTCCTGTTGATGTTACTACAACCCGTCTTCCTGCCTCCATGACACCAGTACCTTAATGCACTTGTTTCGCCTGCCATTGTGGATCTCTCTTCTTCTACACATTTTACACATATCTATTGTTGATGCTGTATCTGTGTTAAGTATGGTCATATCCTTTGATCTTGCATACATTTTGTCTGGTATTTGTACCGTGACACCTTGATGTAGAACTGTTGCAGTGACCTGCCTTTCACCATACAGCTGATGGTAGAATAGACCTTTTTTTTGGCTCATGGCTTCAGTATTGAATATTTTAGTGAGAATGTGATAAATTTAATTAGTCCCTCAGCAATGATTCGTCTAGTTATTAATGCAGGCCTCAAGTATCATGGCTTTGACCTGTTTGTGCCGTTTTTCAAGCTTTCCCATTGGGTCAAATTACCAAATGTCCCTAGCACGATAAAATATGACAGAGATGGCTGCTCACAGCATCAAAAATGAGGCTGTGTTTTGTTTGTTTGTATTTGTTTATTTTGACTGTCCATTACATAGGCGTATAGCCTGTATTATTGTATAGAACAGTATATATATATATATATATATATATATATATATAATATATATATATATATGGTTCTTACCGATCAACCTCAGCTCTTAAGGAAGACGGTGCTCGGCAAGGCCATTTACACCCTGTCGGAGCAGCATTCACGGGGCAGGGGTTCCTAAAGGAGATTCAGCATATAACATTTTCATTTTGGTCTGTAACTCCTTCAGCTCAGCTTTGCACTTCTCAAGCTGATCCTTGACAATTTAGCCGGCAGTCTGTAACAAGAAGTATGCTGCAGAGTTATGTGAACAGAGGCATCTAAGTAATCAATTACAGTTCAGAAGTCTGATAGGAATTCCTTAGCAGATATTTCTCAAGTAATTATCTAGAGTTTGAGAATAATTTTAATTACAGTAAAAGGTTTAATTAGCTCCTGTCACAGTGTATTGTTTTGGAACCAGCTATGAAGCAGCTGATAGGCATATAACGCTGCAAATGCTACACCCAACCCTGTCACACCGTCCTGGTGACTCAAATAGAAAGGGATTGCTGGAACTGGTGAAACTTATCTGAGTTATTCTGTCTCTTGTTTTTATAGCCACTACCATTCAAGGGTATATTAGTGTCATGCATACTGTCCCTTTCATCCGAAGCCTTAAACAAGAATGAAGTTCAAGCTAAAGGCCGATCATAGAGCTCACTATAAGGCAAGGTTCTCAGATACAAAAGGTGATGATTCAATTTTCCACTGGGAATCAGACACACTATTAAGCTTCCTAACTCCCTGTGTGTTCCCTCCAGCAGGCTGTCTCTCTACAGGAGAGACAGGTGCAGTGTTTATGATTCAATCATGGATGTCTTATAAGTTAGTTTTCTTCTTTTTAAATTGATATGATCCTTCTGCAAGCTAACGCTCCTCTTAATGAATGCTGCCATTGTCAAGTGTTTTATACATGAGCCACTAAGTCAGTCAGGAACTTACCTGTAAAAGATCCCTTCTGGGAATCTATGATCTAACCTAAAGTTTGGCCATAGTAGATAGTGACTAACTGTTGCTACCTTCTAATCCATGAAAACCATGTAAAGTCCTTTTCTTGAGTAAGATAGTGCATAAACTAACGCAGTACACGTGTAAAAGTGCAATGCCGCTTTTTGAAACTCCCCTGTTAGTTCTATAAATGTGTCAGAGTCAAGTATAGTTAGGCCTAAAACATTATGTGGACACATAGGCTGAATGATATGTTGATGAGCGTACAACTGTCCGTTACTACTGTTATTTCTAACCTTCAAATTTCAATTTCAAGAGGATTTCACAATGTTGTAGGACAGAGGATCACTAACGAACCGGCCTGTGATATTAGTTTTTTCATCAATAAGGAAGATAAGGAAGGGAGTAGGTAACAGCATCCAATACTTAATGTACATGTTACTTCAACTGGAGGCTCAGCATTACTTGCGGCTTCATTAGTTTTGATGATGCTGAAAGGCAGTGATAAGACTGGCTGTATTTAGGCTAATTAAGATAACATCCTGTTGAAACCTGATGTTAGCGGAATACTTATTTGAGTTGGCAAGGGTGCATAGTGTGTTCATCCACAGTTCCCTTTGCCATATGGATGCTTGAATTGAGCCTCGTTGTAAGTGTTGTTTTCATGAAGCTCTGTTATTGACACACTCGCAAACATGAACATGAACACGTTTGTGTATAAGATCATTTAACCCTGTTTTAACTCTAATGGATGAGAGTGCAGTGCAGTGCACAGCTAATGCAGTTTAAGCCCCATACAACAGCTTACCAAGCTGTCCCACACCGAAACCCCAAACACCTTGCATCCTTTCTGGTCTGCCTTTAATGCTCATAAATGATGCCCTTTTCATTTTGCTTCATTAACTGACTGCTTTGGTAACGTATTATTGACCTACTGCAGATTTGTTTACCGCATTTGACATAATAAGCGCTCAGGGCGCTTATGAAATTATTCTTATGACGTTTTTAGTACTTAATAGTTTAAATGTCACCGAAATCGTGAAATATGACCCTTTGTTCTAGTCTAAAAATGCTTCAAAAAGGGGGGGGGCCCTTATTAGGGGGAGGGCACTTATTACTTTGAATATGATACTCTCTTCTTTGTAACAATTGATAAACCTTATGCAGGCCTCTAAGCCAATGAGCTCTTTGACAATATATGCTTGTTAGAAAGATGTTCTGATTACAGAGATGTAAAAATGAAAAAAATAAATAATAGCTTTGGGGCAACAGTTGGTAAGGAAGGGGAGCACAGAGGGGCAGGCATGGGTGGACATTGAAAGTTCAGCGCACAGAGTGACATTGTGAGTATTGTTATAGGGATGGGGGGCACAAGAGTTGGTTGGTCGTAAGGTTGCTGTACATCCTAGATAACAACTACAGTATTTTCAAGGGTCATGATGGTGATTGAATCTGTGAGATGAATGACGGCAAAAAGCATTCCCCTACACTTTTGCCGAGGCAATGGTTATTTTACGTCCTACACTACATAGACATAGTGTGATATGGACAGGCCTTTAATATGTAGTGGGTCGCCGCTGTACTATTTCTATGGAACCAGTTGGAGTTATATTTGGTATATGTGTTGTCGTGTATCCAGGCCGCACTCCTGTCTACTGCCGAGTATAAGGTTATATAAGCCCACCTGAGGAATGGTGGAGCGCGGCCTGGTTATGTGCATTGAGCCGTGACCGCCACGTGTCACCCGACATATCTCGGGTACGGTGTCGGCTCGGATGCACCGGCGCGTGGTTACCCGGAGTTCCTCGGGAACTCAAGTGTTTACGAGTAATAGAGAGAATTACATAACGACCAGTACATAAGACCTGGGGTTCTGCTAATCGAGGACCCAGTCTTGCTGCGCACTTCGGCCAGCTTGGCTGCTCCACAACAGAGCTTCCCCGAACTCTGTTGTACCTTTTAGGCCTAGTCCTGTCGCTGCTTCCACCTTGGTCACCCTGCGTCTTTCTCTGTTCCACCCTCTGGGGGAACTAGAGGAGATAGACGCACTGGTGTACAACTCCGGGTACAGAACTCCCTCTGGGGGAGTCTGATCCAAGTGGAGTTAACCAAGATGGAAGAGAGCCTTGGAACTCGGGAATTATGTACTAGACCGTGAGCGTATACCTCCTGTATGTTCATATGACCACTGGTGTTCAGAAGCCTATTTGATTATTGCTATCCGTCTGTATGATTACGAGCCGTATGTCAGAATGAATAAAGTGTAATTTCTGAACAACCTATTTTCGAATCTGGAGTTTTTCATAGCAGATGTCTATCTTAGAATAGCCAACAGCTACACTGGTGCCGTGACCACTTTGGGTAAGTATTGATTTACATTTATTTTTTTTTACTCTTCTTTCTGAAATTGAGAGGTAAGCTCTTATATGTTTGAACCAGAATTGGTAGGTTTCAAGGATAGCTATTACAGGTTGCTTTTGTGTGGTGAAGATATGTCAGATACGGAGGTACCTCCCCCGTTGGTTACTAACCAAGGGGAGGGGATGCGTCCTAGATTACGATCTAGGGTGAGGTTTAATGCTAGGCAGAAGGTACATACTTTCAATCAGAGTAGGGAAATTGGACATGGAGGAGAGGAGGAGGCCCACGAGGTGAGATCTGAGGATTCAAAGGGGATCCTCCAGCAAAACGTCCAGCTCTAGAGCCAGATAGGGTTATGGAGGGACCTGTCCAGGCGGGGGACACCTCACGGGAGGATGTGACGCTTGGACAGGTGACCATGGAAGATGCTGGGGAAGATAGTGACTCTAGTATACCTAGTCTGGAGGGTACAGTAGATGTACCAGTGAGATGGGAACGTAGACCAGTACCCACTGTAGAAGCAGTGGGAGGGACTAGAGTGGTAGTCCCAGTTAGTCAGGAAGGAGTTGAGGTTGTCAAAAGGGACGACCTAGAGGAAACTCCTGGGGAAGGGGAAGAGACAGCTGAGGTAATCTCCAGGGGAGATAAGCTGTTCCCGGATCCTTTTACATTGACAATACGTGGTCTAGAGGTTCCGCCTTATGAGCCCAGGGGAAGGTTGAGCCTGGAGGACATAAGGACGCTCCGATTGAGAAACGAGCATGAGCATATAAAGGAAGGGATAAGGCTAGAGGAAGAATCCCTCAGGAAGCTGAAGGAGGAAAGGGAAGCTTTTGAAAAGAGTTTTTTGGCAAAAAGGTCAGGAAACATTGGGGAACATGCAGCTCAGATCAAACATCTGGAACAGATTTCTGTCAATGTGGGTCTACTTGAGGGTACTGAAGTCAGACTGAAGTCTGAAACAGAAAAGCTAGTGGTGCGGAATAAAGAAATTAGTTCCGAGATTCTAGCAAGACAGTTACAAGTAGCGCAGTATGATGAGTTGTTGAAGAAACAGGATAGTAAGCTGGGAGAGTTAGAGGCGCTAGCTCAACAAGCTGAAAATCACATGATGAATAAGCTAGAACCAAAAGGGACGAAGGAAATTGGGGACCCGGTGGGAAAGGCGCAGGAGGTGTCTAGAGATGAGACCTTTGTGACTGCCGACGAGCCCTCAGTAGTTATAGTCAATACAGTGGAGGAGGTAGTGAAACCACCTGTCACTGAGGATCTAGATAGTTCCATGGTGATACATACAGCAGATATGTTATCCAGTGTGAGTGGACACTCATCGATGCATGGCAGTAAGTTTGATAAGAATGAGGAGTTCATGTTAGAACTGTGTGGTAGAGTTGAAAAACTGTTTCAGGAGAAGTTGGATTGCTTTCTTGAAGAAACAGAACCAGTGAGTGTGGAGAATGACACTAAGGGAGTGAAAGGAGACGTTCCGGTGGCCCAGGCTACCGGGAATAAGCCTCCTGTGGGACCAGTTAACACTGCTCCAGCTCCAGGTGCTCATTCTACTCCAGCTCCAGGGACAAGGCAAGTTCCTACAGTTCCGGTAAATGTGTCTACGGTAGGTAGACCAGGTTTGCCCGGTGGGGCATACATGAATGCTCGGCCGCCAGGTCAAGGGAATCTGGCCCGGCCTAACACCTCCTACGGGGGATGGGGCAATGTGGGACCGGATAACTGTTATGGGAACGCGAGGCCTATGTTCAATATACCACCTCCCCCATTACCTGGCAGTCATGTAACTCCAGGAAGCATGTATACACCAAGGACCGGAGGTACTAATCAGAGTGGGACACCCTATCAACATAGGGGAAATATGTCAATGGAAGATGAGGCAGTGTTCCAGAGCAATCCAGCAATTAGAAGATTGGGGATTGATGCGGTACCGAATGACGTGGGGAACTTTAAGGCAGTGGACTATGCTTTGAGTCAGGCTGATATACCGTTGAGAACGGGGATGACACCTGTGAGGAAGCAGGCGATCAAGATGAAGCAGTATGATGGCTCGGTTCCATGGAGAAAATGGTTCACACGATTTTCAGCAGATATGAGACATAATGGTTGGGAAGGCGATGAGTGCCTTGCAGCTTTGTCATGGTGTCTGCGGGATGGTCCTGGTGATCCCGCCCTAACAAGCTTTGAATTAAGCGGGGGAAGAACGTACAAGGGATTAGTGGAAACAGCTTCATGGGCTTTAGGTTCCACATCCGGTGCGGATCCCGCATCTGAGCTAGAGGCAAGAGTTCAGAAGCACGGTGAAGGGCACAGACAGTTTGGAATGGCTCTCAGAGTGCTAGCAGCAGAAGCATTTGCATCTATGAGTCCAAGTGATCCATGGCTGGTAAGGAAGTTGTCCAGCCTGTATATAGATGGACTTAAAGACGAAAGATTGTCGAGCGAGATTGCTTCACAGTGGAAGACCACTATGTCCCTAGCAGATATCTTCGAGCTTACGGAAGATGCTCTGAGAAAGAGGAAGCTGTTGAAAACTGTAGAGGCAGCCCCTGTAGCAGTAATAGAGATGCCCGTAGAAGAGGTTGAACTGACTACAGAGGGAGTGCAAGAGGTGGCAGCAATAGATCCTAAATGGAAAGGACGTCGTTCTTTTTATGTAAGACGAAAGGTTCCAGGATCAGACGCTCAAGCGCCAGAGGAGGGTGCATTGAAGACCATGATCGGGAAAGTCATGGAGGAGCGTAGTAAGGCTGAAAAGGCTGAAAAGGTCGCAACTCGTGGTCGCGGTAAGGGGAAACCCAACAAAGACACGAAATGCTATAATTGTGGGAAGAAGGGTCACTTTGCAAGGACATGTTGGTCCAAGGATACTAAGAATGTATCATCGGTCGAGAAACAAAAAGACGGACCCTCTTCTGACCAAAGCCCACCACCGACGGAAAACTAACAGGGGTTGTTGTCGATGACAAGATAACAACCCCACCTGTGATTGTCAAAGGTACTATCAGGGGAGAATCAAAAGATTCCATTTCATGGGAACCGCTGGGGTTAGCCGCACCTGAGTCTGATCCGCCAGGTGGAGATGGGCCCCAGGGAACGGACGAGAAAGGTGTTGAAGATTTAGCTCATCTGGACACTGTCCGCAGAATTGAGTTGGCGGAAGAAGTAGAAAGGTTTTGTGCTTCGCGACTCAAACCCCATGATCCTATAGTTAAGTTTCTCAACTCGAGGGGATATGACTTGGGCGGTGAAGCTGGAATCCAGAGATTTGCCTTGCAACCTTCTCCTTTACAAGGGAAGAGATGGTACTTGCCTGTGCAGATTCAGGGCTGCTCGGGGGAATTTCTGATCGATACTGGAGCTAGTCACTCCATGATGGGTCACCATTTCTTCAAGAAGCTCGCAGGTCTGTCGACTAACCCTGTGGGGTCTGGGTTGGTCAGAAGTGCTGATGGGTCTCATATGCGGACACATGGCAGACAGGTGATACCCTTTTGGGTGAATCAACATTCATTTGTTGTTTCAACAACTGTAGCTGAATTGACGGATGAGGGAATCTTGGGAGTAGATTTTTGTTCTCTGTATGGAGCGGTATTGGATAGTGTGACAGGGGAACTCACTCTTCGGTATCCACAAGAGATGAAGGTCCAGTGTGTACTCCGCCGGATTTCAGGCGTCTCGTCTGTCTCTCAGACAGTACGAATTCCTCCCCGCCATGTGTGCAATGTAGTTGTATACTGCCGGGAAATGGAATTTGACCGCATGGGGGTGGTGGAACCGAATCAGCAGCATTTGAGTAAGCTGGGGTTGGTTTCCACCAGTGCCTTAGTGCAGAGTTCAAGACGAACAGTAGTACCAGTCAGTAATATGACTTTTCAGGATGTGTACCTGGAAAAAGGGACGACCTTTGGGGACGTAACATATGCTGACGTGGTAGGAAGAGCTGACTCACCAGAAGTAGAGTTAGCAGTAAAGAGAGCAGTGGAAATAGGAGCTTTGGATCCATCCGCTATGCCAGTGGTATTGCAAGACACTGGGGAGCAGGATAGGAAGGAAGGATATGGATTGCCACTGCATCTTTTACCGTTAGTGACAGATAGCCACTTGGAGACGGAAGAGGACAAACAGAGTCTGGCTCAGCTATTATGGGAGAATGCAGACCTGTTCTCCGCTCCAGGGGAGCAATTGGGTAGAACTGACCGAGTAACTCATCGGATAGACACCGGTTCTAGCCCACCATTGCGCTTGCCATACCGGCGCCTCCCGTTGTCTAAGAAGCAGGCATTGAAGGATGAGGTGGACAAGATGTTAGGGGAAGGGATAATAAGGCCCTCAGATAGTCCATGGGCTAGTCCGGTGGTAATGGTTACCAAAAAGGATGGCACCTGTCGGTTCTGTATAGATTACAGGAGACTAAATGGGATTACGAGGAAGAATGCCTACCCCTTGCCACGCATTGACGAAAGTCTGGATTCCTTGGGAGGTAATCACTGGTTTAGTACCTTAGATCTCCAGTCAGGGTACTGGCAGATTGGGATGCACCCAGAGGATAAGGAAAAGACAGCATTCACAACCCACAGGGGGTTGTTCGAGTTCAATGTAATGCCATTTGGCTTATGCAATGCTCCGGCTACTTTCGAGAATATGATGGAGACAATGCTAAGGGGATTGTTGTGGAAAAACTGTCTAGTTTATCTAGACGACATCATAGTTTTCGGGAAAACTCGGGAGGAGTGTCTATCGAATTTGAACAAGGTAATGGATCGACTGAGATCCTACAACCTTAGACTGAAAGCTAAGAAATGCAAGTTCTTCAGGCAATCAGTGGAATATCTGGGCCGAATAGTCAGTGGCACAGGTATTTCGGCGGATCCAGGGAAATTAGAGGCTGTAGCTAATTGGGCAACGCCAAAGGACCAGAAAGAAGTGAGGTCATTTTTGGGTTTTTGCTCATACTACCGTGATTTCATTCCCGGATTTGCTGAGGTGTCGGCTCCATTACAGGCGCTGGTAGTAGGAAAAAGGAAGGGAATGTCGAAGCTACCTCCGTTTATTTGGACGGAATTAGCTGGACAGGCTTTTCAGAAGCTGAAGGAGTTATTTACGGTAACTCCTGTGCTGAGCTATCCTACTGAGGGTGATCAGTTCATCCTGGACACCGACGCTAGCAACGATAGCATAGGCGCTGTCTTATCCCAAGTGCAGGAGGGTAGGGAAGTGCCCTTGGCATTTGCTAGCAACAGCTTGAGTAAAACTCAACGCAATTATTGTACCACCAAGAGAGAGTTGTTGGCCATAGTAGTATACACAAAGAAATTCCGCCATTATTTGTATGGTGGGAATTTTATTCTACGAACGGACCATTCATCCTTGAGATGGCTCCTTAATTTCAAGGAGGCAGATGGGATGATGGGCAGATGGATCTCCGCGTTGTCTGAATTAGGGATAGAGAATACCCAGATTCAGCATCGGAGCGGAGTAAAGCACGTGAATGCGGATTGTTTGTCTAGGAGACCAATCCGAAGATGTGCAAGAATGGACTGCGAAGACTGTGGCATACATAACGCGTTGGTGGCGCCAATAATGAATTTTGATCCGGCCTGGGAAGAGAACTTGGTGTTTTGGTCGGCGGAGTCCATACTTGAAGCTCAGCAGGAGGACGATGGTATCAATATGATACGGAATCTGATCCTGGAGAGAGCTGCTCGTCCCGTCAGACCTGCTCTGTCATTAGAATGTGTGGAAGTAAGGAACTTGGTGGGCCAATGGTCGCAGTTGGTAGTGCGAGACGGCCTATTGTGTAGATGGAAAACTCTTGAAGGCAAAGCCAGAAGAAGGCTACAGATAGTCTTGCCAGCTTCTCTGAGATGGGAAGTATTCGAGTTTTTCCATGGTCATCAGACTTCCGCTCATTTTGGCAGGAAACGGACTTTGGACAAACTAGCGAGGAGATATTACTGGCCTGGGATGTCTAAGGACGTAACACGTTGGTTGAGTGAATGCCCGACGTGTTGCCTGGTGAAGCCGGGCCCTGGGAAAGGTAAAACATCTCTCAGACAGGAACTGTTCGGAGTCAGATTTGCGAGGATAGCCATTGATATAATCACTGGCTTCCAGACAACTCCAAACTCCAACGTGTGCATGATGGTGGTACAAGACTACTATACAAAGTACGTGAAGGTGATCCCAATGAAGGATCACACAGCATTAAGTTGCGCACAAGCTTTGGTTGAGGAGTGGGTACTAACATTTGGCGCACCTCTCATGTTACATTCAGACCAGGGTAGGGAGTTTGAATCGCGTCTCTTTCAGGGGATGCTGGAAGAATTGGCCATAGTTAAGACACGCACTAATCCGTACCGACCGCAGTCGGATGGGATGGTTGAGAGATTCAACCGCACGTTGATTCAAGGGCTGACCACACTGGTTAATTCTAATCAGGATGACTGGGACACGTTTTCCCAGTATGTGGCTCATGCATACAACGGTACGGTGCATGCTTCAACTGGCTGCACTCCTAACAGCTTGGTATTTGGATCTGAGATCATAATGCCTGCAGATTTGGTCTTTGGCAGTGTACTACGGAGAAAGGATGTCCCATGCCGTGTGGCATTTGCGGAATCTCTGCGTAGAGAATTGCGGGAAGGCTATGCATTGGTGAGAGGCCATTTGAAGAAAGCGGCCATCCATCAGAAAGTAGGGTATGATACAGGCTTGAGAGAGAGGAAGTATGTAGTTGGACAGAAGGTGGTGAGATTGAAGCCACCTGTACATGGAAAAATCTCGAAAGGTTGGGATGGGCCATTTGAGGTGACAAAAGTAATATTGGATGTTACTGTGTTGTTGAAGAATGTGAAAGGCAAGATAGTTGCAGGCCATGTGGATCGCCTGAAGCCTTGGCTAGGTCGCCGGCCCGGCGATGAGAATGAGCCTTTGGTAGAAGTGCCAATGCCCCAACCCAGGTGGGTGCGTAAAACACAGGTTACGGCACCCCCGCCTACAAAGAAGACTAGAAAAGCAACGCCAGCTAGAAAAGTCGATGGTAGGAAGAAAAAGAAGAAGTTGGTTACTGAAAAGGGAACTAGGGAGGTTCCTACAGTAATTGAGAAGAAGAAACCCCAAGGACCCATACGTAGAAGTGCTCGTATAGCGGGTCGAGGTGCTGTTACGTAAGAGCGGCGGGGCTGGGTTCGTTTGTTGTGGTTACCCGAAATAGTTCGGGTCTCCAAGGACTTACCCGGTAAACCCCGGAAAGTTGCGTAACTGGTGCTAATTGTCAAAAACACAACGAGAAATACCGGATTTTATTCTTTAGTCTTTGTGACGAGAATAATGGTGAAATTGACCAGTAGATGGCATTGGGGTACCCAACGTTCTGCTTTACTAAAGTTAGTTTTGAATGTTTACATGCTATGGTCTGTGAGTTGGTTTCCCATTTAGTACTTGTCGTGATGGTTTCGGATTAAAATCCAATCAAACCTAGTCAGTAATTTTTCTAAGGATAGATATGAGGATCCTAGTAAGAAATATTATGTAGAAAGTACGGGTGTAGAACTCGTTACAACAACATGAGAATGGGACTCATACGTATTCCGAATTTGTTCGGACAACCAAAGAAATTTACTTCGACACATATTTTTTTATAATGTTTGTTTAAACAGCGTTCTAAAAGTTCATAAGCTACAAATAATACAGCCGTGACGAACTAAAGAATTGCTATTACTTGAAATGATGTGTAAAATACAATCCGAGAGAACCCGGCGAAGATTGCAACTACTACGCAGTTTACTCCGCCACCCGGTTTTCTTCGGATAATACCGGATAACTTCTTCGGGAAGGGCTATCCGGTACCCGTGATCCTTTGCGCTTGGATGCGCACGCATGCTGGTTTGGCGCGGAAAGCGTCAGTCCTGCACATACCGTTGGAGAGGGTGGATGCGAAGGCACCTCTCTCCGCGTATGTAAAACACCGGTTAGAACATCTACATGTGAGGGAGAGAGGAGACACTAAAGTGAGGTAGTACAGGAGGACACTTTTGTAACAATTTTCCTGATTCTACTACTCATTTAAGCTCATTTTTAGAGTGGGCTCCTCTGGGCCGCCCTCTGTGTAGTTATCATGGCGGATAACTATCCGTCGGGAGACTCCCATAGAAGGAGTCACTCGACGGAGGTTACCCCTCTGTCGCAGGAACAGAGAGAATTGTTAGCTTTGGGGGACCTGGAGTCAACAGCTCCGGTCGAGTATGACCTTCCAAAACGATTTCGGGATGCAGATTTACCTAAATTTGTGTATCAACCACCGGCTAAGATGAAGAATAGGGGTGTGAAACGCCGAAATCACAGTAATATCTCGGAGATAAGGAGAACTGAAAAGGTTAAAACCACACAGTATCTCCTAGCTCGGGGAGAACATGTAAGGAAACTGGTAGATATGGGTTTATCAGTGGCGCAGGCTAGGGGGTTCGTGTCACGGCCGGGGGTTGAAAGGACTCGAGGCCGGGGGATTTCCCTTGTTCCAGGTTGGGAATATTGCGTCACCACCTACTTCGGGAGTGACCCGGACTGACCCGAATATGCCCGGGATACCGGTGCACTCGGTCAGTGACGTTCCAGTGGGCGCTCCGTGGGGTGCTATGTCGTATGACCGTGCGGATGGTTTACATCCGGTGCATGGTAACTTTGTACCCGATTGGAATGCCCCTACACAGTCAACTCCGGAACGTATTCCAAACATGGCAGTAATGCATTTAGCAGCTAAATTCGAGAAATTTAAGCCGGATGCAGTGATTCCCGGGAGTAGGATATGCAGGGGGGCATACATCCAAGAGTTGGACAAGTTCAACGAGAAGAAATGTACTAAACTATTCAGATCTCCTTCCGATAATTCTAAGTCCAGACCCTATGTAGGAGAGGTTACTGGGGAGATAGGGAGCCGAGCTAGGCTACCATCCTACGAAGATACAGAGAGGGATATGGAGTTCTGGTTAGAGCATACCAGTTCGGGGGCACATCAAGCGTACAAGTTCTGGGATGAGGTTATAAAGCAAAGTATGGGGACATACAGGGCTGCCGACCTCTCCAACGAGGATAGAGATCGGTTGAAATGGGCCTGGATGACATTTGTTCCGCCGGGTATGCCTACTTATAAACCTGGTAGAGGTTGGAGAATAGGTTCGGGGCAATGCCCATTCAATGAGTGTATGGATAGAAATCCAATAGCTGAGTATTTGGACCTGTACCAGTTCGCACGACATCTAGTGGAGTTCCACGCGCACTCCAAAATGATGTGGCAGTGCCGGGCCAAGTCTAATCGCTCAGTTAAATGTATGAAAGATGGTGAACCTTTCAGCACATCTAGAAAGGGCTGTATGATAAGGCATTTAGTGGATGTACACCATATGAAGGCTGAAACTGCCATGTCCAATCTAGATATTCTCGAGAATAGTCCGGAGGCCTTAGGACTCACGGACAGAGAAAAGTGTGTGAGGGTACCACAGGGGTTGGCATACGCCTTGATGTTCAACCATAACCCGAGAAGGTTGTGGTTGAATCGAAAGGCGTGGCCATACTACATTCAGGACTTTCCAGAGAAAGCCTCTGATTATCGTAGTAAAATGGAGTTGGCCACTCCTCCTAAAGGTAAAATGCTGTCTGAAGGTAAAACTGTGGACCATGGAGTGTACACTCCTGTCTCGGTTACCTTAGGAGAGATGCGGACCACAGGTTCAGAGGAGTCCTCAGCTTCTGCTGGGTTAGACTCATCACCTGACGGCCAATCGACCCCAACCAAAAGACGTGCTCCAGGGTCTTCCTGTGGGTTTAGTAGGAACACTACTGAATCCAACAAGGAGGGCTCTGGCGGATCATTACCGAGGGTTGCTGTTAGCCCAAGGCTAGCCATAGAGGAGAAAATGGTAAATGACCTGTTGGCTTCTCCTGTAGAGGAGGAGGATGACTGTGTATTTGTGGGAGAGGAGGTAATACCTCCTACCACAATCTCTGAAGCTAGAGGGAACCCGGGAGTGTCAAGGAAGATATTAAAGACAGAAAATACTTCTACTGATAGTCAAGGGTAGGTAACAGGGAAGATAGAGTCAGTAAGTGGGAAAGAGGATTCCAAATCTAAAATGACCTATAGAACGATTGATTTCCAATCTGAGGGAGATGATTGGGTGGACCAAAAATTTGCCCCACCCGCAGGCAGGGTTCAATCGAGTAAAATAGAGATGAGGAAGGAACAGGAGATTGGTCGTAGACTATCCTCCGTTCCATCACCATCTACCTGTATGGGGGGTCTCTCACTAAACTCTCCATCATCTGGAGTGGGTGAGGAAGATATCTCTTTGGAGTCGGTCCCTCTGCCTAAGCTGACTGGTGATATTGATCACCCTGAGAATATAAGTATCAGGAATCTTCTGAAAGAACAGTATGTCACTGGACTTAAAAGTTCATTTGACACATTGGATCTCGCTTGTCAACTAGCTCTGCAAGGAGCTAGGGCTCAAGCTGAGCAATTGGTAAAGGAAAGTCGTTTGGCCGAATTAGAGAAAGTGGAGACTGCTAAAGCAGAACTCCTATCTAAAATGTCCAAAATGACTGAGGAGAATGAAGCCCTCAAAAGACAGTTGGGACAACGAGATGACATGGTAGCAACCTCAAGCAGAATAGTAGATGATTTGAGATTGAATATTGAAAAATCTCGTATGGAAAGTCAATTTTTAATTGATGATCTCAAAGTCAAGTTGGATCGCAGTAAGGATATGGTCAGTTCTGCTGAACATAAGCTAACTGCTGCCAGGACTGAAATTAGTCTAAAAATCAAAATTATTCGGAAGTTAGAACACGAAATTGGTGGTCTAACAGAAGAATTTTCTAGCTATAGAAAGGAAGCTCAGCAGAACGATGACTTCTATGAAGAGTTGGCTGAGTTTTTCGAGGACTGCTATGAGATACCATTGTCAAGTTGGTACGACGAGAGTGTGTACAGGGTTGAACGGGGTTCTGCCCCTCTTCCCTTAGGATTTGACGGTGATGCATACGCGCAAAGGTTGAGAGCTGACTCCAGGGCTAGTAATACCCCTAGGAGTCCTCCACCTCCATCTACAGAAGACGAGACGCACCTGGCCGACTGCAGTTACGTGGCTGCCACCTCCATGGCCTGTGGGTCATCGGAGTTGGTTCCTGTGACGTCTGTTCCTAAGACGTCCGTGGCTGTGACGTCTGTTCCTAAGACGTCCGTGGCTGTGACGTCTGTTCCTAAGACGTCCGTGGCTGTGACGTCTGTTCCTGTGTCACCTGTCTCGGTGACATCTGTTGCTGTGACGTCTACTTCTGTGTCGTCTGATGCTAAGACGATGCAGTATGCTACAATGGGGGTGGACACAACCGTGTCTTCCTTTGAGACTATGGATACTCCAGCCGGGGTGTCCACTCTAGCGAGGATGGTGGTGAATGAACTGCAGGCAGAGTCATATAACTCGACTCCTGTCTCAACACCAATACTCGACACCACCTTTTGTCAGTCACCTTGCCAGATAACGGAAAGTGAGACTAGAGAGGCGGTTCAGATACTGATGGAGCTGAACGATGCAATTGCAGAGGCTGACCTACGTCTGTCTATCCGTGATGCTGAGGCGCTTATGGCTCCTGAAAACGAACTTGAACAATCCATGATGGTGGATCCTCCAATGGACCTACCTGTGACGACTGGTTCTATGTCTGGGAACCATCGTCCATCTACCCTGGACATTCCTGTATCCATGGCGAGTGTACCTATGGGTACTCGAGTGCATTTTCCTAACCCTGATGCTTTGCAGCTAGGGTCTGGGATGGACATATCCATTGAGATGAGTGACAATCGATCTAGTGAATGCATGTCTCCAGTGTCCAGAAATGAAGAACTTTTGCTGAGTGGCGAGTCATAAAAACATTCCCAGTTGCAGCATATATGGAACCTCTACCATGTGTCGTCATCAAGATTGAACTTTTGCAGTAGTGGGGTTATTAATACACCACGGACCGTATGATGCTTTATACCATAGACTATGGGTCACAATATGTACGTATATATTTATGAAAGACTGAGATGACAAGAACAGAGGATCATTATCACCTATTTATGAAAAGACTTTGATATGATCTAGGTTTGCAGTTGTCGTCATATAAGAAACTGTTAAAACCATCACCAAAGAGTGTTCTATTTTGCCATAAGACAGTATTTGTAAAACGGGTTCTGTTTGATTTGATGACATGTGCTATAGGTATGATTATTGTATGCCGATTGTGATACTCTGAATTAACCGTCCAATAAGTAAAGGTATGAGGGACTGGATCCTGATGATACCTACTGAAAGGTTGCTTGACTGCATTCGTACTATGTGTAGATCTGTGGTAATAACATATCAATGAACCTGAGAAACGTAAAATTTATTCAGGTACTAGGAGTGGAAATTGCGTAAGTTGTTATGGAGATCCGTAGGCTCCCGTTGATTACTTTCAGAAGGAAGGTATCGAGTGAGGAGCCGGATCATTCTATTTTTCAGCTTGCTGCGTTTTTGATCTTTGAACTAAGTGTGGAGACTAATTCTCCCTGAAACGTTGAGATATGTTGCCATGACACTTGATCTGATTGCTTTCAGTATTCCTATATGGAGAGTGTCACTTGTGTTATTATGTAGAGTACGCCAAAAAGGACACCTGGGTGACTATGGTGCATAAGGTTTTGGAGACCTTGATTGGATTGAAAACTGCATTTACCGGATCTACGCTATATGTTCATTTATTCCAAAAATATTGATCTTTCAAACCTTACTCTGGCACGTAAAGCGAGTGAGTCTATTCAAATAGACGGGTTGGGTCAAGGTTTACTATAAAGTCGACACTTGCCACCTTTTTGTTTCCAATATGTCTTGTACTAAAAAATTGGTAACTTTTAAGGAGAAGTGCTCATATTTGATCTGTATGTATACGATACCTGTTGTAACAAATCGTTTTCGATGAGACATGGTTAGTATGCGATAAATATGTCTTAAAGGTTTTATATATTTTTTTATGATATATAGTCAAGTTTGTTTTATAGGGCTTGACTGGCTGTGTGGAGTTTATCCTCTTAGTCCCATAAATCATGACTATTATTGAAGGATGATACTCGATTATTGTGTAACTGGATCCTGATGGTTGATATGATTGACGTTAATATCAAAAAGGATGAATACATATCTATGATACCCAAGAAATATATTAGTGTTTCTGATAGAAAGAGTTACGCTTGCCTCCACTATGTATGTGTTTGGAGACAATATATTTGTTTTTTTTTGGGTTGTTTGGAGATAAAATTTGTCATTGTATCAAGGTAGTATAATAATACTGCACTTTGTGCTGCTATTTGGACGCTATGATATTGTCTGAAGGGGGGTAGTGTAGTGGGTCGCCGCTGTACTATTTCTATGGAACCAGTTGGAGTTATATTTGGTATATGTGTTGTCGTGTATCCAGGCCGCACTCCTGTCTACTGCCGAGTATAAGGTTATATAAGCCCACCTGAGGAATGGTGGAGCGCGGCCTGGTTATGTGCATTGAGCCGTGACCGCCACGTGTCACCCGACATATCTCGGGTACGGTGTCGGCTCGGATGCACCGGCGCGTGGTTACCCGGAGTTCCTCGGGAACTCAAGTGTTTACGAGTAATAGAGAGAATTACATAACGACCAGTACATAAGACCTGGGGTTCTGCTAATCGAGGACCCAGTCTTGCTGCGCACTTCGGCCAGCTTGGCTGCTCCACAACAGAGCTTCCCCGAACTCTGTTGTACCTTTTAGGCCTAGTCCTGTCGCTGCTTCCACCTTGGTCACCCTGCGTCTTTCTCTGTTCCACCCTCTGGGGGAACTAGAGGAGATAGACGCACTGGTGTACAACTCCGGGTACAGAACTCCCTCTGGGGGAGTCTGATCCAAGTGGAGTTAACCAAGATGGAAGAGAGCCTTGGAACTCGGGAATTATGTACTAGACCGTGAGCGTATACCTCCTGTATGTTCATATGACCACTGGTGTTCAGAAGCCTATTTGATTATTGCTATCCGTCTGTATGATTACGAGCCGTATGTCAGAATGAATAAAGTGTAATTTCTGAACAACCTATTTTCGAATCTGGAGTTTTTCATAGCAGATGTCTATCTTAGAATAGCCAACAGCTACAAATATATATGCTGCATGTCCAGCACAGCAGCAGGGAGGTCTCAGCTCTTGCAGCAGGGTGCTGCTGAGTCTCAGACCCACGGTCTTGTCAGTGGCAGACGGACACCCTACCTCCGAGCCACTTCCTAACCCCAGGAACAAGAGAGGCAGATTGGGGTCATATAGGCTAAGGACATACTAGGGAAAGGCTGAACCTATGTCAGAGGCACACTGTGATGAATAAGGCCGTGATCATCATTCCTCTGTGGAGTCTGACCACAATGGTGACAATAGAATCAATATCTAGTTTTCTTCTGTCGTTGTGTGAGCCTGACAGTATCTGTAGACTGGCACGTAGCAAGATGTAGGGAATCAGGGGCACTGAGTTGAAATGGTTGTGCCTCACCCAATCAATGTGCTCCCAAGTCACAAAACGAATGCTTCCTCTCTATGGAGAACTAACAAATTTCTACGGCTACACTTTGTGTTCAGTAATTTTACATAGAAATGTGCATATTTACAAACAAAATCATTAAGTATTGTTCACAGCAAAAAATAAGAAAGATAGCTAGGCAGCTAGAGGTAGTCTGTTGGACATCTAGGCTACACCCTCCACGCTTTTTTCGGGGGCTAAAACAGGTTAAATCAACAGAATCATTGAACAAAAAAAGAAATACAGCCTGGCGGTACCAGAATCATTTAGTATACTGACAGAAGAGCCTTAGGCATAATGCCTTAGGCAATATGGTTATGGATTACACCATAAGTAGCTTGAAGTGATACCCTGAGCGGATTGCAAATTGCATCCTGGAACTCCTGAAATAGTCATTATAACCACCTCATACCTGGCTCTGCTCCTCTAGGGGTCTAATTTGGAGGCAGCCAACAGGTAATGTGACAGAGGTACAGGAGGTCGATTAATTCTAATGTATCTATGCAAACAGAATCTAAACTAAAAGTAAAATGTTGGTTGCTCTATGCAATGGAATTCAACTCTTTCTGTTTCTATTTATAGATCTTATATTTTTTCATTAGAGATAAATTAATTTGTGTTTCATTATGATCTAAGTCATCATCCTCTTTTCATTAATCCTCTTATAATTCCGTCTAATTCTACTTATTTTGGCCCCTAATTGAGCAATTATTACTGATGCAGGTATATTGCAAAGGTTTAACAATTATGCATAGACTATGCGCTACCCAATATAGCTATCCTTGAACATGCTTCATGTTCCTGCTGGCCATGGGACTGAGGTTAAAAGCTGTAAATGCCAACCCCATTAATCTAATTACAGCCGCCTGTTTCCGCCTCTCGTCTCCTGCCGTTGTCACTACAACCTGTCTTCCTGCCTCCATGACGGCAATACTACACATGCTACCTGCCATGATGGGTTCCCGTTCCTGTTCAAACCCCTCTACACAAAACGGGTCAATACCCAATTGCATTAGGATATTTCGGGGTTAAATATCTTGGATACTATTTGATTCAGCAACATTTCTCAGTTCTCTCTTCCATTTATATTTACATTCTTGTTTTTCCAATGTAGTATCATTCAATACGTAGCCATGACACTGAAGCAGCATACTGGCTGCATTCCTATCAAGAACCGTTTAAGCCGGATCCACATCTCAGAAGGCGATTCATTATACAGCATTTTAGTAATGATCTGTCATCTACTTCAGTTCAGGCACTCATCTCTGCACTTCTCTAATTGATTCTTCACAATTTCGCTGCCAGTGAATAACGAGAAATGTGCTAGAAGATTATATGAACAGGAGTGTCTCAGAAAGCAATTAACAGTTAAAACTCTCATGGGAATTCCTTAGCAGATATTTCTCAGTTAATTATCAAAAGTGTGAGAAATATTTCAATTACAGAGAAAGGTTTACACAGCTACTGTCACTTCTCTTAGTGACTAATATAGTAAGGGATATTATGAACTGATGAAACGTATCTGTGTTAATCCCAGGGCCAGCTAATTATCAAAAGTGTGTGCAAGATTTAAATTACAGAGAGAGGTTTACACAGCTACTGTCACTTCTCTTAGTGAGTTATATAGTAAGGGATATTATGAACTGATGAAACGTATCTGTGTTAATCCCAGGGCCCTTTTACCTAATGAAATCTGTACTTGAAATGAAAATGTTTGATGTATAAATTGGGTTGTCAATCATCAGTCATAATCTAGAGTAGATGCAAAATGATAAGGACATGGGTCCTTAGTGACTTGAAAAGTTATAGATCTATATGTGATATGTAATAGAAGACTAGTTGATTATACTTGGGAAAATGATTCACATTTATAATAAAACTATCAACAAACTCAAAATATGTATGTTACATGATGATTTACATCAGGCATGACTGTAAGGCAGAACATTTAATCTTTGTTCCATCCAAAAGTGGGCTTCTCTTTTAATCTAGCCTAATGCACCTATTAATCAGAGGGGTCTTCTAGAAGGTATGTATGCCTTTCTTTCCTGACAATATGTGGTCTAAACCCAAATGTTGTATACATAAGGGAAACCCCTACCCTTAAGCACAAAGTCATGTGTTGACCTCCGCTCCCTCCCCTCTTATGTCAAATTCCCCTGATGTCAGATCTACACGAATCCAACCACTTTTTAAACAGTCCCAAGGCAGAGTCAAGGGAGTTGTAACTATATGCATGGGGACAAGCTACAATAGTCATATGTATCAATTATGCGATCAGTGGCTTTGAAAAACATATATTTCATAGAAACTACATGTACTTTTATGAGGGAAAATCGAAATCCATTGTAATTTTGTCCACAAGAACAGATTGGATAGTCCTAGTCTGCCCCAGGAGGCAGGACATATGTGCGCTATAATGTAATCCAATGTAAATAACGAGTATGGCAGCCAAATCTTACAGAATGGGGTTTCAAAGCTTTTACATCATTTATGCATCATTTTATCATCATACATATTTGCAGAAGAAATTCTGACTCTATTGCTCATAGAACATTAGCACTCTACAGCACTTTAGCTTTCATGAAAAAGACTAAATAGTGTGTCATATCCTTGATGTTTTGATACAAACTACTGATGACTTATCTTATTCTTCCTTCAAAGAGTGTCAACATATATATGTAAAAATAACTTTTGCAACTCTAGTCATGAGTAATAAGGAACATTCAAATGAGTTTCCTGCTTGAATGTACTTGTTGCAAAAGTGAACAAAACCCTTTAAATTTCGAATGCATTTCACACTGTTCTAGGTCAAAGGAACATAAATGAAAAGGTGTATAAGATTACAATATTCATTACTAATAATTTTAATGAGGGAGAACAGGAAGGCAGTAGGTAATTACATCCCTTGTATGCAGACAACAGGATCCCTGGCTTTACATAAGGCTTCATTAGTTTTAATGATGCTGAGAGGCACAGGCAGAATGGCTGTATTCAGGTTGACTAAGAATGCTGATGTTAGCAGAATACTTACCTGTTAAGATTTGCAGAGTGTGTTAAAAACCTTTTTTTTTGTCACTATGATATGTGAATTGCGTGTTGGTGGCCTGCCAGCGAGTATCACCAGGGCCCTAATGAATAAAAAAGTACAACATTTAACCTGTAAGTAATATAAATGCTTTTCAAAGTTTGTGCTGGTGACATTGGTAGTTAGAATTTCAAGTTGTAAGTTATTGCTACGTGTGATTGATATGCTAACGTTTCTCGCTCATGTCACACTGACCTTAAAACCAGAAAATCAGGAATTTTCTAAGTAAGGTCCATTACTATCAGTCAATATTGGCAGTATATGTAACATATGGCTGTGTCTCACGAACATGGGCCAATGTTTTCATCCATGATCAGGTACAATCTTTGAGGGGATGCAATCTTCGATAGGGTGTGATCTTTGACTGGCTAGCAAGGAAAAGGCAAATATTAGGCGGACAAACGTTATGCCAATTATATAAGGGCCGCAATTTTATTTTTTGGCCCCGAGCATATTACGGAAGAAAATAGAAAAAAAATTACACTAAATCTGATACCCTGTTAAAGATAGCACCCAGTCAAAGATTGCACCAAGGTCAAAGATTGCACCTGGTCAAAGACAATAACAATGGCCTGATCTCATGAGACACAGCCATACGCTACGGGATTGAAAGCAATTTTTCGGGTGGGGACAGAACAGCCATGGATATGGGAGGTTGGGCCATGTAAGGGGGGCTGCACAGAGGGATATCGATTGGCAATGAAAGGATGACAGATGGAGGGACATGGTGAGTACTGTGTTAGGGACTGGAGGAACAAGGGAGGCAGATTGGGGTCATATAGTCATGGACGTACCGAACAAGGCTGAATAAATAACAAAGGCATTTAGTTGGTGATCAACATTCTTTTCTGGAGTCAGACTACAATGACATCACTCAGAGTTTAAGGGAGTAGTCATTTTTTAACAACAGAGGGGGTATATGGATTCAGAGGGGGGACCAAACAAAGTTGGAGCGCTTTAAGGGGAGGGACCAACAAAATGTGGACCCTCTTGAGGGGGGGGGGACAAACAAGATTGCACCCCTTTTAAGAGAAAAAGACGCAGTATACAAAAGCTTAATGGGACCGGCTGCACTTAATTTCAAAGTGCCTGAGGGGGACCGAACCCCCCCCCCCCCCACCACTGTTAAGAAATGACTACTCCGTAAGGCCTCGTGAGCCCCAACATAATTAAAGACTGGCACCAACAAGAAGGTATGGTAGCAAGCATGCTGAGATGAAAGGGTTGTACCAAATCCAATCAATTCAAGCCATGCAGAACCCACAAAACTACACTGAGAATTCCTCTCACTTAAAAGAAAGCCAAAATTATGATGGGTGCTGAGTGATGAAGCCCCTGATGTTAACAATGTCACTGTGAGGTGGTCATCTAATCGTGATTCATATTGTACTCCAATTGTTGAGAGCAGAATATTTCAATACCAGCTAAAACAAAAGTTAGGTTCTTCATTGAGGGAGGAACACTAGGGACATTCATCAGTTCCTAAAATGACTGCCAACAGCCTGATCCATGAGTGGTTAAAGATATATCATGTGCCAACAATGAAGCATGTGGCAGACGGTCAAAAGGAGGAGTTATAGCCCAGAACAAAGGGTCAGTTTCTAAGGAATTAAATAGTGGAATAATTCCTGGTCTTAACTTGCATACACAGATAGAAAAAGAATCACGCTGACTTCCAAGTGGGAGTCTTGACTCTAAAGTGACTCCCAATCATTAAGGAGTCTTAGAATAGGAGTCATTATAGAGATATTATAGAGGCCTGCTAATGTTAGGAAGTCACTTTATTGTCCTACGGGAGAGTTACCTCAGTGATCAAGTCACAGTGATTCTACTGCTTTTCTCTGTGTATCCAAGAACCCTGCACTCCTATGCTTATATACATATAGACCCTCGACACTATTTTTGTGCCATGTGTGTTTAGTCTGGTCCATACCAGGCCTATACCACTAATGTGTTTGTACTGCAGCTTTACATACAGCAATGGCCAATTATATAAGGGCCGCAATTTTATTTTTTGGCCCCGAGCATATTACGGAAGAAAAAAGAAAAAAAATTACACTAAATCTGATACCCTGTTAAAGATAGCACCCAGTCAAAGATTGCACCAAGGTCAAAGATTGCACCTGGTCAAAGACAATAACAATGGCCTGATCTCATGAGACACAGCCATACGCTAGGGGATTGAAAGCAATTTTTCGGGTGGGGACAGAACAGCCATGGATATGGGAGGTTGGGCCATGTAAGGGGGGCTGCACAGAGGGATATCGATTGGCAATGAAAGGATGACAGATGGAGGGACATGGTGAGTACTGTGTTAGGGACTGGAGGAACAAGGGAGGCAGATTGGGGTCATATAGTCATGGACGTACCGAACAAAGCTGAATAAATAACAAAGGCATTTAGTTGGTGATCAACATTCTTTTCTGGAGTCAGACTACAATGGCATCACTCAGAGTTTAAGGGAGTAGTCATTTTTTAACAACAGAGGGGGTATATGGATTCAGAGGGGGGACCAAACAAAGTTGGAGCGCTTTAAGGGGAGGGACCAACAAAATGTGGACCCTCTTGAGGGGGGGGGGGACAAACAAGATTGCACCCCTTTTAAGAGAAAAAGACGCAGTATACAAAAGCTTAATGGGACCGGCTGCACTTAATTTCAAAGTGCCTGAGGGGGACCGAACCCCCCCCCCCCCCACCACTGTTAAGAAATGACTACTCCGTAAGGCCTCGTGAGCCCCAACATAATTAAAGACTGGCACCAACAAGAAGGTATGGTAGCAAGCATGCTGAGATGAAAGGGTTGTACCAAATCCAATCAATTCAAGCCATGCAGAACCCACAAAACTACACTGAGAATTCCTCTCACTTAGAAGAAAGCCAAAATTATGATGGGTGCTGAGTGATGAAGCCCCTGATGTTAACAATGTCACTGTGAGGTGGTCATCTAATCGTGATTCATATTGTACTCCAATTGTTGAGAGCAGAATATTTCAATACCAGCTAAAACAAAAGTTAGGTTCTTCATTGAGGGAGGAACACTAGGGACATTCATCAGTTCCTAAAATGACTGCCAACAGCCTGATCCATGAGTGGTTAAAGATATATCATGTGCCAACAATGAAGCATGTGGCAGACGGTCAAAAGGAGGAGTTATAGCCCAGAACAAAGGGTCAGTTTCTAAGGAATTAAATAGTGGAATAATTCCTGGTCTTAACTTGCATACACAGATAGAAAAAGAATCACGCTGACTTCCAAGTGGGAGTCTTGACTCTAAAGTGACTCCCAATCATTAAGGAGTCTTAGAATAGGAGTCATTATAGAGATATTATAGAGGCCTGCTAATGTTAGGAAGTCACTTTATTGTCCTACGGGAGAGTTACCTCAGTGATCAAGTCACAGTGATTCTACTGCTTTTCTCTGTGTATCCAAGAACCCTGCACTCCTATGCTTATATACATATAGACCCTCGACACTATTTTTGTGCCATGTGTGTTTAGTCTGGTCCATACCAGGCCTATACCACTAATGTGTTTGTACTGCAGCTTTACATACAGCAATGGTCAATGTATTGGTTGGTGTCTAGACAGTTATTTCCTCTCATATCCTAAATGTTTCTGGATTGTTATACTATGTGTGCAATCCATGTAGCTATAATAGCAAAGGCAAGCAATAGCCACTAGTTTAGTAAGTTTAACAGCATGTCACACCCTACTCAAAAGGAGGGAGATACTATTCATCAGAAGAAAATTGTCCTTTAGTGATTTAGTTTTTTCTTCATGTATAATTGAGGAGTTCATGGAATAAACTATTTTGAGACACAATTAAGCTATACAAACAGTTGGTAACCTGACGTTGACCATTGATATAAAGCTTCTTCCAGGCCCTAATGCTGAGTTTGTGAAGGTTTCATACAAAGGAAGCGTAACTTCCTGACAGTTCAACCATACTATAAAGGTGACCTGTATTGTCATGAACCATGCCCCATGGTTCATGCAGCCCTCTTTGTCCTGTTACTACCATGTAGGTTCTCACTGTGTGATCAGTCACTACGCAGTGAAACCAGTGACAAAAGGCAGATGGAGCTAATTTGGTATCTACTGGATGGCAGGAAGCAAGAGAACACGAGAATTGGCAACACAGAAGGGTCATGCGGTGACATCAAATTAGTTCTATATCAAAAAGGAGGATGAAACAGTTAGGCATAATGCTGTTGTAAAACCTATAGGAATTTCCTCAGGGTAGGATGTTACCCTTTATCTTTCCAGCATAGCTAATATTTTTTGAAGTAATCAACTGAACTTTATAGAAACAATTGTTTTCATCAGGGAATTTAAACCTCGAATTTCATAATGCGCAAAGGTATCTGTTATATAAATATTGTAGCAGAATACTCAGTTTTGAAAAGGTTCAATCGACTCCCCATACACCACTGAACACAGGCCGACCTGAGTCACTGTCCACTTTTACTGTACTTCCTACGTATTCCTATTCGGCCAAAATGATCACCCCTAGGTCATAAAGAATATATAAGAGTCTTGCCATAAATGTTCTAAGACTTATCAACAACTATATTGAAAAATCACCCTTTCTTGCTGCATTGGTCAATTACCATTGGTTTGTTTAAATAAATACATGATTGCATATATACATAATAAAACATTTATTTTTACTTTCTATGAAATCTGTATCACATAAACAATGCTTGCATACTTCTATAACATCCATTTTGTTTTTCAGGTGAGTCGAGTTTTGGCACATCTAAATGGATATGCAAGGGCAGGTACGAGTTTTATAAAGAAAATACAAACACTTTGCTTTAGCCATCAAAGCCAGCCACGTACAATCAGTTTCATGTCACTTCTTTCAACTAGTGTAATCAAAATTAAAAAGTCTGAAGAGAGCCAGATGAGAATGATGCTGTATTTATCAGGTATGTCTCCAACAAACAGTTGGTGTGATTGTGTGCTTAGCCATGTCATAAGTGTTTATGAGTGACCTGACCAATGAAGGTACATTCAAGCAACAATATCCTAAACCCTACTTAAGCCTGTAGGTAAGACTGGATCTAGGTGAGTAGCTTTAGTGTAGTGTGAGCTCACTTTGTACCAAACTTAGCTTCCAATCCCCTGCCTATTGATACATACCATCCACTAGCTTTGACCAGAGAAATAGCATTTTGTTTGTTTTACAACATAGTCCAGAATACCACCATTGTCAAGAAATTTTCTATTTTTCACCTGCCTTTGTGTACCATGTGTTAACCTTAGCCTAAGGCTCACCTCCTCCCCTACCTCTAATGGGGGAGCTTGGGGCTGATATGATACACTTGGACGCTGTCCCAGTCCTAACCACCTTTATCCCTTTATCCTAAAACTAGTAAAGCTATACTGACTCTCAATTAATGTATGCTTTTGGTATACATCTACAGTGGGATAATAATGTTATTTCAGGCAATTACTGCATCTTGCATTTGATATGGGAGAATTAATGCCTCAAACCTGACATCAAGTAATAATTACAACTTTATTCACAAGAAGTGGAGTCTTGTAACATCTAATTTTCCATATCAGTCCTCATGATATACACATAGTTTGACATTAATACAATGTGATTAGACATATATATCTTCATCGTGTGAATGTGGAAATGCATCATTTTGTACTTCACAATTAACAGAGGAACCTTTATCATGTATATTCCGTGAAATAAAGTTAATGATTGCAGCGGTCATTAAACTGTTGCTTGCTACAACCATTATAGCTGTCTAAGCATCTAAGTTGGCCATTAAGTGCTTAACTTTATGGCATATTTCTCTGCACAACTTAAGTCCCAGGAACATATTAAAACCATACAGTAATCCTGATAGTTCAGTCTATATCCAATGTCACGTGATATACAGCATGAATTGATATTCCCTTGCTTCATCATAATGCAAGTGTTAGGTTGAGAATATGAGGGAACTCTATAACATATATCATATTGACCGCCAGCTATTACTTGTAGTAGCAAATATAAAATGGGAATTATCCATACATGTATATATACTCCTGATTGATAGTTGATGTTTTTCAGACTCATTTATACAGTTGTGAGTCTCTGCTCAGATTAATGCTTTTTCGGTATACATATTAGGCACACTACTACCGTCCGTTTATCAATGACCTGATATTACGATAAATGGATGAAGAGTTTTAGTGATCATTATAACTATTTTCAATATTACAATAACCGGCTGTAGCCATTCACTGGTGCGATACTCATGACCAGCAAAAAACATGGTTCCCTACACAAGAGCAAAAAGAGTTTCTGATAATGATAAGTGATCCGATATTTGACATCCATAATCAAGTCCTCTGTCACTTTGACCATAGGTAGCAAGGTGTTTTGTGACAGCTTGCGAGAACTCTGTCCCTAACCAGTGCGCCTGCTCGTTGCGGATTTGCTCGTCAGAAGGCAGCTGAAGGGTTGTATTTCTAAGTTCGATTGTTCTGACGTTACCAGACTGCTGGTGCCAGTGGTGGAGGTCTGCAAGGCTGATACCACCATGCTGTATGCTGACTGTACTGCCTGGGAAGTCTGACTTGCTTATGTTGGTTACACTTTCAAGCAGTTCCTTCAAAGGGCTGCTGCCTCTCGGAAGATGTACTGATATGTGACTGGTAATCAAGAAGATTTCACAGACATGTTTGAGTGCTATGTCCCATGCACCACATTTCCAGTGGTCTTCAGGAGGGACACCCCATTCTGGAGGTGTGTCGTTCAGGTTGATAGTCAGGTAGTTGACAGTCATCCTGTCAGCGCCATCCTTCCTTAGCTGAAGGATGTAATTGGATATATCCGGAGGACTCCAGGCTCGAATTTTCTGGTCTTCCTTGCTCACCTGCACCCAACGTGTGCTGTCACTGGGGTAAAAGCTGGATTATAAGCAGATGAAAGCGCAGTTTTAACAAAAAGTGCCTACTACAAAGGAGCTAAATATTTGAGTAGCTAATTAGAAATCTTTATAAACATAATTGTATCACATTGTTTAGAGATTGGATATAATGTCTCTCTTGAAAAATTTTGATTGCGTGAAGTAACTATTTTAATGTGTTCATATGTTGTACTGCGCACATATGCCCCGATGCTTAATGGGTACCCATATCCCTGCCAACTTTTTTTTTTACTTGATATTGGTCATTTCTCTGTTCCCCAAATTGATTTCATCGGATAGCATTGATGAAAATATGCATATGTATTCATACGAAGGGGGTCATAAACTAGGGTACAGACAACGGTCATGGGCAAAACATATTTAGGACCCTACAAAGTCACTTAGAAGGATCCCACAAGGTCAATGATAATGTCAAATTATGGGTTTCAAAATATGGTAAATTTTTTAATTCATGAATTCTTTTTTCTGTTTTTGTTTTTTTTCCTGCTTTTTTGGGTTACAATACATGTCAACAGCAAAGACCTCACAACCCAGGCGCAATGGATATATACCTATATATAGGTTTAAGCATATATATATGTATAGGTATATATATATATATATATATATATATATATATATATATATATAAATAAATATTTATATATATTTATATATATATATTAATCTATCAGTAGGTATAATCTACACATTTACTCATGACAGGGCAGCATTCTGAGGTAGGTGTTTTGTGCGATGTAGGTCTGTAGACTAGTGGCACAGCAATCGGACAGCAGATCCAGGATAGTATCACTCACAAAAGTAACAGGCAGCATGGCAGCAAGGACATAAGATTCTGCTTTGAATCCAAAGTATTTCGTGACCCATCCTTTCGATATTTTGTTTTGCGTAGTAAGTTCTGTTAAAAGATCAAAAGTAGCATTAAGTTTTTCCCACGTGACTGTGACAGCCTTTTCGTCCAGGGGATAGTCATTTTGGAGTAGCAGAACATCTGGTGCTATTAGCACAAACTTGATACCTAACTGCAGGGTTTGCAGGTTGGAGACAAAGTTGTACCATTCCTTTGTCCATGGTCCATGAAGATTTTCCTTCTCTAGTTCGACCTGAGCCTCTAGTAACAGAAGGAGACGGGTCATCCCAAGAAGAAGAGGTACAGATTCTTCTCCTCCATATTCTGCTAGTATGCCAAACAGAAGCTTCTGGAGGTTTTTAAGAATTTTCTTCGAACAAATTTTGAGAATGATTGTATTTCTCCTGGCTTCAGATAGAGTTGTGATGGCCCTGGCAGCGAAAAATTCGTTCAGAACCTCATGTCCAAACGCATAGTCTGTCACTCTCTTAGCAGTCCAGTCCATCCTCTTCTGTCTCCTGAAAAAACACAAGTAAGGAGATTCTGAAACTTTGAACCTTTGGAGATCATCTTCTGTGAAGTATCGCTTTTCTGTAACAAATCCATGTAGGCAGAGGTTGTAAAATTGAGAACGTTCTTCTGGGCTCACATCATTTCCTTTTGTCTCTCTCATGATAAAGAAGTTTTCCATTGTTCTCAGTAGTTGCACCGGCTGGAGGACATTTTTGTCATTTAAATCAAGCAATCCCTCTACGGCCAAGGCGCTCAAAAGATGTATTCGCAAAGGGTTAGATAGGGTGGCCCTCATCTTTTCTTGATGGTGGAATAGATATTCAACCACTGGGTGTAGCTTGTCTCCTTGCAATGTTTTACAGTGTATAGAGATGTACTTGTCAGCGTATTCTACCCCTTGAAGCGGCAAGAAGCCTGTTATTCTCAGGAATCTGTCAAAGATGGATTTATCCATTCTTGATAGTCCCTTCCTTGCTGAGACTAACACCTGAGGTCCTCCTTCTCGGTGTATCTTACTGATGAAGGCTGTCAGTGCATCTAATGTCTTTGCATTCATGATTTCATCTATACCATCAAATGCGAGGGCTGATTTGAACCACTTTGTGTATTTTCCTGATTGTAATTCTTTCATAATAGCATTTCTCATTTCTTGGGGGCAACACATGGCATTCTCTACTGAATCCCATATATCAGATGATAACGATCTTGCAGGGATATAGATTGCTAGCATCTGGTCTGACAACTGACCTTTGCCATCAGTTTCGTCAAGGCACTTTAGCAGTTGCAGACTGCAGTGGTGCGTGAAGCATCTGTTGAAGGTTGATTTACCAGTTCCTGGGTCACCTTCTAGTAGGACAGTGTTTGGCTGATCATCTTCCTCGAATGGCTTCATGATGTTTGCCATCTCAATCATTTCTGAAAGTCTGGAAATAGTTGAGAATTGTTTAGCAGCATCACAAACTATGAAAGACTATTTGCTCATTTGAGCCATGCCCATGAAGTCTACGATTTGCATATTTGAAGTTCTACATGTACCAAGGTTAGATGATGTTGAAACTGATAATTAAAAAAAGTATATTTTTAGAGATTGACTATAAAAAGTAGGGTGTCTGCCACTTATAATAGACCATATATCTTGGCTCTGAGGAAGGGTAGTTTCCGGTCTGCATGTACGTGGGCTGCCTATATACGCCGGCACCCGGAAGGAGTCGCCATGAGATCTGGCAGAGAGACTGCCAGTGCTCCCTCAAAACTGCACTTGGCAGGAGGTACCCACTTACTTTTTACTGACCCCAACTTGAATGTTCCAAACTATAACCGAATGTGAATAGAACATCCATGTTTACAACCTGCACACTTGAATCAAATGGTTGTTTACATTTTTTTATTATCCTAACAAAGTAAGGTTCATTACACTGATGCCGTGACCAGTTGATATTAGTTAGGTTGGCCAAATTACATATTCCGTTGGTGGCCTCCCCTAATATGGCTAGACAGGAAGATAGGGAGTCATCCCAAGTCAAGGAAGAAGGACCTGACATACTCTTCTGCATTGAAGGCATGTTTCGTACTTTTAGGTAGACGAAAGGTTCAGTTGAGAAGATGAGTTGAAGGTATGGTTGTGTCAACTTTTGGAATAGGGGGTTTGGCAGCAAAGGCTTTAACCCAAAGAATGTTTGTACAGAGGAGAGCTGGAGAACATCATCCACCAAACATTGCAATGGAATGATCGTGAACGAAAAGTTGGTCCAAAACCCTAAGAAGATGAGAGAGGAGTTCCATCAGATATACTCTGATCAGAATATGATGATATAAGGCTATGGCATCTACAAACGAGTAGTTGCCCCTGTGAACCATCCGGGAATATCTTACCAACCAAGGTGATTAAAAGCTGGGTGCTCCCCCAGTTTTCTTTGAAAGCTATATGAAGGTACAGAGACATGAAGGATGAGGATGTGAGACCATGTAGGCAAATTGTTAAAATAATTGGCTCTGTTGTGATCTACATGTTTTAGCACTTTTTGTTTGGTTCCGAAAAGAAGGGTTCTTTTGAACAAGCTTAAAAGATAAGTAAACCAGGTCAACTTGTGGATAAAAAAGAGGAAGCTCATCTGATTCTCAGTGGATCACTATGGTTACAGGAACCGTCCTTTTCTGATTTAAATCCGCTTGTTCTGCTGGATTGATCAAAACAGTCTGCTATAGAACCACTGTTGAAAGAGATTTCAGGTGCTGGAATAACCAAAATGACTCTACAGTCATAAATAATTATCTCAATTCAAGAAAATAAGATAAAAACACTCCCCTGGTGGACAAATGACAGAGAATTTTTTTATTCAACTATTCATTTGTCTGCAAGGTGAGTTAATCTATTTCATTTTCTTGAATTGAGATAATTATTTTTACCTGTGTATTTCTTATTGGCGTAGTATGCTTGCAAGTCTGAAAATTAATCCTAAGTCCAAACAACTTTGAGGGATCAAGGAAATAACTGGAATAGAAGATTCTGATGCTTAAAAGATTACCACTACACATTGGGTTAGTAAGGCCAATGATGAGAAGGTGATTGAGGGTTCAAAGGCTGCCACATCCTGGTCAAAGACCCCGACCAGACAATCAAAAATATTGACAGCCGTAAAGCCAGCTGAAAGGAATGTGGCTTGTAGTAAGACACAACCTGAGCCAAAACTGGCTCGTACGTCCCAGAGTTTAGACTCTCCTAAAAGCAAACAGGTCCTTCTGAGGATGATATGCTGAGGAAACTTCCAAAGGTTCCGCTAAGCCAACTAAGTGGGCCAAAATCATGCGATCTGATCATGCCATAAAATAGAAGTCAATGTGAGAGGCCAATTATTAGACAGACAAGCAACAAAAATAAATATACCTTATTTCGGCTATTTTTGTTATTCAATCAATATATCTAACAAAAAAAAATACTGTTGTACAAGTGCACTCACGTATACCTAGCTTACTGTACTGTGTACCTGTATAAAGGTTACACATTTCCAGCAAACTGATGTTAGCAAATAGGATTTTCTGGTTGAAGGTTACATATATAAGATTAGGTATATAAACTCAAAATCTACGGGAGAAACCCCCTCATTCCACTTTCCCCCTTGAAAGTATAAATGACAGCATTTCCCCAACCTGAGAATAGCATATATCAATAGCATTTAATGTGCAGCTGCACTATACATACATATATATGTGTAGGGGAAATATCAACACATTTTTGAACTGAAAAAAATCTCTGTTTATCCCACAGTTAATTGAACGGGCATGCTATATTCTAATTCATAATTAGGCAAGAATTGTAACAAGATGTGGGAGTAAGGAAATAAGTCAAAATGTCGAACCTGTTGTAGTCCTCTACAAAAGGGTGCTTTTCCACGTAGCATGGGACAACGTTGTAAATGTCATCGTCAGGATCTTCATGTTTGAAATCAAATACACGGGCCTTCAGAATGTTCTTCTTGCAGTATGTACAATGGACTGTCAGGCCTAATGAAAAAGGTAAAACAAAGATATGTGAATGATACGTTTCCCCACATTATATGTAATATGAATTATGAGGCCGAAAATATATTTGCAAGTTGGGCTCCAGGCATAAATAGAATTGGGAATTCGGTTCAAGTTCGAAAGGTGTTCATTGTGCTTTTTTGGATAGTGATTAAGCAAACTCAGACTTTGCAATACCAATACAAAAGAGCATGAATCGAGAAAAGGCAGAATATATAGCTATTTATCAAAGTTCAGTGTAAATTCCTTTTGAATTTGAACTTTAAATTCCTGCAAATGGTTCTTACCCATGTAGATACACCTTACCCTAAACAGCACTCTCAGTGCTTTTCTACGAGTTTGGTCTCAGAGACACAAGAATTTTATTGATCTTGTTTTAGCCAAATGTTTGTCATGTTTTAACAATATATTCATCATGTGTTTTTGCAACATATATGTTTACTCATTTTACAAAGACATATTTTTAGAATTTATTCTTTGCCAATTTGTTGGAATTGTCACATGTTTGCCATGTGTTTGTCAACTGTCCATCATCTGTACTTCAAACTCTTTGTTATGGGATTATGATGTCATGTTATAATATTTTAAAAGATCTTTGTCAACAGTTTTTTTTTAAATCAGAGTTTCTCTTCAAAGCCATGTCTCTGTCATGTTACTGGGGAAGTCTGACATATTCATGATGTGTTCATTGTTTGTTTACTATCGTAATATTATAGATCAATATCAAAGCAAATACATTATATGAATACATATTTGGAAGATTAATCAAAGAATGTGAAAGAAATAACCATTATGCTCTATATTCTTTATCTGAATCCCCAAAAGTCCTCTATGTTTAAATTTTCGAAGATTTACTTTATGTGTATAGGGAACACATAACTTATTACTTTTGCTACTGCAACTAATCAATTCATATTTGTGTTGTATGGAATGACTACCTACCATTTCTTAGAGCCTCTGGACATGAACTTTTCTTTTGTTGACGCACTGTGGATTGACCTGCTTCTGCATCTGCTGATGGTGTTGCTGAAGGGGTTGAAAGAGTTGATGGAAATGGTGAGTCATCTTCTGGATCAGAATCAGGTGGGGAAGGTCCCTCGTAATGTTTAGGGTTGAGCCCGATGTGGCTGACCACGTGCTGCTGGTGAGTGAGGCTGCAGGCTCTGAGGAAGGCGTGCAGCCTCCAGCACGGCCCACACTCCACGTGGTCAAGCAGCTGCTCCACCGTCTGCTGACGGGTCGGCTGCTGTAAGAGCATTACACACTTTATCAATGCTCAGATCTGACCATGGAACACCAAGAAGATCAAGACAATACCTTAGAATGATGCTAGACAATAAGTTAAACTTAAGAAAAACATAAAGGTAATTTAGAAAATATGACAGAAAAATCTGTTGTCTATGCCCTTAAAACAATGATTCTCATGGTTACAGATTATAGGGAAATTTGCTAATTTGTTGAGAAAAACTCATACCTACTGAAATTGCAAAATGCCATAAATAAAGGGATGAGAACAGGACTATGCCATAGAGGTACTAACATTACAAAGAAACTAATGAAAGTTGCAGAGTATTTTGATGATGGAGGGAACAACATCTCTCCGACCAAGCCTTCATGTAAATATGAGTCTGAGCGACAAAAGAGCGATTTGAACCACAGACCACGATGATAGGCTTCTTAAGGTCACCTCGTTAAAAAAGAAGCCTACAGAAAAAAGTCTTGAATATAGGTTAGTGATGAGAACACGAGCCTTTTGGAAGTTTTTTCCAAACAATTTGATAACAATGATAATTGAAAATTTATCTGGTAGAATTCGAAATACGGATAATTGTGTCATTATCTCCTCCTGAATCTCCTTGTCAAGAACGCCACACTTTTTCAGATAACGCCACAGGTGAATTGCTTCTGTATTTAATGTCGAGATTCATATATTGTCACTTACATGTGTTCATTTAGAGCATCTCTCAAAGTTACATCCACCAAAACATGTAGTTAGATACTGAATCATTTATATCGATATTTACCGTTATCTCATCCTGAATCTCCTTATCCAGGACACCGTATTTTCGTAGATGGTTCCACAGGTAGGATGGCTGCACGATCTTGCTGAGCCCCGGCCGCTTGTTGTTGAGGATGTCTGCGTACCTGGGGTGCTCTATAACCAGGCCTTGTTCCTGCTTGTTATTCCTGTTCCACAGGGCCCGCCCCTTAGCTTGATGTGCCATGTTTATTATCCACTAGAGTCAATACTAGCTCCTCCTATGTCCTAATGAAGGCTAATTTCTACACATTTATGACACAGAACGTGTGTCCCCATCCTAACTATTGGTGAGTCATGAGAAGCTTCTATCATGCAGCAATAGTTCACTGAATGACCAGACACCATGTTATCAATCAATTACCATTTTATCACCAATGGAATCGACATGGAGCACTTGTTGCATGTCAACCCTTACTTAACATTTCTCAAAAATCTCAGATTCTGGCAATCATCCATACCCCAACTCAAACAGGTTTAGCTTGCTATTAAGTTATAGAGGCTCAGATTCAGAGGCAGCTTTTCAGAGTTTAGTGCTCATCAACAACTGTGTTGTTTAATTTCCTGTGATGGACTCGAGGAATGTACTTACAATATTCACCTCTATGAGATCTAACATAGCACTTGTGTGTTGAGAGTTTAACCTCGTTGAAGATGTCTGCTATCAAATTGACCTTGTCAAATATGTATACTGGGTTAAATGTGGAGTACCTATCTGAGTACGCCTTATCATGTGTAAGCCTGATCTGTTATCAACTAGAGAAGGCCATGTACAGGTAGCGTCTCATCTTACATACAGGTGTGATCCTCTGACGTAGCCCAGGTATGAGGCCTACATACACACCACTCCCCCATTCTCGATTAATTGTGCTGCAATATATTGATGAAGCATATTGAAGTCAATTGAAAAATGGTCCCACTCAATCATGTAGATTGTTCTTGATCACTAACTGTCACTACTGCTGCCATCTGATGATGGAACATTGGCAGGATAAAGTACTTATCTGCATTATGCTGTGACACACCCTGGGGGTTTACATTCACTAGGGATGACTTCAACCGCCTGTCTTCTGGCCTGCACTATAGATCAAACCCATTGTCCTGAGTGTCTATACCATTGATGGATCTTTGATTCTGCGTTTTCCTTCAATCCATTGCATTGAGTTAGCTTTGAGCAAGGCTCCGTAACCTTTGTGTGAGTCCATTTACTGTGTGTGTGACGTAGTGTGTGTGGAGGTCGGCTGATGTGTGATAACTTGGGCGGACCTTGTATATAGATAAAGCAAATTGTCTTATCAATATATTACATCTTGACCCATCCCCCTCTACTAAAGCGCAGGAAACACTCTGAGATTAGGTTTAAGTTCATCTGCCATAGGCTTTGTTTCTCGGTAGGTAATAAGCCAAGAAAAGGCAGAGATTGTGGTTTTGCAATTTATGGTTACAGTATATTCAATAATTGGTCAATGGCACTAATATGTTTTCGGAGAATATCTCTGAGAGAACCTGCCCGTCTGGTCTCAGCAACCTATGGCCAGGTATATATAATGAACATGTGAGGCTAACATGTCATTCAGCATAATTTCAGAAAAAAAGGAACAATTGCCATATCAGAATCAACAAGTATTTATCTCCCCTCCCCTGTATCCCTGATTGGTCTACCTTTTTTGCTCATTTGTTCTTAATTATGTAAATTTATATTATTTTAGAAAATAAGTCTATACTGCAGACTTTGCTCGCCTTCTTAGCATGTAAATCAGGAGCTATATTTTAGACATTCAATTTGTATTGAATTGGTGAGACACAGCCTAGTGAGTATTGTCATGAGGACGAGAGGTACAAGAGAGAGGTCATATAGGCGATGAAAATACGAGGAGAAGGCTGTATCTAAGTAACCTATGGGACATTCTGATAATCAAGGCACTGTTCAACATCTCTTTATTAGGTTGGGGAAATCCTACCTTAAATCCCTTGCCGGGAGATAAGGGTGTGAGGGGGTTTCATCCCTTGATTTCAGGTCAATGTACATATAAACTTAAGTTCAACTAGAAAATAAAATTTGCTAATGTATTACTATCATGTGCGAAAATTGGCCAAGCTATATACAGGTACACAGTATCATAGGGTAGCTACATGTGAATGGGCATGTATAATAGTCTTATATTTCTTAAGATATAATGATTTACATCACAACATATAGCTAAAATAATGTATGTTTATATCTAGACTCCTACCCCCTTCGCCCCTTCCTCACCAACCCATCTGTATTAGACCCAGCACTGGGAGATCTCCCCTTGGAGGTGCAGGTTGGGGGCGGCCCGTATCTCTCCCTGCGGCCCTTATCTCAGTACAGGAGGCCAACTAGAGGGCTGCCTTAAGTATAGGAGGATCTCCCATTGCTGGTAAAATACCTCATGTGGGTCAATATAGGTGTACAGAAAGTCCACTATGACCAAATGTTTGAAAAAGTTTGTATATTTGGTAATTAACATAATTATGCTAATTAGATAGGAATATCTCTTAAACAAAGTAAGATAGAGCTTATTAGCGTTTAACAGGCCTGTTTATAAGGGTGAATCGACTGAGGCAAATCTGTCTGATCTGATGAACGTTCACAATTTTAAACCTGTAGTCTTTGTGAAATTTAGTAGTAACTTATCATTTTCTTCATATCTACCACATGACATATTATTATAAGCAAATAGCCATTAACATTGCCCGTGGTAGTACAGAGGTCAGAAAGTTCTTTTGGCAGGAACTAGACACTAAGCTTACAGATATGAACGATTACATTTTGAAAGAACCTGTCTTTATCACTATGGGTTGTGAGAACCTTTAAAATGCCCTGATTTCCCAGAAAAATTAATAAGGAATTAATAAAATCCTTGATTTGGTAGGTAAGGTGCGAAGGCTGGAGTTTAATTGATGCATTGAATTAAACCCATATCTTATTGCTCCTAAAAGAGGGATGAGAGGTTACAGACAGTTAAAAGAGGGTAAAACTTAGGATAAGATAAATGGATTTAAAATTGTTGTAAATGTACTCACTACAAAGCCAAATACTACAGTTAAGAATGGACAAAGATATAAAGGGCAAACTTGAGAATGTCATATCCAAGTTGTATATGTCATGGCACCAGATATAATCATAGTTTAAACTGAATAATGCAGCAGTCAGGTTTAACCTTTGGAGTGATCTCCTGCTGCCAAGAACATGCTGAATCACGTTACGACAATAAAGTGTAGCTTAACCCTTTAAAACTGCATGATGCTTTAAAGCTGCATGATACTGCATGAGGCTTTAATGCCTTAGGATATCTTGATGCATGAATGCAGCCCTGGGGAGTGACTCACCGGTACTGCATTCAAGCATCATGCCAACCCCATGGTGTTTAGACACCCCTGAAAAAGTTGGCTTGATGCACCAATGCAGCATGGGAGAGCAAATGTCATGTTTTAGTGACAACCATCCTAACAGTTAAAGGGTTAAGTGCCTCAACATCAAGATACACTTTGCTGTATTGCATGTCATAGTGCACATACTAATGCAAAACTACTGACTCCTCACAAACACATCAGGACATGTTCACCATGATATGATCATGCACACTTGGACACACGCTCCCATGTGACTGTATTGGTACATTGATACAGTGAATCATTAATTCACCTTAAACTACCCTCAGCACTTTATTAGCTGTACAGTACATTTAAGGCACCGTCTGCATTTCCAACTTAGCTAAGTACCAAGCGTTGAGGGACATACAGATAGTACTTAAAGCCGGCAATAAGCTAAGCCATGTTTTAGTGATTGGCAGACAGATTTATGTGAATATAATTTATGATAAAGCTTAGTATATATATAAGATGTATGACATCTGAAAAAAAAGATCAGTTTATACGAAACCTGCCAAACATCCGCTATTTCTGGCAAGAAGTCTTCTGTTTCTGTGGAAAGAGTGCCATTGCAGGTCCAAATGGCTGGCTGTGTCCGAGAGATTCCTTGACAACATGCCATTTTTAAGATTGTTATTTGAAGGATCATTAAGGTTTCTTTAACATGAAACAGTAATGTTCTTCAGTAATTAACATATTAAAAATAGGAGAACCCATGTCATTGCTAGCACAAACACTTAGTTTAAATTATATTTTTAAATAGCAACAACCAACATCCGAGCCTGCAAAAATTGAGCCGGGCCTGCAAAGAAAAAAAGAAGTTAATCATGCAGAAAAGGTTTTCATATAGACTGAGACATAGGTTAGATAAATGTTATGTCAGAATAAAAAAAAACGGTTCCTGGTGATCCCTTCGTATATGGCTGAACTACAGTCAGTGTGCATTTACCCTGTACTTCCTGGCCATTTTTTTTCTGTTCTTAGGTATTGGTATAATCTAAAACTTATCATTTTCTCCATATCAACCCCTTGACACATTCTAGAAGCCCCCATAGAATATTCTGAGGATCAGCGGTCCTGCTCCAAACATAGAGGCCACATAAAGTACTTACCACAGAATGGTCCCCACCTCCATGTGTGCCGCCTGGGTTCCTCTACAGTGAACACCATGCCTGACTAATCTCCCTGAATGTGCACATTAAGATTTACTTCCACAGTGCTCTATAGGCGTGGGGCTTCTTTCACATGCAGCTTTTCACATTTGACGGAGCACTTCTCCTGACCATGGGTATTCAATCTTGCAATTCCTTGCTTCTTCAGCAGGAATCTCCTGGTTAATTTTACTCAATTTCTTTATTGACCTACATAGTGCTTGATATCTAAGGTATATACAGAATTTGGGAACTGTGTCAATTCCACACAGAAAAGTATATGAAATGCCTTGGGGTGTTTGGTTTGCCTTTTTTTAATCATAAAACCGGTTTCAGTAAAAAACAACATGGCTCAGTTTTTGTGTCTTGGTACACAAGCCATTCACCTGTTTCTATAGGCACAGTGCCAGCCTTAGCCTGAGGCTCATGTCCTCCCCTACCACTAATGGGGGACCTGGGGCTGATATGTTCGGTGGCCGGCAAGGGTTAGGCACCAAAAAAAAGAGTTCACTTTGGAGAAATTAGAAAAAAAAACTAACATTTACATGATGAAATTCTTCTTCTATTTTTTTACAAAGTACTCTTTTTTTGGCCTGACCCTTGTCAGCCACCATAGATATGAAACATCTGTGGTCCTACCCACCTTTATTCTTATGAGAATAAGCATGTGTAGCACAAAAGAGCCAATAGGGTTAAACAAGTCCTGGTAGGTCTGCATGAGGTACCTTTTAGTACCATGATATCCTTGAAAGGTCAAAATCAGTGGGAGTTCTTTTTCATATGACTGATATTACTCTAAGCTTTGACGGTTAGTTCCTGCAAGGATACACAGGTTGCTACCCGTTGGAGGTCATGGATCTTGACTTTGTAATCCTCCTTTTGGCTTCCTCTCACAGAGTAGACCATCAGATATCTATCATGGTTCAAGACTATCCGCACAGACTTCAGATGGATGTCCGCTAGGGCCTTTCAGAAATGGATTGAGGAATCAGTGATCATAGCTTTCAGAAGGGAGTAACACGCCAGTGCTGTATTCCAGCATCTTGCCAACCATAAGTGGTTGAGGCAAGTTACCCCGTAGGGCGGCATTGGAGGTTCACAACAACAAATACATCTTTTAGCGACATGCATCCTACAAAAAATTCTATAGTTTGAGTCCTTATTACGAATTACTTCACATAAGGCCACTCAAAAAAAAAAAGTTGTTTCTCATCACCGCGCGCATCATAAAAATCATGATTTGGGGAAATTTTATTTCATTTTATTTTTTTACATTTTTGATGAAAAATATGCTAAAATTGCCAAAATATTGGCAAATTTGGTATCAAATTAAAGCTTATGCTGTCAGCAATGCAATCAGCTAGGTGTAACTTGCATTGTTACAACTTTTGCTGACTAATAAACTCCAAGTTACTAAAATGTGAAAATTGATCGCGAAATGTCCAAATTTCCCTATGTAAATTGCCCCGGGTAAAAAAAAAAAAAAAATTAAATAAAAAACGCCCTCGTCATATTTGTCATTGCTTGGTGATGAGAAACAATTTTTTTTTTTGAGTGGCCTTATATTCGTACCCCTACACTATGATGAAAGAATCTCTGCCCAGTTGTTCACCTTTTTGATCCGCATGAAAGATTAACCACAAGGTTAACCTGACATCTTGTCAACAGAATTATGTTGTATAGTGGACAGCACTTAGCAACACCCATCAGTGGATTCAGTGGGTGAATGGTGGATAGTGTTAGAGTGGTGGGAGAGGGACAGGTTTTAAGACCAGATAATATGCCTATCCTCTTACTGCCTTCAACAGAGGGTGCTTTCAGGTGCCTAGAGGTGATACACCTATCCTGTTACTGCCATCCACAGAGGCTGCTTTAAGAGCACAGATCAGACACCAGGTAATGTGAAAGAGGTAAAGGAGGTGACATTTGCTGGGCTTCGATATATTACAACAAGATGTTGTTTTAACTTGATTTCAGCTCTCTTTCTCTACTCATGAACCTTGTTTTCTTTTAATTATATATAGGTGCTTTTTACTTCATTTTATTGTGATTTGAGATGCAGGCATGATGCAATATGCAAGAAAAAAACACTTTAAACCTATGCCCCACCCCATTTAGCTGACCCTGAATCTGCCTCATGTATTGCTTTGTATGGTACTGGGGTTAAAAGCTGTAAATGGCAATCCCATTAATCTAAGCACAGCAGCCTGTTTTCCGCCCCTGGTCTCCTGCCAGTGTCACTACAACCCGTCTTCCTGCCTAAATGACACAAGCGCCTGAATGCACTTCTGTTAGCAGCCATGATGGCTTCCTGCTCCTAGTCAGACAAGGCCATACAGAACCGCTCTGCCATCCAATCAATGGTAGAAACATAAGGGATTTTCCTGTATGGCCAATAGAGGCAAAACCTGATTACACATTTTTGGTACTCCCAAGCAGTATTACTCAATACCTTGCTTTGCAACTGCAGTGTACTTGGTGTATTCTCATGGAAAGTCCTGTAGGCCCACGAGACCTCTCTGAACGAGGCTCATCATACAACATTTTATTATTTATCTGTAATCTACTTCAGCTTAACAGACTCGCTGAGTATCTCCTAACTGATTCTTCCGCATTTCCCTGCCAGTCTGATATGAGAAGTATTCTTGAAGCATATTTCAACAGAAGTGTCTTAGAACCATTGCTAATTGAAACTCTGATAGGAATGCCTTAGCAGATATGTCTCAACTAATCATCAAGAGTGTGTGAACAATTTTAATTAAAGAGAAAGCTTTATTAGCTTCTGTCACTCTGACCTTGTGACTGCTATATTAAGGATATTTCTGATGGACCAATGGCAGAACCCTTAGAAGAAGACTAACCTCACTTGGTGGACGTTCTCATAATGTTTACTGAATGTGCTAGCCAGGTAAGTTTTAGCATGGTCTGTTGATAAGATGGTCAATAGTTTATGACTATAGCTTAGAATGTTCCATTGGCATGATATTTTAGTTTTATTTCTAAATTATCATAGAAATTATAACAATAACCAACTCTGAAAGTTTGATGATGCATGTGAACACAAAGAGAGTAAGTAACTACATCCCATTATTCAGACTTTAACAGCAGGAGGCTCAGCTTTACTTAAAGCCTCATTAGTTTTGATGATGCTGAGAGGCGAAGACAGTACTACTAATGACTGTATTTAGGCAGATTTAGAATACATCCTGCTAAAAGCTGAGGTTAGTCGAAAATTAATCAGGGATGGAGAGTTTCTTTACGTACTCATTGTTACCCTTAACAATAATGTTGGCTTGACACATGAATACAGAAGTGTAAAAGTGCAGAGTAATGCAAAAACTATTAGCTTCATGCATGAGAAAGAAATAATGCACACCAACCAAGCCTCCCTTAATATTAAGACCTTCCAATGACATTACTATACAACTGCCAGTGCAAGGAACGTCGAACAGTGATGTTATATTAGGCAAACTGCATTTTGCATGAAATGTGGAAGCATTAATGCCTAAAACATGACATCACTGCTATTACTATGAAAACTAAAGATGAAGCCAAATGCCACTCTTTCGGTCACTTTCTAGGGAAAATGTAAAACTGTGATCCTTGGCCTTTCCTAAAAATTAACTTCCCTCCTGACAAATTATGGATGCATATATTAAATTTCTTGAATGTGATCATTCCAGGTGAAATTTTTCTTTTTTTTCAGCTTTTGTCAATTCCTTCCAGTCAGTTTTAACATTTGACCTCACCAATCGGAATCAGTGATGCAATGAACGCTTCAAGAACACTTGTAGCAGATGGATCTTCTGAGACGAGTAAAACTAATTATTGTTGAGTTTCAGACAATTTGTAATAATGCATTTCCAGTCCCAGCTACTATTTTATTCAGAAATAGCAATGGAATATCAATCTTATTTTAACTGTTTAAGGGGGATTTCTGCTTTGAACATTGCATTTGTGTCCATGTATAAGTTGGACTCACCATAGCATTTACACGGTATGACCGAGCAAAAAGGGATTCAAATTATTTCTTAAAAGCACCCTAAATTTGCTTAAATGCTTTTAGTCATGTGGTGTAAACTACCAAATGATGAACTGTAGATACAATAAAGGTTGTTTCTATGATAGCTTTTTATTATGTCATGCCTTTAAGCATACAAGTGATGTCCAAGGACATTTTGGGAGAGATAGAGAGAGCTCCACAATAATCTGTCTGAATGACAAATTTTTCTCCACAAGTGGTACCTTGGATCACACAAGGCGGAGCCGAATGTGATATGATCCTAACTACCACAAAAGGAGAAACCAGGAATTCAGACTGATCCTGATCTCTGTGTTTAATTCATGTTATTATGATAAATCTTTAAAGCAACATTTAAAATTGGTTTCATAATTATCTTAGTGATGTCATCATGAAGAAACACCCCATAAAAATCAGCATCAGTTTCTCCACAGGGGTGTGGTGAGCAGCTATTGTAGTACTAAACATAGTAACTTCGTTTCTCCACAATGTAGTACACACATTAAGGGGATGTTTAAATAAAAGGAGACAGAAGGATATGCATAGATTGGCCTGACCCTGAGGCAAGCCAAGACAGCAGGACCTAGGTCTCTGACATCTGCCCCCTGGTCACATAATACAAAATAGCTTTGATCTCCACTGCGGTCATCCGGGCCATTTATGGTGAGTAGAAAGGGATATGAACCTTTCTAGATGGGATTCATGGTGAGGTCTTCTTATTGATCATAGGTCATGATGTTACATTGGAATAGCAAGGCCTCAGCATAAAGCAAACAGGAAAGTAATGATTTCGAAAGATGTCATGTGTTTGACCATATAAGTCAACCATCAGGCAACACCAGTTGTAACATAAATTTAATTGGTGTATCGGGAGGATGAGTATAAGTATGTCTTAATGCATCTTGCCCTTGGTCATCATGATGTATGATCATGAAGACAATGTGGCCGCATTGAGCAATGCTGGCCTGGTCAGATCTTTACTAGTCATGGTAGTGTGGGTGTTCAGAGCCTCACTGGCTGGTAGCAATTCTACTACTTTGTAACACCGGCTACCACCATTTACCCTCTGACCTTCCCATTATGGACACCTGAACTATTTACCCCCTGATATCCCCTGGCTCTAGGCAGAACCCGCTTACCCTCTGACCTCCCCAATATTGAAAGCTGACATCATTCTTTGATATCCACTTACAATGGGCAGAAACCGTTTAACCTCTGACGGTCAAGTAAGTGGGCGATGTATGGTAGCCTGATTATTTTGATACAATTTACTGCTAGCCTATCAATGACATGTTGTCCCATGACCTTGCACTAGATGGAGACAGGAACTGGGCTTTGAGTAAAATAGGTACTTCACTAAGTGTTCAATATCAGGTTTTCATCTCATGCTAGTTTATATGACTATTATCCCTCTGTGCTGGGCTTGCCTATTGCATTAAATTATGGATCTCAAATCCCTTTACATTATGAATTTGGGTAAATTTGTATGGGTGCCATCATTTTGAAGTTATGTATAATATTTGCTATAAAATCATTTCTAGAGTTCTCTCCTGTATGACTTCCTGTCTTTTTCTAAATACTGCAACAAAGTTTAACTCCAATCATCTTACTCTGAATTTGTTTATGCCCTTAACGTAAAAACAGACAACCAAATCAAATTGTGTCACGGTCAATAACATGTACCCCTAAAGGTAATCTCCTCCCATTCTGCAAAAATTGATCTAACTGAATAGCAAATAAGTGTCGGTCAAGAAATACTTACCATTCACTCCTAGAGCAAACAGGCTGGAGCAATAATGATAGGTTTAAGGGGAGGGACCTGATTTGGTAGGACAACAAGGTGAGGTTCCCCCATGGTGTTAATGGTGGCATTTAACCCTGTTGTCAGACTGGACTGGCCATTTCCTTTATGTAGCAGAATTCTTGATCCAACCTATATGCGCATGCAACAGTGAATTAGTTGACTCCTCTTGTGGCATGTCAATATTGAACCCTTTAGTGTCTATATATATGTCCATGCTGCTCGTTATGGCCAGGAGCACACGGGTAACTGAGCAGTGCTGTATTCATACATCATTCCCTTGTCAGTTTGGAAAAGAAAATAGTTTTATTAAAATCCCTTTCACTTAACCAATACTGACAAACATACTTTCCCCTTTTTCAGGTGGGTTTGCAACACTTATACATCTAAAAGATCAGGTAAGAGTTTGTTCCTGGCACTGGCATAATGGCATGTCTCTCCTAAACGCCATGACTTATATCCACCAGCACAAAGTGTAGCTGCTAAGCTGTGCACATATATATGGGACAAACAGGTGTCTTTCATGTTCGGATACCTATAAGCCCCCAGTAGCTAGGCTCGTTATAGGATGTCAATACAGAGCAGGGCACAGGGTTACCCAAATATAATGTTACTGAGGACCACTTACTGACTCTGACACATAATGAGACATATACCAGTGGATTTGGGCTGTGTGTTTGTCCTTTGGTTAGTAATGTGTGCAAACAGTCCTGGTGTAATATATATAGCTTTGGTTAGAGCAACACGGGAGGTCTGTGAAGTATGAGTCTTAACCCTATAAATAGGGATGTCATTAAAAGATGACATTTGTCATCATGATGCACCGGTGCAGCCCTGGCTTGTAACTTGCCGGTGCTGCATTCTTGCTTAATGCCAACCCTTCAGAAGCATGTCAGCCCATAAGGGTTTACATGAGATGCTTGAATGCAGCATGCTTGAATGCATTAAGGCACTATGCCGTCCTTTAATAGTAAAAACATGCAGTGTGAGCCAGCTAGATGAACAGTATATGCATCCATTAGATGCACATTAAAGACAACTGTCAGTACAAAGAACTTTAGACAATGATGTTGTTTTAAACAATCACTGCATCTTTCATTTAATACAAAAGCATTTATACCTCAAATATAAAACATATTGCAATGGCTATAAACATGAAGAATTAGCACAAATGCCATTCATTTAGTCGCCATCTAGAGGTAATGTAAAAATGTGATCCTTCCCCAAATTAGCCTTATTCAATTTGGGGTCAGGGAATCCGTCCTAATGAATTATGCATGCATATATTGACAGCCTGGAATGTGATCATTCAAGATTGAAACCTAAATTAAGTTTCATAAAATCAGGTCAGATTGGAAATTTGCCCTCACCAAAGGGAATCAGTGATGCAATTAAAAGAGCTGTAAGAACACTTGAAGTGAAGGTGGATCGCTTTAGAGGAGCAAAATGAATTATGCTTAAATTTAAGATTATTTGTTGATGGTTGCAGCTACATATTTTTGGGATGTAAAATATATCTAACAAACATATTGTAGATCACGATGACATGTTAATATCAGTTACAGATGGAACATCACACTACATTCCATTACATAAGGGAAGTTTCTGCTTTAAACAAGACACTGTTCCTATTTCAACTTCAATGAGCTGTTAGATAAGAGTACTGTGTTTTTCATAAGTGTTAGCTTTTACATTTGAAGTGAATGAAAATTAAAAATATGACAACTTTGAAGAGGCCTGTTGTTCTTGGTAATTGAAGAATCCATTGAAGGAGAGCAGTATTCCCTTGTAGAACTATACATCTCTGCCCTGTACCATAACATTGGCCATATTGAAAGAGGTTAAAAGGGAACTCCTGGCCTAGGGTTGAGGGTAATGGCTAAGTTGTAGCAGACTAAGTAGTCAGGTCTGCTGGTCTCTAATGAGGCTTCTGCTGTGGGCATGCACCTTTACCTTGGTCAGGCTTCATTGAAAGCTGGCCATGGAATACTGGAGGCAAGTATGTCCAGCTTTTACTGCAGAATAGAATATCTACTTTGCCCAAGTAAATATGTAGAAATTTCACCCAAAACCGGGTAACAAAAGAAACCCAAAGTCCTCCTTAACGAGATTGTAGACTTTCCCTGTAAACTGTTAGGCTAGTACACACCATGGGGATGGCCCTGATTTGGTGCCAGTGCAACCACCATTGTCACAGTTTACAACCAAATACAACCATTAGTGACCCCAATCCTACATGATTTTGAAGGTGTCAAGTCAGTCTGGCAGCTGAAGATAAAGAGAACTATGAGTTTATCTCTTCAATATGGTGAGAGAGATATTTCCTGTTTTTTGTAATTTTATGTCTGCCTCATTTTCACACCATTACATCCAGTGGCACACACCATGGCAAATCAGGCTCCTTTCTTTAAACATAATAACATATCCTACAGCTTGTTGGCATTGCCTCAAATGTGTAATGAAAAATCTTCCCAACCTTAGTTTGATATTTCATAATAGCAAACTGTAGTTCTTCAATGATCATAAAATTTATGAGGGTCATCAAATGATTTGAGTACTTAACTGGTGTGAAATGATTTGAAGTTGTGTGGTGTTGTAGGGGAACATTAACTTTGCCAGTTAAACCAGTAAACCTATATCACTCCCCTCATCATATATATGACTACCTGGTCTAGTAATATACATTTACACATGGCTGCCATCAGTTGGTAAGCCCTTTAATAGGCACTACCCTGGCCTCTGCTTCCTCTGACTCTCAGATCCCCTGGCAACACATAATCTGACAGCCTTGTGTCATTATGATAAACCTAAAGTAGGACACAACTACTTAATGAAAAGACCATCTTCAATTGATTATATTTTGAACAAGTGTTTGATGAAAGTGATTTGCCCCAACCAATTTTGCAAGACATTAAAATGATCAATTGCTTCTTTCTGCTTGGGAGACTTCATGAGAATTTTCATAAAAAGAACAATTACTGTTAATTGTAAGGCTTCATTGTTCCGCTGGCCATTTGTTGTGTGGGGATAAAAACTCTCGCTTTGTACAGAATGTGGTTGTTCAATGACTTTGACAATGATTTACCAGGATGTAGAATAATGCCCTAACTCCGGGTGCATTGGTTCAAGGTACTGAACAATGAGCATTTCTTTCGTTCCATTTCAAATGTTTTAGCCTTTCAACCAAGTTCATATTGAGTATGGAAAAAAAACACTAAAAGTTCCACTGCATGCATTCCTGAATGCATATCCCGGTTTTAGAGTTTTTGATAAAATACTGCACTGCTTTCCTCGTTTTTGAAGTCTGTCTCAAAGTGTAGTAAAATCTGATTGCCTACTTCAGCACCAAAAATCAACATGCACATGATTGGAGGACAATTGTCAAATTGTTGCTGCTGTTGAATGTTTAGGAACCGGTACACCATATTCTTGAGTGTAAAACTACATCATGTACTTTCACCATATATTAAGAATGGCAGTAAATGTTTCAACCTAATTTTAATGGTACAGAAGAGATGCAATGTGAATGATTGTAAGTGATCACTATCTGCCTCATTATGGGCAGTAACAGCAGAGCCTCATTGGCTGCTAACACGGCTACCACTTTGTAACCACCAGTTAGCCCCTGACCTCCTATAACGGGAGCTGAGATCATTTATCCCCTGATATCCCCTCATGACGGGCAGGAACCATCAACCCTCTGACGTCAATGTAAGTTGAGCTTACAGGGCTAAGTATGGCGGCAGGATTCTTCTGATATGAAATAATGCTAGCCTCATTAGGACCCTGCAACAGCATACAGAGATAATGCAACAGCATACCAAGATAAGTATGATGAATATGTAACATTTTTCACCTTTCTTCTGATATGACTACATGCCAGCCTATCAATGAGACATGTTCTCACTTGCCATAGAACAGGATCTAGCAACTCGATATAACCTAATACAGTAGGTACTATGTATTTAATTTTATCATTCCGCAGCAACAATTCACAACAACCTTTAAACAAAGGCACAAACTATGAAGAAAGAATCTTTTAATCAAACAGTGTTCCTTGATGGCAATGTATCTCCTGATTGTTGCACTTTCCCTCATTAGGACATACTGACTCCCTTGCGCAGCTCCCCCTGCTCTTAAAGTGCTTTGCAGTGTGATGGCTGACCACTAAATGAACCTGTTCAGACCTGGGAAATAGGCATTTGGTGAAGGCAATATGAAGTGGGGAGCAGCCCATCAATACACCTTTAGATGTAGAAGGAGCAGGAAAAGTTAGGGAAGTCATTTAGAGATGAGGAAGTTAAAGGTTGTGATAAGTAAAGCTGGTTGAACATAGGGAAAAAGGTTAGCTTTGGGGTGATATGTGCAAAGGAGCTGGGCAACATCAAACACTAAGAAATGGTATGAATATGAAATCTAACAGATTGATCAAGGAAATGAGTTAAGTCTAACATTTGTGTAGGATCAGTATAAGCACTTTCAGTGAGCATAAAGGCCACTTCAAAGTATGCAAAACTATATAGTGACACTCGAGCAAAATACACCTTTGCTAGGATATTTCCACCTGCCTTATGTATGATAAAGATTACAAATACGACAGAGATACTTACTTTATATGAGAGACACCTATGTCAGAGATCCAACACTGAATCAATGTGATACTGCTGGAAAATACTCATAAGAAAATAAAGTTAAATATATAAAGTGACCCCAGATAAAATATATTACTCTAATGCATAAATTGATGGACTAGTATGATGAATATGTAACATTGTTACCCATCAGAGGTGCTAGATCCTAGAGCTGTTTTATGATAAAATACTGATACAGATTGATAGATCCATGGCTATGTTTGAGTTCAAAATGATTAGTACCAAATGTCCTAATAGCACTGTTAGGTAAAGGAAAACCTACAAGATTAACCGATTATCTAGGCAAAAGTTCATGTCCCATAGTGGACATTCCAGCACCTTTCAAGGGCCATTAGTGGATGTGATAGGATAAATGGTATATATAATGGTGTTTCATAGAGATTGGAGATGGCCTTATCAGCATAGCATAGTGCACCTATCCTGTTACTGCCATCCACATAGGGTGCTTTTATGCACCTGGAGGTGATACCCTGAGCAGCAATGATTGAGTTTGTGCTAGAGCCTGGGGGTTGGTTAGGTCTGCACTCTGTTAGGGATATTCAAATAGAACTCCCTGCTGAAAGCAATATCTATAATTATATCTGTTTATGTGTATGTCTATATGTATATCCATCTATTTATCTATCTATCTCTATATATATATATATGTATATATATATAGGTATGTATTTATTTACATACATGAAGAGGCCACCATTACTGCATGGACCAACAGCTCAGACTAAGGCAGATCCTTCCCCAGTTATCACATGAGCCACTAGGGTGATATATCACCTGTCAGCCAGCACTGACAGGGATATTCCCCACTATATACTATATGCCAACACAGAGAGGTAAGGTCATGGCACGGGGAAGGTAAGACCATGGTTGTAAGAAACATAGAGGGTGGGGAATGGGGGATTGTAGAAGGTGTTCTGATAAAGAGGGAGAGAGTTGGTATTGTGGTAAGGAGGGGAGTTACAACAGAGGGGTACTGGGGTCATATACACCAAGCAAACACCAAGAAAAGCTGAATGGATACCAGAGGACACTCTGACAATAGAGTTGGTGATCAGCATTCCTCTATGGAGTCAGACCACCTTGACAACAATGTTATCAATCAATACAGTGTGTCCAGCCCTGTCTTTGTATAAGATAGGGCTGTGTGGGTCCCACCATGTACATATGTATACAGAATCTCACCCACTAGGATGTATTGCATCAAACAGGTGAGATGAAAGGGTTGTGTCAAACCTTCTAAAATTCTTCCCAGTACGAACAAAACAAAACTAAGGCTTTCTTTCCCTAGGCAAAGCCTTAAAGTATCCACAGCCATATTATCTTTTCTTTCACCTAGAGCAATGCCGAGGGCTAAAAGTAGGCCCTGACTGGTTTGGATGGGTGCTAAGTGAGGAAGCCACTGATGTTGATGACGTCAGAATAAGGAAGGCATACAACCCTGATCCCTATTGTATTCTGATATTTGGGAGCAGAACTCTGAAATACCTGCTCTAGCAATGGCTAGATTATCTGATGAAAGACATAATTAAAGATTGGAAGTAGTCAAAGATTATCACCACCACCTATCAAATGGTGAGAGTTAGAAAACTACAATTAATCACACCAGTAAAAACAGTGTATGGTGCAATGACAAAGACAGGTGAGTTTCCTGATAGAGGCCAGGGCTGCAGCATCTGACAGGGAACAATCTATTCATCTCAGTGATACTTAACCCTTAAAGGACAGATGTCGTCAAGACGCACCAATGCAGCTCCAGGAACTGACTCCCCAGTGCTGCATTGATGCATCATGGCGACCCTTCAGGAGGCTCATCATAAATATTATCATGTTTCCATCACCTGCTTAATTACAACAATAGCTAACACTGTGAATTTCCCTGACCATTTTAACTCCATAAATGGTCAGAAGGACAGACACACAAGCATAAAGGCACTAATAAGGGCAGTAAGACACTACTCTGTCGGGTGACTGGACACCTTAATGACTTGAAACCATCACATTAGTTGGAGTAATAAGACATGACAGCTACCAGGATGTAGTTAATGTTCCTGCCACAAGAGGGCCCTGGGCCATAGCAGGATAAGGCACTAAGTGTCAACAGCCCTGGGGGGCACATCACTGGGTGGCAGTACGGTGTAAAGTATAGCGCCAGCCCTGGGCATATTACCTCTGGGGATATTACTTGGCAATTTAACAACATGATGAGATTTATTCTCTTTGCTCTTTACTCTGCAGCTTCCTTCTTCAATCCATGAACCTTGGGATCTAGGTCCCTTGATGCTAGAGTTGGCCATATTGAGATGTTTGACATGTGATACTACCCAAGTACTGATTTTGAAAGCTTTGCCTTATCCACTGTGCACGACTCAGTTCAAATATAAAGCCCAAAATATATCCCCAAACCCTTACCACATAAAAGTGCTGTACAACATTGGATCTTGTCACTGTGAATTAGCTGATGCCTCTAAAGATGACCCCATCCTTTTCTGTCCTGCGCAGGATTGGACCTAGCCCAAGAACAAATAACCTCTCAGTCCTTAGGTCTTGCCATTTTACCTGAAGAGCTGTGCAGACAGGTAGGAACTATGTTGATAGGTTTAAGAGTAGGAACCTGGTTTGTTAGGACAGCTGCTAAGTGAAGTGCCCTCTAGTGTTAAGGGTGTGAATGGAAGGCAGCCACAGAATGCTGGGTCTAACTGCAGTATCCCCTCAAGGTGCTGAACCTCTAATAAAGTAAAGCACCACCAGCAAGTTCTGCTTTCACACTGAAACTTTTCAACCTTTTGATCCATGCTGTATTGGTTGGGTCACAAAATTAGAAAATTACCTCAATATTGATGATCAAGAGTCTGACTAATATTGCCAATCATATTGGGAGCGGTATCTGGTCCTTGACTGGTAACTATAAACAAGAATTGTGGTTGTTGCCGCGTAAAAACATGCCTCAGGCATTTTTATACGCGGTAACATCTGCAATTCTTGCATTCAAAGGAACATAATGTCGACATGGTTGGTATGTTTGACAGGAACCCATTCAAGACACTGAATAAGCAGAGCCGGGAAGGGGTTATCAGGGGGAAGGATGATATTGCTCCAAATATAGCAGTTCCTATAAATTCCCTGGGTCCATGTTAGGGGGTAAGGAAATGTGTGTTGCTAGGCAGATAAACAATTAGAATAGATGTTGCTAGGCAACCAGTTCTATTAGCAACAAACCAATAGAACCATTGAATTCCTTGGGTCCATTTAAGGGGGGTATGTATAATTATAATCAACCTCAGGACCATGGAAATGAGTGTTGCTAGGCAGATAAACAATTAGAATAGCCGTTGCTAGGCAACCAGCTGTATTAGCAACAAACCGATAGAACCGTTGAATTCCTTGGGTCCATATTATTTTTCACACTTAACTAGTGCAGTAGATGCACTTATATCTATTTATACTCATGTATGGGTCTCTACCCTTTCCTTATTCCAGGAAGAAGCCGCCAATTGAATTGTACTTTTTGAGTTTAAAATAAAGGTTCGGCAGTCACATAAAATCATGAGAATGATGTGACCATGTGAAACAAAAAAAAAAAAATATTGGGGGGTAGGTATGATTATAATCAACCTCAGGACCATGGAAATGTGTGTTGCTAGACAGATAAACAATTAGAATAGCCGTTGCTAGGCAACCAGCTGTATAAGCAACAAACTGATAGAACCGTTGAATTACTTGGGTCCATATTAGGGGGGGTAGGTATGATTATAATCAACCTCAGGACCATGGAAATGTGTGTTGCTAGGCAGATAAACAATTAGAATAGCCGATGCTAGGCAACCAGCTGTATTAGCAACAAACTGATAGAACCGTTGAATTACTTGGGTCCATATTAGGGGGGGTAGGTATGATTATAATCAACCTCAGGACCATGGAAATGTGTGTTGCTAGGCAGATAAACAATTAGAATAGCCGTTGCTAGGCAACCAGCTGTATTAGCAACAAACTGATAGAACCGTTGAATTACTTGGGTCCATATTAGGGGGGGTAGGTATGATTATAATCAGCCTCAGGACCATGGAAATGTGTGTTGCTAGGCAGATAAACAATTAGAATAGCCGATGCTAGGCAACCAGCTGTATTAGCAACAAACTGATAGAACCGTTGAATTACTTGGGTCCATATTAGGGGGGGTAGGTATGATTATAATCAACCTCAGGACCATGGAAATGTGTGTTGCTAGGCAGATAAACAATTAGAATAGCCGTTGCTAGGCAACCAGCTGTATAAGCAACAAACTGATAGAATCTTTGAATTCCTTGAGTCCATATTAGGGGGGGTAGGTATGATTATAATCAACCTCAGGACCATGGAAATGAGTGTTGCTAGGCAAATAAACAATTAGAATAGCCGTTGCTAGGCAACCAGCTGTATTAGCAACAAACCGATAGAATCATTGAATTCCTTGGGTCCATATTAGGGGGGGTACGTATGATTATAATCAACCTCAGGACCATGGAAATGTGTGTTGCTAGACAGATAAACAATTAGAATAGCCGTAACTAGGCAACCAGCTGTATAAGAAACAAAACAATAGAACCATTGAATTCCTTGGGTCCATATTAGTGGGGGTAGGTATGATTATAATCAACCTCAGGACCATGGAAATGTGTGTTGCTAGGCAGATAAACAATTTCAATGGCCATTGCTAGGCAACCAGCTGTATTAGCAACAAACCGATAGAACCTTTGAATTCCTTGGGTCCATATTAGGGGGGGGAGGTATGATTATAATCAACCTCAGGACCATGGAAATGAGTGTTGCTAGGCAGATAAACAATTAGAATAGCCGTTGCTAGGCAACCAGCTGTATTAGCAACAAACCAATAGAACCATTGAATTCCTTGGGTTCATATTAGGGGGGGTAGGTATGATTATAATCAACCTCAGGAACTATGAAAGGTTGATTTATATTATTGATATCACATAGCATAAATTTGTGTTGTGACTCCTTAATCCAAGATGGCGGCACAATCCAAGATGGCGGCGCCCATTCTGACTTCTGGTAAAGTGCAAACATCATATACCTCGTTCTGGTGGTGCCTGGCGGCACCACCAGGTGGCTATGCCACCACTTCGGCATAAAAAAAGCTTTAGGAGCTAATTTGGTATCAATTTGTATTTTCAATTCTTAGAAAAAAGAGCAAATCGTTGTCAGAATATGTCGTGGGACCCAACTTTATTAAAGAAAGGGGTCCCCTGACCTGGTTTCCTCATATTTTATGGAATTACAAGCATCAGAATGATTGAATATATATTTATATCAACATTATGAGCACAATATGTTGAAAAAAAAAAAAAAAAGAACTCCACCCCAAATTAGTTCCCTACCCATCTTTACCAGGTATAACCATCGAGCAAATAAACTTAGTCACAAATGCAGCTTAACATGAATTGCAGGTCCAATGTCATTCAATATTCTCAAGTTGTTGCACATAAGTAGAGGTTTCCCTGATATCCACACTGACACTAGGGCCTAAAGTACCAACTCTTCTTTTATCTTTTATCTAATACTATATATCTCAGGTTATATTTCGCTCAGTCAGCTTCATGACTCAGCCCTGCTTGGAGCCACCATGACACTGATGAAACACTACTGTCTGGGCATCACTGATTGCTCATTACTGGTGCATTAACAAATGGGGAGGTGTGGTAGACGTCAATGGCCAGACATCATACAACAAAGAGTGTGTTAACAAAGATGAAGATCTGATATTTCCAGATTTCCTAGACTAGAAACCCATTGATTTCTTCTGTTTGTCTTGTTGATTGCTCAAGTAGCAATATCCTACATCACCCTTACAACACATGAAGAATAGCTAGAGCTGTATTGGATGCTAATGTTTGGGTATGTTCTCACATAAAGCTTACTACTTGTGGCATTGAGGTGTTGTCAGCATGTGTAAATACCAATCTGCTTTAATATTAATGTCCGATATTACAAATTAAATGGTGTTGGTAGGGACAATTTCAAGCCCTATATTTAATGCCTCACTCTCTACTTCAATTGGTAGGTTGTTGCCACAATTCTATGAGTAATTGTAAAGAGGTTCATTTTGTTGGGTCACAGTAAATCATGGGTTTGTAGGATCGACTAATTGATGTAATCCCTACAATGCATCAACCACTCCAATTGTCTGACTGAGTGTACAGCACAGGCTGTGGTATAACATAGAAAGTATGCATAATGTAGGAGGGAAATTGAGCTATAGGTATGAGCTGTGTCAAGTTATATGAAACTGAAGTTTATGTGTCTTATGAAATAGGAGTTTTCGTAACTCCCATATCGAATACATATTGGACTCAGGCAATCGCTTTATATAACCTTCTCAAATAAACACCTTTGTAGCAACTAAAATGACAGATTATATTACTTTGCATTCACATACAGACTGCAAGAAAACCAATCATATATGTGAGGGATAATACAGTGATTTGAGAACTGAGAAACCATTTCAGCAACTTATCAAAGCCTACCAATGATATATCTTTGACATTTCACTAATCCTCTGTTCTCACCTTTCCTTGGCTGGCAGAGCTAGAGATGGCAGTGTGCCGATTAGGTCCTCTTTGATCTCAAGTTCTACTCTAAGTGAAGTCTGATATTTTGAGAGAGGGGTCTATACCCCCCCCCCCCCAACATGCTCTTCAAATTCATATATGCCCAGCTCTGCTAGATATAGTAATGTGCCTTCAAGGCGTGCAACTTTTGTTTAAAATACTGACCAGTCATTATTGACACTACACATATCTGATGATTTATGTTCTATGTTGATTCCTAAATCATCCCACTTTCCTCTATTCTGACATATAACTATATAGTAAGCATAGAAAATAAGCTCCAAAGCTGGAAAAATCTATCTGACTTTAAAAGATGCTATTAACAGTACCTATATCTTGGAGTTGAACAGAGGGGTTGACTCCCTTGCAGTTTAAGAGTCCAATGAGGACAAGTTCAAGTTCAACCTCTTTTATTGCTGATCTCAATCCCGACTTCCCTCTCCTTTCATTCTAAAGCACTTTTTAGGGTCACAGCGGACTCTGGATGAGTTATAGCACAAACTTGGAACATATCCGCTAGTATAAGTCATCAGAGAAGGATATAAGTTGGGTGTATTATGTGGGTAGCAGAAACTGTAAATGGTAAAGTTAACAGTTATTTGTGAGGAATTTGTGTAACAATTCCCAACACCTGATAATGGCTAGTACTGAAAGGCTCTTTTTCACTTAGTAGCAACAATAACAGAATCAGCAGCAGCACTGTCTGACTTCTTGCCTGGAGCCATGTCGAGTTCTCTGAGACAAGGTATGTGATTGTTTTAGGCGGGTGTCAAGTGAAACAGCCCCTAGTGGTAGTGATGTAAAAGATGAGTTTATTTGTCAGCCACCATGGTGGGAACAGAAAATCAATCATGCTCAATATCCAGCATATCATAAAGCTGTCAGAAGTAGATCAGGACCCGGGCAGAAATACAGGAAAGTGCAGATAATACCAGGGAGTAAATCCTGATCTGCAATTCAGGATATGCAGTCAGCCATGGCTTCCTCTTTGGTTGAGTTCTGACACCGCAACTGGAAGTCATTTATTGGCTTGATGTGTGAGATTGCCCAGAAGTCTGCAAGGTTGTTTTACCACCCTCTCCCAGGGATTCTCCCCATTCCCAGATACCAAAGCCAAGAAGTTGACCCTTTAATGTTAACAGCTATGGGGAAGAAGTAATCAGGGCGACAAACACTGTTTCGGGTAGCGAGATGTGACAAGGAGACTAGATTTAATTCACTGTTAATCACACTGGGATACTCCTTGTACACAAATCTCAATTTGAATTAAGTTCTCATTTGACAGATGTAACCGTATTTTGAAAATATTTTTTTTGCAATATGATACATTCATTAACTCAAAAAGGAAGCAACATATACAAAGCATAGATAAAAAATGAATGACAAATGCCTGAATATTTATTTAAATTAGTGACCATTTCACCCTTATGGATCCACACTATTTGAATGTAAATCAATCATTCAGAATTGCGCAATATCAAAGATGAGAGGGAGTTTTTCGAACTTCTCAACCATTCTCATGATTAAATATAGGCACATCACTTAAGTATCTTACATACTTACTACATTAGTAGCATTTCTGACATTTGCCATCTCATCTAATGACATGATATTTGTTCAGTCTATTTTATAACTGCTGTCACTTATGAGGGCCTTTTGTCAAACAAAAGTACAACCTCTGCTTTTACAAGTAAAGGTTATACAAGGACCTTTCCGGATAATGTCAACACTTTACCGAGAGAATACTTTTTGTACAGTAATGTTTCTAAGGTGCTGTGTCCTTCTGATTAAAAGAATACACCCTAACCCTTGAAGGATGGCATAAGGCAATGATGCAGCATGCCCTTGGCACGAATGCAGCCCTGGCTCATAACCCAATAAGGTGTTTATTTAGAGGCTCTGCGAATGACAGTGTTGAAGTCAAGCAGCACATACATGTGTCTGCTGACTGGGCATCACCATAATTACATAAAACCATCAAATTATTTGTGGCTATGAGACCTGACAACCTACAGGATTTAGTTTATGTCAGTGCCACTAGAGGGCCCTGGGGTATAGCAGGATACACTTAGTTTAGCAAGGAGCCCTGAACACTCAGAAGGTGTAAAGGATTGAATCAATGCTGGTCACATGGCTTTTAGGGATCTCACTTGACACTCTGTTAACATCACAAGACTCATTCTTTGAGTTTGGCTGCTTCCACTAGAATATATGAACTTGCGGTTCTATATCTGTGGTTTTATTGGTGTTAAAATATTCTGCATTTTTTGTTTAAGAGTGCAAATACTGTCTGTCTCAAATTACTCATTTTCAGCATGTTTACTTTGTGTTCAAACCAACTACAGAAGGTGCAAAAGACAATCTGAATAAAGCTGTAAGAAATGTCCAAGGAGGTTTTTAAGATGAAAGATGAACCACAAGGTTAACCTGACATATTGTCAACAGAATTATGTTGTATAGTTGACAGCACTTAGCAACACCCATCAGCGGATGTCAGTGGGTGAATGGTGGATAGTGTTACAAAGTGGTGGGAGAGGGATGGGCTTTAAGACCGGATAATATGCCTATCCTGTTACTGCCTTCAACAGAGGGTGCTTTCATGAGCCTAGAGGTGATACACCTATCCTGTTACTGGGCAGTCCACAGAGGATGCTTTTAACAGCACAGAATGACACCAAGAGCAGTAGCCAATCATTTTTCTACACTAGATTCTTTTGCGTGGTTTGCCCACTATGCTGTCAAGGATATCTGAAGAGAACTTTCTGATGAAAACAGATTTTGAGTTCATTTTGAACTGAGCAATGCAGAGTAACTTGTATGAGGACTTCTCAGAAGACTGTCAATTGTAGACATCATCCTCCATCATGCCAACTCAAAGTAAAGGTTGTTCAAAAAAGGAACTTATAGATGTATTTTTACACCTCTTGTATACTTCATACAGCTAGTGGTATAAATAAGTTATAGTAGTATTCAGCCTATTTGCCACCTTCACTGTATTTCGCATACAGCTTGGTACAAGACCTCTAACTACTACTAGGGCTCTCATTAGGAGGCAGCCTTTAGGTAATGTGACAGAGGTAAAGTAGGTGGCATTTGATTGGCTTTGATATAATTCAATAAATATGTAAGTACAGCCACACAACATAGAGGCTAGGCTCTGTGCTTCAAAGGATCTAATTAGGAGGCAGCTAACAGGTAATATAACATAGTTACAGGAGGTGGCATTTGCTGTCCTTTGATATAGTACAACTCACAAATAGATTCTTACATTTGCCTTTAGAATTACAATGTCAGATTATTCTGATAAGTAACAGAAATAGCATTTTGCAGACCGAATCTGAAGTCATGCTAAAATGTTGTTTTAACCTGATTTCAACTCTCTTTCCATACTCATGAATCTTGTTTTCTTTATATTAGAGATTGAGTAGTTCTTATTCTATTTTTTTGTAATATGAATAGAATTCATGGTCCTCTTCCAATAATGCTCTTCAATGTCTTAAACATATTATACCTCTCTATTAATCATTTGGTGAAATATTTCGGATGCAGCTATGATGCAATATGGAAGAAAAAAATGTTAACACTTTAAATGTCTAGCCTATGCTCTGCCCCTTTTGCTGACCCTGAATCTGCCTCATGTTTTGCTGGGCATGGGACTGAGGTAGAAAGTTGTAAATGCCGATCCTATTAATCTAATTACAGCAGCCAGGTTTCCGACTCCAGTCTCCTGCCATTGTCAATAGTACCTGTCTTCCTGCCTCCATGACAGCAGTACCTTAGTGCACTTCTGTTACCAGCCACAATGGCTTCCTGCTTCTAGTCAACCCTTCTACACACCAACCAAACAGGAGCGCTCTACCGTCCAAGTAATGGTTGAAACACAAGTGATTCTCCTGTATGGCCAATGAAGGAAAAACCCCGTACTCCCAAGCAATATTACTCAATACCTTGCCCTGTAACTGCAGTGTACTTAGTGTATTCGTATGAAAAGTTCTGTAGGCCTGAGAACAGGATTTAGTTCAGGTTGGTGCCACTAGAGGGCCCTGGGGTATAACAGGATACACCCAGTTCAGCAAGGAGCCCTAAACACTCAGAGGGCCAGAAGGTGTAAAGGATTGAATCAATGCTGGTCACATGGCTTTTAGGGATCTCGCTTGACACTCTGTTAACATCACAAGACTCATTCTCCGAGTTTGGCTGCTTCCACTAGAATATATGAACTTGCGGATCTATATCCCTTCGGTTTTATTGGTGTTAAAATAGTCTACATGTTTTTGTTTAAGAGTGCAAATAAAGTCTGTCTCAAATTACTCATCTTTAGCATGTTTACTTTGTGTTCAAACCAATACAATATCTTAATATTTATCTGTAATCTACTTCAGCTACTCACACTCGTTGATTATCTCCTCTAATTGATTCTCCAACATTTCCCTACCAGTCTGATATGAGAAGTATTCTTGAAGATTATGTGTCTTAAAAAACGTTGCTAATTAAAAGTCTGATAGGAATTCCTTAGCAGATTTTTCTCAACTAATCATCAAGAGTGTGTAAATGATTTTAATCAAAGAGAACGGTTTAATTAACTGCTGTCACTCTGTCCTTGTGACTGCTATATTAAGGATGCTTCTGACAAACTAGTGGTGGAACTCTCTGGAGATCTTCAGAACCTTTAAAAATCCACTAGCCTGGAGTCAGACACATAACTTGAGACGGACACTTGATTTTGTGGTTATTAAAGCATTTCAAGCTTTTTTTTACAGGTAAATTCAAGTGTTATTCTTTCCAAACAATGAACGACAAATGACGCTGTCTATCTGAGGGTATGTGTCTGACAAATGGTTTATCTACCCTAAGACTGGCTTTATTTAGGCAGATTGAGAATACATCTTTCTTAATGCTGATGTTAGTATAAAATTAGTGGAAGGTTATCTTTATGTACTCATTGTTATCCTTATGTTGGCTTGATAATAGTTACTCGTCCTAATAGAATAAGCTTCTGTATGCTTTTGGTATATATCTGCAGTGGGAGTCTAAAACATAAGTCTCACTCTCACCAAATCGATGCAACTATTATTTGGCCGTACATGATCGGCGGCCGTACATGATCGGCGGCCGTACATGATCGGTGACGTACATGATCAGTGACGTACATGATCGGTGACATACATGATCGGGAATTATTGACTGCCCACCCTTTCTGACCATGTTAAAACATAAATAAATCTTACCAAGATGTACATATGATGTGTGTCTTGACATGTAATATGTCAGAAATGTCTAGATGCAACTATTAAGATAATTTTTATTGACATTTCAATACCGATCATGTACGTCATGTGACGTACATGATTGGTGACGTACATGACCGGTGAATATAGACTGCTCTACCATTTCTGACCATGTTAAAACCTAAATAAATCTTACCAAGATGTACATATAATGTGTGTCTTGACATGTAATATGTCAGAAATGTCTAGATGCAACTATTAAGATAACTTTTATTGACATTTAAAATACCGCCTGTAGGTATGGTTAGGAGAGTTAAACACAGTAGTGCAGGGGGTAAAAGGTGGATTTTGTAGTCTGCCGATCATGTATGGCCACCAATCATGTACGGCCACCGATCATGTACTGCCACTTTTTCAGTTGCACTGATTTGGTGAGTGTGAGCCATAACATCATTGCAATGTCTATGAAAATTAAACAAATGCCATTCTTTCGGTCGCTGTCTAGGGAAAATTTGAAACTGTGATCCTTGGCCTTTCCTAAAATCAACCTAACCTAATTTGGGGTAAGGAAATCCCCCCTGATGAATAATGCATGCATTTATTGAAATTCTTGAATGTGATCATTCCAGGTGGAAAACAAATTATTAGCTTTTATCAATTCCCAAATGTCAGCTTTAACATTTGACCTCACCAATTGGAATCTGTGATGCAAGGAATGCTTCAATAACGCTTCAAGCCGATGGATCTCCTGAGAGGAGTAAAACTGATTATGGTGAGTTTCAGGCAATTTGTGAAGAAAATTTCCAGTCCCAGCTACTATTTTATTGGGGCATAGAACATATATTATAAGCAGATTGCAGATCATAATGCCATACAAATAACAGTTAGCAATGCAATATATCTCTACTTTCAACTGTATCAGGGAAATTTCTGTTTTGAACATGGCATTAGTCTCCATAAATAATTTGACCTCACCATGGCATTTAAATTATTTCTTAAAAGCACCATAAATTTACTTAAATGCTAACAGTCATGTGGTGTAAACTATTAAATGACAATCTGTGACAATGAGGACAAAATCCCAGTGGGGTCTCATATGACAGCCCACTTAGAGGACCATATGGCCCCATTAAGCAATGATGGCCAGGTCAGATCCTCTACTCACTTCACAAGTCATGGTAGTGCAGGCATTTGGAGACTCATAGATGGTAGCAATTCTACCAATTTGTAACACCATCTACAACCATTTACCCTCTGACCTCCCCATAATGGGCACCTGAACTATTTATATTCTGATATCCCCTGGCTCTAGGCAAAAACTGATTACCCTCTGACCTTCCCAATACTGTGAGCTGACACCCTCCTTTGATATCCACTTACAGTTGGCAGAATCTGTTTAACTTCTGACGGTCAAGTAAATGGTCTAGGAATGGTAGTGGTGTTATTTTGATAAAATTTACTGCTAGCCTATTAATGACAGGTATTCTGATGACCTTGCACTAGACCGAGATAGCTCTGCCGTGTGATTAGATCTAGCTTTGACTTATTGACCTTATATGTCTTCTTTATCCTAATGGAATCAATATTTTCATCACAAAAAAGTGCCTCTAGTGCCTCTTTACCCATGCTGCTTGGTCACTGTAGAAACACTGAAGAGTCAGCTCATCTGTAAAGGTGGATGGATTGGGGGGATTACACAGTATTAATAGGGGGTTAAACATTGAGAATGTTTTGGTGGATATGGCCATTTATTATGTAGTGCTCTAATGGTTTTTGGATATAACGGTCTGTAGGAAATACTGTTTTTTATGATATGTATTACTAGGCTATCTACATACTGAGTTAGCCTAGTAGCATCAACATAGTAAGCCTAGTCTTCGATGTTTTTATACAGGCTGATTTCTCTATCATTGAACTGATTTGATGAGATTAGTAATTGCCAGATTGACCACACATACTTATATTAAGATTCTACCAACTATCATGTAAGAATATCACTTTTATATTTACATTACAAATAGACAAAACAAGTTTGGCATTGTTTGCTCACCATCAGCCATATTTTATGGGCTAACTCCAGATTCCAGGCCTAGTGTTTCTACAGTGTTGGTACTGACAGGAGAACAAAGGTAACTAAGCAGTGCTGTATTCATACATCACTGCATTGTCAATTGGTCAAGAAAATATTTTTCTGAAATCCTTCTCGCTTAACCAATTCTGACTTAACATGTGTTCCCTTTTTCAGGTGAGTTGAGATTGCCACAGTTAAACATCTGAGGTAAGATTTGCCACATCCACATCTAAAAGGTCAGGTAAGAGTCACATACAGTGACTGCTAGGCTGTGAAAATATGGGTCATACAGGTGTCTTTCATGTTCTGATACCCATGAGCCCTGAGTAGCCTGGCTCACTATTGGATGTCAATACAGGGTAGGGCATGGGGCCTTATGACCACTTACTGACTCGGGCACATAACTATAATTACACCTGTCTAGACACCAGGCCATTTGCCATCCGTACATTTGAACCTCTATAATAACGTTCAGATTCCATGAAACACCATGTTACTTTGGCTAATGATGAATATACCAAATGTCAGGGTTAATCAGTTATTGTCACCTTTGTTTTGGTAGTTGGAACTAGAGTTATCCAGTACCTCAATTATGTAGTTATGTATACATAAACTCCTCTCCATTTGTGCTTTGTGAGAAATAGTAACACTTAAAGTGTATTGTATTACACAGATAGATGTATATACAGATGACTTAAAATGAGTCCAACTATAGCACCTCTCTGGGATTATCAATGCCTTTGATATATATATTCATATAGATTGTAGTTACTTGACATGGTTTTGGTACTTACATATGTGTAACCCTTCAATGGTGGCATAATGCCTAAAGCATTATGTCCTTGGTCATCATGATGCGAATAACTCGCCAGTGCTGCATTCAATCATCATGCCGACCTTATCGGATTGAGACACTCCAAATCGGTCGGCATGATGTACCAATGTAGCACCAGCAAGTTACTCCCTGGGGCTGCATTGGTGCATCATGATGACAAATATCATCTTTGTTCTACATCCGTCCTTAAAGGGTTAAAACATGCAGTGGGAGTCAGCTAGATGAACAGTAGATGCATCTATTAGATGCTCGTCAAAAACAACTACCAGTACAAAGCACTTCAGACAACGATGCTATTTTAAACAGTCGCTGCATTTCTCATTGGATACAGATGCATTAATGCCTCAAAACATAAAAGATATTGCAATGGCTATGAACATTAAGAATGAGCACAAATGCTATTTATTCAGTCGACACCTAGAGGGAATGCAAAATTGTAATCCTTCGTTGTTACCACAATAAGCCCAGTTCAATTTGGGGTCAGGGGATCTGTCCTGATGAATTATGCATGCATTTATTGACAGCCCTGAATGTGATCATTCAAGATGGAGCCCTTAATTATGTTTCATGAGTTTAGGTCAGATTGGAAATTTGCCCTCACCAAAGGGAATCAGTGATGTAATCAAAAAAGCTTTAAGAACACTTGAAGTAAAGGTGTATCGTTTTAGAGGAGTAATACAAATTATGCTTAAATTTAAGATTATTTGTTGATGGATGCAGCTACATATTTTTGGGATGTAAAATATTACTTACAAACATATTATAGATCACAATGACATGTTAATATCAGTGAAAGACGGACATCACACTACTTTACATTGCATAAGGGGCGTTTCTGCTTTTAACATGACACTCTGTTTCTATTTCAACTTCGATGAGCTGTTGGATAAGAGTACTGTGTTTTTCATGAGTGTTAGCTGTCACATTTGAAGTGAATAAAGATTAAAAATATGACAACTTTGAAGAGGCCTGTTGCCCTTGGTAATTGAAGAATCCATTGAAGGTCACCAGTATTCCCCCTAGTAGAATTATACACCTCTCTCCTGTACCATAACACTGGCCGTTTACTGCTTTTTCTAAAATGGAAATAAAAGGCTGTTAAGCTCCCGGCCCAGGGTAGAGGGTAATGGCTAAGTTGTAGCAGACTAAGTAGTCAGGTCTGCTGGTCTCTAATGAGGCTTCTGCTGTGAGCATGAACCTCTACCTTGGTCAGGCTTCTATTGAAAGCTGGCCATGGTATACTGGAGGCAAGTATGTCCCTGCTTTTACTGCAGAATAGAATATCTTCTTTGCCCAAGTAAATATGTAAAAATTTCACCCAAAACCGAGTAACAAAGGAAACCCAAAGTCCTGCTTAATGAGATTGTAGACTTTCCCTGTAAACAGTTAGGCTAGTACACACCATGGGGATGGCCCTGATTTGGTGCCAGTACAACTACCATTGTCACAGTTTACAACCAAATGCAACCATAAGTTACCCCAATCCTACATGATTTTGAAGGCGTCGAGTCAGTCTGGCAGCTGAAGATGAAGAAAAACTATGAGTTTATCTCTTCAATATGGTGAGAGAGATATTTCCTGTTTGTTGTAATTTTATGTCTGCTTCATTTTCACACCATTACATTCAGTGGCACACACCGTAGTAAATCAGGCTCCTTTCTTTAAACATATTAACATATCCTACAGCTTGTTGGCATTGCCTCAAATGTGTAATGGAAAGTTTTTCCAACCTTAGTTTTGTATTTCATAATAGCAAACTGTAGTTCTTCATTGATCATAATATTTTTGAGGGTCATCAAATGATTTGAATACTTAACTGGTGTAAAATGATTTGAAGTTGTCTGGAGTTGTAGGGGAACATTAACTTTGCCAGTTTAACCAGTAGCCCTATATCACTCCCCTCATCATATATATGATTACCTAGTCTAGTAACAGACATTTACACATGGCTACCATCAGTTGGTAAGCCCTTTAATAGGCACTACCCTGGCCTCTGCTTTCCCCGCCTGTCAGGTCCCCTGGCAACACATAATCTGACAGACTCTTGTCATTATGATAAACCTAAAGTAGGGCACAACTACTTGATGAAAAGACCATCTTCAATTGATTATATTTGTAACAAGTGTTTGATGAGAGTGATTCGCCCTAACCAATTTTGCAGAACATCAAAATAATCAATTGCTTCTTTCTGCTTGGGAGACGTCATGAGAACTTTCATGAAATTAACAATTACTGTTATTTGTAAAGCTTCATCGTTGCGCTGGTCGTTTGGTGGACAGGGATAAAAACAATTGCTTTGTACAGAATGTGGCTGTTCAATGCCCCTGACAATGACTTAGAAGGAGATAGAATAATGCCCTAACTTTGGGTGCATTGGATCAAGGTTCTCAACAATGAGCATTTCTTCTGTTCCATTTCAAATTTTTTAGCCTTTCAACCAAGATCATATTGAGTATGAGAAAAACCCACTAAAAGTTGCACTGCATGCATTGCTGAATGTATATCCCACTTTTAGAGTTTTTGATAAAATACTGCACTGCATCCTTTGTCCAAAAAAGGGAAAACTTTTCCCCAGTCTGTCTCAAAATGTAGTAAAATGTGCTTGCCTCCTTCAACACCAAAAATCAACATGCACATGATTGGAAGACAATTTTGTGTCAAATTGCTGCTGCTGTTAAATGTTTAGGAAGCGGTACACCATATACTTGAGTGTAAAACTACATCATGTACTTTCACCATATATAAAGGATGGCAGTAAATGTTTCAACCTCATTTTAATGGTACAGAAGAGATGCAATGTGAATTATTGTAAGTGATCATTATCTGCCTCATTATGGGCAGTAGCAGGAGAGCCTCGTCAGCTTTGTAACACCACCTACCACTTTGTAACACCACCTACCACTTTGTAACACCACCTACCACTTTGTAACACCACCTACCACTTTGTAACACCACCTACCACTTTGTAACACCACCTACCACTTTGTAACACCAGCTACCACTTTGTAACACCAGCTACCACCAGTTAGCCCCTGACCTCTTATAACGGGAGCTGACACCATTCATCCCCTGATATCCCCTTATGACGGGCAGGAACCATTAACTCTCTGACATCCATGTAAGTGAAGCGTAAAGGGCTAAGTACGGCGGCAGGATTCTTTTGATGTGATTTATTGCTAGCCTATCAATGACACATGCTCTCATTACCCAGGAAACTAGGGTGAGAAAGGGTGAGACTAGTGCAAGCATACCCATAGAGCTAGGTAGGGTGAGCCCTGTGTGAGGAAGCTCACCCTATGTGCTAGACTGGGCAAGCCTTGTGTCTCTAGCCTCCTCTGCCCAAACCCACACTGGGGGTGACCCTCTGGTCTGTGTGCTGAGACACTACCTTACCCAAGGTCACCCTAGCATGCACACCAGTAGTTAGTAGTAGGTTGTGTATTGCCATGGTGAATAGAGGTTCCTTAATATGGCCACCAACACAGATCTGATAGTATAGTGGTCATCACTGCCGCTTTGTGTGTGAAAGGATCAGGGTTCAAGACTCGACCATGTCAACCTACACACCATTTTATCTTTAATTGTCTTTTTTACTAACCTAACTTTACAATTGTCAACAAAATATGTCTCACTGGTCTATTGTTCTTATGCTACTGCAAGCCCCTGTTCCAACTCTTCCACAGTGCCACACAGTCCCAGCCATCAAGCCTGGATTTTAGGCAACATGGCTAGGGCTAGCAAAAGATTCAGGCTTGTGTGAGGGCAATGCTAGGAACAAAAGGTTAAAACATTCCAATGTACAACATATATAGGTTCCTTAGATATCACAACCTCGTACACACATGGTAGTCTAGTGGTCATCACAGTTCCCTTGTATCCCGAAGGTCCAGTGTTCGTGACTCGGCCATGTCGACCTTCCCACCATTTTATTATCAATTTTCTATTTTTATGAAGAAAAAATGGTGGGTAAGTTGACATGACCGAGTCATGAACCCTGGACCTTTGGGGTACAAGGCGTCGGTGTTAACCACTATACTATAGTGTGGGTGTGAGGGGGTGATATATAAGTAACTGATAAATATTGCACATTGTACAACCCCACACCTTGTGCAAGCCCTTACCTACCTCTCACCCAAGTGCCCCCACCACCAGCTGGCCATGGGTGGGCATGTGGAAGGGCTAGGGCACCTCACCCAAGGCTCACACTACCTCACCCCTTGTTCTAGGCACAAAAGAAGTTTGCCCTAGCTGGCACTAGCATGCACTAGCCTCACCCCAGTTTCCTGGGTAGGACCCTGAAATTGTATGCAGAGACAACGCATTGTGCAATAAGTGTGCTAGGCTTTTTTTGGTATGAGATGGTAAAAGTGCCAATCCTGTTTATTTATACTGGATATGAAAAACAAAATTCACTTGTAATTAGGTCTATACATGGAAAAAAGTCATGAAAAATATATCATGATCACCAGTAGGTGTGTATACAAAACATAATTATACAATATGTTCTTATTACTTTTACCTTGGCTAGGTGTACAATGTAAGCATTCCACCTCCCTGGCTTTTTTATATGACTGGTTGAGAGCTGAGGACCCCTTCATGCAGAGCTTCCCTATTTCATTAAATCCTGGCTCTCAATATTCTTTGACTAAAAAGGATTTTCTAACAATATTGGCACGAGGCTGGATGACATGCATAACGTTTAAACAAATATGCATTACACGGGCTGAAACTGCCCAAAATGTCCTTATAATGTCTTTATACATCTTGTTATATTACTGGCTGGAATTATGCCAACACGTTGTTATAAGTGGCTGAAATCGCCACATACTGGATAATGCTAAATTGCTTAATACTTTATGCAATTATACTCGCCGATTACTTGGTTGAAAAATCATGTCGATTGAAATGTGTCGCTAAATAACTGGATACTGTATGTATTACTACACAGCGTATTAGGTTATACCCAAAATAGCAGTATCCAGCCACAATTGGCTCTACTGATTCACTAATGTGAACACTGTGTAACTGCAAAATACATGTTGAATCCATGCTAATATTGCTATACTGTTTGATAAAATGTAATAACAGAAATAATGTCTATCAAACCGCTACAACTTGATATATTATATTCAGGACACTGTATTGATGTCGGCACTCACATGCAAAGACTTTACATCTTTATATACTATCATCAATGTAATGTAGATGATATAACCACCAATCAACGTACTACCTCATTTGAAATCGTACTGTGTTTTGAAAATCATTCTATGAATAAACACTTTATAAACTCAAAAAAACATTCCCCTATTTTTTCCTGAAGTGTGACATCCTGTTTTGCTTAAAGTGCCCAGATCACCGAGCGTTCTACTGTTCTAGTCTAGTGGTTAAGTGTAAGTGGTGATATCCCCTCTTTTATAGTAGAGCCCTCTAGCAGCATTGTTGCATATCTTGCCCAGAAACTTAGGAAATACACTGGGGCTAAGGTGATTCCGCAATGTGTTTTGACGAAGCCTGGTAGTCTTCTTGATTTTCATCATACAATGTTTTAGCATGCATGGCTAATCTACTTCGTCCCAGTGTGCTCATCTCCGCACCACCCTTATCAATACTCCACCATTTCTCTGCCAGCCTGAAACGAGAAGTGTGCTAGAAGATTGTAAAAAGGGAACAGTGTAAGAAACCAATTACCAATCAAAATCATAATATAAATTCCTTGGCAGATATCTCTCCCATGACTATCAAGAGAATGTGAATAACTCTAAATACTGAATTTTTTAATATTTTTTTTTTATACAATATGGGATTGCAGGCCCTTTGATAAAACTTGCAAATATGGCTGTCTTGGTTTTAAAACAATTATCAGTCATAAGAAATAAGAATATTGGGGTAGTGTCTTAAAGCATTGTATCTTTTTTCTAGAATGGATATTTCATACAAGCAGTACAGTTTAATTGTATTCCATCAGCAAGCTTAACAAAGTTATAGCTTCCCAATAAACCGAAAGATTGACACTACCTCGCATGCAACCAAGACAGATACTGCCTCTCTTCATTGGTTCCTGAAGTCCGGCTGAAGTCCTGCTGATGGGAGAACATTTCTGAAAGGTGTTACTCACTGTGCTTCCTCCTAAGATGATCACAATGGAGTAAGCAGAGCATAGAGCAGGCATATATTTTGCTAACATAATGGTTCATTTCTAAGAAAAAATATTCCCAGGATCGGCCTATAGATAAGTAAACAAGCTGAGACATTGTAAGTAGGTCCATACAACCCAATACAGTGAGTGCTAGTTCTGTAATTTTGCCATTTAAAAGCAACAATTCACAACAAGGTTTTAACAAAGACACCAACATTAAGAGAATCAATCTTTTAATCAAACAGCATTCTTTAGTGGCAATGTATCTCCTGAGTGGTGCACTTTCCCTCATTAGGACATACTGACTCCCTTGCGCAGCTCCCCCTGCTCTTGAAGTGCTTTGCAGTGTGATGGCTGACCACTAAATGAACCTGTTCAGACTTGGGAAATAGGCGTTTGAAGTGGGGAGCAGCCTATCAATACACCTTTAAACATAGAAGGAGCAGGAAAAGTTAGGGAAGTCATTTAGAGATGAGGAAGTTAAAGGTTGTGATAAGTAAAGCTGGTTGAACATAGGGAAAAAGGTTAGCTTTGGGGTGATATGTGCAAAGGAGCTGGGCAACATCAAACACTAAGAAATGGTATGAATATGAAATCTAACAGATTGATCAAGGAAATGAGTTAAGTCTAACATTTATGTAGGATCAGTACAAGCACTTTCAGTGAGCATAAAGGCCACTTCAAAGTATGCAAAACTATATAGTGACACTCGAGCCAAATACACCTTTGCTAGGATATTTCCACCTGCCTTATGTACGATAAAGTATACAAATACGACAGAGATACTTACTTTATATGAGAGACACCTATGTCAGAGATCCAACACTGAATCAATGTGATACTGCTGGAAAATACTCATAAGAAATTAAAGTTAAATATATAAAGTGACCCCAGATAAAATATATTACTCTAATGCATAAATTGATGGACTAGTATGATGAATATGTAACATTGTTACCCATCAGAGGTGCTAGATCCTAGAGCTGTTTTATGATAAAATACTGATACAGATTGATAGATCCATGGCTATGTTTGAGTTCAAAATGATTTGTACCAAATGTCCTAATAGCACTGTTAGGTAAAGGAAAACCTACAAGATTAACCGATTATCTAGGCAAAAGTTCATGTCCCATAGTGGACATTCCAGCACCTTTCAAGGGCCATTAGTGGATGTGATAGGATAAATGGTATATATAATGGTGTTTCATAGAGATTGGAGATGGCCTTATCAGCATAGCATAGTGCACCTATCCTGTTACTGCCATCCACATAGGGTGCTTTTATGAGCCTGGAGGTGACACCCTGAGCAGCAATGATTGAGTTTGTGCTAGAGGCTGGGGGTTGGTTAGGCCTGCACTCTGTTAGGGATATCCAAATAGAACTCTCTGCTGAAAGCAATATCTATAAGTATATCTGTTTATGTGTATGTCTATATGTATATCCATCTATTTATCTATCTATCTCTATATATATATATGTATATATATATAGGTATGTATTTATTTACATATATGAAGAGGCCACCATTACTGCATGGACCAACAGCTCAGACTAAGGCAGATACTTCCCCAGTTATCACATGAGCCACTAGGGTGATATATCACCTGTCAGCCAGCACTGACAGGGAGATTCCCCACTATATACTATATGCCAACACAGAGAGGTAGGGTCATGGCACGGAGAAGGTAAGACCATGGTTGTAAGAAACATAGAGGGTGGGGAATGGGGTATTGTAGAAGGTGTTCTGATAAAGAGGGAGAGAGTTGGTATTGTGGTAAGGAGGGGAGTTACAACAGAGGGGTACTGGGGTCATATACACCAAGCAAACACCAAGAAACGCTGAATGGATACCAGAGGGACACTCTGACAAAAGAGTTGGTGATCAGCATTCCTCTATGGAGTCAGACCACCTTGACAACAATGTTATCCATAAATACAGTGTGTCCAGCCCTGTCTTTGTATAAGATAGGGCTGTGTGAGTCCCACCATGTACATATGTATACAGAATCTCACCCACTAGGATGTATTGCATCAAACAGGTGAGATGAAAGGGTTGTGCCAAACCTTCTAAAATTCTTCCCAGTACGAACAAAACAAAACTAAGGCTTTCTTTCCCTAGGCAAAGCCTTAAAGTATCCACAGCCATATTATCTTTTCTTTCACCTACAGCAATGCCGAGGGCTAAAAGTAGGCCCTGACTGGTTTGGATGGGTGCTAAGTGAGGAAGCCACTGATGTTGATGACGTCAGAATAAGGAAGGCATACAACCCTGATCCCTATTGTATTCTGATATTTGGGAGCAGAACTCTGAAATACCTGCTCTAGCAATGGCTAGATTATCTGATGAAAGACATAATTAAAGATTGGAAGTTGTCAAAGATTATCACCACCACCTATCAAATGGTGAGAGTTAGAAAACTACAATTAATCACACCAGTAAAAACAGTGTATGGTGCAATGACAAAGACAGGTGAGTTTCCTGATAGAGGCCAGGGCTGCAGCATCTGACAGGGAACAATCTATTCATCTCAGTGATCCTTAACCCTTAAAGGACAGATGTCGTCAAGACGCACCAATGCAGCTCCAGGAACTGACTCCCCAGTGCTGCATTGGTGCATCATGGCGACCCTTCAGGAGGCTCATCATAAATATTATCATGTTTCCATCACCTGCTTAATTACAACAATAGCTAACACTGTGAATTTCCCTGACCATTTTAACTCCATAAATGGTCAGAAGGACAGACACACAAGCATATAGGCACTAATAAGGGCAGTAAGAACACTACTCTGTCGGGTGACTGGACACCTTAATGACTTGAAACCATCACATTAGTTGGAGTTATAAGACATGACAGCTACCACGATGTAGTAAATGTTCCTGCCACAAGAGGGCCCTGGGCCATAGCAGGATAAGGCACTAAGTGTCAACAGCCCTGGGGGGCACATCACTGGGTGGCAGTACGGTGTAAAGAATAGCGCCAGCCCTGGTCATATTGCTTCTGGGGATATTACTTGGCATTTTTACAACATGATGAGATTTATTCTCTTTACTCTGCAGCTTCCTTCTTAAATCTATGAACCTTGGGATCTAGGTCCCTTGATGCTAGAGTTGGCCATATTGAGATGTTTGACATGTGATACTACCCAAGTACTGATTTTGAAAGCTTTGCCTTATCCACTGTGCACGACTCAGTTCACATATAAGGCCCAAAATATATCCCCAAACCCTTACCACATAAAAGTGCTTTACAACATTGGATCTTGTCACTGTGAATTAGCTGATGCCTCTAAAGATAACCCCATCCTTTTCTGTCCTGCGCAGGAATGGACCTAGCCTAAGAACAAATGACCTCTCAGTCCTTAGGTCTTGCCATTTTACCCTAAGAGCTGTGCAGACAGGTAGGAATATGTTGATAGCTCTAAGAGTAGGAACCTGGTTTGGTAGGACAGCTGCTAAGTGAAGTGCTGCCTGGTGTTAAGGGTGTGAATAGGAGGCAGCCACAGAATGCAGGGTCTAACTGCAGTATCCCATCAAGGAGCGGAACCTCTAATTAAGTAAAGCACTACCAGCAACGTCTGATTTCACACTGAAACTTTTCAACCTTTTGATCTTACACTGAATTGGTTGGGTCACAAAATTAGGAAATTGCTTCAATATTGATAAGTAAAAAGTCTGACCAATATTGCGGATCATATGATATCAGGAGCTTTGTCCAGTCCTTGACTGGAAACTATGGAAGACTAAGGGGACATCTAGTCAGTGTCATACCTTTCGCTTAAACCACCAAATTACCCAGGTAACCACCAAGCCAACATGCTTAGTCACCTTTGCAGCTTGACATAATAGGCAGGGTTCAAGGTCTTCTAATAATCTCTGGGCCCAGTCAATGAGTGTAACAAATTGTTGCACATTAGGGCTGGAATCCCTAGAATCAATATTGTCTGAATGGCATAACATACCCATATTTTGGTGTATCTCTTGCTATGTATCTCATGATATCTACATCACTCAATTCACTTCATGACTTATCCCTGATGTCCGCTGCCATTGCACTGATGAAACTCTACCATCTAGGCATCACTGATTGCTTATTAATGATGCAGTAACAAAAGGAGGGGTTTGGTAGACGTTTATAGCCAGACATCATATAACTAAGAGTAATGCGTGTCAACAAATATGAAGATCTGACATGTCAGATTACCTACACTAGGACCCCATTGATTTATTCGGTTTGTCTCATTAGTTGCCCTAGAAGTAATATCCTACATTACCCTTAAATCACATGCAGAACAGCCTAAGCTGTTTGCCATCCATCTGAAGCTCTCAAATTGTCACATTAAGGTGTTGTCAGCAACTGTAAGTTCTCATGTAAATATGAATCTCCTTCAATATCAATGTGTATTATTCCAAGTTAAACAGTGTTGATAGAGAAGATTTCAAGCCCTATATTCAATGTCTCACTCTCTACTTTAACTGGCAGGTTGCTGCAACTATTCTATCAGTGATTATAATAGGTTAATCATGTGTTTGTAGGAAGGACTAACTAATGTAATACCAACAATACGTCAATCACTGACATTGGCGGGAAATCTGAGAATATGAACTGTGTCCAGTATAATGAGACACATTATGATTATACGACCTTATAAAATGACAGTTTTCATAACTCCCATGTCAAATACATATTGCACTCAAGTAATTGCTTTATATAACATTCTTATATAAAACACCTTTGTAGCAACTGAATAACAGATTATATCACTTTGCATTCACATACAGGCTGTAAGAAAAGATCAACCATATATGTCAGAGATAATGAAGTGATTTGAGAAATGAGAAACCATTTTACCAACTTATTAAAGCTTATCCCATAATGCGTCTTCTATATTTCAATAATTTGCTGTTCTCGTCTCCCCTTGGCTAACACAAATAGGGATGGCAGTGTGCTGATTGGATCCTCTTTGATATCAAGGTCTGCTATAAGTGAATTCTAAAGTGTCAAAAGAGGTGTATATAGGCTACCAAGCCTCCTCCCCCTCAACACCTAGGATGCTCTTCAAATTCATGAATACCCAGCACTGTTAGATATGGTTATGTGCAGGCTTTTTTGCTGAAGAGCAGTGACTTTTCATTTTTAGGTTCCGAATGTGCTGGCATGTACCTTCAAGGCATGCATATTATGTTTAAGAATTAGGCAAGTCGCTAATGACACATATCTGATGTCATATGTTTTATGTTGATTCCTAAATCATCCCTCTTTTGTCTCTTCTGACATGTAAGTGAAGATCATAAGATTGTACCACAATCTCTAATTCCAAAGCGGGGGAAATCTATCCGACTTCAACAGATGCTGATACAGTGCCTATATTCTGCAGTTGACTATTCCAATCTAAGAGTCAAATCAGGACAATGTCAGTCTCTTTTGCTGCCAATCACAATGCCTACTTTCCTATCCTATGATCCCAAAGCACCTTTAAGGGTCACAGCAGAGTCCTGGGACATATGATTTAGCAATATGATTTAGCGTATGAATTATCAAAGAGGGATATGAGTTGTCAGTATGATGTAGGCAGCAGGACAGTTAGATTGTAAAGTTAACAGTTATTTGTAACTGTAAATCATGCTAGGATACTCATTGTGCACAAAAGTTAAGGAAGTCATATACCAAGCGCAAATAAAATGACAGTAGTGTAAATATTAAACTCTTATTCAAATCAGTGTATAACCCTTGCATTCAAATGGATTGACACTATTTAAATATAAAGTTATCCCACAAAATAGCACAATATGGTAAGAAGGAGTTCTCTGAACCTCTCAAGCATTCTCATCAGTAAATAAAGGCACATCACTAAGGTATCTTACACAGTTACTTCATTAGTGACATTTTCGATCTCATCTAATGACAAAACTGGATGATATTTGTCAATACTTCAATAGCTGTAATTTATATCATCAGGAATTCTTAGCATACTAAGATACCAAACCCAAAGAGGTTAACCCTTAGGCCACATATTTTGTTAATGCTGAATGTCCTTTTTATGCATGATGCCTGAATGCAGCCCTGGTGAGAAACTTATCAAGGCTACATTCCTTGTTATAAGGTATCAAGATGCATACAACCTTTAGATTAAGTGCACTGAAGGTGATCACACTGAGATACCCATTATACAAGGTTTTAAACCCTTTAAGGATGCATGTCGCTAAACAATGTCATGTTACTCACCAGAGCTGCATTTTTCCATCATGAGGACCAAGGGCAAAATGCATTAAGGTATCATGCCATCCTTAAAGGGTTTAGATAAAAATTACCTAGCAAAAATTCAAAAAAACTATGCAGGACCCTTAAGTCAATCAGACTCATACTATCTATCCCCCTTGAGTCTGGATTATGTGGTGTTGAAATGTTTTACATGTTTGTGTCTAGATTGCAAATACTGTCTCTCTCACCTTACTCTGTTGGCTGCACTTCATCGTATCTGAAAACATGTCCCCAATATCCCTTATAGACTTAGAACCTACCTTGTGATGCTATGAAGACCTTAACCGCTTGTTATTGGTATTGTACAATTTGTGGCATAGATCTGTCAGAAGTGTCGGAAAAAATCTTTCAGATGAAAGATGAACCACAAGGTAAACCTGAAATCTTGTCAACAGAATTATGTTGTATAGTGTACAGCACTTAGCAACACCCATCAGTGGATGTCAGTGGCTAAATGGTGGATAGTGTTACAAAGTGGTTGGACAGGGCCAGGTTTTAAGACCAGATAACATGCCTATCCTGTTACTGCCTTCAACAGAGGGTGCTTTTATGAGCCTGGAGGTGACACACCTATCCTGTTACTGGGCAGTCCACAGAGGGTGTTTTTAACAGCACAGAATGACACCAAGAGCAGCAGCCAATCATTTTTCAATGCATTAGATTCTTCACGGTTTGGGCGCTACTCTGTCAAGGATATCTAAGGAGAACTTTCTGATGAAAACAGTTGTAAGAAGGAATCCTCAGTAGAATGTCTGTTGCAGACATCATCCTTTATTATGCCAACTCAAAGTGAAAGCTGTTCAAAGAACGAACATCAAGATATATTTGCACACCTCTTGTTTACTGCATATAGCTAGTGGTATAAAAAGGTTATAGGGGTATTCAATGAAGGAAGCCTATATAGCTCCCTTTATTGTATTCCCCATACAGCTTTGTAGAATACATATAACTACTACTGGGGGGGGACCGATTAGGAGGCAGCCAGCAGGTTATTTCACAGAGGTAAAGGAGATGGCATTTGCTGCCCTTTGATATAGTACAACTCACACATAAATTCTTACATTTGCCGTTGACAATGTAGGATTATAATGATAAGTGACATAAATAGCATTTTACTAAAAGAATCTAAAGTAATGCTAAAATGTTGTTTTAACTTGATTTCAACTCTCTTTCCATACTCATGAATTATTTGTTCTTTTCATTATAGATAAAGTCATTTCTATTTTATTGTGATATGAACAGAATGTATTGTCCTCTTCCAGTAATGCTCTTTCATGTCATAAACTTATTGTACCTTTCTATTGAGCATTTGGTGGAATATTTCAGATGCAGGTATGATGCAATATGGAAGAAAAAATGTTAACAATTATAAATGTCTAACCTATGCCCAACCCTTTTTGCTGACCATGAATCTGCCTCATGTTCCTGCTGGCCATTGGACTGAAAAGCTGTAAATGGCCACCCCATTAATCTAACTACAGCAGCCTCTGGTCTCCTGACATTGTCACAACAACCTGCCTTCCTGCCTGAACGACACAAGCACAGTCAAAACCTCCAGCATACCAGCCTATACAGGACTGTCCCAAGAAACACAAGCAATTCACCTGTATGGCCAATAGAGGCAAAACCTGATTACACATTTTTGATACTCCCAATCACTCTTTCTCAATACCTTACCCTGTAACTGCAGTGTACTTTGTATATTCCATGAAAAGTTCTGTAGGGCTGAAAGACATCTCTGAACAAGGTTCATCATACATTTAATATTCTACTTCAGCTCAACAAACTCGTCGAGTGGCTACTTCAATTGATTCTTTACCATTTCCCTGCCAGTCTGATATCAGAAGTATTCTAGAAGCTTATCTAAACAGAGGTGTCTAAGAAACTGTTGCTAATTAAAAGTCTGATACGAATTCCTTAGCAGATATTTCTCAACTAATCATGAAGAGTGTGTGAACTATTTTAATTAAAGAGAAAGCTTTAATTAGCTACTGTCACTCTGTCCTTGTAACTGTCATATTAAGGATGATTCTGACAAACTAGCGGCGGTATCCTGTAGAGTTGTTCAGAACCTTTAAAGACACACTAATTTAAACCCAGCTGGTTGATGTTCCTAGATATTTTTGAAACTCACTGACTCTTCCTAGGATTTAGAGCCAGGCATCTTGAGTCACGTTTGTCCACAAGCCATAAAGTGTCCACTGGGTCCTCACAGGTCAAGGAAAGACACAAGGTGCTGTTAAAATGAATTGTGTTTTTACTCAAAGAATAATTTCTTTGCCACATGGATGTTTTCACCAGACAAGCCACTTTAGGGCCCAAACAGATAAGAAAGACAATTTTCAGATTATTGAAAATTGTAGGTTACATCTATTCTATTAAGTACTATATATCTCCAGGCTGGGAGATTCACTTTCTTAATGTACTTAGATCTGATAATGGACCTGGCAAATCTCTCATCTTGAGAAACAAATGAAGTTCATACAAAAAGTTCAATAATGGGTGTGGACACTTTGTAGCATTTGGACAAAATGTGACTCCACAAGGCTGCTGGCTGCTAACAGCATTAGCATGTTTTTTTAGTTAAATTGTCAATGGTTCATGTCTATAGATTAGAATGTTCCATTTGCATAATATGTTGGATATTCATTTCTAAGTTATCATATAAATTATAACGATAACCCAATCTGGTACAAACATCCGTCCTTAAAGGGTTAATATGTATTACATGGCTCCAATAACCTGTGGGTGTGGTAGTGGAATTAACTATGTACTGTTTGGGAGTGACCTTACCAATAAGACCTAAGGTTACATTAAAGCCACAGTTTCCTAAACCCTACCTAACGTGTCTCACGCCTGAAGTCAAGACTGTATTAAGGTTTGTAGCTTTAGTGTAGAGAGAGAATTTTCACCAATCTTAGCTCTTACATTTGTTCTCTAAGCTGAGAGCTCAGTGTTGGTTCAAATGTTCCTATACTGTGCTTATGATATGTACTATCTACTAACCATAAAGGTGCAAGAGCGAAAATGAGAAAAGCCATAGTTTCTCCCCGTTAAATAATAAGCTTATGAAGAGTACCGTAGGGTATTACTGGCAGGGGGGGTATTACTGGCACCCTGGCAGTGTTGTGTGTATTGCTTGCTAGGCAATTCGGCTCAGGCTAGCAGATGATTATTCAAGATATTTTGGAGACCTATCCCCTTACCCTAAAAGACACAAAATTTGGAAATAAAACTTTGTGATAGGGAAGATTCACATTAAAATTATGATCATTGAATCATTAAGGTCAAGATTGATGCAGTGATAGCTTTTACCAAGATGTAAGAGGAATTGGATCTAGATTCGCAGCTTCATCTATATGAGTTTTCGTAAACCGTAAGCAGAATTCCATGGCCAATTTATGTCCTCTGTCTGCCAGAACAATCAATTTTGAACCTGGTCTCAATGCCCCCAAGATGGCGGGGGTGCCAGTAATACCAACAGATTTGTACAGTTGTGGGTATTACCGGCACCTGTCTTGCCATCATCCTTTCTACTTAAGATGAACATGATAATGATCAGTTATTGATTCCTTCTTTGACACTGCATGGTAGATTTATATATTTGGTTTAAGAGCAGAGCTGTTTCCTTAGTAATTTGGATTATTTGGGTATCTGGCTTTTTGTAAGGAAAGCATAAGGGTGCCAGTAATACCCCCAGCCATGCCAGTAATACCAACAAAATCCTGAATTATAAATTCATAAATATTCATATGACAACATATATTATTTTGCCTATAACTGATGGAAAATGTGACAAAGCCCATGCTCGATGCATGGGAAAAGAGAAATTCTAAAAAAAATCTCACAGAAATTGCACCAGGGGGAAAACTCCTTGGGGTGCCAGTAATACCCCACGGTACTCTATGCTTTTGGTATACATCTGCAGTAGGAGCCACCTCAATGATTAGTAAATGCATTAGATAACCGTACCACATTCCATTCATTCCACTGCCAGTGCATGGAACGTCCAACAACTGCATCTTGCATTCAATATGGAAGCAATAATGCCTAAAACATGACATTACTGCAATGGCTATGTAAATTAAGAATGAAGTCAAATGCCATTCTTTTGGTGACTATCTAGGGAAAATGTAAAACTGTGATCCTTGGCCTTTCCTAAAATTAACTCAACTCAATTTGGGGTGAGGGAATTCCTCCTGATGAATTATGGATGCATTTATTAAAATTCTTGAATGTGATCATTCCGGATGAAAAAATTAATTATTAGCTTTTGCCAATTCCCGTTAAGTTTTAACATTTGACCTCACCAGTCTGAAACAGTGATGCAATAAACACCTTAAGAACACTTGTAGTGGATGGAACTTCCAACTACTATTTTATTGGGGCATAGAGCATATATTACAAACAGATTGCAGATCATAATAACATACAAATAACAGTTAGCAATGCAGCATCACTCTACTTTTAACTGTATCAGGGAAATTTCTGTTTTGAACATGGCATTTGTCTCTATATACAATTTGACCTCACCACGGCATTTGAATTATTTCTTGAAAGCACCATAAATTTACTTAAATGCTAACAGTCATGTGGTGTAAACTATTAAATGACAATCTGTGACAATGAGGACAAAATCCCAGTGGGGTCTCATATGACAGCCCACTAAGAGGACCATATGGCCCCATTAGGCAATAATGGCCAGGTCAGATCCTCTACTCACTTCACAAGTCATGGTAGTGCAGGCGTTTGGAGACTCATTGCATGGTAGCAATTCTACCAATTTGTAACACCATCTACAACCATTTACCCTCTGACCTCCCCATAATGGGCACCGGAACTTTTTATCCTCTGATATCCCCTGGCTCTAGGCAAAAACTGATTACCCTCTGACCTTTCCAATACTGTGAGCTGACACCCTCCTTTGATATCCACTTACAGTTGGCAGAAACTGTTTAACTTCTAACGGTCAAGTTACTGGCCTAGGAATGGTAGCCGGATTATTCTGATACAACTTACAGCTAGCCTATCAATAACAGGTATTCCGATGACCTTGCACTAGACTGAGATAGCTCTGCAATGTCCTCCCATCACTGTGCTTGCAGTTCTAACTAGATTAGCTAGTGATGATTATTGATATTATAATTAGTTTCTGCATAGGAAGGTTTATTATATGATTGGGGCTCTCATCGTGCTTTTTTTGGATAACACAGTTCTGTTATCACACAATAACAGGCACTCCTCGTTCCAAATTTCGACTTAGTTAAAATTGTGCGTTTCGTCGAAGGATCAAACCCGGGGCCGCAAGACGATGAGTCCGACGCCCTATCTACTAGACCGTGCCGGCCATACAGAAGAAGGGGATAAAACAAGAAGTCTATAGACACATTCCAAGCCCTCTAGCTCTTTTATTAACAGAGATACAGCAACTTTTACACTTTTTGTTATAACCCTTCTCCTAAAATCAATTTTTTTAATAATTTCTTTTTTACTTTAAAGGTAGAAGTTGGACTTTACTTACCTATTTGTTAAAATAGTTCTTGGGATTTTTTTTCACATACATGGCTCAAACTCCTGACTTATGTTGTTTTAGGATAGAGGAAGGACAAATCAGAAAGTTCTTAATATATTTAAACAAGTTCATATTATTGAAAGGTATATATCTCAGCTCCTTGGAACACTTTTTGATACATCTCTAACCCTAGCGGTTCATTTTTTATTGCCTCACGAACTCGATTGTCCGTTTTCGGGTGACTCCGAGACCAAAACAAGGTGATTATGTACATAATGTTTAGAGTACATAACAGCAACTAATAACTTTGTTTACAAACTGGGACAACATATATCTTAAGGCATACCAAGAATGGATACCCTCAGAAAAATAGTTTTTGAGATACGGCTCGATGAATATTGAAGATTTATCAAAAATATTAAAATGTTAACAACATACTCTCATTTTACCCTAGTTCACTCAAAATGGTTCAATTAATTGTCAAAATCACTCTACAATGTCCTGATGGTATATACTTTAGGAAATATGGACCATTAGGATCCTTCGTGGAACCTACTTAGCACAGTACTGGCCTAAAAAGCGGCTATTTCACCTTATTTCGGTCTCGGAGTCACCCGGGTGACTCCGGGACCAAAATAAAATATTGTATAAACTTACAAATTAGTGGAATCATCAGATTTCTGGTTTAGAGCATTAGAGGGGGTGGATAGGAAGCAGTGGCACTAAAGATAACTAAAATATATAGGATATCATCAATTCTGTGTGGGTTTTACTATTATCAGCAAAGGGAGTGACTCCGGGACTAAAATAAGAGGGTGACTCCGGGACCAAAATAAGTATCACCATACACATTTGGTCCTGTAGGCTGGAATATTAGATTTTTTTCAAAATGTATTTTTTCTTGCAAAAGACACAACAGCTACCTCACGATCTGGGATACAAGGGATACTGTTTGGATCTTGTTTATTTACTGTATAGTGGTATCAAAATGAAAGGACATTTGAAAATTTTGCTGACAATATACACTTAAATGGCTGTGGAGAAAAAAATATGGTACATATCTAGTGAAATCCTTGTGAATCAATTGACTATACCATAGGCCTAATAGAAAATGATATTAGGGATAGGCTGTTACTGTCTTAGTAGACATGGGAGACATGTAAAACATGTCATTTACAGGGTTTTTGACGTTTTTAAGGGTTTTTGGGCCTTTGGAGGGCCTAAAAGCAAAAAAATATTTGGCCAATACACAAAAAAAGAGAAAAATCCCTAATTGTTGGGATGTTTTCTCACATATACCAAATTTTTGAAGAAATTGGTGCAAAACTGGTTTATTCTGTAGGGCTATAAGCCTGAAAAGGGCCAGAAATAGCCAAAACAACATAGGTCAGAGGTTTGAGCCACTGTATATGGGCACTTTGAAAAAAGTCCGTTTCCACACAGACTTGATCCGGGGACCTCTGGTGTGTGAGGCGGACGCTTTAGCGCCCATTCATATCTGGCCATGGTAAAAGGGTAGGGAAACGCTGCCTATATTGAAGTATACAGGGGAGCGGTTAGTAATGAAAACACTAATACTATAGGTAAAAGGATGTCCCCCCTCAGGTTCAAACCGGGGACCCTCGGCGTGTGAGCCGAATGCGCTAACCGCTCGGCCACAGCAGATATAGTGCAAAGCAGGGGAAACGGTGGTTAGGTTCCAGTCTATCTAATGAATGCCCCCCGCGCTCAGGTGCCAAAGCCTTTTTGTATCGTGTCCTCTCATTGGCTGTCCCGTTTAAACTTCACCAATCAGCGATCAGGTTGGTGGGATGTCAAAACCAACATGGCACTCACCTTGCTCGATATAGTCCATGTAAATATCCTTCGAAATGGCCAAATTAGGATGAATTTAAGGTAATTAATTACATTTGAGTTGAAATATTGTATAATAAACCTAATAATATATGGATAACGGGCACACTCTGGGCTGTATACCTATATGACACCCTTGGCGCTGCGCGCCTCGGGCGTTATATAGGTATACATCCCATAGTGTGCCCGTTATCCATATATTATTGGTTAACTATTTATATTCATATCTTACTACCCTTAATACAAATTCTGGGAATGAACCTGTTATTAGATATAGACCTTTAATGTACACTCGTAGGTCCAATTATAAAAAGGTATATCTAATAGCCACGCTATGCATGAATACAGGCAATCTATTTTTCTATTTCTTATGTATAAAAGACATAAAGACGTTGATTATCATCCATTATTTTATTATCATTCACTTATTAAAATGTGAATTTAAAGTTATCAACGCTGGTTGGTCCACCCATTGTTGCGACTGAAGTTCATAAAGTATGTAATAAAAATATCTGAGCTTGAACTTGAATGACTTCCCCAAAGGAGAACAACATTAGGTTGACTGTATCCACTGTGCAGAAGTTACTGGCCAAAACGACTCCCCAAAACCTAGCACTAAATACCCTTTTACAAAATCAAATCATGCTACTGTGAATCAATTCATGCCCTTGACATGAAAACACCCAGCAGAATAAAATCATATTTGCTACTTTTAGAGGTAATCTCATCCCATTCTGCAAAATGGGATCTACCCTAATAGTTACTAAATCTCAGCTTAGAAGCGTTACCCTTTCACCCCTAGAGCAATCCAGACAGACCAGAGCAATGTTGATAGGTGAAAGGGGAGGGACCTGATTTGGTAGGACAGCCTCCAAATGAGGTGCCCCTTGGTGTAAATGGTGTGAAAGTGAGGCAGCCACAGAATGCAGAACTGCAGTCCAGCATTAATGACATGAACTCCTAATCTGAGGCCATTCAAACAAATGAAGTGGTCTCAGATCACTGCACATATCATAAATATTGGGATTTGGGGATTTTTTTTATTTTTTTTCAAAAAGATTTTTGATGAAAAAAAGGTAGACAAATAATTGCATATTTGCTATTGAAATTGGCCTAATATAGAAACAGCAAATTCTGATTTCAAACCTTTTTATCTTGCACTGAATCATTTGATTTAGCTCTTGAACAAAAATGAATTGTGTACAGAAACTGTGATTAGATCTAGCTTAAACTTCTTGGCCTTATATCTCTTCTTAATCCTAATGGAATCAATATTTTCATCACCAAAAAGTGGAAAGAAGAAGTCATTAGTTAAGTGAGTTTGAACACTCTGCCTAATAAATTCTAACCTTATCTAAATCGTCAAACACCTCTTCGCCTTTCATTGGACATGGAAATAGGTCTACTTTATGGATTGCATTTCATATAGAGACCTGTAGGCTGTTCATCTTTCTCAACTTAAAAAATACAAAGATTTTCTGACTTCCCCCTCCCTCCCACATCAGGTGATTTCTTGACCATCTTCTACCATGCATTCCCCACCAATTTGTAGGCTTCTTTAGCAGATATCCATATCTAACCCGTTAGTGCCTCTAGTGCCTCTTTACCCATGCTGCTTGGTCACTGTAGAAACACTGAAGAGTAAGCTCATCTGTAAAGGTGGATGGATTGGGGTGATTACACAGTATTAATAGGGGGTTAAACATTGAGAATGTTTTGGTGGATATGGCCATTTATTTTGTAGCGCACTAATGGTTTTTGGATATGACGGTCTTAAGGAAATACTGTTTTTATGATATGTATTACTAGGCTATCTACATATTGAGTTAGCCTAGTCGCATCAACATAGTTAGCCTAGTCTTCAATGTTTTTTACAGGCTTATTTCTATATTATTGAATTGATTTAATGAGATTAGTAATTGCCAGATTGACCACACATACTTGTATTAAGATTCTACCAACTATCATGTAAGAATATCACTATAATATTTACAAAACAAATAGACAAAATCTTTTTGGTTTGCTCACCATCAGCCATATTGCAGTGCAGTGCTGTATTCATACATCACTGCATTGTCAATTTGGCTAAGAAAATATTTTTCTGAAATTCTTCTCGCTTAACCAATTCTGACTTAACACCTGTTCCCTTTTTCAGGTGAGTTGAGTTTGCCACAGTTATACATCTAAGGTAAGGTTTGCCTCATCCACATCTAAAAGGTCAGGTAAGAGTTTGTTCCTAACACATACAGTGACTGCTAGGCTGTGCAAATATGGGCCATACAGGTGTCTTTCATGTTCTGAGTAGCCTGGCTCACTATTGGATGTCAATACAGGGTAGGGCACGGGGCCTTATGATCACTTACTAACTCGGCACATAAGTATAATTACACCTGTCTAGACACCAAGCCATTTGCCATCCGTACATTTAAACCTCGATAATAACTTTCAGATTCCATGAAACACCATGTTACTGTGGGTAATGATGAATATACCAAATGTCAGGGTTAATCAGTTATTGTCACCTTTGTTTGGCTAGTTGGACCTAGAGTTATCCAGTACCTCAATTATGTATACATGAACTCCTCTCCATTTGTGCTTTGTGAGAAATAGTAACACTTAAAGTGTATTGTATTACATAGATAGATGTACATACAGGTGACTTAAAATGAGTCCAACTATAGCACCTCTCTGGGATTATCAATGCCTTTGATATATATTCATATAGATTGTAGTCACTTGACATGGTTTTAGTACTTACATATGTGTAACCCTTCAATGGTGGCATAATGCCTAAAGCATTATGTCCTTGGTCATCATGATGCGAATAACTCGCCAGTGCTGTATTCAATCATCATGCCGACATTATGGGATTGAGACACTCCAAATCGGTTGGCATGATGTACCAATGTAGCACCAGCAAGTTACTCCCTGGGGCTGCATTGGTGCATCATGATGACAAATATCATCTTTGATCTACATCCGTCCTTAAAGGGTTAAAACATGCAGTGGGAGTCAGCTAGATGAACAGTAGATGCATCTATAAGATGCTCGTCAAAAACAACTACCAGTACAAAGCACTTCAGACAATGATGCTATTTTAAACAGTCGCTGCATTTCTCATTGGATACAGATGCATTAATGCCTCAAAACATAAAAGATATTGCAATGGCTATGAACATTAAGAATGAGCACAAATTCTATTGATTCAGTCGACACCTAGAGGGAATGCAAAATTGTTATCCTTCGTTGTTACCACAATAAGCCTAATTCAATTTGGGGTCAGGGGATCCGTCCTGATGAATTATGCATGCATTTATTGACAGCCCTGAATGTGATCATTCAAGATGGAAACCTTAATTATGTTTCATGAGGTCAGGTCAGATTGGAAATTTGCCCTCACCAAAGGGAATCAGTGATGTAATCAAAAAAGCTTTAAGAACACTTGAAGTAAAGGTGGATTGTTTTAGAGGAGTAATACAAATAATGCTTAAATTTAAGATAATTTGTTGATGGTTGCAGCTACATATTTTTGGGATGTAAAATATAACTTACAAACATATTGTAGATCACAATGACATGTTAATATCAGTGAAAGACGGACATCACACTACTTTACATTGCATAAGTGTGTTTCTGCTTTTAACATGACACTCTGTTTCTATTTCAACTTCGATGAGCTGTTAGATAAGAGTACTGTGTGTTTCATGAGTGTCAGCTGTCACATTTGAAGTGAATGAAGGTTAAAAATATGACAACTTTGAACAAGCCTATTATTTTTTGTAATTGAAGAATCCATTGGAGGAGACCAGTATTCCCCCTAGTAGAATTATACACCTCTCTCCTGTACCATAACACTGGCCGTTTTGAAACAAGTTAAAAAATGTCTTTATCCAATTCCCCTTGCACAGCCACTGATACTTTACATAATGGAGGGAATTATTTCTTTTGTGTCACCTTACTGCTTTTTCTAAAATGGAAACAAAAGTCTGTTAAGCTCCTGGCCTAGGGTTGAGGGTAATGGCTAAGTTGTAGCAGACTAAGTAGTCAGGTCTGCTGGTCATTGATAAGGCTTCTGCTGTGGGCATGAACCTCTACCTTGGTCAGGCTTCCATTGAAAGCTGGCCATGGTGTACTGGAGGCAAGTACGTCCCTGCTCTAGCTGCAGAATAGAATATCTACTTTGCCCAAGTAAATCTGTAAAGATTTCACCCAAAACCGGGTTACAAAAAGAAACCCAAAGTCTGCCTTAATGAGATTGTAGACTTTCCCCAAACAGTTAGGCTAGTACACACCATGGGGATGGCCCTGATGTGGTGCCAGTACCACCACCATTGTCACAGTGCACAACCAAATGCAACAATTAGTGTCCCCAATCCTACATGATTTTGAAGGCGTGAAGATGAAGAGAACTATGAGTTTATCTCTTCAATATGGTGAGAGATATATTTCCTGTTTTTTGTAATTTTATGTCTGCCTCATTTTCACACCATTACATCCAGTGGCAAACACCTTGGTTAATCAGGCTTCTTTCTTAAAACATAATAACATATCCTACAGCTTGTTGGCATTGCCTCAAATGTGTAATGGAAAGTCTTCCCAACCTTAGTTTGATATTTCATAATAGCAAACTGTAGTTCTCCATTGATCATAATATTTTTGAGGGTCATCAAATGATTTGAATACTTAACTGGTGTGAAATGATTTGAAGTTGTCTGGAGTTGTAGGGGAACATTAACTTTGCCAGTTAAACCAGTAGACCTATATCACTCCCCTCATCATATATATGATTACCTAGTTAAGTGACAGACATTTACACATGGCTGCCATCAGTTGGTAAGCCTTTTTATAGGCATTGTCCTGGCCTCTGCTTTCCCCGGCTGTCAGGTCACCTGGTAACACATAATCTGACAGCCTCTTGTCATTATGATAAACCTAAAGTAGGGCACAACTACTTAATGAAAAGACCATCTTCAATTGATTATATTTTTAACAAGTGTTTGATGAAAGTGATTTTCCTTAACCAATTTTGCAAAACATCAAAATGATCAATCGCTTCTTTATGCTTGGATGATTTCATGAGAATTTTCATAAAAAGAACAATTACTGTTGATTGTAAGGCTTCATTGTTCCACTGGCCATTCGGTGGATGGGGATAAAAACAGTTGCTTTGTACAGAATCTGGTTGTTCAATGACTCTTTTAAAGTAGAGCCCTCTAGTAGCATTGTTGCATATCTTGCCCGGAAACTCAGGAAATACACTGGGGCTAAGGTGATTCCGCAATGTGTTTTGACAAAGCCTGGTAGTCTTCTTGATTTTCATCATACAATATTTTCGTATGCATAGCTAATCTACTTCATCCCAATGTGCTCATCTCCGCACCACCCTGATCAATAGTCCACCATTTCTCTGCCAGCCTGAAATGAGAAGTGTGCTAGAAGATTGTAAAAAAGGAACAGTGTAAGAAACCAATTACCAATTAAAAGCAGAATATGAATTCCTTGGCAGATATTTCTCCCTTGACTATCAAGAGAATGTGAATAGCTCTTAATACTGAACGGTTTTTTAACTACTTGTTTTTTTTTATACAATATGGGATTGCAGGCCCTTTGATAAAACTTGCAAATATGGCTGTCCTTGTTTTCTAGAATGTATTTTTCATAAAAGCAGTACAGTTTAATTATATTCCATCAGCAAGCTTAACCAAGCTTTAGCTTCCCAATAAACCAAAAGATTGACACTACCTCGCATGCAACCAAGACAGATACTGCCTCTCTTCAAAGATTGCTGAAGCCCTGCAACAGGAGAACATTTCTGAGAGGTGTTACTCACTGTGCTTCCTCCTAAGATGTGCACCATGGAGTAAGCAAAGCATAAAGTAGGCATGTATTTAGCTAACATAATGGTTCATTTCTAAGAAAAAATGTTCCCAGGATCCGCCTATAGATAATGAAGCAAGCTGAGACATTGTAAGTAAGTCCATACGACCAAATACAGTGAGTGCTATTTCTATAATTTTGTCATTCAACAGCAACAATTCACAACAAGGTTTTAACAAAGACACCAACATTAAAAGAATCAATCTTTTAATAAAAACAGCGTTCTTTAGTGGCAATGTATCTCCTGAGTGGTACCCATTCCCTCATTAGGACATACTGACTCCCTTGCCCAGCTCCCCCTGCTCTTAAAGTGATTTGCAGTGTGATGGCTGACCACTAAATGAACCTGTTAAGACCTGGGAAATAGGCATTTGGTGAAGGCAATATGAACAGGGGAGCAGCCCATCAATACACCTTTGAACGTAGAAGGAGCAGGAAAAGTTACGGAAGTCATTTTGAGATGAGGAAGTTAAAGGTTGTGATAAGTAAACCTGGTTGAACATAAGAAAAAGGGTTAGCTTTGGGGTAATATGAAGCAAAGGAGCATGGCTACATCAAACACTAACAGATTGATCAAGGGAATGAGTTGAGTCTAACATTTGTATAGGGTAAGTACAAGGACTTTTAGTGAGTATGAAGGCCACTTCAAAGTATGCAATGCTATATAGTGACACTTGAGCTAAATACACCTTTGCTAGGATATTTCCACCTGCCTTATGTATGGTAAAGTATACAAATATGTCAGAGATACTTACTTTATAAGAGAGACACCTATGTCAGAGATCCAACACTGAATCAATGTGATACTTCTGGGATATACTCATAAAAAAATATACGTTAATATATATAGTGACCCCAGATAAAAAAACATTACTCTAATGCATAAATTGATGGACTAGTATGATGAATATTCAACATTGTTACCCATCAGAGGTGTTAGATCCTAGAGCCTCTGCTGATTTATGATAAAATACTTATTGATAGATCCATGGCTATGTTTGAGTTCAAAATGATTAGTACCCAATGTCCTAATAGCGCCGTCATATGAAGGAAAACCTACAAGATTAACCCAATATATAGGCAAAAGTTCTGGTTGTATAGTGGACATTCCAGCGCCTATCAAGGGCTATTAGTGGATGTGATAGGATAAATGATAGATAGTGTTTCATAAAGATTGGAGATGGCCATATCAGCATAGCATAGTGCACCTATCCTGTTACTGCCATCCACATAGGGTGCTTTTATGAGCCTGGAGGTGACACCCTGAGCAGCAATGATTGAGTCTGTGCTAGAGCCTGGGGTGGGTTAGGTCTGCACTCTGTCAGGGATATCCAAATAGAACTCTCTGCTGAAGCAGTTTGCGAGATCCCTTTAAACTGAGCAATGATTTGAAAAAGAAGGATGTTAAGTGCAGAATATTTGTCCTCCTTGTCATTGGTCCTCCTTATCATTTGTAATCCTTACTTGAGGTGAAAGTTCAAAACTATATCTATATGCATAGATGTATATGTATATGTACATATACATATGTCTATATGTCTATCTATCTATCTATGTATATACATAATAATGTATATACATAAATATATATATATATATATATATATATATATATATATATGGATAGATGGGTAGATAGATAGATAGATAGATAGATAGATAGATAGATAGATAGAGAGATAGAGAGATAGAGAGATAGATAAATAGATAAATAGATAGAGAGAGATATTTACAAAAATAAAGAGGCCACCATTATTGCATGGACCAACAGCTCAGACTGAGAAAGATCCTTCCCCAGTTATCACATCAGCCACTAGGGTGATATATCACCTGTCAGCCAGCACTGACAGGGAGATTCCCCACTATATACTATATGCCAACACAGAGAGGTAAGGTCATGGCACGGGGAAGGTAAAGACACCCCTGACTGTGAGAAACATAGAGGGTCGGGAATGGGGGATTGTAGAAGGTGGACTGATGAAGAGGGAGAGAGTTGGTTTTGTGGTAAGGATGGGAGTTACAACAGAGGAGTACTGGGGTCATATACACCAAGCAAATACCAAGAAAAAGCTGAATGGATACCAGAGGGACACTCTGACAATAGAGTTGGTGATCAGCATTCCTCTATGGAGTCAGACCACGCTGATAACAATGTTATCAATCAATATGGTGTGTTCTATCCTGTCTTTATCCAAGATAAGGCTGTGTGAGCCCAACCATGTATATAGACTCTCTACCACTAGGATGTATCGCATTAAGCAGATGAGATGAAAGGGTTGTGCCAAACCTAATCCATTCGCCCTAGAACCAACAAAACAAAACCAAGGCTTCCTTGAGCTCAGGAAGAAGCGGAGAAGTATCTACAGCAACATTCTGTCCCCTAGTGTGGTTTTGAGGTGCTAAGATGTGGCCCTGATTGGTTTGGAAGGGTATTAAGTTAGGAAGCCCCTGGTGTTGATGAAGTCAGAATGAGGAAGGCTTAGAAGGGTGATCCCAATTGTACTTAGATATTCAGGGAAAAGTATTGAAATATTCTCTAAAATTCATCTGATGGGAATATGCGTAGAATTTGGTCACTTCAGTCACTATGACAACCTTTATTAAGGTAGAAGAGAGTCAGTGACAAATTAGTGTATTGAATCTTATCATACTTGATATGGATATTTCCTCCCGTCATTTATAACCACATCAGTAACACATTGCCTATCCCCTCCATCGCATACCCAATTACAGCAATAGCGTGAATCTCCCTGAGCATTTCAACTCCATAAATGACCAGAAGGACACACACACACCAGCATATATAGGCACTGATCAGGGCAGTAAGACACTGCTGTGTCTGGTGACTGGACACCTTAATGACATGAAACCATCACATTAGTTAGAGTTATAAGAAATGACAGCTACCAGGATTTAGTTAATGTTCCTGCCACAAGAGGGCCAAGGGGCATAACAGTATACGGCACTCTCTGGCCACAGCAATAACGCAGGCCTGGAGGGCACACCACTGGGTGGCAGTATGGTGTAAAGTATAGCGCCAGCCCTGGTCATATTGCTTCCGGGGATATTACTTGACAATTTGTCAACATGATGAGATTTATTCTCTTAACTCTTTGCTCTGCAGTTTACTTCTTAAATCTATGAACCTTGTGATCTATGTCCCTTGATGCTAGATTTGGCCATATCGAGATGTTCCACATGTTAACCTCCCAAAGTACTGAGCCTAAAAGCTTTACCTTATCCACTGTCCATATGGGTATGTAAGACAGGCGTACTGGGTACAAACGCTACCTTGTGCGACCACACTTTGAACGACTCCATCCTGAGTAAACAAGTTGCCATATAACGCTCAAAAGATATCCCGAAACCCTTTACACACAAAGGCGCTTCACAACATTGAATCAGGTCACTGTGAATTGGCTGATGCCTCTAAAGGTGACCCTATCCTCTTCTATCCTTGACAGGAATCGACCTAACCTAAGAGGAAATAACCTCTTAGTCCAGAGGTCTTACCATTCCACCCTGAGAGCATTGTTGACCGGCTGGAGGGGTGTTGATAGGTTTAAGAGGAGGACCCTAATTAGGTAGGACAGCTGCTAAGTGAAGTGCCCCCTGGTGGTACGGGTGTCAGAGGGAGGCAGCTACACACTGCTAAGTCTAGAGGTAGTCCCACACGGAGGAGCTGACATACTAATCCAGTAAAGCACCACCAGCAAAATTCTGAATTCAGACTGAAACTTTTCAACCATTTGATCCTACACTGTAATGGTAAGGTCACAACATTAGAAAATTACTTCAATATTGATGATCAAGTGTCTGACCAATATTGCCATTCATATGATATCAGGAGCTGTGTCTGATCTTTGACTAGTAACTATGGAGCCTGGAGGACTAATGAGACAGCCAGTCTGTGTCATACCTTTCTGTAACATTGTCCTGCATCCTTTACTTAAATGATCCTGGAAACCACCAAATTAACAAGCTATAACCATCAAGCAAATATATTTAGTCACTAATGTAGCTTGACGAAAGTTGCAGAGTCTAAGGTCTTATAATATATTCTAGGCTTGGTCAACAAGTGTAACAAGTTGTAGCACCTGGAATCAACACTGACTTGAGGGCACAAAGTACCCAACCCTTATTTTATCTCATGCTGTACATCTCATGTTATTTATCTCTCAGTTAGCTTCATGACTCAGCCCTGCTTGCAGCCACCCTGACACTGATGAAACACCACTGTCTGGGTATCACTAATTGCTCCTCAATGGTGCACTAACAGATGGGGAGGTGTGGTAGACGTCGATGGCCAAATATCATACAACTAAGAGTGATGCATGTCAACATAGATGATAATCTGATTGTTCAGATTTCCTAGACTAGGACCCCATTGATTTCTACTGTTTGTCTTATTGATTGCCTAAGTAGTAATATCCTACATTACCCTTACAACACATGCAGAATAACTGCAGATGTGTTGCATGCTGATTGGGTATCTTCTCAGATAAAGCTCACAAACTGTGGCATTAAGGTGTTGACAGCAATTTTGAGTTCTAATGTAAATATTGCATGCTTATGATATAGTACCTTCTCAGATAAAGCTCAGAAATGTGGCATTCTGTTTGATTTTAGCTATTTTAGTTTCTCATGTAAATATGAATCTGCTTCAATATCAATGTCTGTTATTCCAAATCAAATGATGTCGATAAGAAGGATTTCAAGTGCTATAGTTAATGTCTCACTCTCTACTTTTATTGGCAGGTTTCTGGCACTGTTCTATGTGTAATTGTAAAAGGTTAATTTTATTGGATCACAGTAAAGCACATGTTTTCTAGGATTTTGATTAATTAATGTAATCCCAATAATACATTGAGCATTCATACTGTCTGACTGAGTGTGAAGCACAGGCTAAGGTAGAACATAAAAAGTATGCATAAATCTAGCAATATGAACCGTTTCAAGTAATATGACACTGCAAGATTTAAGTGTTATATAAAATGGGAGTTTTGCTAACTCCCTTATCATATACATATTGGACTCAGGTAATTGCTTTATATAACCTTTTCATATAAAACACCATTGTAGCAACTGAAATGACAGATTATCTTACTTTGCATTCACATACAGGCTGCAAGAAAACCTATGTCAGGGATGATAATGTGATAGGAGAACTGAGAAACTGTTTCAGCAACATTTTAAATCTCATCATGATGTATATATTGTAAGACGTGTGTATTGTAGAAGCAAATTGCTCAAAAAAATAGGTTTCAGTCAGTACATACTACTCAAAATGGTTAATAATTACATTGTGTAATCACAATTACTGGTACTTCAGCTTGTGTAAAATTATCGTTTCTCAGAAATTGGGGAGCCCATCCCTTTGCACACATATGTATACCAAAAACATCAAGTGGATATTATCGAGGAATAGTTTGTAAATTACAAAACGGTTAATAATCTATTTCTATTAATTCTGAAAGTTGTTAGATTTAATCCATCGCTACAATGATAGTCGTTATGTATATATCGTTGATAGATGCTTTGATGTAATCGCGATGTGATAATGGATTTATCTATATGTTATATAATTTATATTATCTCTACAAGTTCATGTAATTTCAATACATAATATACAAGGTAAAACACATACGTTGGACACTGGATAAGGATGTATATCGAGCTGAATAAGCTCTTTCTTTATTCAGTATAAATAAACGAGGGTGTGTTTTTACACATCTCTCAAATCAAAATCCTATAATGCATCTTCTGCATTTCACTAACCCTTTTTCTTGTCCACCCTTTGCTGGCACAGATAGTGATGGCAGTCTGCTGATTGGATCTTGTTTGATCTCAAATGCTGCTCTAGGTGAAGTCTAAAGTTGTAAGAGAGGAGACCCCCCCCCCCCCTCTAAGATTCTCTTCAATTCATGAATACCCAACTCTGTAAGATATAATAATATGCAGGCTTTTTCACTTAAGAAGAGCGACTGTTCATTTTAATGGTCCAAATATGCATATAATGTTTAAAAAATAAAACAGTCTCTAATGCAACTACCCATATGTGATGTATCATGTTCTATTTTGATTCCTCAATCATCCCCCTTCCCTCTATTCTGACGTATAACTATATAGCACATCTAGAAAATAAGGACATTGTACCAGAATCTCAAAATCCAAAGCAGGAAAAATCTATCAGACTTTATCAGGTGCTGATAACAGTCTCTACATCCTGGAGTTGGCCAGAGGGGTCGACTACATTCCAGTTTACATTTCCAATTAGGACAAGTTCAAGTGCAACCTCTTTGGCTGCCCATCTCAATGCGGACTTCTCTTTCCTTTGATCCCAAAGCACCTTTTAGAGTCACAGCAGACTCTAGATGACTCTTAGCCCAAACCTAGGACATATCCTTTGGCAGCATTGGTCATCACCCAAGAGGACTATGAGTTGTCTGTGAGATGTGGGTAGCAGAAACTTTAAATGGTAAAGCCAAAAGTTATTTGTAAGGAAATAGAGTGTCAGAATTCCATCGTAATTCTCAGTACCTGGGGGCGGTTACAGAAAACAGGGACACTTTTTGTACCAGCCCCCCCCTGACAAAGTCTAGTCCTAAAAGACTCCCTTTCAGTGAACCTAAAACTGCATCAGCAGCACTGACTTCTCGCCAAGAGCCATGAAGAGGTCTCTGAGACAAGGTATGTGATAGGTTCAAGCTAGTGTCAAGTTAAACAGCCTCTAAAAGTAGTGAGGTAAAAGATAATATAACTTAATTTGTCAGCCACCACAGATGGAACAGAAAATCACTCATGCTCGATGTCCAGCATCAAAAGTAAATCAAGAACCACGTCAAAACTACAAGAAAGTGCAGATAATATCATATAGTAAATCCTGATCTGCAATTCAGGGAATGCAGTCAGCCATGGACCGTCTTTGGTTGAGCTCTGTGTGAGACATCACTGTGCAGACAGCCCAGAAGTCTGAAAGGTGGTCTTACCACCGTCTCCTAGGGAGTCTCCCCGTTCCTGGAAATCAAACTGAAGAGGTTGACCCTTTAGGGTTCACATCTTCCATCAATGCAGAATGTTGGAATGATGCGTGAATGCAGCCTGGTAAATAACTCCTCAGGGTAACATACACTGTTGAAAGTAGCAAACTAAATTCATGCACATAGCATGCAACTTTAAGATTGAATTCACTGTTAATCACACTAGGATACTCTCTTTGCACAAAATCAAGGAATTAAGATACACCAAGCACAAATAAAATCAAAAACCATTGCGTAAATATTTAAAAAAGAATTCAAATCAATGTATCACCCTTTCACTCTAATGGATCAACACTATTTAAATGTAAAGTAGTCCTAGAAAAGGCACAATATCAATGTTGAGAAGAAGTTCTCTGAACCTCTCGACCATTCCCATCATTAAATAAAGGCATGGCACTAATGTATCTTACACAGTCACTTTATTAGTAGCATCTCTGACATTTGCAATCTCATATAATGACAAAACTGGATGATATTTGTTGAGTCTTTTTATAATAGATGTAACTTATAACAGCCTTTCACCAAACATAAGTGCAACCTCTGCATTCACAAGTAAAGGTCATGCAGTTAATGTTACAAACACTGTACTAAGAGGATACTTTTGTACAGTAATGGCTAGGTGTTGGCGAAGGGCCCTGTATCGTCAACATACAACAACTCCCAGTGAAAGCACATATGGAGGTGGAAAGTAAAGACTTCCCAACTTGCCAGAGAGGGGTTTAGTTATAGACCCTGCATGACATGTGTTACAAAAGTAGCTTTTCCAGATGTGTTGTCCTTTTAATGGGATACTTGGCATACATTAGCAAGAAAAATACCATGAAACAATATCACCTTATCACACTCATATCCTTCTCTTTACATAAATGTTCTTACTCCAATCTTATTTGTCAGTTTTCTTTAGGCATCATTGAAGGAGCCCCCTGGCCCTGTGCCATGCATGGGATATTAGTAGAGGATGGGCACTGCTGAAGTCAAGCAGCATGGTGTTGTGACTGGTGAGTTGGCATCACCATAATGACATGAAGCCATCAGATTATTTGTGTCTATGAGACCTGACAGCCACCTGGATGTAGTTTATGTTGGTGCCACTAGAGGGCCCTGGGGTATAACAGGATACAGCACCACTACAGCCAGGAGCCCTGACTAGGCTTACCACTGATGGGGGCAGAACGTGTAAAGGATTGAATCAGGGCTGGTCACATTGTTTTAGGCAATCTCACTGGACACTCTGTTGACATCAGGACACTCATTCTCTGAGTTCTGCTGCATCCACTAGAATTAATGAACCTTAGGATCTACATCCCTTGAGTTTAGATTTTGTGGGTTATATATGTTCACATTTTAAAGGCAAATACTATCTTTATTCACTGACCCTATATGCTGTACTTTATCATATCCCTCAATATTCTTTACACATAAAAAAACTGCCATACAAAATCCATTGATAGAACTGATAGAACTGCCAGTCAGTGGATACCCTCAAAGCTAACCTAAAACTGTCCTGGTCATGGCAGGAATTTAGTTTCCCCTCAGTTAATAGGAAATACAGCTCTTGGTCCAGAAGCCTTACCATTCCACCTGTGTGCAAAGCCAACAGGCAGAAACGAGGCGGAAAGCTTTAAGAGCAGGGGCCTGATTTGGTAGGACAGATGCCAAGTGAGGTGCCCTCTGGTGTCCATGGTGTGAATGTGGGTTGGCCACAGAAGGCAGGGTCTAATTGTAGAGCCGTACTGAGGAGCTGAACTCCAGGCATACACCGTCAGCTCCTGCCTTAAGAGGAACTTTTATTTAACCTCATTGTGAAGGTGAATATAAGGTAAGAATTGATTGGCGCAGTGGTTTTTGAAGCTGTAACATTCTGGCTGTACAATACTTTGGGGTAAACTCATCCAATGCATGCGGCTGCAATAAGTCTAACTCTAAATGTCATTTCATGACAACCTTTACATAGCTGTATCGTTTAGAGGAAAACTTCATATTGAGCAGGGTATATTTATCCAGCCAATATGCGTAGTTACTAATGCATCTTCACAATATTTGCTTGAAGCATTCAGACTAGCCAAGGCAAGGTGATAATGCTTTCTCACAGTTGTTTCACATTTTCACTCTAGTAATCTTTTCTATCAAAATCCAATACGAAAACATTTCACCACTTTCCTAAATACAAATTTTGCAATGATACATGAAGGAAATTATCCTCGAACATTAAAACAAAAGGGAAGGTTGCTCAGTATTATGGCTTTAGTCTGTTTTATAAATACTCAATTCAAGGCCCAGACTGTCATGAGTCCGTGTCTATATATACAGGCATACTCAGATTCAACATAACTAGGCGGGCCAGAATCTAAAAAAGATTCTCATAGAATCTTATCTTTATGTTGCTGCCAATAGAGAACCCTGAGGTATTACAGGATACAGCACCACTACAGCCAGGAAACCTGAACTAGGCTTATCATTGATGGGGCCAGAAGGTGTAAAGGATTGAATCAGGGCTGGTCACATCGCTTTGACTAGTGTAACACCACGTGGACTGTGCAATCTATAAATGTCATGTAGAGGCACCTCATGGGTGTTATGGGTCCTGTAATCAGGGCTAGGAGTGCAGTGGGTAACAGATAACATGATGGTTGGTTACATTTTACCCTAGGCAACACTAAATCTGGTAGTCTGTGTACCAAGTAACTACCTCATGAATAAGTGTAGCCCTAATGAGGAACGTTGACACCATTTTTCATTGGTGTCATGCTTGCACCTCGTTATTGCAGGTAATTTCATGCGCTAGTAAACAGATGAGCCACTACTGTGTTCTGTATGGAAGATTCCATGCAAGGAGCAGCTCTCTTTCATACATGGTAGACTAAGCAAGCTAGGGGAAATTAGGTGCTGAATTGTTACACATGGTCCCGAAGCCTTCCAAGTCCGTTTCGTAGCTGCCAATTCGGAGAAGTACAGGTTTAGCTCCTTAAATAAATGGCCGAAATAAATCCTGTATTTTATGTCTGTCTCACTTATAGCCTAAACAGCAGGGGGCAGACATCTTGGCAGCTGTCTTACCAAATCAGGCTCCTCATTTTTAACGTATCAATATCTGTCACAATTTGTTTGCCTTGCTTGAATGGTGTAACGAAAAGTCTTCCCTACTTAAATATATGGTATTTCGTGACGGGGAACTATGGATCTGCCATGATCAGAAGGTTTTGAGGTATATTTATTTATAGTAAACTGATTAAAATTTGTATTGTGTCGTAGGGAATATTGTCAGATCAGTAAGTAGTATTGTATGTATCGGAACGGGACTATAGTTAACTACTGTTTATTACTCAATCGACCTGCAGCCAATCAGAGGCCTCCATTTGGTCACGTGACCCCCTCATTTGCATAATTACGTAATAGGCCACGCCCCCTCATTTGCATAATTACGTAATAGGCCACGCCCCCTTGATCACCAGCCAATCAGAGGCCGCCATTTGGTCACGTGACCCCCTCATCTGCATAATAGGCCATGCCCCCTTGATCACGTGACCCCCTCATTTGCATAGTAGACTACACCCCTTTGATCACCAGCCAATCAGTGGCTTCCATTTGGTCAGGTGACTCCCTTTGCATAATAATGGATCACGTGACCCCCTCATTTGCATAATAGGACCACACCCCCTTGGTCACGTGACCGGAAGCGCTCTTTATTTGGAAAATAGGCCACACCCCCTTGGTCACGTGACCTGACCCCCTCCCTCATTTGCATAATATAGACAATAGACAGACCACGCTTCCCTTTTGGTCACATGACTTGGACTAGCCAATGGGAGGCTTCTATAAGGGGGGAGGGGAGGGGAGGGGGGGAGGGGGGCACTTTAAGATGCATGGGGAGGGGAGGGGGGGGGAGGGGGGCACTATTTATGGGGTGGGCGGGCACTTGGGGGGGAGGGGGGGCCTTTGGGGTCTGCTCGGGAGAAAAAAAAATAAATTATCTGATCTCTAGGGAATCGCTTCCTCTCTACCCCCCTTTAGGGGGGTAGGGAGGAGGCGAGTCGGAGGTGACTGTAGAGGAGTTTTTCGGTGACTTGATGACTTTCAAACAACTGTGCTGATAGTTGATGAATTTGACTTTTTGACTTGAATATTTCATGCGACTTTGTGACTTGTAAGCGAAAGCGAAAGCGACTTTGCGGCCCGTAGCCCCTTAAATAAAGAGGTGACTTTGTAACCTCAGGGGGGAGATCCTTCTACACCCCCACGGAGTAGAAAGGATCTCGGTTGATTGACTGTACTTTGACTTGTTGTTGTAAACAAAAAAAAAAAAAAAAAAAAAAAAAAAAAAAAATCAATGAATAGTACGACCCCCTCATTGCTAACAAAGGAACGCCTTTTGAATTACACAAATGACCCTCTTTTTGTAGGGGTTAGCGGTAACTCGACTTGAATTAGAGTATTAGGGAGAGCAAAACGCGACTACACACCGTCTTAGACTGTCGTCTTACGGACCGGATAACAATAACCCTAGTTACCTCGGTTACTGTTGCTCAAGAGACGGCGATGGATCTGGTCACGTGGATACTGAAAGAAGGTCTACCTATAACCACCACGCTAGTTTGAACGCGGCGGGTATGAGTCATCATGGGGGCCCTTGACGGGTGGGTCCTCCCCATGCAGCCGTATGTCGAATTTAAGAAATGCCCATGTCACACGTCACTAAGGGAGAAAACGTTTTTTAAAAAATATTTAGAACCCGAATTTGAGCATTCTGGTACATTTTTAAGGACCCAGACACTGCAAAGCCGAGTACCATCCAAGAAAAAAAAAAAAAAATTTGGCGAAATGTTTAGGCTTGAAATGGCACTTTTCTGATGCACTCTTTGAACATTTTTTTTTTTCCTCATGTCACTATGGTCCATGGCACATGTGGGACTCAAGAAATGCCACATGTCCCATGTCACTTAGATGTCCGTGCCCGTGTCGTCGTATCGAATTTTAAGAAAATGCCCATGTCACCATATCGAATTTAGGGGTCTAGTGACATCAGCATGTCCGGCTATCCTCCACAAATTTAGCTCTAAAATGTTTACTTTTTTTTGGGGCTGATTTTTCATCATTTTTAAAAAACAATAGGTTGTTTGAAATGTTTGCTGTTGTAAATAGAAACAAAAACAAAACAAAGCGCATGGTAAGATTATGTCACATTGCAAGTGGCGAGTCCGCTCGAGGCTTATTCAGCCTCTTCGTGGATCCGCGACTGCCAATGTGATCATATACTAATCACCGGCGTTTACGGTATTATATACTAAGGTATGAGACGGGTCTTACAGAAAAGGTGTCTAAAGAGCCCTGTGACCTGATTGAAATGACGTCAGCGTCGTCTGCTCGTCAGTGCCCGGCTGTAGCCCGTAGGACATGTTATTCTGCTTTTCTGGATGTTTTGAAATATTTTGATTTAACTGTTAATACCTGATAACAAGCCTCTGAAGCAGATTTTTGATCGAGCACCTGTTCTCTACTCTTCCATCGATTAGCTGCTTCAGCAAAAAAAAAATCGCGCGCGCGGTCTAGTCTATATGACGGAGTCGCTAAAGCTCTGTTTAGAGAGTGGAACTTGACCTTGAGTATAGACTCAGTACTAACTGAACGCCCCGCGGGGTCACCCCTCACGTGGGAATATGTACAAGCTCTGGTTCTTCACTTTACGGCTTGACTAAAACTGAGACGCGTCCATGATAAACTTTAGCCTTTTTTTTTCCTTTACTAGGATCGAGAGAGAGATTTTAAATGGGGAGGTTATCTAAATAGCGTGGAACTAAAATCAGGCTGCGGCAGATAGTATCTCTGCGCACCTCAAGACTCAACGTAACTTTCACTCTCCAGCAGAAGTTTAGTTGTGACTAATGATGGGCGGCGACCGTCGTGCACCGGCGGACATTGGAGAGTGTTGGAGAGCTGAACCTTACAGACATATAAATCAATCGCTTTGGTGGAAATATCTCGCCATAGATTGGAACCAAATACTTATCTAATGGAATCGTTATCAGTTTTCAGTTTTCTTGCCGTACAAAATTTATTTCCCACTCTTCACGTGGTGATAGCTGAAGGTCGCTCGTCGTAGGTACGTGTGACCGGAACACCCTTTTTGTTTTTGGCGCGGGTTGACATCAGATTTGTACCGTACTGTCGCGATTAAGAGCTCTGAGGGAGGGCTTTTCAATTCGGTGAAGTTCTTACTCAGGAGCTATATACAAGCTAGGCGCTGGCGCTTATTCAAAGTCGCGATTTTAGTGCTTGAGAAAAAACATTTGGAGGCTCTTATACTCCGGCGCTTATAAAAGACCGGCACGCTTTTCAACACTAGTTGCTTTATCGCGACCGTACGGTATGACTTCGGTGTCAAAAGATCCCAAACTCCAAATAAGGAAGTGAAACGACGTCGTCTGTCTACCTCGTGCGCGTCATAGCGTCGTCGAAAATAGTGTGACGTCAGCATCTCTCAGGCGGCTAGGAAGTCAGTTCGACAAAATGGCTCACGGAGTGAACTTCGTGGCCGTTTCTCGATCTATGATCGATGCGGCCGTGGAGAAGGAATTCGTAGCCGTGCAACAGAGAGAGGAGGCGGAGAGACAGAACTTCGTGGCCGTTTCTCGATCTATGATCGATGCGGCCGTGGAGAAGCAGTTCGTAGCCTCGCTACAGAGAGAGGAGAGACAGCGGACTGCTGCTGAAGCAGAGGGTGTGGTGGATGAGCTGATCGAGAACGTCGCTGATCAACTCATCCGCCGGTGCGTGGAGCAGGTCAAGCAGCAAGTCTGCATGGAGGAAGGCCTACCGCCCGCCGTGCTGGAGGAGCTGCTGAAGGACTGCCACGCGTTATGACCACGCCCTCCGCTTCAGCAGCAAGGTCCCTGCGACCCTCTCTCGACCAAACGGTCCTTTTAAGGACCAACCACTGATCACAAAAGTTGAAAATCAATCTCAATATAATATACGCATCAGAAAAACCCCTAATACGCTCTACACTGAAACCCTGTTGAGTAGGTAGATCGAGTTGGGCATTTTTTTTTAGGAAGGGCAATCAGGTCATCGTGTGGAGATCATCAGGTGTCCTCTGTGTGTGTGTGTGTGTGTGTGTGTGTGTGTGTGTGTGTGTGTGTGTGTGTGTGTGAATTTTATACAAATACAATTATTCATTCCTTTCAGCAAGAAAATTAGCTCAATGTAATCATATGATTTTAACTGCCCTACTTATCAGGGCCTTGACGACATCTGACCGCCCCCCTTTTCAGGATCTAAATGGAAATTCACCGCCACCGCTTTTCAGAGTACTGCAGCGCCATAACCTAATTCTTTTTGTATGTGAAAAAAAAAAAAAAAAAAAAAAAAACAGCACTGATAAGGGGTTTAATTAGACAGATATTGGTTTCTACACTATCAAAAAATAAACCCTCAGCGCTTTAATGCTAAAGGTGGCAATAGTGCTTTAATGCGCTACGCCCTTTGTCGATATGCCAGTGTATGCATGCATGCAGCCCTGGTGAGGAACTCTGAGTGCTGCATTCATGACTTATGACGACAACGGGCACTGCACATTAAAGCGCTATGCGACTATTAAAGGGTTAGATCCAGTCTTGCTCCAGGCATCCAGAATGCTATACCCAGAGTTGGTGGTCTGGTCCAGACTGCTGTACACAGATTGTAGACGGGATGGCGGGTTGCTGCCAGACTATCCCTCTGGTACGATATGCGGCTGGCGCGGCCGAGCCTGTCTTATATGATGCTGAGTCTAACTATGTATTAGATACCCTACGAGTAACTGAGAGTATGTCAAAATAATCACGGCAAACTGACTGGCGTCTTCATAGGATCATAGGGTGGTTATTATTACATAACTCAGTAACCTTTGGTTATGTGTTAGATAGAGTACACTTGGACACGGTTATTCCATATACCCACTGCCCCACAGGGTCAAGACGAGGTGATTTAAATAATAAGACCCAGACGGGTAAAATAGCCAAAGTCAACAATGACCTGTTTTTTTTTGGGTTTTTTTTAGCCAATATGGACAAAGAGACACGGGGTGCTGTACACAGGTTGTGGACGGGCTGGTGGGTCACTGCCAGACTATCTCCCTGGTCCGATATGCAGCCGGCGTGGCCGAGCCTGTCTTATATGATGCTGAGTCTAACTATGTATTAGATACCCTACGAGTAACTGAGAGTATGTCAAAATAATCACGGCAAACTGACTGGCGACTTCATAGGATCATAGGGTGGTTATTATTACATAACTCAGTAACCTTTGGTTATGTGTTAGATAGAGTACACTTGGACACAGTTATTCCATATACCCACTGCCCCACAGGGTCAAGACGAGGTGATTTAAATAATAAGACCCAGACGGGTAAAATAGCCAAAGTCAACAATGACCTGTTTTTTTTTGTTTTTTTTTTGTTTTTTTTTAGCCAATATGGACAAAGAGACACGGGGTGCTGTACACAGGTTGTGGACGGGCTGGTGGGTCACTGCCAGACTATCTCCCTGGTCCGATATGCAGCCTGCGTGGCCGAGACTGTCTTATATGATGCTGAGTCTAATTATGTATTAGATGTGCTACGAGTAACTGAGAGTGTGTCAAAATAATCACGGCAAACTGACTGGCGACCTCATAGGTCAGTTATTATTACATAACCTTCGGTTATGTGTTAGATAGAGTGCACTTGGACACGTTTATTCCATGTACCCGCTGCCCCACAGGGTCAACACGAGGTGTTTAAATAATAAGACCCAGACGGGTAAAATAGCCAAGTCAACAATGTCCTGTTTTTTTAGCCAATATGGACAAAGAGAAACGGGGTGCTGTACACAGCTTGTGAACGGGGTGGCGGGTCGCTGCCAGACTATCCCCCTGGTCCGATATGCAGCCGCGGCGTGGCCGAGACTGCCTTATATGATGCTGAGTCTAATTATGTATTAGATGTGCTACGAGTAACTGAGAGTGTGTCAAAATAATCACGGCAAACTGACTGGCGACCTCATAGGTCAGGTATTATTACATAACTCAGTAACCTTCGGTTATGTGTCAGATAGAGTACACCTGGACATGGTTATTCCATATACCCACTACCCCACAGGGTCAAGACGAGGTGATTAAGTAATAAGATCCCAGACGGGGGGTAAAATAGCCAAGGCAACAATGTCCTGTTTTTAGCCAATATGGACAAAGAGACACAGGGGGTGCTGGGAGTTGGCGACAAGGGGCAAGACGGGCAAGACTACTTCTCAAAATAGTCAATGACAATGGCCAAGACCTAGTTCTTAAATTCGACAAGACCCATTGGTATCTCTTATATTCGACAAGTGTCACATGTGCCCCGTCTGTGGTCCTAATATAGAATTTCTAAAAAAAAAAAAAAAAATAAAAAAAAAAAGAAGTAAATTTTCTGCACGGTGTGACAACGACCGATCAGCTACCAACCTATTTTTGGTTATTTTTCTATTCAGTTTTTGATCAGCGCACTTTATTATCGTGGTTTTTTTTTTTAATTTTTTAATCATAAATAATATGTAGACTTGGAAAAAAAAAGAGAGCTGACATGTCGCTGTTTTGTCACTAAACCCAAAGACCCACCCACCCCGTAGGAAGGGTAGACGTTTGTAAACGTTCCCTTAGGTCTCTATTCTTTATTTATTGTGTGGCCCCTAAAGAGGGGCCAACCAACTGACACTGTCAGTTGGTTAGTAGATGCTACTCAACATGGGCGTAATTAATTACACCTAGTGTTGAGAAACAACATGCCTGAGCTCAAAAGGCCCCCGTTGGATGGGGGCCCTTGTGGCACAACGAGTTGATTCGTTTTTCAGATTACCGACTCGGCGAGAGTTTCTGCCTATGTATCTTTTATAAAGCCTTAGATATGGTGTGGTATTTTTCATCTCGCTATAGTTTAGTTGGTATTCGAAGAAACTGCCTCATTTCTATCAGAAATACACAATATTGAATTGTTTTTTATATTTTAATATATTCAGAAGCACACTTTGTTGCCTATATAGCTCATTATGCGTTGAAATGTTCGCGAGCATCGTAGGAATGTACAAATCCCCTATTGTGGCGCCATCTGACGAAAGAGCAAGGAACTATACGTGACCTGAACCCCGCCCTCAGCGCGTTCGTTATTCGCATCTTTGACAGCGACTAAGAGACGCTCAAACTGTCTCTTATTTAGTTTGAACTTATCACAAATTTGTCTTTGATAGGTCGTAGATCGACTTCTGACTGTTTAGTTAGAATAAAAAAACAAGTGACGCCGCCACAGACCCGCGCATTAACGCGCTCCGCCGTCTTCAGAGGGCTGAGTCTATAGTACAGTAGATTCTACTGTGTACTTACACTAACAGTGCTACATATACATACCTGAGTCATAAGTGGTTTTTTTTTTGTTGTTTTTTAGGGGAAAAAAAGTGATCTACTCACCCAAACCGCTATTAGTAGGTAACCTGTATGACCCATACCGCAAACATCTGCCTCGTGACTGATAGTGTACCGGTGGTGAAGTGCTGTTGCAAGAACAATTGAGGCTCTTTATATAGCTGAGAGAGCGAATGGACTAATCTTGTTTTCACCTTGAGCCCCACCCTATTCCAGAGAGGGTATCAAAAATCGCATGTACACGTATATGGGCTTATAGCTGGTGAATAGATAAGGCGGGGCACCTGTGTATACTAAGACTCCAGGGGGCGTTTTAACGACAGGTGTGACGCGCCAGCCCGTGGAGGGAGCTTTTGTTTTCACCTAGAGAGCGTATACAAAGCCTACAGGGGGTGATTAACGCCAGGTGTGACGCGCCAGCCAGTGGCCGGATCACCTCATCTTCTAAGCTTTTGTTTTCACCTAGAGAGGGGATCGAGAGTGTATACAAAAAAACTACAGGGGATGTTTAACGCGGCCAGCTGCCTACATGCTATAGCCTAAGCCTGTTTTCAGCTAGAGAGGGATCTACATCACCTAAGCCCTTTTCCACCCTTAAATCGATCTGATAATTACCATAAAGAAGAGTAATGCACGTTACATGTATATGGGCTTATAGCTGAGTAAGAGCTTAAGATGCTAGTCAACTGTGTATGCAAAAAAACTACAGGGGGTGTCTAAAGTCGATTGTCATGCGCCAGCGGGCGGACAGAAGTCTGCCACTCTAGCTGTGACTACAAGCGCGTGCGTGTGGTAGACAGCTTAAATCAAACACGAGTTAAGCTCCTTATAGCTTCCTACTGTCTGCGGATTCGAGTCTTTTGTTTTTTTCATGTATTTCCTCAGAGGGTCGAACAGGATTAAAGATGTAACGAACCCGCACCTACACAGGTAGACAGCCGGTCGCCTTCCTAGTGAGAGTTTTCCTCCTGAGTTAAGAAGCTTATCTCGGAGCCTAGTACATAAGCGAGAGTGAAACATGAGTCCCACACACTTCTTCAACCACCTTCAGCATGGCGTCATCAGGAATCACTCTACGTTCTACCGAATGTGAGCAATCCCAACACTACTACAGAGCCGCGACAACACCACATGAGGAGACGTCCATGTTTACTGATGAGTCAACAAGTAGCAAGGTGGAGGTTGGTTTTTATCAAGATTCGTACGGGTGGCTGGAAAGTGTGAGGGCTACTTCTGCAGCTAATGCTGCTGCTCGTGCAAAACGTGAAGCTCGTATCGCTGTTCGTGCTACACATGCTGCATACGAAGTTGCCAATGCTGCTAACAACGTTGCTGTTACTCTCGCCGCTGCTGCTCGTGCTGCTAATCTTTTTGCTACTGTTTCCGCTCTTGCTACCGATGCTGCGGCTACTGATGCTGCAACGTCTGCTAAAAGTGTCGCTGTTGCGGCTGCTGCTAGGGCTAATGCTATTAATGCTTGTACAGCTGCTAAAAAAATAGCCTGTTTTGCTTATGCTAGTCGCAGTGTCGCTGTTACGGCTATGACTGATGCCCATGATGCTAAGTTACGGGCTTTTGCTTTTGCTGAAGATGCTGTTGATGCTCAAGATGTTGCTGCTGCTGCTGCTACTGCTGCTGATGATGCTGCTGCTGCCGCTGCTGCTGCTGCTGAAGATGCTGCTGCTGCTGCGGCTGATGCTCTAGACACCTATGACGCTGCTGCTCTAGACACCTATGACGCTGCTGCTGCTGCTGCTGCTGAAGATGCTGCTGCCGCTGCTCTAGACACCTATGACGCGGCTGCTGCTGCTTTTGCTGAAGATACTGTTGATGCTGCTGCTGCTACTGCTGCTGCCGCTGCTGCTACTGCTGCTGCCACTGCTCTAGACACCTATGACGCTCCTGCTACTCCTGCTCTAGACACCTATGATGCTGCTGCTGCTGCTGCTGCCACTGCTCTAGACACCTATGACACTCCTGCTACTCCTGCTCTAGACACCTATGATGCTGCTGCTGCTGCTGCTGCTGCTGAAGATGCTGCTGCTGCTGCTGCACTAGTCATCTATGACGTGGCTGCTGCTCTAGACACTTATGACGCGGCTGCTGCTGCTGCTGCTGCTGAAGATGCTGCTGCTGCTGCTGCTCTAGACACCTATGACTGAAAACATAGTAGGCGTTATTTACAAACACTGCTGTTACCTATGCCTAAACTTAGTAGGTCTTATTTACAAACAAGAGAGCCACGTGGTGTTGTTTACAAACAAAGAGAGCCACGTGGTGTTGTTTACAAACAAAGATAGTCACGTGATGTTGTTGTGGTCTATCATGTCAATGAAGGGGTCGCGTGATCAAGGGGGCGCGGCCTATTATGCAAATGAGGGGGTCACGTGACCAAATGGCGACCTCTGATTGGCTGGTGATCAAGAGGGCGTGGCTTATTATGCAAATGAAAGGGTCACGTGATCAAGGGGGCGTGGCCTATTATGCAAATGAGGGGGTCACGTGACCAAATGGTGGCCTCTGATTGGCTGGTGATCAAGGGGGCGTAACCTATTACGTAATTATGCAAATGAGGGGGCGTGGCCTATTACGTAATTATGCAAATGAGGGGGTCACGTGACCAAATGGAGGCCTCTGATTGGCTGCAGGTCGATTGAGTAATAAACAGTACTTAACTATAGTCCCGTTCCGATACATACTATACTACTTCAGTAGACCCATTTCATGCCCCTCCTTTTATATAGAGCTACCTTATCTAGTAAATCTACCATCAGCCAGTAAGCTTTACAATGGACACTACCCTAGGTTCTGCTTCCTTTGGCTCTCAGGTTGCCTAGCAATGCATAATCTGACATCCTAATATCTTCATGATAAACCTTTCTATACCTGTCTTAAATGGTCAACAATAAAAATGGAAAGTAGAACACAACTGATAAAATAACCAACATAATTATTTTTAAATCTTTTAGGAGTGTTCAATGAAAGTGATTCGCCCTAACTAATTTTGCAAGACATCAGGGTGATCAATTGTTTCTTTCTGCTAAAGTGATTTCATAAGGACTTTCATAAAAATTATGCTGACTGTAATAAAAGTTCATTGTAAGACTGAATTGTTCCGCAGGCCATCTGTTGAGTGGGTATAAAAGCACTTGCTTTGTGCAGAATTTGGTTTCTCAGTTCTCCTGACAAGCATTTACCAAAACTAAAAAGATGCCTTTACTTCTGATGAAGTTGCATCAAGACTCTCAACAATGAGAATTTCTTCTTTTCCGTTTCAAAATTCCTCTCCTTTCAATCAAGTTCATTTTGAATATAAAAACAACTGTTGCACTGCTTGCATTGTTAAATGTATAACCCACTGTGAGACTTGGCAATAAAATACTTTACAGCTTTCCTTTCAAAAACAGGGGAAAACCTTTTAATTAGTCTACCTTAGTGATATCATATGCCTACTGATTGATGTCATATTGCTGAGAATCTCCATGCACATGATGAAATCATAAAATTTTATCAAAAAGCGGTTTTCCTCAAAAGGTTCAGAAATTAGACAGCTACAACTATTGAGTCTTATATATCATAGTACGCTTTTATACAATACACCTTCAGTATATTGGAAGGATTGTAAGCTGAATGTGAATGCTCAAAAGATATTTGGAGTATCCAGTTATAAGTATCTGGGAGTGTGTTTTCACCAAGTACACAACACAAATGATTGTGGTTAAGTGTTGGTTGTTGTATCATGTTATACGACCATAGTTAATGACATGTATGTGTTTAAAGTATTGAAACAAGTGGCTGAGTGAGCCAACTCTACTGATGTTGATAAATATAATAGGTAAGGCTGCCGAAATTAAAACTACTCAAACAGAGTATGAAGCAGCCATTCTTTTATTGTTCATCATTACATTAACAGTGAACGGTCTAACTTGAATAGACTATCTATGTGCTTTTCATCCCATCTGTACTTCATTTACACAATACTGTAACTGTTTCTGTTGATGAACAAGAAATAAAGATAAATCAAATCAAAAAATAAATATAGAATCACAGTACATTGTCAACCCAATTTCCATGATACAGAATATGTATGCAATGTTCAAGAGGGCAGAGGCAGAACGGTTCATGGTAGTGCTCTACTGATTATAAGTAATCGTTATCTATGTAAGTCTATTGCCTCCAATATGACAAAAGCTCCTGGCACTATGGGCAGTAGCAGGAGAGGCTCATTGGCTGCTAACACCTCTACTAATGTGTAACACCATCTATTACCAGTTAACCTCTGACCTCCCAACACATATAGATTGTACCATCATCCCCTGAGATCCCCTTATGTCTGGCAGGAACAATTAACCTTCTGCCATCCATGTAAGTGGAGGTTAAAGGGTAAAGGTACAGTGGCAGGAGTCTTCCTATATGATTTGATGCTAGCCCATAAATGACACATTTTCTGATTATACTTATACATTTTGACAGGCGCTATGCCTTGAGACAATGTGGGCTGATCAAATATCATGCTTGTCTCTAAGACTTCTCTCTGTATGAAGCTGAGAATCCCTGGGTGCAGCATTCGGATAACACATGACATTGTTTGAAATACCATGGTAAAAGTGTAAGAGTGCCATTGTCTAATCATGAATTAGAAACATTTCTGAATTTCTTTTTTTTAAGATTTCCCATGCAGTATCACTGAATATCTACTCTGAAACGCTATACACGCAGTGAGCACAAAAGTCATGTCAATGTAAAATCAACATTGAATCAGCATTGAATAAACATTGGCAACTAGTTATCAAAGATTTTGGTTGAATGTTCTGTGTCCAATGAAACTGGGATACATTTATCTAAACTCGAACTACCATACAATCATATCTTAATGCTTGAAGACCTGTATATCCAAGTGGGCACAGGACATTAGATCAACATTGATAACTGGTTGTCAATATTGTGTCAATGTAAATTCAACATTGAACTGAATTATGTGCCCACTGGGAGGCAGTGAATGTGTGGTTGGTAGATGCAGTTGTAGGGACACCATGTGATGTGTCATAGGGTGTCAAAGGGGTATTAGTAGGGTATCTTCAGATATTTCCCCTCCTCAGGTTGTTCAGGATCGCTGCCATACTGAAGGGGCAAGGGTGGAGAATCTTCATTGTATTATTATAAGGCAAAGTTGTCTTCTTGTGCATTATACACTATGTCAATATCCATTGCTAATCTACTCTGATCAATACTTTATCATTACTCAGCCAGCCTGAAATGAGAAGAGTGCCAGATGGCTATTAGAACAGGCTCTTCTACAATTACCCCTGGTTACTCATAGATTATGGGATTGTCAGCACTCATGGAACTTTCAGATAACTATGTCCTGGTGGAATAGCCATAATCGTTCACAGGGGGTTTCAACCTAACAAATCCATTCAATTTGAGCTTGAACAAAGATTCAAAATAACTGTCAAAAGAAAAATATTTTCACCAAGCTAAGTGGCATAAGTATAGTGGACAATTTAGCATTTGTCATTACCTATCAGTCGATTAGGGGTGGATAGTGTTATAAAGTGGTCGGAGAGAGACCGTGTTAAAACTAGGTAATACACCTATCCAGTTACTGGCTTCAACAGAGCGTGCTTTTATGAGCCTGGAGGTGACATCCAAAACGGCAGCCACTCATTTTCATTTATGCTAGGTTTGGGGGCGTTTGGGGCAAGGCCTGCACTCCGTAAAAAATATGAAATGGAAACTTTCTGCTGACAAAAGGTGTCTAGATCCTTTTAACCTGAGGGACATATATTAGAAATTAGCAGGACGTTGTCAGTTACAGAATGGTTTTCATATCTATAAAAAATCAGCATTCATTCTGGCAACTTGAAGTGAAAATGGGGCATGTGGGCATAACAATTATGTCATACGGTCTAAGGATAACCAATTGTTACAATCTCATTACACAAGGCCTTCATCTCCCGTAGTCGTTGATAGAGTTTTAAATTTAGATGTAACAAATGTCCCAATAGACCTGTCAGGTGAGAAATAACACCAGACGCCTAACCTGATAATGTGCCACCAATTTATTACGTGCGAGGGCCCGTATCAGCATAGCATGGTGCCCCTATATGAGCATAGCATGGTACCCCTATATCAGCATAGCATGGTACCCCTATATCAGCATAGCATGGTACCCCTATATCAGCATAGCATGGTACCCCTATATCAGCATAGCATGGTACCCCTATATCAGCATAGCATGGTACCCCTATAGCAGCATAGCATGGTACCCCTATAGCAGCATAGCATGGTACCCCTATCCTGTTACTATTACACACAGGGAGCTTTTATGAGCCTAAAGGTAACACCCGGAGCAGCTGTCAGTCATGTTGTCCGTGCTAGACTCTGAGATGGGTTAGTCTAGCAGTCTGACCTGGATGTCTGCACAGAACATTTGCTAAAATCAGTTTTTGAGATCCTTTTAAAACTGAGTATCATTCTGAACACAAAAGAGCAATTTGCGGGAGGATGTCCATTGCAAAACCATTTTCTTTCCTTACCGACATCGTCATTAATTGTGTTTACCTGAAGTAAAAGTTTGGTATTGGATAAGTCGAAAACAAGGAACATTTCAACACAGTTCAAAAAACATTCATAGATTATAAAATATGAAAGATATACATCACCTGCCATATCACACTTACAGGCACTGACTCACTGACTCATTATTCCCCTGATTTTCCATATACTCCTTGATTTTAATATACTTTCTGATCAGTTTAAACTCCTGAGTTATGCAGTTTTTGCTTTTTCAGGTCCTTTTCAGCCTTCAACCCTACAAAATATAAGGAGTTTGTGCCATATAATCCCTGATTTCCATGAGTGTTATGCCCTGGAAGGTCATAAAAAACAAGCAATATTCTTAGGCATTTTTCATCTTTCATGAGTCTCAAAAACTGTTGCACAAGAAATCCTGATGAATTCTACACAAAAAATGATTGCCAACACAGAGAGGGGAGGTCATGACAGGAAAAGAAGTTCGGATGACCTTGGTGAGTGAGGCATGGGGAATAGTTAAAGGTGGACTTTGAGTGGGCAACATGTGGATGCAATTTCTCCAGACTCTTACATCAAGAGACTGGATCTGCAATTCCCTGGCCATGAGTGCTACTGCTTCCCGCATGTATGGCTGTATGCCCACTACTAGTCCCAGCCGCCCAGTGGGCAAAAAATACTGTTCAACGTTGAATCAATGTTGAATCAACATTGGATCAACATTGACAACCCTTTATAAATGTTGATTCACCGTTCTGTGCCCACTGGGCATGGGGGTTCAGCCATACGCCCACACGTAGCTGTGGTTGTATGGCCATGCTTAAGGAGTATGATTATCATCTGCTAGGTATAATAAGACTGTGTGAGCCCCCCTCTATCTATAGGCTTGCACTTACTAGGATGTATGGCATAAAAGGTATTGAGATGAAAGGGTTATGGATCAAATCAATTCTCTGCACACCTAACAAATGTACACAAAATAAAACCATGGCTTCCTGTCACTTAGCAGAAAGCCCTAAAAGTATCTGGTTGGCTCCTAAAGTGTTGTTAAGGACTGGTATGAGGCACTGATTGATTTGGACAAGTGCTTACTGATGAAGCCCTGGTGTTAAAGATGCCACAGTGAGGTCATAGGACCATGGCCCTGAGTGTACTATTTGAAATGGGGCACTTCACTAGCAATTCTAGCAACAATTAGGTTATTCAAATGAATCTTAATTCAAAATCCAAACTAGTAAAAAGTTGTGAGTACTAACTGACCTTAGCGGGAGAGGATGAGTGCAATAACTGAAGTGTCTTTACATTCTTACTTCGTTCCTCTAAGACCCACTCAAATGGCATCACTACATCCCCCCTTCCTGTTGCACATATCCACTGGCAAACATCAGCAGGCTACAGATGTGCTTCAGCAATTGGATTCTTTTCTAACCAGGAACATTTCCCATCAGTATGTTCTTTCTGTAATAAAAGCAGTAAGGCAGAAAGCAATTAGAGACAGTATCTTAATAGTGAAATTTTCACTGGACTAAAATTAGTAGAAAAAGCTAGTTATCTGGACCAGATACATTATGAGAGGTAACTCAAAAATGATAAATACACGGCACCACCAAGTTGGCATGTTTTTTGTTCTTGTGAATCTCAAGAGACAAACATAAATTAAGCAGTTTACATTTGTGCTTCTGTGACTGAATTCTTCTTTAAACATTTTCTATTTTGAAGTTCTATTCTGTATCCTTATTCCCAAAAAAGAATGCAGTAAAGGCAGAAAGATTTTGCATGAAATGTATCGTTGAGGAAAATCAATACAGAGAATGACTAATACTCCCCAGAAAAGATATGCAAGGGAATTAACTCCAAAATCCTTCAAGGGAAGAATGGGGCAGGGGCTTCACCACCCCCTAAGGGTACCAGGGCCTTCAAATGTAGGTCTCAATGTTAGCCTTATGTAGGGTGCTGTACTGCTCCTTCTTTTATTTTTGGAGGAGATAACTTGCCAGCTGTTTTACATGTTAATAATTACAATTAGATGTAACTCTAGCAACCTGCATGGAGAGACATTGTATGAGGAAGTCATGTGTCAACTTTGGTATTGATTCTGATGATGGTTCATTTATATTATTTTTGGACTTTGAATCATGACAACATTAGAGTATATCCTCTCCATCACCCGCCTAAGTACAGCAATAGTTATATAGTGTGTATGCCTTCTAACAACGGAGCTGCTAGCAGAACATATGCCCGCTTGCATATGTATTTGCCTAAATCCATTGATGTAAGAATCAGTGCTGGCACCGCATAATGTTGTGTCTGGTGCCTGGACTCTACCTTAATGACATGACACCATCAGACTAGTTGTGGTTAGTAAGCTTCCACAATGTAATAATGTTCCTGCCACTAGAGGTCCCTTGTGTATAATGGGATACAGCACTCGGTGTCTACTTCAGTAATACAGGCCTGGAGGGGCACACCACTGGGTGAGGGATTAGCCAGCACGGGTCACATTGCTTTGGGGGATCTCACTGGTCACTCTGTCAGTGTCATGAGGTTCCTAGTTCTGCAGCTACCACTTATCAATATTCATGAACCTTGAGATAGCTAAGTCATTTTGATGCAAGGCTTGGCCATATCAAAATTGTTTCACATTTTACGTTGTCTAAGCAAAATCTTGCCCAACAACACTGAGCCTGTTACCTTATTCCCTTTGCATAACCCAGTTGCAAAATAAAGCGTAAAAAAAACTAATACCCTACAGGATAAAATCCTGTTACTTTTTGAATTAGTTAATACCCTTAAAGATAAATCCACCCAGTTAGAAATGTGTTTGGCAGGAATGGACCTAACATAATATCAAATAAAGGCTCAGTCAAGAGGTCTTGCTATTTCACCCTGTAGGGGTTTACTACGGTAATCATTTATATCCAGGTGACCGAGGAGGATTAAGTTCGGGTTGTTCCCGCCTGGCGTTAGTGTGGGCGGTATCCCAGAGGGGGCGACTGTCCTCTCTCGGGTACTGCGCACCACGTTTCAGGCGGGAGCCAACCGACACGTGACCATGTTCATTTCACATCCAAAGGGGGTATATAAACCTCCCCTCCTCGTATAGTCGCCAGTCAGTGCAGGCCCGGCTGACTCCCCGCATTACCCTACCCCAATCGCTAGATTGAACCAGGACTGCTTCGTCTTACCCTTCGGGTTAAGACTAGATTCAATTGTAATAGGGATACGTTGAATAAACCACGCTTTCTACTTCGCACTTGGAAACTGACGTTCTTGTTCTCTTTCTGAGATTCCGAACCACTACACTGGTGCCGTGACCAGGATCAGTTTCGAAGTAGCAGTCAGGTGAACCTGGCCGGAGTAGGAGAGTATGGGGACGGTAACGTCCCGGAGCGGAACAACCCAGTTGTTCCGACCAGCTTCGAGGGTTTCATGCGTGAAACCGGAGGAGCTTTAAATCCAGGAGCGACTTTGGAAGAAGGAGAACTGGAGTCCACCCGAGTGGACCAGATGGAACCGGAGGAAGCGAGGGGGTTCACACCGAACTTCATTGCCACTCAGGGCCAAATCATGTTGAACTCTGGGCGTTCTTTGTTCAACACAACTGACTCCGTTTTCTTCCCCGGAGGAAAGAAAAGGGCGAACCAGAAGGGCTCCTTTCTGGACCCGACGGTATTAGAAATACCGCCACAACCCCTTCGGGTCGTACCCGAAGGAGGTCCCATCGTCGGGACCCAACCTGATCTTGATCAGGACGACACCTTGGACCGGGACAACGAGTACCGGAACAAGGAAGAAATGAACAAGCAGTACGATGCTCTGCACGACGAATTGGTTTCGTTGATCTCTGAAAGGAATAGGTACATCCTAGAGAGTAGACAGGTCCATCAGGATATGGAGTGGAGAACGGATCAGTTGACCCGTGACAACCAACTGGTGAAAGACCAGATGGAGAAAAATCAGGAAACCCTGAAAGCGGAAAAGAAAAGATTATCCGAGTTAGGTCAAGCTAACCGGAAGTCTTATGCCTGTCAACAACAGTATCAGGCGGACCTAGAAAGATACTCTAGGGAATGGCACGCCGCCAAGGACGCTCGCAACCAGCAGGTGGAAGACAATGAGGCAGTAAGAACCGCTATCCTAGAAGCAAACGAAGAGTTAGATCAGAAGAAACTAGAGGGCATGAAGGCGGTATCTATACTGGAAGCTAGACGAGTAGAGTTGGAACTCTACCTAGGTAACCAGAAGGTACCTGACCCAGAGGTGACCCTCACCCCTGGGGAAGGAGTGGAGAACCCTCCACTCCAAGGAGTTTTAAAGCCCGCCACCCGATACCCTTCCGGAGGACAGGTAGAGAAAGATGTCTACTATACATCTGCTCCCCCTGCTCCGACGGGACCTTCGGTAACCATCGATCCGACGGCATATTCCGCGGGAAGTGCGCCGGGAGTCGATAGTTATGACACCTTGAACCCCTTCGCTGGGGATAGTCCATCTCAGTATGGAGCTGTTCCACCCCCTTCGGGTACGAGCAAGAACACCACCACCCATGAGGATCAACAGGGGGGGTGGTATGGTTATGATAATTGGGGTGACCTGATTTTTCATCATAACCAGGAGGCAGAGACCCGAGAAGGGAGAACTCCGGGAAATCAAACCCGGGGGCATGCCACCCAAGGCAGGAGAGCAGTGGAAGGGCCTTCTGCTGGATGGTCTAGGGATCAGAACCGACAGTACCCCCGTACTGATAGTCCTGTTAGACCCACAAATGGTCAGGGAAGTCGGCCTAGACCCCAAACCCATGACCAAACAACCACCGGGAGTGTTCCCCCTTATCCGGGTACCACTTCTCGCCCTCGACCTACCCGGTTTCCCGGGTGCGAACCAGTCTCTCCAGTCCGACCATTGACCCGAAGAACCTCAATGGCTCCCGGATTGAGACAGGTTTATGATACTGATCCTTGTATCAAGAGCCTTGGCTTAGATAGCTATAGCCGGGGACAGGATGCCACTGAAATAATGGACTGGAGCCGGAATCTATCGGATCAGCTGATAGAAGGGGTCACCAGGGGTGCCCGACGGACAGCCCGGATCACTAAATCCTACAAAGGGAAAGGACCCTGGAAGGATGAATACCAAATATTTGTGGATGACTGCAAATACAATGGGTGGTCTAAAGAAGACTCGTTAGGAGCCTTCGTGATCTGGCTAAATGATGGGCCAGGTAAGTCAGCAGTCTCCCAATGGAGAAGTACATATGGCCCTTCGGGTACATATGATCAGCTCGAAAGTACTGCTGTATATATCTTTGGGAACCTGGTGACCGTGGATCACTGGTTGGTCTTCAAGGGAAGAACCCAGAAGCCAAAAGAGTCCCCAAAGATATATGGTCTAGAGCTTCAACGGATTCTGCATCAGGCCAGACCCGAATGGGCTAGAGACGCCGATTACTACATCGAGACTCTCTTTGTCCGGTTTATTAGCGGACTGAGCGACCCTGATCATCAGGAACTAACCAGAAAAGCTTGGAAAAGCGATTCCTCCCTAGCCGATCTATTTTTAGCCATAGATGGTCATGAGAAGAAGAAAGTTCTTCTTGCCGGATTGGTGCCTAACCAATCCCGAACGTCAGCGGTAGTTGACTATAGTAGCAGCGGGGGATCCTCGGGTGAGGATACCGAAGGAGAGGAGACCATTGGGGCGGTAGCCTTCAGTGGGAAGCGCCGGGACAAAAAGTCCGGTGATAACAAAAGGCGGAAACCTTTTGACAAATCATCCTCTAGCAAAAAGCCAGAGAAACCTCCAGGGGACCATTCAAAAATCCCTTCCAAACCTCCCTCGGGTCCACCAGAACCCAATGTTCCGAAGAAATCGGAGCCTGACCAGTCCCTCGGATTGGTAGAAGCCATGATGCAGCGTATGATGGCGATGTTTGATAAGAAAGAGGAAAGGAGGGTTAAACCCGAACTGAGTACTGTAACATGTTACAGATGTCAGGAGAAGGGGCATTACGCCTCCTCATGCACAGCTGAGAAACCTGTGATGCGATTCTCCGGAAAGAACTCGGAAAATTAAAGGGGATCCCTGAGGAAGGCGACTCAGAGATCCCGAAGGAAATATGCCATGATACTCCTGACGGAATGGGAGTAAGTTCACACTCAGTAGTGACGCCCGGACATATGGGGGACAAGCAGGCGCAGCTTGGGAACCCTGGGGCCGGGGCCATCAGCATTCCAGTCATACATTCGGGAAGTGAGTCGGGGAAACCCGGTGCTGATGCGGAGGAGTATAGTGCAATGGTTTGTGGAACCAGGCTCCCCCTAGATCACCCTTGCCTGGAATACATAAGAGGGCGTGGATTAGATCTAGGTACTGAGAGTGACTTACAGAAGTTCACTAGTAACCCTTCATTGAATGGAGGAAAAAGGTGGTATTTAGCCGCTTCTGTGAAGGGTAGAGTCGGGGAATTTCTGATAGATACTGGAGCCAGCCACTCCATCATCTCTCGGAGGTTCTACACTCTTCTGCTGGGCACAAATGATGACCTTAAAATGAGGGTAAATGCGTGCACAGCCGACGGTAGCAGATTGCGGACGTTTGGACGTACTTTCCTGTGTATCTCGGTGGTGGGGAAGGAGTTTGTATTCTCCCCAACCATTGCTGAGATCGAGGATGATGGCATTATAGGGATGGACTTTGCCGACCTGTTCGGGATGATGTTGAACCCGAAGACAGGTGAATTGTCCATACAGAGTCCCTATAATATCAAAGCACAATGTGTGCTGAGAGTTATCAGTAGTGTAGCAAGTGTCGCACAGACGGTGAAACTTCCACCGGGAACCACATGTGATGTGTTAATAAGCGCTTCCTCTGAACTAAGAGGAAGGGCCGGGGTCATGGAACCCGACGTAGCTTATCTCCAATCCCTCGGGTTGGAATCTGCTGATACGTTGGTGGGAAATGCCCAATGGACCCTTGTCCCCATTTCCAATCCTGGTGTTCATATGGTATATCTCCAGAAAGGCGCTAAAGTAGGCAGTGTGGTACTCGCGGAGGCGGTCACCAGCAGCCTTCTGGGGTTGCCATCCGAAGAGCCGCCAGGTACGGCCGTAATCGAAGAGGAATTAGAAAAGCTAATTCTAGATGCTTCGGAACTAGATCCGAAGGAGCAGAGGGACCTTCGGGTAATGTTAAAACGTTGCCGAAGGGCCTTCGCGTTCCCCGGAGAACCCTTAGGACGAACTGATAAAGTCCTACACGGAATTGACGTGGGGGAAAGTTCCCCCTTTAAAATTCCTTACCGTAGGCTACCTCTGAAGAAGAAGGAGGTAGCAGAAACTGAGATCAATAAGATGATTAAGGATCATGTTATTGTACCCAGTTCCAGCCCCTGGAGCAGTCCAGTCTGTATGGTCACAAAAAAAGATGGGACCATACGGTTCTGTATTGACTACAGGAAACTGAATGGGATGACAAAGAAGAACTCATATCCTCTACCGAGGATTGATGAAACCATTGACTCCCTAGGAGGGAATGAATGGTACTGTACCATAGACTTACAGTCTGGGTACTGGCAGGTCGGAATGAAGCCTGCCGACATGGAGAAGACGGCCTTCTCGAGCCATGTAGGATTGTTCCAGTACAACGTCATGCCCTTCGGGTTGTGCAATGCGCCAGCCACCTTCGAGGCCATGATGGAGACATTACTGAGCGATCTACTATGGAAGAAATGTCTAGTTTATCTAGATGACGTCATTATCTTCGGAAAAACATTCCAAGGTTGTCTAGACAACCTGGAAGAAGTCCTCCAGAGGATAATGAGTAATGGGTTGAAATTAAAACCTAAGAAATGTCAGTTGTTTAAGAAAGATATTAATTATCTGGGAAGAATCATTTCCACACAGGGGGTGAAAGCAGACCCGGAGAAGATCCGAAGTGTGACGGAGTGGGAAAAACCCAGGTGTCCCAAGGATGTCCGTTCATTCCTCGGGTTCTGCTCGTATTATCGAGATTTCTTACCAGGCTATGCCCAGGTGAGCTATCCTATCCAGTCACTGTCTCATTGGACACCTGGTAGGCGTAAGGAAGTTTTTCCATGGGGAAAAGAGCAAGACGAGTCTTTTGAATCCATCAAAAGACTCTTTGTTGAAACACCAGTGTTGAAATATCCGACAGCCGCCGGTCATTTCATCCTGGATACTGATGCCAGCAATGAGAGCATTGGAGCTGCTTTGAGTCAGGTCCAAGACGGAAAGGAAGTTCCCATTGCTTTTGCTAGCAACACCATGAACAAGTCACAGAGGAATTACTGTACCACCAAGAGGGAACTCTTGGCAGTGATTGTTTACACAAAGAAATATAAACATTTTTTGTGGGGCTCAGATTTCACGCTGAGGACTGACCATTCCTCCTTGAGGTGGTTACTTAATTTTAAGGATGCTGAGGGCATGATAGGTCGGTGGTTAGCACACTTATCAGAGTTCGGGTTGGAACAGAAGCAGATCCAACACCGACCCGGTGTGAAGCATGTAAATGCTGATGCACTGTCCCGCCGACCCATCAGGAGTTGTGGAAATGGGAAATGTGATGATTGTGGAGCCCACGGGGCGGTCCTAGCTGGAGTCCGGTTGCCACTGGAATCCAGGGGAACTGGTATCCTCCAATGGTCTATGGAGACTATCAGAAGGTTCCAGGAGAAGGACCCGAACGTGGGGAGGTTGCTCGGGTTGATTCCTAAAGGGATCAAACCTGTTCGACCTGAAATCTCGCTAGAAAATAGAGAGATGAGGAGATTTTTAGCCCAATGGACAGAGCTTGAAGTATCCGAAGGTGTTCTATATAGATGGAAGATCAATCCTTCGGGAAGAAGGATCAGACAGGTGGTGATCCCCTCCGGTATGAGGAGGGATTTAATGTATTATTGTCACGGTCATATGACCAGTGGTCACTTTGGGAAGAAACGTTCATTAGAACGACTGTCCCGAAGATACTACTGGCCAGGAATGAGCACTGACTTATTACGTTGGATCGCCACGTGTCCCGATTGCTGTAAAAATAAGCCCGGCCCTGGGATGGGTAAAATGCCCTTGTCCCAGGAACTGTTCGGAGTTAGGTTTGCGAGAATAGCAATCGACATCATCAGTGGTTTTAAAACAACCCCTGATGGTAACACGTGTATGATGGTAGTCACTGACTACTATACTAAGTATACGCGGGTGTTCCCCTTACCCGATCACAAAGCAGCGACCTGTGCGAAGGCCTTTGTGAAAGGTTGGGTATTACACCTAGGAGTGCCTCTGATGATGCATAGTGACCAAGGCCGGGAATTTGAGTCGGATCTATGGCAGGAAATGTGCCATGGGTTAGCCATCTGTAAGACCCGAACCAATCCTTACCGACCCCAGAGTGATGGGATGGTGGAAAGGTTCAACAGAACGCTGATTCAGGTTCTGAAACCCTTGGTGAATGAAAGTATGACTGATTGGGATGAACAATGTGAATATGTATGCCATGCATACAACAGCACTGTTCATAAAAGCACCAATTGCACCCCAAACTTATTAGTGTTTGGGGAAGACATGATCATGCCAGCCGATCTTGTTTTTGGAGTGGTCGGGTTGAATCCGGACGCACCCTGTCACGTGATGTTTGTGGAATCACTAAGAGACCAGTTCAAATTCGCATACGAACTTGTTAGAACAGAGTTACAAAAGAATGCGAAATGGCAGAAGACTGGTTATGACCATGGACTAAAAGTCCGTCGGTTCAAGGTAGGGGATCAAGTAGTAAGACTACACGAACCTCTATCCAATTTAAAGTTAGCAAGCAACTGGGATGGTCCATTTGTAGTGACTAGAGTAGTAAGTGACTGTACTGTCATGATTAAATCCTTAATTGGGCGGATCTATAAATCCAACGTGGCTCGGCTCCGTCCCTGGAAGGGGAGGGATCTGACCACAGAAACGTATGGGTTAGGAGTAGATGAATTACTCCAAGAAGTAAAGAACAGGAAAATGGATCAAATAACCCCGAAACGTGGCCGAGGAAGGCCTAGGAAGTTGGGGGGCAGTGATCCGAAGGTGCAGAAGAAGGAAAAAGTCTCGCTAGCTGTAAGCAAACCTAGGCGGAAGAGAAAGGGGACGGCTAACCCTGCCTCTGAAAAGGCGCCTTCGGGAGCTAGGTCAAAGAAAATACCCATGGGAGGTACCCGACGCAGTCCCCGCCTGAAAGAAAGGGCTGCGGTAACCTAAGCTAGTACACAACGAGTGTGTTGTCCTGTACTATGTTAGGAGAGGGAGGGAAGAAATTCCTGGCGGGAAAAATTATAAATTTATTTCCTCTTTTTCCGAGAAATTGTTTTGTGTTGTCATCTGTTAAATATTGGAATATACACGAGTGACCGGGTATGGAGCGTGTAAACCCCCCAGCAGGGTACCAGTGGGTGGTGAGCGGATAATCCGGTGGGTTTGCGGGCATGCTTCCCATAAAAACCTCACTAATACTCCAGCAGAGCTGTTGGTTGCGAATGGTTCGGCTACTACCCGAAGCACCTGTTTATAATAAAAAGCACCGGCGCCCTGAGGGCGCGGGAAAAGAACTGGGTCAATGAGTGACCTAGTTAGGGCAGTCTCGCGGAGGGCCCGAGACGCGCGTGAATGCGCGTGACCTCTGCGCAAAGAGGTCGTTTTGGTTCATTAGATTTCGAATCTTCGCCGGCACCGGGTGCTGGCCAACGAGGAGGATCTAATAAGAACCGAATTCAAGCGTCAAAAGTAGGTGAATACGTTACAAAAGGAGAACAGGTCCTCCACAAAGACCTGTAGTAATAGTTAGGACTCTTATTTAGTATAAATAAGAGCGCCCAACCCAGCATGGCCTCACGGCAGCTCGAGTTGGGCGGAGGGGAACGGCCACACAACATGACCGATTTGCCCCACGAAGACAGGGTTGGTGCCGCCAGCCCTGTTACTCTCTCCGAGGAGCAGCTCCTCGGAGAGGAAGACATGGATGTATCCACGTCTGAATCAGCCCTCACTGAGGCTGAACGAAGGAATCTTCATGAAAAAGATCGTCTTCTTGCTCTGAAAATAGAGCAGGAGGAGGCCCAACATCTGAAGGATACGTGGGATAGGTGTGGTAATCCGAACATCGACCCGGATAACCACCCAAAGGATGAGAAGCCAGCTAGCCTGGTGAAGACAACTGATAAAAGTTGTTACGATGGAAGGGAGATGAATCTCCATCCAGACGTGATGTGCGCCACGGAGATAGGCCTAGCGAGACCTATCCCTAACGACATAGTGGATATGTTGCAGGAATTTATTGATGCGGGAGCTCTCCGCATCATGCCCCCAGAGTGGTTCGCCACCTGGGAAAATCTACAGCAAGGCCTCCGGGTGTGTAAAACACTTCGGAAGGGCTTGTTTGACGCCGAGATGGCTGACGTCGGGATGTGTGTGCCTCGGATGACACCCATCTCTGATGACACTTCGTGTGGGGCATTCGGCGCCACTACCCTCGCGGTAGGTTGCTACCGCAGATACAACCCGGTAGGGATGTTGGAACCGAGATCGGTTGAAGGATATAGGGACTTAATACGGTCCAACTTATCCTACGAGGTCTATCAGATAGACTATAACCGCATGAAAACAATCATGGCGGAGAAGGACCTCAGCCGTCACGAGGCCATCATCGAGACGGTGGAGGAAATGGTCAAGACTCGGACTAAGAGTTTGACTCAGGCAGAGGAGAAGGCTGCAGCTAAAGCCAGCAGGGACATCCGAAGGGGTGACCCTGCAACGCGCACTAGCAGTCCCCATGGTCAGGATATCCGGACTGTGGTAGTTACAAAAGGTGAATCCCCTTTTGTCCAGCCTCGGGGTCGCCAAGCCTTGAGGAATGAGGCAGCCCGGTTAAAGAGAGTACCAGACGCCCAGCGGATTGTGACCGATGGGTCAGTATCGGATAAATCTGATACGAGCAGTACTTCCCAAGGGAAGTCTGCTACAGGGGAGGACGATATGGACATTGCGGCTCCAAAATCTCCTTCCGAGACGAAGGACCCAGTGACCACAGTCACCCAAACCGACCCGACACCCGACCCGAAGGTGGCTGCTGGACATCAGTCCGACGCCAGCTCGGGGAGCGAGTCGGGTACTGCCCTGGAAAAACACATCTGGAATAACGCCAGAGGTGGATTTCAGGGATTCATTCCCTCCTACTGGGGGGAATGCGCAAAAGGAACGGGGCGTTTCTCCATCCCGCCCGTAATCAACTTAAATGGGAAATCCGACGATGAGGATTGGTGCAGAGCGACCCAAAGGGATCCTCTCGTGAGCGAGTTCTACGAGGACTGGCTTAAGAAAATAGATTTCTTCCCAGAGACCTATTATACCAGGGATCAGAAGGCAAAGATCCGCTGGGCTGTCCGACATTGGGACAGGGACCACCTTCAGTGTCCATTCCAGAAATGCCAGTCATCTCTGGAATTACAGGTGTCCTTCGCCACTAAGGCGAGGTACCTACGCCACTTAGTGGAAAACCACACCCATCACTATATGGTGTACCAGTGCGATCCGGAGGGGGCAGGTACTACTACCTGTTCGGGTCACCTGCATCCTAGGCGTGGACGATTGATAAAACACATGACCATACTCCATAATATTGGAGGTGGTGAGGCCAGAGCCAAGGTAATGGCCCTGCATGAATGCGTAATAGACGCGTTCAGAGATGTCCTGAAGAAGGATCCGAAGAGCCTTAATTCTTCTAAGGCGTATTTCTGCGAGGTGGCAGAAAGCAAATCAAAGCTCACAGTAGCTAGGTTTGCGAAGGTCCCGGGTTCACGGAAGTTTGATTTGGATCCGGACCAATACCCACCCGAGATGTTCCGTCGGTCTGCCAATCGAGGCCGGGGGAGAGGTGGGAGAGAACCCGACCCGAGGGACTACTACCGGGGTCGGGGGGAGCAGCCGAAAGGTGATCGGGGACGGTCTCGGTCCACCAGCCCGGCTACTCACGTAAGAAGAGGAGGGACCCTCAGCCTTGAGGAGATTGACTCCCGTTATTACACGGAGTCCTCTCATAGTGGTCGTAGCTATGAGGCATCTGCGGATAGACATACTGACTATCCGGAGATGGACTTGGCGCCTGGACAGGAGTCCCAGACGCTCGGCCAGACCCCCCAGGACACCCGAAGGCGTGAGAATGAACTCTCTCGCCAGAGGGAGGTTGATAGGGAACTGGCCCGACGGGGACGCAGGAGTCCTGGGGAGGAACCCTCCCGGACCTGGTACGACTTGGTGCGACATGTGGCGTCCACCTCGTCTGCCCAGGGAGGTGTCCTACCCGACGCCGGTTACCGAGGAGGCCCGACAAGCAGACCTTCATCTGCTTCGGGACGGACGGAACCATCCGCTCCTACAGGAATACACCAGCAGGTGTTAAAGCATGCCAGTAGGGATGCTTCGCGGCACCAACAACAGCCGCCATCACACAAGGCATTTAAGCCTGCTCACCGGATCACTGGGCCGGATGGGGAGGCTATGAGACCTCCTCCTCCGCCACCAAAAGGTCCAGTACCAGCTCCGGCGATACCACCCCAGAAGCCGGCTCCACCACCAGGGAAGCCGACTGAGGTTGGGAAACCAACCATGGATCCTCCTGTTAAAACACAGGAGGTCAAACCCAAGAAGGAGAAGCCTGCGGCCACTCTTAATGTAACGCCGATAGCATCCTACTTTCCTAAGGATGCTCCGCTGTCCAATCAGATAGGACAGGAGATTCTGGATGACTTCCAGAAGGAACAGCGGGTGATGGCTGAGGATTACCACAAGAGGGTGGTACAACACTTCATAGAAGGGGTGAGGAAGTGTCACCGGAAGGAAAAGGAGAGCCTTCAGAAGGACACTGCCGATGAGGTGGTTACCAAGACCAGGTTCTTGGAAGCACAGCGTGACAAAGCCGCTGTGCTGGAAGCTACAGTCCGAGAGGAGTGTAAGGAGCTCCAGGAAGAAATCCGGGGGATGAAGGCCAAATTTAAAATTTGCCTCGGGATGAAATTCTCGGACTGGGATGGGAGCATGGATCAGCTAAAAGATGCCATCCAGAAGAAGGAGGTACCCGAAGGCTGAAACGAAGCTCCTTCGGGATAACTGAATACAGCTGTAGTTGTTTCAGGAACTCTTCGGCTACGGAAGCTGAAGGTGAATATGAAGGGACTATCCCTTCATATTAAAAGAACCTTTAGGTTCTGAGGTAATAATATCCATACCAAGTGTTAATAATATTTCCACATATGTAAACGTTTTAACATACATCGCACCTACATGAGTCTACCATTTGCTGGTAGACCCGAAGAGGAGAGCACCTCACTCAGTCGTCCAAGATGAAGAGGAGAGCACCTCACTCAGTCGTCCAAGATGAAGAGGAGAGCAACTCACTCAGTCGTCCAAGATGAAGAGGAGAGCACCTCGCGTACTCGTCCCGAAGCAGATCCGGAGATCAGCCCAGTATCCGACTTCTTATAAAGTCAACATAGCACTTTTTGTGAGGTTCTGCAGTACACCGCTGCAGTTCCAGATTATTTATTAAAACGTACATTCTCGTCCATGTTACTAATATATATTTATGGTGCTGATACACTACGATAGTTTATGATACTCAGGATAATACCAAAGATCTGTATAAACCATGACTGTGTTCAAACGTTAACCACTTCGGGTGGGTGTAAATAAGAGTATGTATATCTAGTTGTATATATATTTTGTTATGGAAAACGGAGGTGATGAAAATTTGATTCTGGTGCGAAGAAAAGTTATCATGTATCCCTATGTAATTTTTTTTTATTTTTAGGCTTGTGAGTCCTTTTTAGGACTGGTAATAATTCTTCGGAATTTGTACACTTGCCGATTATATTTGTAAAGGTCCTTATCAGGACTATATATGTATTTCCTATCAGAAGATAGTTACAATCTGTTAGTAACTACTTCGGGTACTACTTAACGTAAAGGTCATATCATAAGGTTTCTATGACAGTGTAATGCCTTAATTCCATTAATATTGTTCATCATATATTACATATGACTAATGGTAGTAAAACCCTTTGTGTATAGTGTGTAGACAAACTACTTCTGGTTGTCAAACTATTTTATTATGAGTCTACTACTCAGGTTTTTTACCACACCTAGTGTTGTCTAGGGGGGGTAGTGTAGGGGTTTACTACGGTAATCATTTATATCCAGGTGACCGAGGAGGATTAAGTTCGGGTTGTTCCCGCCTGGCGTTAGTGTGGGCGGTATCCCAGAGGGGGCGACTGTCCTCTCTCGGGTACTGCGCACCACGTTTCAGGCGGGAGCCAACCGACACGTGACCATGTTCATTTCACATCCAAAGGGGGTATATAAACCTCCCCTCCTCGTATAGTCGCCAGTCAGTGCAGGCCCGGCTGACTCCCCGCATTACCCTACCCCAATCGCTAGATTGAACCAGGACTGCTTCGTCTTACCCTTCGGGTTAAGACTAGATTCAATTGTAATAGGGATACGTTGAATAAACCACGCTTTCTACTTCGCACTTGGAAACTGACGTTCTTGTTCTCTTTCTGAGATTCCGAACCACTACAACCCTAAGAGCTATGCAGACAGGCAGGAACGATGTTGATAGCTTTAGGAGTAGGGACCTGATGAGGTAGGACAGCAGCAGAGTGAGGTGCCTGCTTGTGTTACGGGTGTGATAGTGAGCTGGCCACCAGACGTGGGGTCCCACACCGTGAAGCTCAACTTCTAATCAAGTATAGCAGAACCAGCAAATTCTGATTTCACACTCGAACTTTTCAACCATTTGATCAGACACTGAAACAGCTAGGTCACAATGAAATAGAAAATTGCTCCAACATTGATAAACAAAGAGCCTGACCAATGTTCCTGATCATACAGTTGTAACGAGTAACTACGGAGACTAGAAGAGTAATGAGGAGATCTAGTTCCATATCAATATTTTATGACAACCTTCAATTTACTACTCCTTTAAGGGAAATGACCTACGCAACCTTAACACTAATTGCTCTGTAATATCTTTGAGCTCAGTTGAAAGTAAAACAATTTGTGGCTCACTAGTAGAGTTGGTATCTCAAGTATAAACACTGTAACTAGGGAATATAATTCCCTACCGGTCTTGTATCTCATGCTATAGATCTAATGTTCTACATCACTCACTGAGCTTCATGACCATGACCATGACACTGATGAAACACCCCTGCCGTGGCATCCATTTGGCTCATTAATGGTGCACTAACAGATGGGAAGGTGGGGCAGATGTTGATGGGCAAACTAGGTACAACATGAGTAAAGAGTGTTCATAGGGATAAAGCTATATCTGCTTGTTATTAAAGTGAAAAGAAAAAGCACATGTCTCTATCCATACAAAGTCTACAGGTGAAACCTTTTGGAAAGATGATGGACAGTGCCCTTTTAAATTAAGCTGTAATGAACCTCAAAAAACCCATCGTGGCAACCGTCCTCCAACGAAGTGACCTATACTACCCAGAACGACAAGGATCAGGGTTCTTTGGACTGTGCCCCTCTGCTGCTGACTGGTGAGAGGTGCACTCCCCTTGTCAGTACTAGGTCCATTGTGCAATCAGAAAAAAATGGTGAGTCTCCTGATGGCTGCAGTACCTGAGAAGGTGAGGATGAGTGTAATAACGCAAATGCCTAGACATTTACTCTATTCAACTGGTGTTACAACCTTCCCCTTTGCTGCTGCACATCTACACTGGAAAACATCAGGAGGCCAAAGCTGCGCTTCTGCAATTGGATTCTTCTTTAGCTAGGAACATTTCCCATGTGTACCTTCTTTCTGGAATTATTTCCAAGAAAAGTGAAAAAGCAGAAAGTAATCAGTATTTTAATTGCAACATTTTCACTCAACTAATCTGTCTCTACAGAAATGTGTATAAAAAACATACCTCACCAGACAAATCATGAGAGATCACTTCAAGATGATTAATACCTGTGAGATCACCATGCCAGCAGCCTCTTTTCTGTTAATGGTCTCAGGAGGCAACCGGTAACCATACAGCTGTGCTGTTGCGATTGAATAATTTTCTAAGCAGAGAACATTTTCCATTTTTATGTTCTTTTCTGTCTATTTTCCCCCTCAAAAACAGCAGTAAAAGTTGATTCTAAGTTTCCTGCCTTGGAAAAACAACCCTAAAAAAGGCCAGGAGCTTCGTGAACCCTTTTGGGTACTGAAGTGCATGTGATTGGTTTAGGCTATTGTCATATGCAGCAGCCCCTAGTGGTTATGACATGAAAGATGAGATGTGTTTTCCTGTCAGCCATCATCCATCAAACAGAAAACCTATCATGTTCAATATCGAGCATAACATGAGACAGCTGTAAAACTGTCAGAAATAAAAGAACAGGAAGCAGGGGCAGCTACACAGGAAAGTGCTGAGAGCACCGCAATTCAAGGTATGTAGTCGGCCATAGATTATCTTTGGTAGTAATTATTCACTCGCTGTGTGAAATTTGACAGAGCAGAGAGCCAAAAAGACAGGAAGATGGCCTTAACACCCTCTCTCAGAGAGTTATCACATTCCTGGATACCAAAACCCACAGGTTAACCCTTTAAGGACCATATTGACCATTAAAGCAGAATGACCTTTGTCGGCATGATGCCTGAAGGTAGCACTGGTGAACAAATCATCAGGGGCACATTAGTTCAAAGATATGAGAGAGGACACTGAAAGCATATGCTATAATAAGAGATAGGCCTCTGAAATTTTATATAATTCTCATCATTGAGTCCAAGGGATACATTACTCTAAACTATATCACACAGTTATTCACGTATAAAATCCCTGACATTTGCTCAATTAAGGACAGAAATGTAGATGATATTTGTTAATGTCATCTCATGATACCTGCACCTTATAACAATACAGCACCTTTTGCCAAAGACACATTCAAAGTAAATGCCAAGCCACTTCAAAAAAAAAAGTCAATGACCTTTCCAGTAAACAGATATGCTGCAACTACTAGATAGTTTTCCATGCGACTGGCTACCTTTTGTTTCCCTAATATCAATGGACAATAGCTAAAGATCCATACAAAAACAATGTTAGGTGAGAAATCTCAGTTGAAAATGAGCATCAGTTGGCTTTCATTTGTAATTTCTCTAAATCGATGATGAATGGCACCATTTGAAACATTCAACTTTGTGAGGAAACGCTGAAAAACTCACATTCATTTCATGGGATAAAGTTTCATAGAGCCTAAATCGAAAAAGGGGGGTCTCTCGTTGCATGTCTTCCTATGAAGCATTCATGACATCAACTATAGGTCAGGGACATATATAAATAGAACCTGATGGTATTAACATTTGTGGGAGAGTGTACTAAATTAGTTTTTATGTAGGGTCCCTGATGAGAAACTAAATAAAGGCAAGGCTTCAGGAGGCATATAAAGCTTTGTGGTGTTGGTCAGTGGTGTAGTTATATTGTGTTCTGTGTGCAAACATCAGGAAAAGCACAATCCAGAATACTGTCACAGACAGGAAATGACCATGTCTGTTTCCTGTTACCTTTAGTCTGAACGGGGTCGAAGGTCATCCATGACAGGAGGTGACGGCTTTGTAGGACCCGGAGTGGATGGAGGTGGTACAGGCCCTGCAGGTATACAACATGGCAGTTCTTGTCATATCCATAAGCCGTACCCTGACTTTGGGTTGATCCTATAAGCAGCAGAAGAGATTTTGTTATGGTGACATTTAGTACGGTACCATAATAGCTAATAACATGGCAGTTCTTGTCTCACCCTGTGTCCTTTGCCAGAAAGTATGTTTGTATGATTTCATGTCTGTTCCATCCTTCATAAATACCAGAGGGAAATACGGTAAATCCTTGTGCATAAGCCTAACTGTCCTATTCATAAGCCGTACCCTGACTTTGGGTTGATCCTATAAGCAGCAGAAGAGATTTGATTATGGTGACATTTAGTACGGTACCATAATAGGTAAAACTCGCGTATAAGCTACAGGCTGACGCCTGGCTAATCATATAAGCCACACTGGTAAGTTCAAGATCCTCTGAATAAACCTCACATCGTTTTATCACATTTGAAGGAGAATGAGCAGCTGTGTGAGGCTAAAAGACCTATATTGAATGATCCTTCAACATGGGATCAACAGGAAGAGGAAGAATTTACGCCCTGTTTGTCAGGATTAAACAAATGGCTGCCCAGCATTAGAAGTTTTATCCGTCTTGATGATGCTGCAAGATTGAGTACCGGATAAGATTATGTATATATTTAGACATACTAAAACTTGCATCCTCTCAAAGAGCAATGTTGTTGCTAGAATCAGTATTTATTTCATCAGGAGAAACGAAGCTACTATCCTTAAGTTTTAGAATGGCCTTTCTCCACTCCCCTTTGGAGAAACTGTTGCACATTGTCCATTGGTTGTTTCTCCGCGATAACATCACTTAAATAGCTATAAAACCAAATTGAAAATAAGGTTTTAAAGAATAATTACAGAAATAAACACAGAGATCTACTCTAATAAGTCTGAATTCCTGGTTTCTCCACTTGTGGTACCTTGGATCATATCACATGAGGCGAAACTTGTGGGGAAACCTGTCACGCAGACAGATCATTGTGGACCTCTGTCTAGATACAAATTAGCCATTTAGGGCCGGGGGGATTTGCCATGCCTTTTATGAACTGAATCTACTTACCTGAATGCATCAGATTTCATACCTAATATACAGCCCTATTCAACAGAGTAGTAGACAGTAGCACTTTTATGGCTTTCCTTGATGAATCAAGAATAACCCAGTGTATAAGCCTCTGAGCTATTGAACTGCATGACAATGAATGAGAGTCCTAATGGCAGAGCTGTTAGAAAGACGCACACACAATACCAGTGTCTACAATAGGCTACTATTTAAACACAAACAGGTTGTTTCCCACCGGGACATCATTCGATTTGAATAAAATCCTCAAGAACTTTTGTTAAGGATTGATCTAGATGCCTGGAACTCCTTAGACCTGGTGAGGTTCTATACATACAGTTCCTAGCAATGGACAAATTAGGGTGAAAACATGAAATAGAAACTTCCTACTCAGCCGGGGAGACTATTTCCATATGCCCTGCATTAAGGCAGGCTAAGAGAAAGACAGGTAGAGAGTAAACAAGAAACATACTTTGAAATACCTTCTTGTAAATTAGTTGTTCTTACTCGTCTTGTCTGCAGCTGTATTAAGATTTCACGTAAGGGACCCCCATTACCGAGGGTCATGGGAGATGGAACGTGGCTCAGAGGTAGAGCATTTGTCTGACATGCACACGATTGAGGGCTCGCGACTCAGCAGTGTCCTACTGATTGAGGTGCAACCTCCCTGTTGTGGTAGACATACAGCATATCAAAGGCCTGTCCATCTCACACTGTCCCTATGTAGTGTGGGATGTAAAAGAACCATTGCCTCGGTAAAAGTGTAGGGGTGTGATTTCTACCTTCAGTTATCCATAGATTCAATCACCATCACCACCCTTGAAATGACCTCAGCTGTTAATTAGGGCCTAAAGCAACGCTACAACTAACCAACCTACCCTTGGTCATGCATGGAAGTAGAGAGGAGGAATAGGGACTGAGAGGGCAGTGCTGAAGTGAAGGGGATCTATAGTCCAGATTTTGTGGTGTTGATGTGTTCTACATGTCTGATTTAGAAAGCAAATTTTGTCTCTCTCCACTGACCATGTCTACATACTTCATCATATCCCTTGATATTCTTTACACATAAAAAACTGCCACACAAAATCAATTAGTATAACTGCCTCAGCCAATCAGGATACCCTTAAAGCTAACCTTATACTGTCCTGGTCACAGCAGGAATTGGGTTTCATCTTAGTTAATAGGAAATAAAGGTCTTGGTCCAGAAGCCTTGCCATTCAACCCTTGAGCAAAGCCAACAGGCAGGAATGAGGTGGAAAGCTTTAAGGGCATGCGCCTGATTTGGTAGGACAGATGCCAAGTGAGGTGCCCTCTGGTGTATTTGGTGTGACAGCGAGTTGGCTACAGAAGGCAGGGTCTAATTGTAGAGCCGTACTGAGGAGCTGAACTCCAGGTATGCACCATCAGCTCCTGGCTCAAGAGGAACTAGTATCTAACCTCATTGTAAAGGTGAATATATAAGGTAAGAATTTTATTGGCGCAGTGGTTTTTGAAGCTGTAACATTCTGGTTGTACAATACTTTGGGGTAAACTTATCCAATGTATGCTGCTGCAATAAGTCTAACTCTAAATGTCATTTCATGACAACCTTTACATAGCTGTATCGTTTAGAGGAAAACTTTATATTAAGCAGGGTATATTTATCCAGCCAATATGCGTAGTTACTAATGCATCTTCACAATATTTGCGTGAAGCATTCAGACTAGCCAAGGCAAGGAAATAATGCTTTCTCACAGTTGGGTCACATTTTCACTCTACTTATCTTTTCTATCACAATCCAATACAAAAACATTTCACCACCTTCCTAAATGTGTTTTTGCAATGATACATGAAGGAAATGATCCTCAAACGTTAATACCAAAAGGAAAGTAGGAAGTAATCATGTCAAATCATCCATAATTGGGCATGTTGCTCAGTATTATGGCTTTTGTCTGTTTTATAGATACTCAATTTAAGGCCCAGACTGTCATGAGTCCGTGTCTATGTAAATAGAGGATCAATCATATTCAACATAACTAGGCGGGGCCAGAATCCCAAAAAGATTTTCATAGAATCCAAATCCTATTACCTATGTCTCAAATTTGGAATACCTTTCTTTGCTTATATCTATCAAGTTTTAAAAACAGGACCCCCATGCCCCTGTGTCATAAATTAGAGCAGAGAGAAGAAAATGAGAAGGGCAGTACTGAAGTCAAGCAGCGCACTTTTTTGCCTGGTAACTGGGCGTTACCATAATGACATGAAGCCATCAGATTATTTGTGTCTATGAGACCTGACAGCCACCCGGATGTAGTTTATGTTGCTGCCACTAGAGGGCCCTGGGGTATACCAGGATACAGCACCACTACAGCCAGGAGCCCTGACTAGGCTTACCACTGATGGGGGCAGAATGTGTAAAGGATTAAATCAGGGCTGGTCACATTGCTTTGAGCTATAGCCAGATGCACATGTAGGCGTTTCATTAAAGCCGTTGGCAGGGTAACACTTCTGGTCAATCAGGTAGGAGCACTTCATGGATATTACGGGTGTTATTGGTTCTGTAATCAGGGCTTAGTCTAGGAGTGCAGTGTGTAATAGATAACATGAGGGTCAGTAAATTTATACCCTAGGCAACACACAATCTGGTAGCCTGTGTACCAAGTAACTACCTCATGAATAAGTGTAGCTCTAATTAGGAACGTTGACACCATTTTTCCTTGGTGTCATGCCTGCACATCATTATTGCAGGTAATTTCATGCCCTAGTAAACAGATAAGCCAGTTATGTGTTCTGTATGGAAGATTCCATGCAAGGAGCAGCTCTCATTCATACATGGTAGACTAAGCAAGCTAGGGGAAATTAGGTGCTGAATTGTAACACATGATTCTGAAGGCTTCCAAGTCAGTTTGGTAGCTGCCAATCTGGAGAAGTAGGGGTAGCTCCTTAAGGAGGTGGCAGAAATGAATCTTGTTTTTTATGTCTGTCTCACTTACACCATTAACAGCAGGGGGCAGACATCTTGACAGCTGTCCTACCAAATCAGGCGCATCATTTTAAAGGTATCAACATCTGTCAAAATTTGTTGGCCTTGCTCCAACAGTGTAACGCTAAGTCTCCCCTACTAACATATATAGTTTTTTGTGACAGCAAACTATGGTTCTGCCATGATCAGAAGGTTTTTGAGTCGCATAGAATATCTTTTTATAGTAAACTGATTAAAATTTGTATTGTTTTGTAGGGAATGTTTTGTAGACCCATTTCATGCCCCTCCTTATATATAGAGCTACCTTATCTAGTAATATAAATTAACACCTATCTACTATCAGCTGGTAATCTCACATCCTAATACCATCATGATGAACGTTTTTATACCTGTCGTAAATCGTAAACAATAAAAAGGGAAATCAGAACACAACTATTTCATGAAATAACCAACACTAAATTGTTATGATTTTTATGAGTGTTCAATGGAAGTGATTTCCCCTTACCATCGTGCAAGACATCAAAATAATCAATTAATTCTTCCTGTTAAAGTGATTTTATAAGGACTTTCATGAAAAATTATGCTGACTGTAATAAGAGTTCATTGTAAGACTGAATCGTCCTGCTGGCCATCTGTTGGGTGGGTATAAAAGCACTTGCTTTGTGCAGAATTTGGTTCCTCAGTACTCCTGACAAGCATTTACCCAAACTATAACAATGCCTTTACTTCTGATGAAGTTGCATCAAGATTCTCAACGATAAGAATTTCTTCTTTTCCGTTTCAAAATTCCTCTCTTTTCAATCAAGTTAATATTGAATATAAAAACAACTGTTGCACTGCTTGCATTGTTAAATGTATAACCCGCTTTGAGACTTGGCAATCAAATACTTTGCAGCTTTCCTTTCAAAAACAGGGGAAAACCTTTTAATTAGTCTACCTTAGTGATATCATATGCCGACTAATTGATGTCATATTGCTTAGAATCTCTATGCACATGATGAAACCATAAAATTGTATCAAAAAGCTGTTTTTCTCAAAAAGGTTCAGAAACTAGACAGCCACAATTTTTAACTGTTATACATCAAAGTGCAAGTTCATATTATATACCTGCATTATGAATAACAAATCCCAGTTCATGTTCAACCCAACTTAAAGAAACAATGCAATATTGATGAAGACAGACGCAGAACGGTTCACGGTAGTGCTCTACTGATTATAAGTGATCATAATCTGTGTAAGTTTATTACCTCCAATATGACAAAAGCTCCTGTCACTATAGGCAGTAGCAGGAGAGGTTCATTGGCTGGTAACACCTCTACTTATGTGTAACACCATCTACCACCAGTTAACCTCTGACCTCCCCATACATAGAGCTAGCACCATCATCCCCTGAGATCCCTTTATGTAGGACAGAAACCATTTACCCCCTGACCTGGATTTGGCACCATCATGCCCTGCGATTCCGTCATGTCTGGCAGGAACCATTAACCTTCTCACATCCATACAAGTGGAGGTTAAAGGGTGAAGGTACAGTGGCAGGAGTTTTCTGATATGATTTGATGTTAGCCCATAAATGACTGCCATTTTCTGATTATAGTTATACATTTTTACAGGCACTATGCCTTGAGACAATGTGGGCTTATCAAATATCATGCGTGTCTGTATGACTTCTTTCTGTATGAAGCTGAGAATCCCTGGGGGCAGCATTTGGATGACACATGACATTGTTTGAAATACCATGGTAAAAGTGTAAGAGTGCCATTGTCTAATCATGATTTAGAAACATCTCTGAAATTCTGTTCTGTGTCCAATAGAACTGGGATAGACTAACATCTCCAATTACCATACAGACATATCTTAATGCTTGAAGTCATAAGACCTGCATATCCCAGTGGGCACAGGACTTTGAATCAACATTGATAATGGGTTGTTAATGTTGATTCAATGTTGATTCAATGTTGAACTGAATTGTGTGCCCACTGGGAGGCAGTGTATGTAGGATCAGCAGATGCAGTGGTCACCAAGGGGTATTAGTTAGGTATCTTTGGATATTTCCCTTCTCAGGTTGTGCACGGTTGTTATGTATTGTTATGAGGCAAAGTTGTCTTCTTGATGTGCATTATACAAGATGTCAATATCCATTGCTAATCTACTTCACATGATTCTAATCACTGCTTTATCATTTCTAAGCCAGCCTGAAATGAGAAGAGTGCCAGATGGTTATTAGAACAGGCTCTTCTACAATCACTCAGTCCTGGTTACTCATAGATTGTGGGATTGTCAGCACTCATGGAACTTAACAAATGTCCCAATACAGCTGTCAGATGACATATTAACCACAAGCTCAACCTGATATCTTGCCACCAATTTATGTTGTATGGTAGACAGTCAAGCATTTATCAACATCCATTAGCGAATGTCACCAGGTAATAGCTGGATAGTGTGACAAAGTGGTGGGAGAGGGGCCATAGCAGCATAGCATGGCACCCTCATCCTGTTACTATTACACACGGGGAGCTTAGAGGTGAGACCCAGAGCAGCCAACAGTCATGTGCTAGACTCTGGGGTTGGGTTAGTCTAGCAGTCTGACATGGATGTCTGCACAGAAATTTTGCTAAAATCTGTTTTTGAGATCCTTTTAAAACTTAGTATTATTCTGAACATAAAAGAGCAATTTGCGGGATGATGTCCATTGCAAAACAATTTTCTTTCCCTACAGACATTGTCATTAATTGTGTTTACCTGAAATTAAAGTTTGGTATTGGATAAGTCCAAACAAGGAACATTTCAACGCAGTTCAAAAAACATTCATAGATTATAAAATATCAAAGATATACATCACCTGCCATATAGCACTTACAGGCAATGACTCACTGACTCATTATTCCCCTGATTTTCCATATACTCCTTGATTTCAATATACTTTCTGATCAGTTTGAGTTATGTAGTTTTGGCTTTTCCTTTTCAGCCTTTTACCCCTACAAAATATAAGGAGTTTTGCCATATAATCCCTGATTTCCATGGGTGTTATGCACTGGAAGGTCATAAAAACAAGCAAAATTCTTAGGCATTTTTCATTTTTCATGAGTCTCAAAAACTGTTGCACAAGAAATCTTGATGAATTCTACACAAATAATGACTGCCAACACAGAGAGGGAAGGTCATGACAGGAAAAGAGCGTCCAATGACCTTGGTGAGTGAGGCATTGGGAATAGTTAAAGGTGGACTTTGAGTGGGCAACATGTGGATGCAATTTCTCCAGACTCTTACATCCAGAGACTGCATCTGCAATTCCCTGGCCGTGAGTGCTACTGCTTCCCGCACGTATGGCTGTATGCCCACTACTAGTCCCAGCCATGGGCGTTCAGCCATACCCCCACACATAGCTGTGGTCGTATGGCTATGCTTAATGAGTACGATTATCATCTGCTAGGTAAAATAAGACTGTGTGCGCCCTCCTCTATCTATAGGCTGGCACTCACTAGGATGAATGGCATAAAAGGTATCGAGATGAAAGGGTTATGGATCAAATCAATTCTTTGCACACCTAACAAATGTAGTTCAAAATAAAACCATGGCTTCCTGTCACTTAGCAGAAAGCCCTAAATATATCTGGTTGCCTCCTTAAGTGTTGTTAAGGACTGGCACTGATCGATTTAGACAAGTGCTTAGTGATGAAGCCCCTGGTGTTAAAGATGCCACACTGAGGTCATACAACCATGGCCCTAAGTGAACTATTTGAAATGGGGCACTTCACTAGCAGTTCTAGCTGTAATTAGGTTATTCAAATGAAACTTAATTCAAAATCGAAACTAGTCAAAAGTTGTGAGTATGAACTGACCTTAGCGGGAGAGGATAAGTGCAATAACTGAAGTGTCTATACATTTTTACTTCATTCCTCTAAGACCCACTCCGATGGCATCACTACATTCCCGCTTCCTGTTGCACATATCTACTGGCAAACATCAGCAGGCCACAGCTGTGCTTCAGCAATTGCATTCTTTTCTAGCCAGGAACATTTCCCATCAGTATGTTCTTTCTGTAATAAAAGCAGTAAGGCAGAAAGCAATTAGAGACAATATTTTAATAATGAAATTTTCACTGGACTAAAATTAGTAGAAAAAGCTAGTTATCTGAACCAGATACATTATGAGAGGTAACTCCAACATGATAAATACCTATGGCACCACCAAGTTGGCATGTTTTTTGTTGTTGTGAATCTCAAGAGACAAACATTAATTGAGCAGTTAACATTTGTGCTTCTGTGACTGAATTCTTCTCTAAACATTTTCTATTTTAAAGTTCTTTTCTGTGTCCTGATTCAAAAAAAAAATGCAGTAAAGGCAGAAAGATTTTGCATGAAATGTATCCTTGAGGAAAATCAATACAGGGAATGAGTAATACTCCCCAGAACAGATATGCAAGAGAATTAACTCCAAAATCCTGCAAGGGAAGAAGGGGCTATGGTTTCACCACCCCCTAAGGGTTCCAGGGCCTTCAAATATAGGTCTCAATGTTAGCCTTATGTAGGGTGCTGTACCGCTCCTGCATCTTTTTCTGGAGAAGGTAACTTGCCAACCCTTTACATGTTGATAATTACAATTAGATGTAACTCTAGCAACCTGCATGAAAAAACATGGTGTAAAGAAGTCATGGGTCAGCTTTGGTATTGATTCTGATAACTCCTTATCTAGATCACATTTGGACTTCGGATCATGACAGCAATTAGTATATCGTCTCCATCACCCACCAAAGTACAGCACTAGGTAAACAGGGTGTATGCCTCTGAGCAGAGTGATGATATACTGACCATGTATGGTCAGAGAGATCTTCTAACAATGGAGCTGCTAGCAGAACATAAGCCCTATTGCATATGTGTTTGCCTAAACCCATTGAAGCAGATGTAAGAATCGGTGCTGCCACCACATAATATTCTGGTCTTGTGGCTTGACTCTACCTTAATGACATGACACTATCAGACTAGATGTGATAATAAGACATCACAGCTACCAGGATGTAGTTAATGCTCCTGCCACTAGGGGGCTCTTGGGTATAATGTAATACGGCACTCTGTGGCCACTGCAGTAATACAGGCCTGGGGGCACACCCCTGGGTGGTAGCACTGTGTAACGGATTAGCCAGGACTGGTCACATTGCTTCGGGGGACGTCACTGGTCACTCTGTCAGTGTCATGAGATTCCTAGTTCTGCAGCTACCACTTATCAATATTCATGAATCTTGAGACATATATGCCATTGTGATGCAAGGCTCGGCCATATCAAAAATGTTTCACATTTTAAACTGTTTAAGCCAAATTGTGCCCCACAATACTGAGCTTGTCACTTTCTTCACTTTGCACAACTCAGTTGCCAAATAGAGCTCAAAACATACCCTTGACACCCTACAGAATAAACAATATCACATATCAATTTTTTATGTTCTAAAAGAGAAATATGGGAACTATGTTGTGGAGCCCCAGAAAAGGGCAGGGCTCATTGATATATCCAAGAACCAGGCAATGAGAAACAGTAGAAATCGATGTGGTCATGTGTTATACTTTGCATATGAGGGAGCGCCAAATTTGGCTTACCTTGTCAGATCTGGATGTACACTGTTAGAAGTAAGTAGTGTTCCTGTACAGCAACTATTGGGGGCAACTTTGGTTCCAGTAAATTCTGCTGTAGACCTACAGTAGAATCTACTGTAGCCGCAGACCTGAGTTCTAAAAAGGCTCACATATTCAACATCTTGGAGATTTGAACCCCCAGGTTCCAATCCATAGTCCTGAACCATGACCACTACACCAGTGAATCCTGCATGTCAGGTGCACCTCCTACTTATGTGTGAGTGGTAAAGAGGTCAACACAGGATCCCTGGGGACAATAGGGACCTTCAGCAAACCCGATGTAGCTCATTAAACGCAGACATAGTAGTGCTAAAGGGATAGGCTACGTCTGCGTTTAATGAGCTTTTACATGGTTGCTAAAGGTCCCTAATTTTAGAACTAGACTGTTCATGTCTTAAGGGTTGATACCTATTGCAGTAATGTACTAATAAGTACTGAACTACTATTAGTTGGAGTGTAATCTTGATGGCCTATAGATGTTTTTCAAGGTACATTTTACTATCTTTCCTGCAGATTGTAGAGATGCATTGGTTTTATTCTCTGCATATTGTCAATAGTAACATTTCAGTATACCAAAATATATTATACTTTAGAATTGCATCAGGAGAAATGTAGTTTGTATGAGAGTTCCCTGCCGGGACTGGAACTGCTGACCCTCAGACTACATCTCCCACTGCTCTACCAACTGAGCTAGAGGGGCAATCACTGATATGTAGCCTGCATCAATAGGCTTTTGAGAAGACCAGGTCATATTTGAGCTGTAGAGTGTGGTACTCCCTTTAACCTCTCTGCTCTCTCTCCCTCTGGTTGCTGGTTATGGGATTCGAACCTGCATCTACAGTAACAGAATTGTAGGTGTACAGCAAAAGTTGCTGTATTATCTTTTACAGCTAAAGTACTGTATAGTTACAGCACATATTGCTGTTCACGAACAACAACTTTTTACAGTGTAGTAGAGGTCGGCACACACCTCGTCCTTACAAAGTTATATTACTCTGAATAGATTAATGCCCTTTAAGAAAGCTCATCCTGTTCTGTCCTTGGCAGGAATGGACCATACCTAATAGCAGATAAAGTCTCAGTCCAGAGGTCTTGCCATTTCACCCTAAGAGCTATGCAGACAGGCAGGAACGATGTTGATAGCTTTAGGAGTAGGGACGTGATGAGGTAGGACAGCAGCAGAGTGAGGTGCCTGCTT